>OY751433.1:24323071-25577238 GCA_963565745.1 Phengaris arion
AAGAGAACATTAAATATTTTGGAGGCAATCCTGATGACGTCACTATAGCAGGTTGCAGTGCTGGCGGATCCTCAGTCGATCTTCATTTACTTTCCAAAATATCTAAAGGATTATTTAAAAAGGCCATTCCAGAAAGTTCTGCAAATACTTGCGCCTATAGTGTCCAACCGGATCCTGTGGCAAACGCTAAAAACTATGCAAAATTGCTTAATTTTACAAACGTGGATGATTTACAAGCATTAGAGGAGTTCTACAAGAATGTGCCCTTTTCTGTGTTAAATTCTATTAACGTTATGGAAAATCTCGATTCTTCACTAGTATTTGTTCCTTGCATCGAAAGAGATTTGGGGCAAGAAATGTTTTTAGATACTGACCCATCATACATTTTAAGGAACGGTGCTCATCAGAAACTACCAATGTTGTATGGCTTTACAAATTTGGAAGGCATGCTGAAATTGGAATTTTTCGATAGCTGGAAAGATCTGATGAATGAAAATTTTGCTGATTTCCTGCCTGAAAATCTCCAGTTTCAAAGCGAAGAAGAAAGACAAAAAGTAGCACAAAAAGTCAAATACTTTTACTTTGGAAATAAAACAGTAGATGAAAGTACTATTGCCAATTTTGTGGACTACATAACTGATATTACATTTTCATACGGGGTGCTGAAATCTACCGCTCTGCAAACTAAAGCTGGCAATAATAATGTATATCTGTATGAGTATGTGTTCGACAAATCTGGGAACTCTCTTCCATACAATCTTCATGGGGCAAGCCATTGTGATCAATCAAATGCTGTTTTGGATGAAGCAAATGAGGATGAAATGTCTGAAGAATACAAACAAATGAAATCTACTTTAAGAGACTTATGGCTTAACTTTATTTTGACTGGGTAGTTTTTTAATCATATTTTATTTATTGCTCGAATAATGTTCTATTTAGATTTTTTCTTTGTTGAAACTTGAATCCTAACGAGCCTATAGTCCAAACTAGATCAACGCTGGACACATTGTATTATAATAATGGCTTAAGAATAAAGCTGGACCCAAAGTCTAAAGTACTCAGCCAGTTTGTACGTAATATTATGTTAAAAATTCGCCTTACATTTTTCTCTAGCAACATTTTTTTACGATGGAATATATAAAAAATTGGCAGTAGTTTTTTATAATGACAAAAACAATAAATACTTGTATTTTTTTGCACACTTACATAACATAATTCATATATTATGCTAAAACTTAAGTGCTATTAATATCTAATTCGATCTCTATTCTTTTGGAATAACTATTTAGTACAGATTATGTTAGTCAAGACTTGCAGTTAGAAATTCCTTAATTAATGTATTCAATTCTGAATTTCAAAATATTCTTATAATTCCAGGAAGCCGGTACCTGTTGAATCCAGTTACCCACAGTGGCCCCCAGCTGGTATAAGCCGAAGTCCCCACATGGTTCTGAACTCTACCATGGAACTGAAAGGCAAATTACAACCCAAAAGAGCGAAGTTTTGGGACAAGATTTACAACAAATACTATAGGAAACCAATCCCTCCTACGTATTAATTTTTGAGACTCATCAAAGACTTCCGCAGTGAAAGTCAAAACTGTTACATTATTGTTTATTTGTTTCTTAATAATAAAATAAAGCTTTTTTAAACATTTATTTAACTCATCAATTAGGGAATCTAAATCATAAGCAGGTTGACTGTTGTCATAATTTGTTCGTTTCATGTAATTGGCAATATTGTATTGTGACTGCATTCCATATATAAATAAATTCAAATACAAATAAATTATGAGATCACTTACCTGCATATGAATTAGTTATATTAGTGTTGCTCAGATTCGGTCTTGGTCTCGCAGTCTTGGTCTTGGACCAAGACCGCCTAATTTTAGCAAGACCAAGACCAAGACTGACGTGCAAGATTTGAGCAAGAACAAGACTAAGTCTGCGAGACTCTTGCGTCTTGCAGTTAGGACTGAGTGTCGTTCAGGGAGTATAGGAGTTCGGGGTATACGCTTAGGGACTCTATAGTCTATGAGACGTAAAAATAATATATAAATTTTTGGTACTCTTTCACGAAAAATCTACTAAACGGATATTGATGAAATTTCTTATGGTAGTACCTACTATTAGCTCTGGATTAACACATAGGCTACTTTTAGTCCCGAAATTAAAAATGAAATTAGGCATTAGGCACAGACATAGAATAAATTTTAACTAAATCAATAGCGGAAAGCTTAAGCTCTGGTGTCCGACTAGCCTCAATATTCTTAGACATGTCCAAAGCGGGACGGATGGATCGCGTCAATCATGCTAAACTATTATACAAATTATCAAAATATGGTATACGAGGTAATGCATTAAATTGGATCACCTCGTACCTAAGTGATCGACTGCAATGTGTTGAAATATTGAAACTAAACAAAAAAGGTACATTTAAAATGACTTACAGATAGAAATACATTATTAATTCAATTGGTATCCTACAATGAAGTATATTAAGGCCTAAACTATTTCTGCTGTATATAAATGACTTGCCTAGATATATAAACCATGACATAATACTATTTGTCGATGACATAACACTTATAATTAAACTTATAAACAAAAATCAACTACAATTTAAAAATGAAATTATCCAAGCACTAAATTCCACAAACATCTGGCTAAGAAATAATGACCTAATCATGAATGTAGAAAAAACATAAATCATAGAGTTTTTAATATTGGTCTAACAATGAATCTATACATTGAGTTTAATGATAAAATACAGTATTTCTAGGCATAAATATAGATAAATATCTGAATTGGAAAATCCATATAGAAAAAATTTGCGTAAAACTAAATCGTTTTGTTTTCGTTTATAATCGGGTAAGAAATACAAGCACCAAAGAATCAGCGCTTCTAGCTTACCACGGTTACGTAGCCTCAGCTTTAAGATACGTACTCATCCTTTGGAGCAATTCGACGCAGTGCGAAAGAGTGTTTATTGCACAGAAAAAATACATACGAGCGCTATGTGGTGCGAAATTTAATGAAAGTTGCAAACCACTTTTTAAACAAAACAATATTTTATCTTTGCCATGCATGTACATTTATGAAATGACAATATTTGTTAAAAGTCACATGTATCTTTTCGAAAAAAAGAAGACAATACGAACAGGCTTGAGACTTAAAAATAAATTATGTATACCTCTACAACAACTAGACGTATTAAAAATAAACGCTTATTGTATGGGAATCAAGTTAAACAATCATTTACCTGACGACATGAAAAATACAAATATGAAAATTATCAGAAAAATATTATTTTATTTACTATTAAAAAAAAATTATTACTCTATTGATGATTATGTAAAAGATAATGACTTAAGGTTATCTTGATAAAATTAGCTTAATACGATTAAAATTAAATGTAATAAAGTTGTAAAGTTGTATTTTATATTTATTACAATTACTATTATTTTTATTTTTTAACAATTGACATACAACATTATAACCAATATAAAGATTATCATTCTAATAAAAATAACTAATAATGACATCACTAAAAAAATTATAGACATAAAATAAATTTATTAATAAGAGAATACTAATTATAGAGTACATATTATTATATTTTTGGTTCGTATAAAAATGATAATAAATTAAAATTTCATACTATGACTTTCATACTATTAAATACCTTCTAATGCTATCTGTGTTTTTGTTTTAAATAATAATTGTTTAAGTTGTAAAATAACAATATGAACATTTGCGCGCCGCATCAAAGGCAGAATAAGCAAGAACAGAATTTACAATTATTGTAACACCTTGAAATTGTATCTTATTTGAGCAAATAAACATTATATATCTATCTATCTATTAATTTGCCTTATTAAATTTAATAATATAGAAAGATTTAGAAGAATCTGTGACAACCAAGGAATAACAGAAGAATAGAAACAGAATATAATACTAATTTACCTACTAAAAATACAAAAAAAAAACATGTCGTGTACCTACAGAGTACACGTGGCAGTGAAACATTCATCATTTAAAGTACAAAATTACTCTCACCTTTCCCAAAGGACATCACTTCAAAAAAGGATAGAAAAATTAAAATTTTTAATACCTAGCGCCATCTGTGTATTGAGCCGTACTTTAAAAAATAAAGTTGTTATGTAAGAAGTACAAGCTGTTTCCGAAAGATGGCTTATATCGGATGCATTATATCCAAAATCGTATCGTGACGTGACGCGAATGGTATTTCATTCGCATCGTCTCACTTCAAAAGACAAGAATTTGTTGAAACAAAATTAAAAGCAATCCTTCAGACTCCAGGATTCTTTGCATCAGGTAGGTAAGCATTATATATTTTAATAGTACCAGCATAATATAGTTATAGACAATTTTCGATTCGCGAAAAAAATTATCATTTCATTTAACTTATCGTTACTCAACTATGTATGAAATATTGTTATGACCCGCATCTAGAAGGCATGAAAAATTTATTCAAAATTATGCTCAAGAATTACTTTCCTGCCTAAGGATGAATTCACACTGCGCGACGCGGCGCTACATTTTTAAGACAGCCATTCAAAATTGAACTTTATTCATTACATAGTTCATTACACGTTTGATTGTAAGAATTCGAATGTCAAGTCAAGTTGCACCGCGCTGCACAGTGCATGTGCAGTGTATAACTAAATACTGATGTCACATGAAACTTGTGTCGTCTTGTGTATTTTAAAGGCGCGTCTCATGTGCGTGTTTTTTTTTCGAAACATTACCCAAAACATAGAAACATTGGGACGTGGCTATACACATGTGTGTAGGAATACACAATGCTTTTGTCTTCCGAGACGGACGGAAAACATTCCCCGCGCGGGTAGAGCGGGTAGAGAGGGGAAGGAATGTTTCATTTCTTATCGACTGTTATACCACTCACATGACCATTAAACATAGAAATACGGAAGAAATTATTCAAACCCAAATCGGTCTTCTATTCGTATCTCCTGATATTATGTGCTAAAATTAGGGGTCAGTAAATATGACCTAACTCGAAATCTGGGGTCTAAAAAGGCCACTTTAGATGTTTCATATATTTTTTTCAGTTTAAAAAGTTTTTCATATATTTATGAAAAACTTGAAGTGGCCTTTTTAGACCCCCTGTGTTTTCTTCTAGATGCTGCATCTGCAATAGCTAAAATTGTGGGTGCAGACAAGATCATGTCTTCCTCATCGGAACTCATGATCTTGTCTACACAAAATGTTTTGTTTCAATCAAAAACCTTTTCTATAGCTGGAGACAGCTTGTGTATGAAAACAATTGTTGTTTTCATACACAAGCTGTTTTTGTTTCATGTTTTCTGTGTGATGTTTCGAAAAGAAATGAGCAGGAGACGCGCCTTGATAAATTCCAATTTTGAATCGTTATCTTAAAAAAATGCAGCGCCGCATCGCGTAACATCTCGTTTCGATGTGACCTGACGCTTAGGCATCAAAATTTAGTATTCTTCGATAGTTATAAGGCAAAAACCACTCAATTTAAATGTGGAAGGTACTTAATGAACGCTAAAAAAGTTGCCAAAATAATAATTTAAAACCACATCAATTTTCAATGTGTCCAAAATGACCATGTCAGCGAAAACTAGTTAACGCGCAAACTAAAGAGTTGAAAATACAATTTGCTTAGTGGGTTGATGTAATTCGACTGTATTCATTATACGAATTTCGTATTATTTCTACAACTTAATATAGACTACAGACTGAATTCGTACTCAATCGATGAATGTTACCCTTCGGCGGGTTGACTATTTTCGTAATTTGTTCGATAATATGACATTGTAATGTTAGGTCATTACATATGCAATTGGCGTTTTGTAAAGGAGGAACATGAAGTCGATTTTTTTTAAGCATAATATATTTATTTAATCAAGGTATATACCATTGCTAGCTATGCACTTTTGCCATCTCATAGATGTCCCATTCGGACAGGAATCAATAAAATCTATGAAGGCTCTTTGGGATGCCCCATCGGAGTTGATTTTTTCTCTTGCAAGAAGTTATCCAAATTTCAAAAAAATGGTAATCTGATAGAGCAAGGTCCGGGGAGGACGGTGGATGTCTTAGACATCCTAATTGAAGCTCCTCTAATTTGGTAGCCGTCTGTTGTGCCGTGTATGGTCTAGCGTTGTCCTGAAGCAGCAGGGGCCTAGAGCGAATGACCAACCTCGGTTGTTTAGCAGCTAGATTTTCCATCATGATTTGCAGTTGCTGGCAATAGACATCTACCGTAATCGTCTGGCCAGATTTAAGAAAGCTGTAGTGAACGACACCGGCACTAGTCCACCAATCGCTAATAAGTAATTTTAATTTGTTAATTTTCGCTTGGGGCAGGCTTTGGCTGGTTCGCCAAGGTTCAGCCATTGCGATGAGCGTTTCCAATTATCGTACCGGATCCACTTTTCTTAACTGGTAATGATTTGATTTAAAATCCCTTCATTATTGTACCGGTTGAATAAAGTAACGCAGCAGTCGACGCGCGTTTGTCGGTTTTCTGCACTCAATTCATAGGTACCCACCTTTCAAGCTTTTCCACCTTCCCAATTTCCTTCAAGTGGATTAAAACAGTTTTATCACTAACACCGCAGCCTGCAGCTAACTCGGACGTGGTTTGCGATGGATCCGCTTCCACAATAGCCTTCAATTCTTCATTATCGATTTTGGTCTCCAGCCGTCCACGGGGCTTGTTCTGCAGGTCGAAATTTCCAGAACGAAAACGTTGGAACCAAAAACGCACTGTGTTTTCTTTTGCGACACCGCCGCCATACACATCGTTAATCCTTGGAGCCGTTTCTGCAGTACTGGTGCTACGGTGGAACTCGTACTCTAAAATAATACGATATTTTAAATTTTCCATTTTGTAAACAGAGTGACGCAAAAGAAAAAACCAAAAGAGGAAAAAACAAATGAATTATGGTTTTCGAAACACAAATGCATGAGTAAATAGCGGTATAAATTTGTAATTGGAATTCCTAACCAAAAAAGATATATTTGAGATCAAAGTGGCCAGTACGACAAAACGCCAATTTCATATGTAAGGACCTAATATATGTATAATATTATGGCATGTAATTGACATTTGTATGATTGTAGGATTAAATTCCTAGATAGTGCATTAGGATTAACTTTTTATTTATTTAACAATTTATTGTACACACAGAAATTATGACAATACAATTAACAAAGAATGATGACACAAAGGACTGCTTATTTCTAATTAGAAATTTCTTCCAGCAGCCCTACGGAGAGAAATGGGATGAAATATAGCAGTTAGGACGTGCACAATATTATTTCTACAATTATTGTATAAATAATCATTTAAATATTCAAATCTATAATAAAATAAAATATAGTAAATAAACTAAATAAATAAATTAAAAATTATAGCTAGTTAATATATATATAAATACTAATATATTATTAATATAACTATAATATTATATGAATACTATATGTATACATAATAACGGTATCTATATGGATTCAGATTTGAGGTAATGCTCTTTCAAGCGTCTTTTAAATACATCGATGTTGGGACTGTCGCGAATGGTGTGAGGAAGAGAGTTCCACAATCTAACTGCATGAACAGTGAATGAGTAGGAGTAGAAGTTGGAGCGGTAGGAGGGGAGAGAAAGATTTGTCCTGACAGTGGACCTGCAAGGAATATCGAGGGGTCGAGAAAAATTGAATCGATCAAGAAGATAACGAGGAGAGCGAGGATTATGCAAAATGTTATAGAGTAAGCAGAGGATATGGGTGTTGCGCCGAAGGCGGATAGGGAGCCACTTGAGTTTCGATCGAAAGGCTGAAACATGGTCGAACTTTCTTAGACCAAATAAAAAACGAATACAGATACTCTGTAAAAGTTCCAGTTTAGTTAACAGCTCCTCGGTAGCGTCTAAGTAGCAGGAATCGGCATAGTCAAGGATAGGGAAGATGAGTGTCTGGACAAGGAAAATTTTGGTGTTTATAGGCAAAAAGTTTTGGAGGCACTTCAACGTGTGCAGCGAGTAGTGAACCTTTTGCTCACTTCACTCACCTGACGTACCCAGGAGGCACATTATCTAAGCATTGAGTCATGTATCTGCTACCTATAATCATAGCTTGCGATTTGCTAGGATTGACTAACAGACCGAAAGATTTTGCCCAGTTCGCTTTTTGTTGTAGAGCAGAGTTGATATCGGTAACTGCAGAGTTTAATTCATGAATATATGAATGACGATAGATCTGCAGGTCGTCTGCGTAAAGATGAAAGTTAGATTTTATTATTAAGGTGATAGTGTTTATGAAAATTGAGAAGAGAAGTGGAGAAAGAACACCACCCTGGGGTACTCCCGCATCAAGATCACACCAGTCAGAGGTAGCCTCATCAGAGCGAACTCGCTGCGAACGTCCCCGAAGATATGAATCGAACCAGTTTATGGCCGAGGAGGATATGTTAAGGGAGCGAAGGACAGAAAGGAAGATGTCAAAGTCTACAGAATTGAAAGCACTGCTAAAGTCGAGTAACACTAGGATGGAGACACACTTATTTTCCAAGGCTAGGCGTAGATCATCTGTGACTTTTAGCAGCGCTGTAACAGTACTGTGACCAGAACGGAAACCGGATTGAAAAGGTGAAAGCAAATTATTAGAAGTTAAAAAGTGAGAAAGCTGCATGTGGACAATGTGTTCAAGTACTTTGGAAAGGTATGATAATATGGAGATTGGTCTGTAGTGGGATAAAGAAGAGGGATTAGAGGTTTTGGGTAGTGGAATAACATCAGCACGTTTCCATACTGAAGGAAAGCAACTCGTTGCCAAAGAATAATTGAAGACATGTGTGAGAACTGGCAAGAGTTCAGGAAGGGCGAGGGATATCATACGGGGACTAAGGTTATCATTGCCCACAGCAGTAGATGTTATAGCCTTAATATGCTTGCTAACATCGTCCTCAGTAACAGGATCGAATGAAAACGAGGTACAAGATGGGAGGGAAGAGGAAGAGAGATGGGAAATGGTGCGCGCTTTTATTACCTGGTCAACGATTACAGGTGGACAAGAGAAGTGAGCGTTGAGAGCATTTAGGTCCACAGTGCTGTCAGAATTGACTGAAGATTTTCCAATGCCAAGTGTCGAAAGAAATTTCCAGATCTGGGAGGGGTTATATTGGTCTATATAATAGTGTATGTGGTGTCTTTTAGCATCTCTACACAGACGACTGCAGCGATTCCGGAGATACTTATACTTCGCTATATATATATATATATATATATATATATATATATATATATATATATATATATATATATATATATATATAATATAAAATAAATAAATAAAATAATATAATAATAATAGTAATATCGACACTTCCTAGGAATAACAACTTCACTCACTTTTTACGTTTTTTCAGGAGAGCGATTTTAATGTTAAAAAATGTTCTCACGTTTACATTTTTTAATAATATTAGTGATTCTTTTATACATAGCATGAATTTTTCGTTCTTTTACTATTTATTTATTTGTTTTTATTGTAAAAAATCTCCTTCATGTAGTTTTATGACTTACAATGATAGGGGTCTGTAGAAATATGTAAAAACTCTAATGGTTTAATTAAGAACATTTATTCATGAAACAATATAATTGGTTTATATTAATTACTTAAAATGGTTAAACACACGTTTAACAACGTACTTAAGAACAATAACTATAAACTTTATATTTTAATAACATAACTTTGGCTATAAGTTTACATTACGTCCCTTATGAAACTAAAAAACAATTTGTTAAAATTAAAATTATCAAAATTTCTTAAAATTATTTGTTCCTTAAATATTATGTAAAATAGTAATAATGTGAAAAAACTACAATTATATTATAAAATATGTAATTTTAATGTCTATAAAGGTATTTCCTAATTACATACAAAAATACTTAAACAGGTGATTAGACTCATGAAAACAACTTTCTAATACTTAAATAGGTGATTTAAGTATTTGTATGTAATTAGAAATAACCTTTGAATTAAAAATTATAAAAGTAAATTTTATAGTTTTTTCACTTGATTATTTCTGCTACGTAGGTAATTAAAATTAACGTAATATTATAATATTAGCTTTTTTTTAATTTAACAGTCATCGTCATTATCTGTATCCGACTCGTCTTTAGCTTTACTCTGTATTGTTTTGAAAGGTAAATTTTTATAAAATGAATAATAAACAGCTGGAATAATCCTCGCCGAACACAAGCTCCACTAACCTTTATATTTTGCAGCCGATATAGGCAAAGGTTCATTATAAGCTTTCTGAAGACTCTCGTTAAAAGTTAGGTCATCATTGATATCTTCTACAGATTGCGCTCGTCGTGAAACACCACGACCACGGCCACGGCCACGGCTGCCTCGGCGTCGTCCTCGCCTACGCCCGGATTCTATTAGCTCTAGATTGGTAGAACAATTGATGTCAATTGTTTGACCAACGTCATCATAAAAGTTGTACTGGAAATACATAATATTGGGCGCAGCACTTGAGAAATGTACATGCTTTATCTTCTTCCATATGACTTTAATATCATTAGTGTCTTTATCCCAATTTGGATATTGCTGGCCGTATTTTTTGAAGTCGTATATCATATATTGCGTAACTTCAGTCAACTCATATTGTTTTCCAGAAGATTTAGCACATTTAACTATAGTTGCCCATTGATCAGGCGTATACACAGTTTGATTTTTTTTGCGTCTTTCTATCAAAGCATGCATAGCATCTCCCTCAGACTGGGTACGTCCCACTTCAAAAAAATTATGTGTTATGTCTATATTGAACATCTTGCAAGCTTTCGCGTACATACCGAAAACCACGCGATTTTCATTTTGGCCAACACATGAATCCGAATAAAATCTAAAACTTCGCGCTCCTTTTTCAACATATTGTTGAATAAAATCATAAACAAAACTACTTATTTCGTTTGCACCAATTTTTTTTTTTCAAATATTGTGAAACTATACACGGCAAATTTATTTTTGTAATAAAAGAGCGATACTTCTGACTGGTGAGTGTTTAGAATTTTCTGTAAATCATAACATGCAGTTATCACACTTGGAGAATTTTTGGATTTCAATTTATCCATATCCTTTAATGATCTCACAATTTCTTTGTTAGCTATATGCAAAGCATGATCAGCCTTTAGTTCTTCTTTTTCTGCAGAACTTGCATTTTTGAAAATATTGCAGCGAAGACATTGGTCCTTCTTTGGTGCGTGAAGTCCAATATTAAAGTCCGTATTGAAAATATCCCTGTACTGTCTTAATGTGGCTTTAGGTTTTTCAGGATATTTTTCAGTCATCCATTCTTCATACAAATTGTAAAGCTTAGGAACACTAAGTGTCTCTTCGAAATATAATTTTGAACTACGGCTTCGAACATAATGTGACTACTGTCGGAATTTCGCCGATATGATTTCGTACCGAGTCTTTTAAATCTTGATCCATAGCATTCACTCGGTTTAAGTGTTGCCCTCGACGGTCTGGTTCTACAATTCCACTTCCAGATTTGTCAAGTTTTTTTAACAGTCATATCGCATATGGCTAGAGTATCGAGGAACATTTTTTTACACATGAATCTCACGGCCATCGCTAATCTTTAAGTAATATTCTCGAGACCATTTACGACGAGATGGAGTTTCTCTGCTTGTGTTTACAATAATTTGTTTCCTAAGAACCCTTTTAGCATATTTATTAATATAATCCATCTGTCTATTGTGATCCCCGAGAGCCCAAAAATCTTTGAAGATAGTTGATCTTTTAGAATCCAAGATTTTAGTCCGACAATTACGGATACAATTGTAACCGCAACCCGTTTTCATAACTCTTTCAGGAACAACTTTACCTTTTTTATTGACATATTATTTCCCAAGATTTCTGTTCTTCTTACTTACGACTGACTTCCAATTCTCTTTATTTAGACTTCTTTTTTTTCTGGATTTGATTTCTTACTAACATTATTCTCTTTCGTTTGTCTATTACTTCACTCGTACGTGCAACATCACAAACGCTTTAATTACCATTGCGGCTACTGTTTGATGTAATATCATGTGGTTGAAAATCCAGTTGTTGTTCTTCTTCTACAACTTTATGTATTATAATATTAATCTCATTAAGGTTTTCTTGAGTAAGGCTTCCTTGTATGTTTAGGTTGGTGTCTGATAATATTAACTGTGCAATATCCGGTTGCTTTTCAGTTTGTGACACAATAACTGCTTTGATTTCTTCGCTTTCATTTTCTGTAAATAAACAAAATTATACTTAATAAAAAGAAACATAACAGAAACTAATACTTAGTCTTTAAAAATAATAAAATATATAAATAATTTAAATAAATTTGATGCTAAAACATATTGATGCTAAAAAAAACCTAACGTAATTTAAAATAAGAAAATGGCTCTTGAAAATGACCGCCGTTTTGGTAAAAAAATATTAAAAATATTATAATATTATTTACAAAAGTAAGACAAATAAAAACTTACCTTTATTCTTATCAGATTCATTCATTCGTAATTGAAAAGGTCGGTGCAATGCTTTCTATGTAGTATGCAAAAAAATAATACTGATAAAAAATGTAATTAAATATAAATTGTTATTGCTTTTAATCTGGGAGTGACCTATCCGTATTATAAAATTGTTTATAAATATAGGATCCTTTTTATGTTGAAGTCTATAAAATTTCCACCAAGTGACACGGAATACGTTAATATCATTCTTGATATCTTCGGATCTATTTAACGTAGAAATACCTTTCCAGAACTAAAAAATGGCAAATTAATTGATAAGAAAGAATATGGAATAAACTAATTTTTCACGTAACTCAAGTTAAGTATTCCTAGGGATTGTCGATATATATATATATATATATATATATATATATATATATATATATATATATATATATATATATATATATATATATATATATATTCAATTCTTTACACCAGTTTAAGAAATGACCCCCGAATATTTTTGTCCTAAGGATAAATATTGGGCTGACTAACTTAACCTGGACCTGGCAGTTAACTTACTGATGTCAGTGTGTGCGTAAAAACTCTACAGTGTAGTTTACATGGCACTGGGGCCGTATCTTAAAAAAAACCAGCTTGTTTCCAGGCAATTCAATATACGGCCTTAAAGTGCCTTGTTCTTTTTTCGTATTACAACGCTATTTCATGCTGACTGTATTCATCCTGATATGATTGTCTATGACTGGTTTAATGGAGCATGAGGTGACATTCGGATACGTCAAATTTGACGTATTACAGTATGTTTTTTTCTTGCCATGCACTTATGAAGTGAATAGCCAATAACGAACAGAAAAATTGTACTAAATATTTTTAACTATACATAGAATATGTACAATTATTGTTAAAGTTAAAGCAAATTTTATGGACTTAAAAAAAATAAATGGTTTAAGTTGGTAAAATAGCCGTCGTTTTTGTATACACCTATTTCAAGAAAAAAATGTGCTTATTTTCTACCAAAACCCTTATTTCTAAAAAAATTATCGGTAAAATAAGCGGCATACTCACGGTCCACGGCCACGGGGCTGGATTGGACCGTGCGTGAGTATGCTGTTTAAGGCACAATTAGGGTTACGAAGATTTTGGAAAACGGAATTCACAGCTCAATAACCTCGGAGTTTCTAAATAGTGAATAGTGAGTGATCATCGGCATAGAGGTCCTGTCAGGAGTGAAATCAGTGTTGCCAATTTAACTACTTTACAGCTCGATTTGGTCATTCGGCCAGCGATTAATGAAACTGAAAAAAGGCGGCAAATTTAAATAATCTGAGTTTGGCAACACTGATCTGACCGGACTGTTAGATGATTAGAAAAGTGTAATGTTTTTTAATTTGTAATCTCAATAATATAAGATTTAAATAATTAGGAATGGCGTAGGTATTATTTGTGTTTTATTTATCAAATATAAAGTATAATTAAGCATAGTACATATTAGTTTAGACTGAAACAAAGGCTATTCATGTTTAGTTCACAGGAGGTTTTTTCGCGTCGTCATTCAACCAGCTAGAATCTTTGTGGGAGTTTTTGAATTCTCACAGGGATATAGCTGTTGGATTCAACAAATCGGCGCAGGCGCGAGAATACTCCAAACGCATGTGGACTGACGTCTCACGATACACTGAATTCTATGGGAGAAATTATTATAAATTAAGTTATTAAGTTATTAATTTATTAATTTAATTATTAATTATTAAATTATTATTAATTATTTATAAATTAAGTTCTATGCTCACTTTAGCAATATTTTACGTTACTAACCTAACCTATATATTATTAAAAGAGAACATTAAAATATAAACTATTCAATAAAAGCTAATGAAGTTGAGCGTAAACTGAACGGCTTCGTTTAGACAGTTTTTGACGTAAATACAAGCCAGCTAATGTCAGAAGTACTGTCATAATACGAAAATACCACTCAAATTTCAATGCAGAAGTAAGTCAAGAGTCACGTGACTGCTACTGGCTGGTAACATGTGTGTGACTATAATACGAAAATTCCAGCCAGTTTGTTTTATGGCGTAAACTGGCTGGAATTAAGAGCTTGTAATACGGCCCCTGTACATGCTTGTACAACGATTCTTCGAATGTCAAATATAAAATGAATAATATTTCCTTCCCACTGGTGAAAATTTTGTATATTTTTATATATATATATAAATATATACAAAATTTTCACCAGTGGGAAGGAAATATTATTCATTTTATATTTGACATTCGAAGAATCGTTGTACAAGCATGTATATATATATATATATAAATATATATATATCGTAAATCAAGTATATATATATATATATATATATATAATATCACTATTATAATAAAAAAATTAACAAATGTATAGTTAAGTTACTTATTGTCTGCGGCAGCGTTTGCTAAAAACTTAAATCCGTATACGTCGGAACTTGACCTTTGCACTCAGTATTCACGGTTAAGTAAAGGTCAATTTGTAACGTAATATTAAGTAGACGGGTGACAATTAGGCAAATATATTTGCAGAAATATATTAGACTCAGTGCGGCATTATTGTGTCAGGTAACTAAAATATTTCTTTTGATCCGTAATAATATTAATACTTATTTATGTTTTGAATTCCCAATTATCATTCTTGTGGAAATATTATAAATAAATTAATATATTATAATATCATAAATTCAATCGGGTTTTGTGAAATCCATTACGTTATATTATGATAAGAAGTTAAAGCAAAAAAATGTCATACTCCAAAATGATATGGGCGAGTTTACATTTTTGCGGAAAATAATCCACATGATAGTAATATGATGGTTTTTTTTGTATGATAATTATTTATCTGCCAAAATATCTTTACATAATATATTTTATAGATAATAGAATCAGGCGTTACTTTGCGGAAATCCATAGCATACAATTAAATTAATATAGCAATATTCCGCGAAAAAATACCCATAACCTGCAAGCAAATGACATTTGCTTGCAAGTTATGGGTATTTTTTCGCGGGTTTCGCCCACGTGCATTATTGTAACTGCAAAATGGGAATTTTTTAAATTACTGTTTTGGAGCCTATATATAGGTATCATTAGTATCACGTTTTCAACAATTTTAAAAACCCATAGCAAGTACGTTTTTTGAGTCGTATTTTATCGTAACATATGAGTCTATCCGACCAATACCAACATATGATAACTTACTCGAGTTAACGTTGCGCACCAGAGTGTGCGACAAGGCCGTAACTGCCACCAACGTGAGTGTTCGCCTCAATATATGCGCTTCATTTATTTTTTATTATTAAGTGTTAGTTACTTATAGATGTTGTACCAATTAGAATTCATATTTTTATTGAATTGAAAATGTTACTGAATGAAGTATTGAATCGGGCAGAACTGATTGCTTCAATAGATTTTCATATTCCAAAAATAACGTAAGTGGCAGTTCCGGCAGTTTACATAGCTTATCTTTAATCTTTAATTTGTTTTGAATCTGACAATTACGATACTATACGTGGTATTTAAAATTCTGATATATTTTATTTGTTGTTTTGGAGGATTTTTTTACAGTTTTATACAGATTCGATATAAGTACTTATGTAAAAATTAAGTTTTACGTTGCATTATAGGGACAAAATTGATTTTCTGTATAAAAACAACATTAAAATAATTACATATTTATTTAATTTACCTGCTTATTGGAATAATTTGAAGAAGTTGGTGGGTAATGAACCCTTCTTGATTAGAAATTTAGCACAAGAGATTTTCTCAGTTTTAATAATTTCATCAGTAAGTTGTAAAGTTTCAGGCAGCAAACTCGATGATATGTTATATAAAAGCCCGAGCCCCGTTTTTTTTTAAATATTTAAACGACGAATTAGTTAATTAATCTTAGTCAGATACTTTCGAAGATCACTTGACAGAAAATGACTAGGTCAGCTAACAGTTAAAGTATTTTATGAATGAGGAAGTTGTTGCAAGTAATTTTAAAAGTAGTTATATCGAAGAATACAGCAGAATAGTATCTTTTATATTCTTAGAGTACTCTAGTATACACCATACTACCCATTATCCGATCAACTTAATGCTATCGATTGAATCAGTTCCATATTGAAATAAAACAGTGTTAACTATCATGGCAATCTACGCCTATACAATATAGTCAGTTCTAACTGATACAATTGGTAGCGTAGATTGGACGATATACGATAGGCAGTATACTGCATGGCTTCACATAAAAGCTTTTGCCATGAATTATGAGGTGTAATTTGTAATAATTCCGAGTTTGCATGGTGTTAATGAAAGCTCACTTGTCGGATACACTCTTTTAGCTCAGTTCAAAAGTAGTAAAAAAATTCAACAGTTATTTCTTGAAGACTTAAGAAAATAATGGAAGAAGACTAATAATTATCATAGCTGTTTGAGATGACTAATACACTAGGTTTTCCTAATTTGAAAGCATATTGTATTTATTGACACCTATTCAAATAGGTTGTTATCAAAATTTTGCCTTTTTCGTGGTTATTTCAGAATATCAGCTTATAAATTCTAGTTAAGTTACTACTTAGCTGTCAAGTTTAAATTTCAAGATATTTCCTTTTATTTTTCAAGTGTAAGTGATCTTAAGTTAAGATAATTAATGTTTGAATAATTAAATAAAAGAAATAGAAGTAAAACAATCCTGATTTGTTCTCAAGTAATAATTTGTTGATTTCCTCTTTCGAACTTGAATTGTAGCAAACATTTTGTTGGCCTTTACAGAGATTTACAGATCTTGTGTTTGGTGCAGTAAAAGTTAGTAAGTTTGTTACTCTAGGAATAAATTTGACACTTTCCTCTTCATTGGTGCCTCTTATGTAGTGCCAATTTCTGCTATGAAAACAGTCGTGGGTGCCTAAATCTTGTTAAGACGTTATTAGCTCTCTCATTTGACAACGATAATGAAAATATTGATGATGAAAGAAAACATCAATCTTACATTAAATATATTTTATCAGTTCAAAAAGCTATATGTAATAATAATATTATACCTAATTAAACCAAAAAATTACATAATTTTTTGATTGATTTTTTAAATTTCCGCTTAACAAATTGAATTAATAGTATATTAATATTATCAATGCAAAAGCAAATCAGTCTGTAATGCAATTATGCACAAACTACTGCACTGATTTAACAAAATTTGGGGTAAGTCAGAACTTAGAGAAGGATATAGGTTACCTTTATCGCAACACGTGCCACAAAGGAAGATTATTAAATTTGTTTGTCATCCCAGTCCCAAATTAAACACAAATACGTATTTCCCGAATAATTTAAGTTTTTTTTGTTACTGTAATACAATGGCGCCAATCAAAGTACTGTGAATAACCACGATAGTAAAGATATTATATGTAAATTTTGTTCTTGTTATTTCATTAAATTTAATCGTAAATACAAGCAATCTATGAAGTAAAACAAACAAGTGTCGAATGTGACACTTACAATAAAATATTTCTGATAAATACCAACGTAGATTATCGGAATCGGAAAATCCGATACATTTTTGTCTATGCAGTTCCTAGAAAATAATGGGAAGTGCCAGTTACGATTTAGAGAGCAAGCTCATTTACGTGGTATACTATCGTAACTCAATTTTTGCGAAAACTATTAAACATTTTGTATTTTTGATGTCAATTTACTAATTTGCTATCCTCACAATACTGTTTATGCAAATTTTCATAAGAATAATAACTCCCCGCACCGATTTCAGTGACGGTGGCCGGTTTCATTGAAACCAGGCCAGTTACGCAGGAGTAATATTTATAGTGCCCAAGTGTGTGCGCACAGTACACAAGAGCACACTCTCTTCTTTTACTCTCATAACCCAGTGGGACAGATAACCGACACGACTGGCGAGGGCCTGGGCCAGATCCCAGGTCCGACTTTTTACATGCCCATCCGACGCATGGATCATCTTTCTTGTCAAACAATCAGGTGTTTAGCCTGCATTGTCCTAACCAGACTTGGAAACAATATATTTTGTTGTTCAAATGCGGGAATCGAACTACGACTTCCGAGTTGAGAGCCAAGCTCTAACCACGGAGGCTGCTAGAATTTCATGAGGACAAAGATATACGAAAATAAACTTTAAATCGCTCTCCTAAAAAGTAGCATTTTTCAGATACAATAATGTACGTAGGCATCGTCAATGTGTGAGTGCACGCATAAGCATGCATAAAGCATTTTTTCGCGGGATCTTGCTAGATATAATATTATTGAATTGTCTTTACATACATTAAGATATATGCAGGAAATATCTGTAATTGATTTTACGAAACCTTATACATATGAAAAAATATTCGCTTGGTTCATGTCAAATCGGGGAAACCCCAGCTTCTTCTGGCTTATTTTAAGTTTATAATTATCTATTTATTACCTATAAAAAGATCGACCATATAACCTCAGTATTAGCAAACCCAAATTCACTTTCCTTTCAGATCATTACTTGACGATATATGTATCAGTTGCTAATGTCATGGGCACTCAGACAGCAGTCAGGACTAGGCCAATAATGTAATACCTAACTACTGATCAAGACCTCACATTGGCTTTATACATAGCCAAATATACTCGTAACTTTTATGAGACTGAAAAAATTTTGGTGAGTTAACTTCAATTACTTTTATTACATTTTTTAGATAAGTAATGATTTTATAAGTTTAGTTGTAAAATGTTATGAATAACTCATGTAGGAAATTATGTTAATATTAAAAACATTAATAGATATCAATACTAACGTTACTTGATCAATTTTAGTTGTCGTTATTTTGATTTGTGTATTCTATTACTACGTTAACCTCATAAAGAATAGCTATTCTTTATTATAATATTAGTCTCAATTTCTTTTTTTTTCAGAATACACTGAGATATTAAGATGTTAGCTAGTATATTCTTTATAGCACTGGCTGTTGAGCTTGTGGCATCAGATGATTATTTAGAGGTGAACATCAAGCAAGGTCCAGTCCGAGGCTACAAGGCAGCTGAGCATGTATTCGCTTTCCATGGCATACCTTATGCTACAGCACCAACTGGACTAGATAAGTTTAAAGTAATATTATTAGGTCATTCTCATTACATATGAAATTGGCGTTTTGTAAAGGAGGAAAATAAAGTCGATTTTTTTTAAACATAATATATTTATTTAATGAAAGTATACCACTGCTGTCTATGCACTTTTGCCATCTCATAGGTAGTTAAATGATTCCTTTACTAAAAGAAACCAATCGGACAGGAATCAATAAAATATTTGAAGGCGCTTTGGACTGCCCCATCGGAGTTGATTTTTTTCCCTTGCAAGAAGCTATCCAAATTTCGAAAAAAATGGTAATCTGTTGGAGCAAGGTCCGGGGAGTACGGTGGATGTCTTAGACATTCCAATTGAAGCTCCTCTAATTTGGTAGCCGTCTGTTGTGCAGTGTGTGGTCTAGCGTTGTCCTGAAGGAGCAGTAGCCTAGAGTGAATGACCAACCTCGGTTGTTTAGCAGCTAGCTTTTCCATCATGATTTGCAGTTGCTGGCAATAGACATCTGCCGTAATCGTCTGGCCAGATTTAAGAAGCTGTAGTGAACGACACCGGCACTAGTCCTCCAAACGCGTGTAACTTACGTGCGTGCGCACGCTAGTAACTTTTTTGAGTCAATTCTCGCTTTTTTCGCTTAATTTTCATTAATTCTTCGAGCCTTTTCTGCAGGACTGGTGCCACGGTGGAACTCATAATCGAAAATAATACAAAATTTCAAGTTTTCAATTTTGTAAACAGAGTGACGCAAAGAAAAATCCTAAAGAGGAAAAAACAGATGAATTACGGTTTTCGAAACACAAATGCATGAGTAAATAGCGGTATAAATTTAAAATTGGAATTCCTAACCAAAGAAGATATATTTGAGATGAAAGTGGCCAGTACGACAAAACGCCAATTTCATATGTAAGGACGTAATATGTAATACATAAATACATTAAGTAAATTATGTTCTAAGTAATAATATCATTATTATAGTTCTTCTTTGCTTAATTTTTACGATTATAGAAGAACTGTCTCGATGAATGGTGAATAATATTCTTGACTGATAATAATAATTATATGTCTGAGTACTGTACTGCGAAAAAAATCTAAATATTGTCTTACGCGCCCGTGTAAGATAATATTTACATTTTTTCTGATAAAGATAGTAACTATATTTCGTAAAACTATGAGTATTTTCCAATTTAGTTTCGTATATTAATACGAATTATCACATTACATAATATAACAACTTCTGGTTTGTCATTTATATCGATTAGGTAGCTATTTATCTGTAATTTTGTTATGATTTTAGGCTCCCCTTCCACCGCCAACATGGAATCAACTATTTGAAGCAACAGAACGTGATATATCTTGTCCTCAAATGTATAGAAAAAAATATAAACATACAAATAAAAGAGAAGATTGCCTGATCACTAACATTTACGTACCTGATACTAAAAGAGAGAACCTTTCAGTCATTGTAATCATACACGGTGGAGCATACCAGTATGGCTATGGTGATACTATACCACCGACGGAGCTGGTCAAAAGTAAAAAAGTTATCGCTTTGAATTTCAATCATCGAGTCGGAGCCATGGGTTTTCTTTGTCTAGGAACTAATGATATCCCAGGTAATGCTGCAATGAAGGATCAGATCGCATTATTGCGTTGGGTTCAAGAAAACATTGAATCTTTTGGAGGCAACCCCAATGATGTAACCTTATACGGATGTAGTGCTGGGGGATCGGCTGTAGATTTGCATTTACTCTCAAAAGTCTCAAAAGGATTATTCCATAAAGCAATCCCACAAAGTGGAGCGAATGTTGCAGCGTTTAGTATTCAACCAGACCCTATTGAAAATGCTAAAAATTATGCCCGATTGTTGAATTTCACCGATGTAGATGATATAGATGCGTTGGAAGAATTTTATAGAAACGCTTCATACTCGTTACTCACTTCTATTGATGTATTGGAAAATCGTAACTCTTCAGTTGTATTTACTCCTTGCATTGAACGTGATGTTGGACAAGAAATTTTCTTAGATATGGACCCAGCTTACATCTTGGAGACCGGAGAATATGAAAGAGTACCCATTCTTTATGGATTCACAGATATGGAGGGCTTACTACGATTGTCTTACTTCAAAAGATGGAGTAAATTTATGAACAAAAAGTTCTCAGATTTTTTGCCTGAAAACCTTGAATTCAAAAGTGAGAAACAAAGAGAAAAAGTGGCAAGGAGAGTGAAGAAATTTTACTTTGGTAATAATACAGTCGACAATAATACTATCGTGAACTACATACATTATTTGGGTGATATAACGTTTACGTATGGAATGCTGAGTTCTGTTAAGATGCAAGCTAAGGCTGGTAATGATAACATATTCTTTTACGAATATTCATTTTGTAATCTTAATAAAACTCAATATAATCTCACTGGAGCGGGACACTGTGCTCAATCGAATGCAGTGCTGGATGAACCAAACGAGGAAGATTTTCCAGAAGAATATCAAAACATGAAGAAAACTCTGAGAGATTTGTGGCTTAACTTTATAACAACTGGGTAGGTCTAATCTTTTCGATTACAAAATGATAATGTCAGATAGATATTTAAAATATTTAAGCCTTTAGCCAGATGAAGTAAGTTGATAAGATCTTAGACAAGGCCTGGCGATTATTATTTTTATGCAATCTACAACATCCGTTGATAATGACTCCGACCCTGATTTTTTTTCCAAAGTCCATATTTTCCAAATTGGCGAGTCTGAAACGTACCATGTACTATAAAATATTTATTTCTCCGAGCTTTCCTATTCTTAAGCCATTTTTGTTTGCCAAATGAACATCACCTGAGTTTAATTTTTTTTTGCAGATCACCGGTTCCAAATGGGTCTGATTATCTGAATTGGCCGCCGTCAAGTAAAAACAGAAGCCCGCATATGTCCCTTAACAGTAATCTCATATTGAGGGACACATTTTCGGACGACAAACGAGCAAAATTCTGGGACAAAATATACAGAAAATATTATCGCAAACCAGTGCCACCGACTTTTTAAAATGTACCTAAAATTGTCAATATATAATTATATTTTTTTATATCTGTAGTACCCAATTTAAGTCAGGAGACTTCAATGGGATCTTCAGATTTCCTAAAGAGGTAAGGTTTTGTGACCTACACGAAATAATATAAACAATGAATGAAGCAGATTGTTTTTATACAGCGCCTAGCGTCAGTTCACACAGAAACACGACGATATACGACACGGCGCTGCATTTTTAAGATAGCGATTAAAAAGTTAACTTTGTTTCCTACACAAGAAGAAACACGTTTAATTGCAAGAGTTCGAATGTATCTTCTTGTGTACTGAATAAAGATAATTTTGAATCACTATTTTAAAAATGCAGCGCCGTGTCGCATATTGTATTCGGTGTGAGCTGACCCTTGCCTTTACTGACTAAGTATATCCTTGACAGTAGCCTCGTTCAAAAGGCAGTGTAACGCCAACTAACGCAGTTTGTAATAATTATTGCACGGCAAACATTTGCATTGGCATACTCGATTTCTGCTCAGCAAATTACGAAAAAGCCTGACTTAGAAACACTTAGTTAGACATGTGCCCAATTGAAGAAAGGTAAGTCACGAGAGATTACTTAATTCAGTCAACGGTTTTCAAAATAGTTATCAAATTTGTTCTATTTACGAGGAGTAAGGCGAGTTTTCAATATTATCATTAACTACATATCTTTTTTTATACGTGCCTATATTTTTTAACCGACTACGGCGATGCCAAAAGGAAGGGTAATGATTTTGGCAGTCTATGTATGTATGTATGTATGTATGTATGTATGTATGTTTGTTCCCTCGTAGCGTCTAAACCACTAGTCTGATTTTATTAAATGAGGTGTCAATAGATTCGTAATAATGCCGCGGGTAACATAGGCTCTATAATTGTTATTCAAATTTTGTATTTTGAAAATGAGACCTCAGGTTCTAACTTCTAAAAAAATGAAACCGAGATAATCATCACGTGTTTGGTATCATAAGAAAGGTCTTTGCAAGCACATTATATGCAATGATTTAAAACATTATGTATATATTATATTATATTAAATCATATCGTTTCAGTCATAATAATTATACGTTTAAAATGCGGTCGTACAATTCGTACAACCCAGTTGTCCAATTTTCGAACGTTACGTAATATGAGACTACAAATATATAATTTATGTATTAATATATATTATTGTACCTGCATAAAACATATTTTATGTTATAAATATAATTTATTATAGACAATACATAAAAAAAAACTTAAATATTTGTCAAGCAGATATTATTATTCCAAAAATATGTTCGATTGGAAAACGGAAAAATACGAAATAAAAAAAATAAGTTATAAAAACCATATCCCAACTACGTAAAAAAGGGCCAGGCTAAAAAGGCCGAAACAAGAGAATAATTCAGATAGATATCCAGAAATTCATAGGTACAAAAATGGTCAAGGTAGAGCCGTGGTCGCACCTACTATATAAGGTTCAGAACAGTCGATGTCTAATCGCAGCCGTCTGTAACTATCTTGGGGTATACATGTGTTTGATGAATATACGCATTTTCTAGAAACTTCTCTAGGCCTTAGGGTCAGCTCACTCCTAGACACGACGCATCTCGGTGTGAACTGACGCTTAGATGCCATAAGTAGGTGCGACCACGGCTCTAGCTTGAACATTTTTGTACCTATACAAGATTAAGACCCCTTTTTTACGTAGTTGGATTATTTATGAAAAAGGATCAAGGTTAATGATAGCTCGTGAACATTTTCAACACATTATCTACATTATCTACACGTGATGAAGATATCGAAGATCATTATCACACCTAGCTTGAATAGCCACATACTTGAAGTATTGCAATTCAATTCCATTTGTAGTGTTTATATACTAGCACGAAACAATTGCTGAAGAGTGATAACACCCATCATAAAAGTGAGTAATTTTTGCTTATTGTAGGTTTTAATTTATTGTTTGATATTTTTTCTGCCGCTGGGGGGCAGACTCAATACTTGTCGTGTCAAAAAGCTGTCAGATGTCACGAATTTAAAAACTCTCGTTTGTCTCACGCGACGTTTAAAATTATTTCGGTGTGACTTACCTGAACCTGAGGCTTACGTCAACATGACTGACATTTTCCGGTGCTTGAGCTGTCATTTGTAAAGAATGTCGCCCCTGCAGCGATAGTGACTTCCTGTGATTTAACGGGCCCCTAACTTTAACTAGCGCTTGAAAATTTGTGTATTCAGTACCGTGATCCAAAATAGAAGAATTCTCACGGCATTTTGACGACTCAGTGATTCTTTCCAAAACTGTTCGTCATCTGCGAAAAAGTCACAATTAAGTTGACAATATATGTGCAGTGTGAACCAATTGTCAATCTTCTTATATCTCTTTCCATTTATCGAACACTCTCTATAACGTAGAAACGAAAAATGCTCGATCCCTTGAGCGAAGTCAAACAGGATGTATCCGAATACGCCTTACTAAAAACTTACAGAAAAATATCATGATTAACATATTTTCCTGACAAGGCATGGGTTCATGCATATAAAAGAAACCGTCACTCTGTCTTCGTCACAAGGCGCGGATATGAATAGAATTTAAGCATTTTATAGAATTATCTAGTCAAAATTGAAGGTCACACCATGAAAATATTTTTTTAACAAGAATCGTATAGGTACCTACTATTTACGCTCCTTGAATATCTATTTATGTTTTGAAGACAGCCTGTATAGAGTTTTCACTGTAATTAATATAATATTTTAAAGTTAAAAAAACTGTTCTCCATGAGCAATTCCTGTCATCTGGATATGCGGATCTCAAGTTATCTCATCTAACAATAGTTCTACTATCATTGATAGTTGCAAAATTTCTATAATAGTTATTAACTATTACTTGTATATCTAGGTATACAATTGTTCTTCTATTGATGGTTGTATACAAATATTCTTATCATTGCAATTATTTATAATATTATGCAATATAGAGGTCTGGTTGTACACTTCCTAAAATATTATGTCAGGTAATAGGAGCACTTGCTTCATAGTAGTCAAGGACTTGGATATCACAAATATTCGACTTCAGTAGAAATAATATTATGACCACGTAAAATATTTACTTTAATCAATACATATAACAAATTCGTAACTGGTCGCTGTCTGTACATGGAAGATATATAAGAAAAACTATTACATGGTGCTTTATGAACAACATAGAATTTTTTACTGTTTATCAGTTTGTCCGCGTATGTTTGTACGCGGTAATCTCAGAATCTAAAGGACGGATTTTGATGAAATTTAATATGGAAGTATTTTAGGCTCTGAATTAATATCACATATGCTACTTTTGATTGCGGATAAATGTACGGTTTCTGCGATATTTGTTTTTGTGCGTACGAAGTCAATGGCTTAACCGATTTGAATGCGGTTTCCACTAATGCGTTTAGGTTTGCTCCAATTAAAATTTAATGTTTGTTTTATTTCAATCGGTTCATAAATATATCATAATCATAAATATGTAAATAATGTAAATATGTAAATATGTTTATGTCATTATTTCTAAAGAATATAATATTATATAAAATAATTGATCAGTTGAACTGCCTAAAACTTTACGTAGGTATTATATAATCATTGATGTATTTATATTAAATACCAGGAGGTATAGTCTGATTCACAAGTGCCATTTCGTCCAAAATCTATCCTGGACCACCGAAAATTATGATTTTGGTCTCATTCGAATCGGAATGGCATCTTAAACAAACTATCAAAATTACAAAAGGGGCTGAAAGAAATGCAAAAGTTTTAAACAATAACGTAAAAAAAGTGGTTTGGTTTTTTGGAAATATTTCCAAAACTATTTGAGTTAATCGACATTTGAAAAAAGAGCAGAAAATTTTCTAAAAAAAATCTTACCTCCCAGAACTGTTGCGATAATGTTTATGATTTTAAATTTAGCGGCGACAATAAGGGTAAAATCGCGTGGTTCGGCTGCCGCGCGCATCGCCCGAATCTCACACATGAACAATGTGTCAGATTCGGGCGATACGTGCGGATTTTAATTTACTAAATATTAATATTAAGGCATAAAAAAATTTGGGTACTATGTAGACATATCAATAAACAATAATCCGTCAGCAAACAATTTTATCACAATTTTCTAATTAACTATGCTTTAGAGTTTAGTTAATTAGTTGATTTTCACCAATTGAGAGTTAACATAAAAATGTTGATTATTACAAGACCATAAATCTAGATTTTTTTTACTTTTTGGAGCTAATCTTATGTAGATTTAGAAAAGATCCCCGTTGGAAAATATCTAAAATTTGGATTTTTCACTTTCTAACAATAGTTTGTTTTAGATGCCATTCCGAATCAATTAAGACCAAAATCATAATTTTCGGTGGTTCAGGATAGGTTTTGGACGAAATGGCACTTGTAAATCAGACTAGTATAAGTGAGAAGTGCTATTATGGTCGTAACTCATGTTAAGCAACGCTGGTCGTGGATTTAACTAGGATGGGTGACCACAATCCCAAATATTTTTAACTTCAAAATCTATACGCGTAATGCCTACTAACATTTTCCTATTCAAAAGATTTTCGAAATCATTAATACACGACGACGAAGATATCCTTACTTATCACTACATAGTATAAAACAAAGTCGCTTTATCTGTCTGTCCCTATGTATGCTTAGATCTTTAAAACTACGCAACGGATTTTGATGCTGGTTTTTTAATAGATAGAGTGATTTAAAAGGAAGGTTTATATGTGTATAACATGCTTAATATAGTAGAAAAACACTAATAATTTTATGGTTTCTAATGTCGTAAATAAACACATTTTTTGCGCTTACATTGCAGCCGCTGGCTGAACCCTACGAGATAGATCAAAATAATGTACTACAGTATTGTACACCTTAAAAAGATCTACAAAAAAGTACGGAATGGTATTTATCTATCTCTTGGGGATAACCAATAATAACAATTTTTAATCTTTTACTTTTTACTTAGAAATAATGGCTTATTTACGAAGCGATTTTAAGAAATAGCATTAACAGCATAATCCTTATCCAATCTACCTCTATATTTAAAACTACCTTCAATACATTGTGCATTACAGATTTATCACTACACTAGCTGCCCGTGCCCAGTTAATACTTACTATTATGTATGGTATTTTCAGAAGCTATAATGTAGACGGATACAGTATCATCCTTATAAAATTAAATACGTTCCTCACTTTATCTTATATTTAGAAAATATCGTAAAATTTATATTCAAGCGTGCAAAAATATATTAGGTCTTTTCCTATGAAATTGCCGTTTTGTATGAAAAAATTTAAACTAATTTTTTTCATGTATTTTTTATTTGTATCAATCGAAGTAATCACCCATGCAATCAATGCATTTTTGCCAACGCAGTTGCAGTTTATTGATGCCCTTTTTAAAGAAATCAGCTGGACAACAAATTCTTCAAAGGCATTTTGTACTGCCTCTCAGGTATTGAATTTCTTTTCCCGCCAAAAAGTTATCCAAATTCTGGAAAAAGTAGTAGTCTGTAGGCGCAAGTCTGGTGTGTAGGGCGGATGACGGAGAGCTTCCAACCCCGATTCTTGCAACTTGGAGACCGTCTACTGTGCAGTATGAGGTCGCGCGTTGTCGTGCAGGAGCAGCGGAGACGAGCGATTGACCAATGCTGGTTGGAGATGTGCCAGCTTGTCCATCATTGTGTTCAGTTCTTCACAGTACACATCTGCAGTAATGCTCACCCCGTTTGGTAAGAAGCTGTGATGAATCACAGCGGCGCTAGACCACCAAACAGTGACCGTCACTTTTCTAGGGGTAAGTTTTCGTTTAGAGTATTGTTTAGGTGCTGAACCAGGATCCAACCAACTTGCTGAGCGTTTGCGGTTATCAAACAGAATCCATTTTTCATCGCAGGTAACAATGCGGTTCAAAATTCCTTCATTTGTGTGTCTGTTGAGCACTGCAAGGCACGTCTCGACGCGTACTTCACGCTGGCGATCATTGAATTCGTGGGGCACCCATTTGTCAAGCTTTTTTACCTTGCCAATTTGACGCAAATAGACCAATATTGTTTTGACGCTAACGTCGAATGCTGCTGCTAATTCAGCCGTAGATTGTGTATCATCAGCTTCCAGAATCGCCATTAATTCGTCATTGTCATTTTTCAGGTTCATTTTTCAGGTCTAAATTTCCAGAACGGAAGCGAGCAAACCAATAACAGGTGGTGCGTTGGTTTGTAGTGTTAGCTCCGTAAACGTCGTTGATGTTGCGTGCCGCTTGTGCCGCGTTGCTGCCACGACGGTACTCATATTCCATAATTACTCGAATTTTTAACGTATCCATGATGACGAAAACATTAATCAATAAACAAATAACTACTTTTGGAAAAATAATTCCATGTTTTTAAAATAAAATTAATTTGAAATTAGAATTCTTAGAATTCTTAGAATTCATAGCCAAACAAAAATTATTTTGATTTGAAATGGCCAGTACTATTATATCAAGCTGTCTCGCACGTCGCAACGAGGTGATGGGGCCCCTTTTTACAAATTGGGTACGAAACCCTAAAATCATTTTCAATATTGTACACAGAAGTATATTGCAGTGAGTAGAGTTATTTTATTATATATATTATAGAAAGTGTATAAAAATACCAATTTTTAAAAAAAAAAATTTGAATTTAACTTTGACTTTGTAAGATTGTAAAGATAACGAGGATGATATTTTGTGATATTAAAACAATAAAGAAATATTAATGGCTAATCAAATTATTTTTATTTAAAAATCAATGCAGCGAATATTTACTATTTACTGCATGTAATTAAGATAATTGTCGTTATGTTTGCTTGCAGGCGGGACCCATTAATTTTAATACGATTTATAATTTGCAAATGGGTCCCGCCTGCTACCAAATATACGGCAATTTCTTACTTAGGCTCACTCACTTAGGCTTTCAGCTTATAGTGTAGTCTGTTTTCTCAATCTTATTTCTGTCTTTTTAGTGCGTCGTTGATTAGGTATCTGTTTTTTTTTATTATTATTTTTGAGTGGCATAGTCTATGTATATTATTCCGAAAAATGAAAAGACTTTTTCGTGGTAGCCGGATTTGCAAAGTAAGTCGGAGAAAAACAGTCGCACGAAAACGTCTCTTACGAACGCTGACTTACCGATGGGAGATATTATATGATTAAGTCCTAGAGAAAAGTTGTAGAGCTGCATAATGCCTACAAAAAAGTTAGCGACAGCATATGTCTAACTTTTATATATAAGTCTAAAAATTTGTTTTTTATATAAAAAAAAAAAAAAATTGTTAGGTCATGTTTATTGGTCAATATAATAAATCTAAATCCAACGTGGTGGAACACACAAGATGGCGGACTTGCGTTCATGGTCCTTAAAATCCCTCACCCCCTCGGCCCTCCTATAACCTCTCTCACTCGGCGAAACACAACGCAAGCGTTATTTCAGGGCGGTTTTCTGTGAAGCCGTGGTATTTGTCTGGTCGAGCCGTGGTTCGTGTCGAAGCATGGCTCGCCCTATTTGGTTATAAATTCCGTGTGTTCTACATCTGTTCCACGGGTTTGTGGGAAATACTAGCAAAATAATCCTGCCATACTTTCGCATTTTAGTGCGTAAGTATGTATTACAGATCATATACAATGTGTTTTGCATAGGCTCAGGTCAAGGACTGTAGTTTCACATGACTACAGACGATTGTCTCGTGCGACTTACGTCACGTCACGTCACGTCACGTCACGTCACACACACACACACACACGAACACGAACACAAACAATTTATAATAACGTTTTGGTAACGTTATCCAATGAAAATTGTACGGGCGCCTTTATGATTTTCATACAACATGGAACATCCATTTAAAATTTTGTTTTAAATCAGCAAAATTCTCATATTTTCCGTAAAAGACACATAAACATGGAGCGAAAAATTAAATAGGTACAGTAATCGGTTGCTAAATTAAAAAGTTACGGGACAAAACATTTTTTTTTGCTATGAAAAACGAAAATTACTGTTCAATTCATTATGTTATTTGTGATTTTTTTGTTATACATAAACGCAGTAGGTATTTAAGTTAATAAAATCAATTTTGTATTTAAATCTTCATAAATTTTTAACTACTGCGACGTCACTCGTGCATCATTTTTAGGGTTCCGTAACTCAGATGTCGGAACCCTTATGGTTTCGTCGTGTCCGTCAGTCACTTGAAAAACAAATCTGTCCAGGAAAATTAACATCAGCACGCTATACGCAAGCACCACATTTTTTTTTGATCCAATAACCGCCAAGAACAAGAAGGCAAGTCATATTTACCACAGTAAATTAATATTTAGCGGAAAATAATATAAGCAGGAAAACAAGACAAGAATACTGTGGAGAAGATAAAGAAAAAAAAAAGGTGTCTATAACTTTTTGTATTGCATTTTGAAACATCGCTATCGCTCATCTAAAAGAAATTCATTTTAAAACAAGCAAAAATGTGCAGTACTCAGAAGATATAATAATGCCGGCCTCGCACGGTACTCCTGTGGTAAACTTCCTCTGTATTATAAATAGTTTAATTCTTTTATAATAGCATCTTACAAGCGTAAAATAAATCGATCCCAATCCAACTGGAAGAAAACAAAGCACTTCAACTTTACATTTAATTTTTCACGGCGCGGGCGTGATGAGCAAAAAATTTTAAATAACAAAGGACCTGTCACGCCTTATATAGGGCTCTGCGTCAGATTCTCAAGGGCTTCCTACGAAAACTGTATGACGTCAGAGCCCTTTCTTAGGGGCAAGGAAACTTTTGGTTTAGGGCTTTTAGGAGTTCCGCGACCAAACGGAACTTTTCCTAAACTTTCCTAAAATTTCCAAAGCAGGTTCTCTTGGAAATGTTAAGTCCTTCTAACTTCCTTCTGACACACGACACACGCGTATCAAAACCTACAATCTACACAAACAACATTAAGCATTTTTGGACGAAACATTTTCTGAAATAGTTAAAATTGTTTTGCATTCCAAATTAATTTTGAATGCACCTATAAATAAATATTTGATAGCCAAGTGATACCTGGACACCCGACCCGACTCCTAATTATCACTAAACGGATCATCAAATGTTAGATAGGTAGCAACAGTTAGCATGGGAAAATGTATTTCTCATTTTTAGTATAATATTTCTTCCAATATTTCTCACCGCTTAAACCTTTTTCCTGAACTACCACAATTATTTCAAGACCAAAATTATCCAAATCAACCCAGACGTTCTCGAGTTGTTATACTAAGGCGGGTCAATAAGTCCGTGACTTTTTGAATTTCTAACCTCCTTACTGAAAAAGCAACACTACTCCTGTCAACAGGCATCTGTCAGTTGACTCCTATCAAAATTTGAACTTGCTGCGTCAGTTAGTTTGTGTTTTACAGCTATCTTTATCAGACTATCCAGTAACTTAAGGAAACAATGGAAAAAAGTGAATTTCGTGTGCTTATTAAGCATTATTTTTTGCGAAAAAAAACCATTACCGAGACCAAGGCTAAGCTTGATAAATACTCGGGGGACTCTGCACCATCGATTTCAATGGTAAAAAAGTGGTTACTGAATTTCGTTGTGGCCGTATAAGCACTGAAGATGCCGAACGTCCTGGACGCCCAGTTGAGGTCTCTACACCCGAAACAATCGAAAAAATTCACGATATGGTGTTGGCCGACCGAAGATTAAAAGTGCAAGAGATTGTGGAAGCCATAGGCATCTCGCATGGCTCAGTGGTTTCAATTTTGAATGATCACTTGGGCATGAGAAAGCTTTCCGCAAGATGGGTGCCGCGTTTGCTCACAGTCGACCACAAACGCAATCGTGTAACAACTTCACACGAAGGTTTGGCGTTGTTTAATCACAATATGGAGGAGTTTTTGCGCCGTTTTGTAACCGTGGACGAAACATGGATCCATCACAACACACCAGAGACCAAACAACAGTCAAAACAGTGTGTTTCTAAGGGTGAATCGGCGCCAAAGAAGGCCAAGGTGGGTTTGTCAGCCAATAAAGTTATGGCGACTGTTTTTTGGGATGCACGTGGGATAATCCACATTGACTATCTTCAAAAGGGAAGAACAATTAATGGGGAATATTATGCCAACTTATTGGACCGCTTCAATGAGGATTTGAAAACAAAACCGACCTCATTTGGCCAAGAAAAAAGTTCTTTTTCACCAAGACAATGCAAGGGTGCACACATGTGCAGTTGCCAGGGCAAAAATCCATGAATTGGGCTATGAATTGCTCCCACATCCACCCTATTCTCAAGATTTGGCTCCGAGTGACTTCTTCTTGTTCCCAAACCTGAAAAAATGGCTCGGTGGAAAAAGATTTGACTCCAATGATGAAGTCATCTCGCAAACAAAGGCCTATTTTGAGGACCTCGACAAATCATATTTTTTGGAAGGGATAAAAAAATTGGAGAAGCGTTGGACAAAGTGTATAGAGCTCAAGGGGGACTACGTTGAAAAATAAAATGATTTATTTATCAAAAAATCTGTGTTTTATTCCAAAAGTCACGGACTTATTGACCCGCCCTCGTATGTGGATATTTGCAAATTTTCCACATCTCAGCTAAGAAATAAACAACCTTGGAAGGTCATGGTATCATGCTCTACGGTCTACATCATGACGTCTGCGTCTACTGATGTGACACTCTAGGAAATTCTAGACCAGACTGATAAGTCTGGTCTAGAATTTCCTAGAGTGTCACACGAATTACTCTTAGATTTATATTTATAGAATTAGATTGGGAGTAATTCGTGCGTGATAAGCTTAAGAACATAAAACTTTGTGTCTGTTTGTAAAGATAATTTATTAAAAAGGCACACTTTTTATTTGAAACTAACGGACATCTTTTTGGAAATACTTTGAAAAACAAAACACAATATAAGTATGTACTAAGTAATTTAGGTGCATACTTTATCATTCAATTTATTCATATACATTCATAGTGCACTCAAGAGAAATGGGTTTTTTAAAACTTTGTTATTTAAATCAATTTTCAATTTTTATTTGATTTCTGATGGATTTCTTATGTTAACTAAGGTGAAGCTGCGTATAACAGCTAATTAAGAATGAGATAAGGATTGTGAAAGGATTTTTCTTATGGCGTACAGGGACTTGGAAAACCCCATCGTAAATTACAATGGTTCTACATTTCACTGTCTTCTAGAGACGAGTTTATCTACTCATGAATTTTGTCTATTTCCACAAACTTTTAACCAAATAGGTATTTAAACTTTTCTAGATAGTTAGAAGTGCTTTTTAGGGTTCCGTGCCCAAAAGTAAAAACGACACCCTATTACTGAAATTTCGCCGTCTGTCTGTCTGTCACCATGCTGTATCTCCTTAACCGTGATAGCTAGACAGTTTATATTTTTTGAGATGATGTAATGTAAGATCAGAATACAATAAATATTTAGGGGTGGTTCCCATAACCCTTCGAAAGCGAGTCCCACTCGCACTTGGCCGGTTTTTCTATATACACTTACATAGATATTGAAAACCCCTTAAATTGTATATCCATACTAATATTAAAAAAGGGGAATAATTTGTTTGTTTGTTTGCTTACATCGAATAGGCTCCATAGCTACTGTAACGATATAGATGAAATTTCGTACAGAGAGTAGTGTAGAGTACCCCGCAAAGAAGTAGTCGCGTCAAAATATATACAGCCTCACGTATAACCGCCTTTTTTTGGAAGTCGGTTAAAAATAAAATCGCCTTCTGTTCTTTTCGCTTAGATCTTTGGAACTACTTAAGTGATTTTGATTCAGTTTTCAGCCATAAATAGAGTGATTCAAGAGCAAGGCTTATAATAATATTTTATGTAATACATTACACCCGTGCGAAGCTGAGGCGGTACGCTAGTATAGCATAGTATAAGGGTATTAAATATATATCCGTCTTCGTTACGGTGGTACCCGTAACAGGAGTTAGAGAGAACTTAGCACAAGACCAGATTGACGTGATGTAAAAGCGTTCATAGATATTATATTATTATTTTTAATAGGAACATACTTGAATAGTATTATTGACAAAGGTAGATAACATTAGAATTAACAATCTTACTACACGGAACATCAAAATATGTTTACGATTTGCGGGATGACAATTCAGATGATAAGGATAATGGTAAAACCCTGTATATGTTATCAACTGCTTCAGAACAAATGGGAGTACCCTAAGGGTCTAAGCTGGGGCCACTGCTTTTCTGTGTGTATGCTAGTGAGAGAAATATTAATTTTTAATTGACATAGCAGATTAAAACCATTTGTTTTTATTAAATTCTTAAATGTCTTAAATTACTTATAATTTGACGCAAAGATCACTATTTTCTTGACTACTATAATGTCACTTCCTGCAAAACAAAAACTCTACTGCGGAACCATAAATCCGTAGTCAGCAATTAAATGAGAACTACTTTGGTTTGTAATAGTATTTTCCTAAGCATTTTTCTCAATATTTGTAGTATGGTAAGGTTTTAAATACTTTATAAAACTTACTTAAGTTTTATAAAGTATTTAAAACCTTACCAAGATATTTGCATAATAATACTCTAGCATATCTCATTATTAGATAAAATCAATGAAAACCTGTGCGGAGAAAAGACGCTTTTTACAACACGAGGGTAATTGTATAAGTAAAGTATTGTCCAAGGGCATAATTTGGGATTTCACACTAGATAAGGATTGGTGCTAAACAATTTTAAAATAACGCACGCAGGGTTTGCTTGGAACTGTTTTCGCGAGGGCCTTCAGAAAAATCTTGGCCTGGACACTCCTGATATCATATCATATCGGTTGCTAAGACTTAATGTTAAAGGGAGTGGACACGCGATTTAGGTAGTGCCCATTTAAAAAAAAAACGTCTAGATAAGACAAAAATAATTTTCTATGCGGTTGCAAGTAGGCCACTTCACCGTTTCTGCTTATTAAATTTTCCTTTCCTTTGTTTTTCTGTACAACGCAACATTTTCACGAAAACTGTCGGTTCCATTTTCCGGTTAATAGTTTTCCGTACGCCTCGTGTTTGTGTTTTGTGATTTAATCTATGATTGCCTTTGTAATTGTTTTTACTCTCAACCAATAATAAAACACTGCTTAAGGAAAAACACTGTATATTAAATATTACAAAAAATAAAATTATTCATTATATTTTATTGCAGAGCCTTCTTGATTTCTGAATATAATCCTACGCTGTTAATTCATTGAAGATTTATCCTATTTAATCTTTATTATTAACGCATGAAGAAAAATATGAATTATTTATCTTCATTCGATAGTAAAATGGGAATGACAAATAGCAATTTAATTTCTTATCACGCCATTTTAATCATTCCCACCTTGGGTACGCCCTCGCTTACTGTGACAGCAGCAGCTCCACAGGAGTAAAATGTATGTGGATGATGACTAATCAAATACTGGCTGTACAATAATTAAAAAAAATCTTGTATTTGTTATCTAGAATAGGCTAGACGACTGATTTTTTTATTATGGCATAAATGAATAGTACTCTTAAATATGAGTAACTTCTCAGATGAAACAGTATATCAAAAGTCAATATTTTCAAAGGTACAGCGATTTGTATACAAAATTTCGCAAGTCTCGTGAAAACGCTCCATACTCAAGTCGTACCTAGCTGTGACGTCACGCCTAGGTTAAAGTGTATGAAGTATACGGCCGCAGGAACATATTTGTAAATATCTCCGATATTCGTGTGTTTGAGTTCATACTTACCATAATGAATGGTTTTGTATATGATGTAAGTAAACTAATATTGTAGGTTTTGTTTACTAAATAAGCAAAAAAACAAACTTTTTTGTACTTTTTAGATATATCTAATTAATAAACCACACATAAATATTATATCTTTTACATTTAACAAGTAGTAATGCCTCAATATTTCTGAGTATATTAATGAAACTAAATATTTTAGATGAAGTCATCTCCCCTATTGTAGATAGGTTTAGGCAAATAAGGAGGTAATTAAATAATACTATTTGAAGCAAAATAGTTCTTATTGTAAGGCAGCAAGGACTTCTCGTCTTTATTTTTTTAACATTTCTTCCCGAGCATGAGCTCACAAAATAGCCTCTCTTGACAGCTAAAGTAGAAACGTTTTCATATCAAATAGTCTTACAATAATGTCAACCAGTCCATATCATGGCAGTCCAAGACAAATTATTAGTAATTTATTTACGTTCAGTCAATTACTTGAAAATTTGATCATTTTTTGACAGAACATTTCCCGGCAGCTATTTTAAAAATATGCCTATTTCGAAATGTTGACTTCTATTTACGATTCATCTCATCATGGATTAGGAACTATTTTGCAACGAACTGTTTTGGATAGAATATATTTTCTTCTTTAAAATTATTTCTTCGGATCGCCATGCTAAGCCCGCAGGGCCGATTGCCAATGGTATTAATATATTATCTCTAGTTCGCATCCCATTATAATGGAAAAACTGGTATTTAAACATGTTATGTTTTGTTCTGAAATTCTTTTTTCCGGCTGTAAAACAGAATCCAAATGTCGAACTATTAGAACCTATTGAGCAAAACGTGTTGGCGACAGTCCAGGGTGTTGGGTAGACTCGTGTAAATGACCGAAGCAGTTTCTGGGTCAAAGCCAACATCCGTATGACGCGTGACGGTACAAATGTCTCTAACAGTCCAAGAACCAACCGGTCCTGATTCTCCATGCCCACCAATCAGGCCATAAATCATCATCATGACCGAACGTCCGCTTTACGGACAACTGCTTAGTCTTTCGTCAATACACATAACATACGCATTGTTTGTATATTACTCAACTGCTGATGCTGCTCGAGGTGTTGCTCGGGGAACCGTGCATTTTACCGCTATATAAAGTAGTATATGTCCTTCTTTGCGGGGTACTCTACACTACTCTCTGTACGAAATTTCATCTATATCGTTACAGTAGCTATGGAGCCTATTCGATGTAAGCAAACAAACAAACAAATTATTCCCCTTTTTTAATATTAGTATGGATATACAATTTAAGGGGTTTTCAATATCTATGTAAGTGTATATAGAAAAACCGGCCAAGTGCGAGTGGGACTCGCTTTCGAAGGGTTATGGGAACCACCCCTAAATATTTATTGTATTCTGATCTTACATTACATCATCTCAAAAAATATAAACTGTCTAGCTATCACGGTTAAGGAGATACAGCATGGTGACAGACAGACAGACGGCGAAATTTCAGTAATAGGGTGTCGTTTTTACTGTTTGGGCACGGAACCCTAAAAAGCACTTCTAACTATCTAGAAAAGTTTAAATACCTATTTGGTTAAAAGTTTGTGGAAATAGACAAAATTCATGAGTAGATAAACTCGTCTCTAGAAGACAGTGAAATGTAGAACCATTGTAATTTACGATGGGGTTTTCCAAGTCCCTGTACGCCATAAGAAAAATCCTTTCACAATCCTTATCTCATTCTTAATTAGCTGTTATACGCAGCTTCACCTTAGTTAACATAAGAAATCCATCAGAAATCAAATAAAAATTGAAAATTGATTTAAATAACAAAGTTTTAAAAAACCCATTTCTCTTGAGTGCACTATGAATGTATATGAATAAATTGAATGATAAAGTATGCACCTAAATTACTTAGTACATACTTATATTGCGTTTTGTTTTTCAAAGTATTTCCAAAAAGATGTCTGTTAGTTTCAAATAAAAAGTGTGCCTTTTTAATAAATTATCTTTACAAACAGACACAAAGTTTTATGTTCTTAAGCTTATCACGCACGAATTACTCCCAATCTAATTCTATAAATATAAATCTAAGAGTAATTCGTGTGACACTCTAGGAAATTCTAGACCAGACTTATCAGTCTGGTCTAGAATTTCCTAGAGTGTCACATCAGTAGACGCAGACGTCATGATGTAGACCGTAGTGCATGATACCATGACCTTCCAAGGTTGTTTATTTCTTAGCTGAGATGTGGAAAATTTGCAAATATCCACATACGAGGGCGGGTCAATAAGTCCGTGACTTTTGGAATAAAACACAGATTTTTTGATAAATAAATCATTTTATTTTTCAACGTAGTCCCCCTTGAGCTCTATACACTTTGTCCAACGCTTCTCCAATTTTTTTATCCCTTCCAAAAAATATGATTTGTCGAGGTCCTCAAAATAGGCCTTTGTTTGCGAGATGACTTCATCATTGGAGTCAAATCTTTTTCCACCGAGCCATTTTTTCAGGTTTGGGAACAAGAAGAAGTCACTCGGAGCCAAATCTTGAGAATAGGGTGGATGTGGGAGCAATTCATAGCCCAATTCATGGATTTTTGCCCTGGCAACTGCACATGTGTGCACCCTTGCATTGTCTTGGTGAAAAAGAACTTTTTTCTTGGCCAAATGAGGTCGGTTTTGTTTTCAAATCCTCATTGAAGCGGTCCAATAAGTTGGCATAATATTCCCCATTAATTGTTCTTCCCTTTTGAAGATAGTCAATGTGGATTATCCCACGTGCATCCCAAAAAACAGTCGCCATAACTTTATTGGCTGACAAACCCACCTTGGCCTTCTTTGGCGCCGATTCACCCTTAGAAACACACTGTTTTGACTGTTGTTTGGTCTCTGGTGTGTTGTGATGGATCCATGTTTCGTCCACGGTTACAAAACGGCGCAAAAACTCCTCCATATTGTGATTAAACAACGCCAAACCTTCGTGTGAAGTTGTTACACGATTGCGTTTGTGGTCGACTGTGAGCAAACGCGGCACCCATCTTGCGGAAAGCTTTCTCATGCCCAAGTGATCATTCAAAATTGAAACCACTGAGCCATGCGAGATGCCTATGGCTTCCACAATCTCTTGCACTTTTAATCTTCGGTCGGCCAACACCATATCGTGAATTTTTTCGATTGTTTCGGGTGTAGAGACCTCAACTGGGCGTCCAGGACGTTCGGCATCTTCAGTGCTTATACGGCCACAACGAAATTCAGTAACCACTTTTTTACCATTGAAATCGATGGTGCAGAGTCCCCCGAGTATTTATCAAGCTTAGCCTTGGTCTCGGTAATGGTTTTTTTTCGCAAAAAATAATGCTTAATAAGCACACGAAATTCACTTTTTTCCATTGTTTCCTTAAGTTACTGGATAGTCTGATAAAGATAGCTGTAAAACACAAACTAACTGACGCAGCAAGTTCAAATTTTGATAGGAGTCAACTGACAGATGCCTGTTGACAGGAGTAGTGTTGCTTTTTCAGTAAGGAGGTTAGAAATTCAAAAAGTCACGGACTTATTGACCCGCCTTAGTATAACAACTCGAGAACGTCTGGGTTGATTTGGATAATTTTGGTCTTGAATTAATTGTGGTAGTTCAGGAAAAAGGTTTAAGCGGTGAGAAATATTGGAAGAAATATTATACTAAAAATGAGAAATACATTTTCCCATGCTAACTGTTGCTACCTATCTAACATTTGATGATCCGTTTAGTGATAATTAGGAGTCGGGTCGGGTGTCCAGGTATCACTTGGCTATCAAATATTTATTTATAGGTGCATTCAAAATTAATTTGGAATGCAAAACAATTTTAACTATTTCAGAAAATGTTTCGTCCAAAAATGCTTAATGTTGTTTGTGTAGATTGTAGGTTTTGATACGCGTGTGTCGTGTGTCAGAAGGAAGTTAGAAGGACTTAACATTTCCAAGAGAACCTGCTTTGGAAATTTTAGGAAGGTTTAGGAAAAGTTCCGTTTGGTCGCGGAACTCCTAAAAGCCCTAAACCAAAAGTTTCCTTGCCCCTAAGAAAGGGCTCTGACGTCATACAGTTTTCGTAGGAAGCCCTTGAGAATCTGACGCAGAGCCCTATATAAGGCGTGACAGGTCCTTTGTTATTTAAAATTTTTTGCTCATCACGCCCGCGCCGTGAAAAATTAAATGTAAAGTTGAAGTGCTTTGTTTTCTTCCAGTTGGATTGGGATCGATTTATTTTACGCTTGTAAGATGCTATTATAAAAGAATTAAACTATTTATAATACAGAGGAAGTTTACCACAGGAGTTCCGTGCGAGGCCGGCATTATTATATCTTCTGAGTACTGCACATTTTTGCTTGTTTTAAAATGAATTTCTTTTAGATGAGCGATAGCGATGTTTCAAAATGCAATACAAAAAGTTATAGACACCTTTTTTTTTTCTTTATCTTCTCCACAGTATTCTTGTCTTGTTTTCCTGCTTATATTATTTTCCGCTAAATATTAATTTACTGTGGTAAATATGACTTGCCTTCTTGTTCTTGGCGGTTATTGGATCAAAAAAAAATGTGGTGCTAGCGTATAGCGTGCTGATGTTAATTTTCCTGGACAGATTTGTTTTTCAAGTGACTGACGGACACGACGAAACCATAAGGGTTCCGACATCTGAGTTACGGAACCCTAAAAATGATGCACGAGTGACGTCGCAGTAGTTAAAAATTTATGAAGATTTAAATACAAAATTGATTTTATTAACTTAAATACCTACTGCGTTTATGTATAACAAAAAAATCACAAATAACATAATGAATTGAACAGTAATTTTCGTTTTTCATAGCAAAAAAAAATGTTTTGTCCCGTAACTTTTTAATTTAGCAACCGATTACTGTACCTATTTAATTTTTCGCTCCATGTTTATGTGTCTTTTACGGAAAATATGAGAATTTTGCTGATTTAAAACAAAATTTTAAATGGATGTTCCATGTTGTATGAAAATCATAAAGGCGCCCGTACAATTTTCATTGGATAACGTTACCAAAACGTTATTATAAATTGTTTGTGTTCGTGTTCGTGTGTGTGTGTGTGTGACGTGACGTGACGTGACGTGACGTGACGTAAGTCGCACGAGACAATCGTCTGTAGTCATGTGAAACTACAGTCCTTGACCTGAGCCTATGCAAAACACATTGTATATGATCTGTAATACATACTTACGCACTAAAATGCGAAAGTATGGCAGGATTATTTTGCTAGTATTTCCCACAAACCCGTGGAACAGATGTAGAACACACGGAATTTATAACCAAATAGGGCGAGCCATGCTTCGACACGAACCACGGCTCGACCAGACAAATACCACGGCTTCACAGAAAACCGCCCTGAAATAACGCTTGCGTTGTGTTTCGCCGAGTGAGAGAGGTTATAGGAGGGCCGAGGGGGTGAGGGATTTTAAGGACCATGAACGCAAGTCCGCCATCTTGTGTGTTCCACCATGTTGGATTTAGAATGACATCACTTTATTTTTCGAGACATTCTCAGCAAGCACTTTCATATGATACCCATATTGTAGGATTGCATGTAAAATAACTTGTCGGCCATCTTGTGTGTTCCGCCATGTTTGATTTAGATAAACATCACATAGCTAACCATTCCTTGTCATTCAAACTAAACGTGTATACAAAATTTCAGCTCAATTGGTTGAAGATATCTGCTTCAAAATTGAGTTACAAAATTCCACCCGAACAAAAGACATACATTGCAAGTTTGCAATGCTTGTAAAAACATTAACGACTTAAACGACGAAAAGTATTATTTATAATAAAATTATTCACACAACGGATAAGCTATTCAATGTTGTTGTATTTGTGTGTCAAGTGATTTCTCCAAAGCATCAGACAAAGATAGCAATATTGAATAACTAGTCAGCTGTGTCAGCGTTGTTGTGTGTATTTTAAATTAGTAAAATGATCAGTGTATCTACAGAATGAAAAATATTGTTTACATTGCTTTAAAAAATCGTGTATATCCATATAAGTGCTCATGAATCATGACCATGTACAACATTAATAATAATAATATCTATGGACGCTTTCACACCACGTCAATCTGGTCCCGTTCTTGAAGGACTTGTGTTACGGGTACCAGACAACGAAAATATATTTAATACTTTTAAAACATGGTTATATTTAAGACTTTTATAATAAACTCGCTTACCACTGAGCCACAGAGGTCGTCGTTATTAAAGTGATTGAATTTCTTGTACTTTATCTATTATTATCACAATATCTAGATTAATTGTAGTATCATTCGTGAACGATTAGAACACATGCCTTAAACGTCTATTCTGCACATACAATCTGATAAGCCAACAGTTATCGCCGTTTGTATGGGAAGTCCCGCTTTGTCACATCTAATCAGTTTTCCTTGTGTGTAAGGATAATGTTTTAGAAAAACATAAACATCAAAATACCCGTTCTAAAAAATTTTATGTAATGACAAAAGTTGTACAAAATATATGTTGTTGGGCTGGGACTTGGTAGAGTTGTAGAGGAACGTACAGTCTTCTGGTCCTCTTCACAGGTGTGCCTTACTCTTTTTTGGGAATAGTGAGAGCCCCAAAGGTTAGAAATAAATTGCTTTATCAGCAAGGAAATTTTATTTAAATTATATGTTGCATTAACTCTGGTTGGAGCTTCTGAAAGACAATAGTTTGACAAAAAAAGAATTATTTGTTACCAAATAATAACATTACAATATATTACACAAAGAAGTTTTAAACAATTAAAATAAAAATATTTTATCCAATTTAATGATTTTATTAACTCATTTGAACCCCGTCAATATAGTGAAATTAGCATGCAAATACACACATAAATAATCAGTTAAAATATAACCCTCCGATTGGCAGTCAGGAAATAAACCGTAGCACTCAGTATTAACCGAACCACAATCATAATTTCATCACAAGTAAAAATGTTTACCGCCCAACGAAGTGGGCACGGGTCAGCTAGTACAAAATACGCGCGAAAAACATAACCAGTCGGGTATAAATGGAACACAAAGTCAGAAATATAAGAAGATAGAGAAATATAAGTTTCATCATGTAGGTAAACGTACACTATAAAATCACGGACCGTAGATAATTTAGTATTTATATACAGTCAACCATTTTCGAGTAACAGACTAATTAAAGTGGTACACAAGTCTCCCCCCCTCCTTTCCAATTTTGAATATTATGATTGTAGACCATGATAAAATATACTCTTTAGGAAAATGATTTAACTTTCAGCTAAATCGAATAATAGCTTTTGAAATAATTTGAAAATAGCTACTGTGCGTTGATAGTAATGGAACCCTCCTTAGAAATATCTTATTACATGCTCTTGGTAGAGTTAAGTTAAGTATTTCATATTTCAGACAATGACAATGTTTGTTCTCATATTTGCTGTGCTATGTAATTTGGTAGCAGCGGAGGAATACTTGGATGTGGTCATTGACCAAGGCCCAGTAAGGGGATATAAGACTTCAGAAGGTGTATTTGCATTTTATGGTATACATTATGCCACAGCGCCGACAGGACCTCAAAAGTTTAATGTGAGCAAACTTTTCACTCTTTTTGATTACAAAGTTAAAATATCTGAATATTTTATTACTTAAAGTGAATTTCTTAACAGAGTTAACAATAGAGATAGAGAGAGAGAGTAAACAGGGATAAATCAATTCCAGAAACCCTCATTTTTTATTACTTTTCTATAATATATATTTATTTTCTAGGCGCCCCTGCCACCACCAACATGGGAAGAGACATTTGAAGCTACGGAAGAACTCATTGTATGTCCACAAGGTGGGCAAATGGGAGAATTTATGAAAATTGTTGAAGATTGTCTTATTACTAATATCTATGTACCTGATACAGATGAAAAAAATCTTCCAGTAGTAGTGTTTTTCCATGGAGGGGCGTACCAATATGGCTATGGTCAATTAAATCAACCGCAGAACATTGTTAAAACCAAAAAAGTAATCGGTTTGAATTTCAACTACCGAGTCGGGCCTAACGGATTCCTATGTCTTGGAACTAAGGATATTCCAGGGAACGCTGCTATGAAAGATCAAGTAGCATTGTTGAGATGGGTACAAGAGAACATTAAATATTTTGGAGGCAATCCTGATGACGTCACTATAGCAGGTTGCAGTGCTGGCGGATCCTCAGTCGATCTTCATTTACTTTCCAAAATATCTAAAGGATTATTTAAAAAGGCCATTCCAGAAAGTTCTGCAAATACTTGCGCCTATAGTGTCCAACCGGATCCTGTGGCAAACGCTAAAAACTATGCAAAATTGCTTAATTTTACAAACGTGGATGATTTACAAGCATTAGAGGAGTTCTACAAGAATGTGCACTTTTCTGTGTTAAATTCTATTAACGTTATGGAAAATCTCGATTCTTCACTAGTATTTGTTCCTTGCATCGAAAGAGATTTGGGGCAAGAAATGTTTTTAGATACTGACCCATCATACATTTTAAGGAACGGTGCTCATCAGAAACTACCAATGTTGTATGGCTTTACAAATTTGGAAGGCATGCTGAGATTGGATTTTTTCGATAGCTGGAAAGATCTGATGAATGAAAATTTTGCTGATTTCCTGCCTGAAAATCTCCAGTTTCAAAGCGAAGAAGAAAGACAAAAAGTAGCACAAAAAGTCAAGTACTTTTACTTTGGAAATAAAACAGTAGATGAAAGTACTATTGCCAATTTTGTGGACTACATAACTGATATTACATTTTCATACGGGGTGCTGAAATCTACCGCTCTGCAAACTAAAGCTGGCAATAATAATGTATATCTGTATGAGTATGTGTTCGACAAATCTGGGAACTCTCTTCCATACAATCTTCATGGGGCAAGCCATTGTGATCAATCAAATGCTGTTTTGGATGAAGCAAATGAGGATGAAATGTCTGAAGAATACAAACAAATGAAATCTACTTTAAGAGACTTATGGCTTAACTTTATTTTGACTGGGTAGTTTTTTAATCATATTTTATTTATTGCTCGAATAATGTTCTATTTAGATTTTTTCTTTGTTGAAACTTGAATCCTAACGAGCCTATAGTCCAAACTAGATCAACGCTGGACACATTGTATTATAATAATGGCTTAAGAATAAAGCTGGAACCAAAGTCTAAAGTACTCAGCCAGTTTGTACGTAATATTATGTTAAAAATTCGCCTTACATTTTTCTCTAGCAACATTTTTTACGATAGAATATATAAAAAATTGGCAGTAGTTTTTTATAATGACAAAAACAATAAATACTTGTATTTTTTTGCACACTTACATCACATAATTCATATATGCTAAAACTTAAGTGCTATTAATATCTAATTCGATCTCTATTCTTTTGGAATAACTATTTAGTACAGATTATGTTAGTCAAGACTTGCAGTTAGAAATTCCTTAATTAATGTATTCAATTCTGAATTTCAAAATATTCTTATAATTCCAGGAAGCCGGTACCTGTTGAATCCAGTTACCCACAGTGGCCCCCAGCTGGTATAAGCCGAAGTCCCCACATGGTTCTGAACTCTACCATGGAACTGAAAGGCAAATTACAACCCAAAAGAGCGAAGTTTTGGGACAAGATTTATAACAAATACTATAGGAAACCAATCCCTCCTACGTATTAATTCTTGAGACTCATCAAAGACTTCCGCAGTGAAAGTCAAAACTGTTACATTATTGTTTATTTGTTTCTTAATAAAAAAATAAAGCTTTTTTAAACATTTATTTAACTCATCAATTAGGGAATCTAAATCATAAGCAGGTTGACTGTTGTCATAATTTGTTCGTTTCATGTAATTGGCAATATTGTATTGTGACTGCATTCCATATATAAATAAATTCAAATACAAATAAATTATGAGAACACTTACCTGCATATGAATTAGTTATATTAGTGTTGCTCAGATTCGGTCTTGGTCTCGCAGTCTTGGTCTTGGACCAAGACCGCCTAATTTTAGCAAGACCAAGACCAAGACTGACGTGCAAGATTTGAGCAAGAACAAGACTAAGTCTGCGAGACTCTTGCGTCTTGCAGTTAGGACTGAGTGTCGTTCAGGGAGTATAGGAGTTCGGGGTATACGCTTAGGGACTCTATAGTCTATGAGACGTAAAAATAATATATAAATTTTTGGTACTCTTTCACGAAAAATCTACTAAACGGATATTGATGAAATTTCTTATGGTAGTACCTACTATTAGCTCTGGATTAACACATAGGCTACTTTTAGTCCCGAAATTAAAAATGAAATTAGGCATTAGGCACAGACATAGAATAAATTTTAACTAAATCAATAGCGGAAAGCTTAAGCTCTGGTGTCCGACTAGCCTCAATAATCTTAGACATGTCCAAAGCGGGACGGACGGATCGCGTCAATCATGCTAAACTATTATACAAATTATCAAAATATGGTATACGAGGTAATGCATTAAATTGGATCACCTCGTACCTAAGTGATCGACTGCAATGTGTTGAAATATTGAAACTAAACAAAAAAGGTACATTTAAAATGACTTACAGATAGAAATACATTATTAATTCAATTGGTATCCTACAATGAAGTATATTAAGGCCTAAACTATTTCTGCTGTATATAAATGACTTGCCTAGATATATAAACCATGACATAATACTATTTGTCGATGACATAACACTTATAATTAAACTTATAAACAAAAATCAACTACAATTTAAAAATGAAATTATCCAAGCACTAAATTCCACAAACATCTGGCTAAGAAATAATGACCTAATCATGAATGTAGAAAAAACATAAATCATAGAGTTTTTAATATTGGTCTACCAATGAATCTATACATTGAGTTTAATGATAAAATACAGTATTTCTAGGCATAAATATAGATAAATATCTGAATTGGAAAATCCATATAGAAAAAATTTGCGTAAAACTAAATCGTTTTGTTTTCGTTTATAATCGGTTAAGAAATACAAGCACCAAAGAATCAGCGCTTCTAGCTTACCACGGTTACGTAGCCTCAGCTTTAAGATACGTACTCATCCTTTGGAGCAATTCGACGCAGTGCGAAAGAGTGTTTATTGCACAGAAAAAATACATACGAGCGCTATGTGGTGCGAAATTTAATGAAAGTTGCAAGCCACTTTTTAAACAAAACAATATTTTATCTTTGCCATGCATGTACATTTATGAAATGACAATATTTGTTAAAAGTCACATGTATCTTTTCGAAAAAAAGAAGACAATACGAACAGGCTTGAGACTTAAAAATAAATTATGTATACCTCTACAACAACTAGACGTATTAAAAAGAAACGCTTATTGTATGGGAATCAAGTTAAACAATCATTTACCTGACGACATGAAAAATACAAATATGAAAATTATCAGAAAAATATTATTTTATTTACTATTAAAAAAAAATTATTACTCTATTGATGATTATGTAAAAGATAATGACTTAAGGTTAGGTATCTTGATAAAATTAGCTTAATACAATTAAAATTAAATGTAATAAAGTTGTAAAGTTGTATTTTATATTTATTACAATTACTATTATTTTTATTTTTTAACAATTGACATACAACATTATAACCAATATAAAGATTATCATTCTAATAAAAATAACTAATAATGACATCACTAAAAAAATTACAGACATAAAATAAATTTATTAATAAGAGAATACTAATTATAGAGTACATATTATTATATTTTTGGTTCGTATAAAAATGATAATAAATTAAAATTTCATACTATGACTTTCATACTATTAAATACCGTCTAATGCTATCTGTGTTTTTGTTTTAAATAATAATTGTTTAAGTTGTAAAATAACAATATGAACATTTGCGCGCCGCATCAAAGGCAGAATAAGCAAGAACAGAATTTACAATTATTGTAACACCTTGAAATTGTATCTTATTTGAGCAAATAAACATTATATATCTATCTATCTATTAATTTGCCTTATTAAATTTAATAATATAGAAAGATTTAGAAGAATCTGTGACAACCAAGGAATAACAGAAGAATAGAAACAGAATATAATACTAATTTACCTACTAAAAATACAAAAAAAAACATGTCGTGTACCTACAGAGTACACGTGGCAGTGAAACATTCATCATTTAAAGTACAAAATTACTCTCACCTTTCCCAAAGGACATCACTTCAAAAAAGGATAGAAAAATTAAAATTTTTAATACCTAGCGCCATCTGTGTATTGAGCCGTACTTTAAAAAATAAAGTTGTTATGTAAGAAGTACAAGCTGTTTCCGAAAGATGGCTTATATCGGTTGCATTATATCCAAAATCGTATCGTGACGTGACGCGAATGGTATTTCATTCGCATCGTCTCACTTCAAAAGACAAGAATTTGTTGAAACAAAATTAAAAGCAATCCTTCAGACTCCAGGATTCTTTGCATCAGGTAGGTAAGCATTATATATTTTAATAGTACCAGCATATTATAGTTATAGACAATTTTCGATTCGCGATAAAAGTTATCATTTCATTTAACCTATCGTTACTCAACTCTGTATGAAATATTGTAATGACCCGCATCTAGAAGGCATGAAATTTTTTAAAAAAATTATGCTCAAGAACTTTCCTGCCTAAGGATGAATTCACAATGCGCGACGCGGCGCTACATTTTTAAGACAGCCATTCAAAATTGAACTTTATTCATTACATAGTTCATTACACGTTTGATTGTAAGAATTCGAATGTCAAGTCAAGTTGCACCGCGCTGCACAGTGCATGTGCAGTGTATAACTAAATACTGATGTCACATGAAACTTGTGTCGTCTTGTGTATTTAAAGGCGCGTCTCATGTGCGTGTTTTTTTTTCGAAACATTACACAATACATCGAAACATTGGGACGTGGCTCTATACACATGTGTGTAGGAATACACAATGTTTTTGTCATCCGAGACGGACGGAAAACATTCCCCGCGCGGGTAGAGCGGGTAGAGAGGGGAAGGAATGTTTCATTTCTTATCGACTGTTACATCACTCACATGACCATTAAACATAGAAATACGGAAGAAATTATTCAAACCTAAATCGGTCTTCTATTCGCAACTCCTGATATTATGTACTAAAATTAGGTGTCAGTAAATATGACCTAACTCGAAATCTTGGGTCTAAAAGGGCCACTTTAGATGTTTCATATATTTTTTTCTATACAAAAGTCGTGAAATGGTAAAATTGCTAAATGATTCATCTGATTTCATCATATTAGAAAACATAAATTTTTACAGTTTTCAATAGAAATGCGTAAAATGGCGCACGTAATAGGTAAGGATGTAAAAAAATATATGAAAAACTTGAAGTGCCCTTTTTAGACCCCCTGTGTTTTCTTCTAGATGCTGCATCTGCAATAGCTAAAATTGTGAGTGTAGACAAGATCATGTCGTCCTTATCGGAACTCATGATCTTGTCTAAACAAAATGTTTTGTTTCAATCAAAAATCTTTTCTATAGCTGGAGAGAGCTTGTGTATGAAAACAATTGTTGTTTTCATACACAAGCTGTTTTTGTTTCATGTTTTCTGTGTGATGTTTCGAAAAGAAATGAGTAGGAGACGCGCCTTGATAAATTCCAATTTTGAATCGTTATCTTAAAAAAATGCAGCGCCGCATCGCGTAACGTCTCATTGCGACGTGACCTGACGCTTAGGCATCAAAATTTAGTATTCTTCGATAGTTATAAGGCAAAAACCACTCAATTTAAATGTGGAAGGTACTTAATGAACGCTAAAAAAGTTGCCAAAATAATAATTTAAAACCACATCAAGTTTCAATGTGTCCAAAATGTCCATGTCAGCGAAAACTAGTTAACGCGCAAACTAAAGAGTTGAAAATACAATTTGCTTAGTGGGTTGATGTAATTCGACTGTATTCATTATACGAATTTCCTATTATTTCTACAACTTAATATAGACTACAGACTGAATTCGTTCTCAATCGATGAATGTTACCCTTCGGCGGGTTGACTATTTTCGTAATTTGTTCGATAATATGACATTGTAATATTAGGTCATTACATATGAAATTGGCGTTTTGTAAAGGAGGAACATGAAGTCGATCTTTTTTAAGCATAATATATTTATTTAATCAAGGTATATACCATTGCTAGCTATGCACTTTTGCCATCTCATAGATGTCCCATTCGGACAGGAATCAATAAAATCTATGAAGGCTCCTTGGGATGCCCCATCGGAGTTGATTTTTTCTCTTGCAAGAAGTTATCCAAATTTCGAAAAAATGGTAATCTGTTAGAGCAAGGTCCGGGGAGGACGGTGGATGTCTTAGACATTCTAATTGAAGCTCCTCTAATTTGGTAGCCGTCTGTTGTGCAGTGTGTCTAGCGTTGTCCTGAAGCAGCAGGGGCCTAGAACGAATGACCAACCTCGGTTATTTAGCAGCTAGCTTTTCCATCATGATTTGCAGTTGCTGGCAATAGACATCTGCCGTAATCGTCTGGCCAGATTTAAGAAACCTGTAGTGAACGACACCGGCACTAGTCCACCAATCGCTCATAAGTAACTTTATTTGAGTCAATTTTCGCTTGGGGCAGGCTTTGGCTGGTTTGCCAAGGTTCAGCCATTGCGATGAGCGTTTCCAATTATCGTACAGGACCCACTTTTCATCACAGGTAATAATTAGATATAAAATCCCTTCATTATTGTGCCGGTTGAGTAAAGTAACGCAGCAGTCGAAGCGCGTTTGTCGGTTTTCTTCACTCAATTCATGAGGTACCCACCTTTCAAGCTTTTCCACCTTCCCAATTTACTTCAAGTGGATTAAAACAGTTTTATCACTAACACCGCAGCCTGCAGCTAACTCGGACGTGGTTTGCGATGGATCCGCTTCCACAATAGCCTTCAATTCTTCATTATCGATTTTGGTCTCCAGCCGTCCACGGGGCTTGTTCTGCAGGTCGAAATTTCCAGAACGAAAACGTTGGAACCAAAAACGCACTGTGTTTTCTTTTGCGACACCGCCGCCATACACATCGTTAATCCTTGGAGCCGTTTCTGCAGCAACAGTTTCTGGTGCTACGGTGGAACTCGTACTCGAAAATAATACGATATTTTAAATTTTCCATTTTGTAAACAGAGTGACGCAAAAGAAAAAACCATAGGAGAAAAAATCAAATGAATTATGGTTTTCGAAACACAAATGCATGAGTAAATAGCGGTATAAGTTTGAAATTGGAATTCCTAACCAAAGAAGATATATTTGAGATCAAAGTGGCCAGTACGACAAAACGCCAATTTCATATGTAAAGACCTAATATATGTATAATATTATAGACATGGACATGGGCTACTTTTTTTACTATTTTACTTTATCGTCGCTAAATGTACGGTCCCCGCAGGCTGTACGGTTTCTACGTAAGCGAAGTAGCTGGCACAATACGTCTTATACATGTAGGTATCTTCCTTTTTCAGCTTCTAGTGAGTTCTATTCAGATAAGTTTATCTAGTAAGAGCAAAATTGGTACCAAAATAATAAATGTATAGTTAAGTTACTTATTGTCTGCGGCAGCGTTTGCTAAAAACTTAAATCCGTATACGTCGGAACTTGACCTTTGCACTCAGTATTCATGGTTAGGTAAAGGTCAATTGTAACGTAATATTAAGTAGTCGGGCGACAATTAGGCAAATACATTTGCAGAAATATATTAGACTCAGTGCGGCATTATTGTGTCAGGTAACTAAAATATTTCTTTTGATCCGTAATAATATTATCACTTATTTATGTTTTGAATTCCCAATTATCATTCTTGTGGAAATATTATAAATAAATTAATATATTATAATATCATAAATTCAATCGGGTTTTTGTGAAATCCATTACGTTATATTATGATAAGAAGTTAACTCAAAAAAATGTCATACTCCAAAATGATATGGGCGAGTTTACATTTTTGCGGAAATCATCCACATGATAGTAATATGATGGTTTTTTTTTGTATGATAATTATATATTTGCCAAAACATCTTTACATAATATATTTATAATTATAGATAATAGAATCAGGCGTTACTTTGCGGAAATCCATAGCATACAATTTAATTAATATTATATATAGCAATACTCCGCGAAAAAATACCCACAACCTGCAAGCAAATGACATTTGCTTGCAGGTTGTGGGTATTTTTTCGCTCTAGGTTGGTCATTCGCTCTAGGCCACTGCTGCTTTAGGACAACGCTAGACCACACACTGCACAACAGACGGCTACCAAATTAGAGGAGCTTCAATTGGAATGTCTAAGATATCCACCGTACTCCCCGGACTTTGCTCCAACAGATTACCATTTTTTTCGAAATTTGGATAACTTCTTCAAGTTATTCAAATTTCGAGGGAAATAGTTTCAAGGGAAAAAAATCAACTCCGATGGGGCAGTCCAAAGCGCCTTCAAATATTTTATTGATTCCTGTCCGAATGGTTTTTTTTAGTAAAGGAATCATTTAAATACCTATGAGATGTCAAAAGTGCATAGATAGCAGTGGTATACTTTGATTAAATAAATATATTATGTTTAAAAAAATCGACTTTATGTTCCTCCTTTACAAAACGCCAATTTCATATGTAATGACCTAATAATATTACTTTAAACTTATCTAGTCCAGTAGGTGCTGTAGCATAAGGTATGCCATGGAAAGCGAATACATCCTCAGCTGCCTTGTAGCCTCGGACTGGACCTTGCTTGATGTTCACCTCTAAATAATCATCTGATGCCACAAGCTCAACAGCCAGTGCTATAAAGAATATACTAGCTAACATCTTAATATCTCAGTGTATTCTGAAAAAAAAAAGAAATTGAGACTAATATTATAATAAAGAATAGCTATTCTTTATGAGGTTAACGTAGTAATAGAATACACAAATCAAAATAACGACAACTAAAATTGATCAAGTAACGTTTGTATTGATATCTATTAATGTTTTTAATATTAACATAATTTCCTACATGAGTTATTGAGAACATTTTACAACTAAAGTTATAAAATCATAACTTATCTGAAAAATGTAATAAAAGTAATTGAAGTTAACTCACCAAAATTTTTTCAGTCTCATAAAAGTTATAGTATATTTGGCTATGTATAAAGCCAATGTGAGGTCTTGATCAGTAGTTAGGTATTACATTATTGGCCTAGTCCTGACTGCTGTCTGAGTACCCATGATAGTAGCAACTGCTACATATATCGTCAAGTTATGATCTGAAAGGAAAGTGAATTTGGGTTTGCTAATACTGAGGTTATATGGTAGATATATAAAGAATATATAAAGTTATATAAAAGATATATAAAGAATAGATAAACTTAAAATAAGCCAGAAGAAGCTGGTGTTTCCCCGATTTGACATGAACCAAGCGAATATTTTTTTATATGTATAAGGTTTCGTAAAATCAATTACAGATATTTCCTGCATATCTCTTAATGTATGTAAAGACAATTCAATAATATTATATCTAGCAAGATCCCGCGAAAAAATGCTTTACGCATGCTTATACGTGCACTCACACATTGACGATGCCTACGTACATTATTGTATCTTAAAAATGCTACTTTTTAGGAGAGCGATTTAAAGTTTATTTTCGTATAACTTTGTCCTCATGAAATTGCAGCAGCCTCCGTGGTTAGAGCTTGGCTCTCAACTTGGAGGTCGTGGTTCGATTCCCGCATTTGAACAACAAAAAATATTGTTTCCAAGTCTGGTTAGGACAATGCAGGCTGATCACCTGATTGTTTGACAAGAAAGATGATCCATGCGTCGGATGGGCATGTAAAGTCGGACCTGCGCCTGATCCCTCGCCAGTCGTGTCGGTTATCTGTCCCACTGGGTTATGAGAGTAAAAGAAGAGAGTGTGATCTTGTGTACTGTGCACACACTTGGGCACTATAAATATTACTCCTGCGTAACCGGCCTGGTTTCAATGAAACCGGCCACCGTCACTGAAATCGGTGCGGGGACTTTTTTTTTATTATTCTTATGAAAATTTGCATAAACAGTATTGTGAGTATAGCAAATTAGTAAATCAAAATACTAATACTAATTAGTACATCAAACATACAAAATGTTGAATAGTTTTCGCGAAAATTGAGTTACGATAGTATACCACGTAAATGAGCTTGCTCTCTAAATCGTAACTGGCACTTCCCATTATTTTCTAGGAACTGCATAGACAAAAATGTATCGGATTTTCCGATTCCGATAATCTACGTTGCTATTTATCAGGAATATTTTATTGTAAGTATCACATTCGATACTTGTTTATTGTACTTCATAGATTGCTTGTATTTACGATTAAATTTAATGAAATAACAAGAACAAAATTTACATATAATATATTTACTATCGTGGTTATTCACAGTACTTTGCTTGGCGCCAGTGTATTACAGAAACAAAAAAACCTAAATTATTCGGGAAATACGTATTTGTGTATAATTTGGTACTGGGATGACAAACAAATTTAAGAATCTTCCTTTCTGGCACGTGTTGCGATAAAGGTAACCTATATCCTTGTCTAATTTCTGACTTACTCCAAATTTTGTCAAATCAGTGCAGTAGTTTGTGCATGATTGCGTTACAGACTGATTTACTTTTGAATTGATAATATTAATAGTATGGATTCAGTTTGTTAAAAATTATGTTATCTTTTGGTTTAATTAGGTATAATATTTATATTATATATAGCTTTTTGAACTGATAAAATATATTTAATGTAAGATTTGATGTTTTCTTTCATCATCAATATTTTCATTATCGTTGTCAAATGAGAGAGCTAATAACGTCTTAACAAGATTAAGGCACCCACGACTGTTTTCATAGCAGAAATTGGCAATACATAAGAGGCACCAATGAAGAGGAAAGTGTCAAATTTATTCCTAGAGTAACAAACTTACTAACTTTTTACTGCACCAAACACAAGATCTGTAAATCTCTGTAAAGGCCAACAAAATGTTTGCTACAATTCAAGTGCGGAATATATAACATGTGATCGAGCTTGCTGCCTGAAACTTTACAACTTACTGATGAAATTATTAAAACTGAGAAAATCTCTTGTGCTAAATTCCTATCCAAGAAGGGTTCATTACCCACCAACTCCTTCAAATTATTACAATAAGCAGGTAAATTAAATAAATATGTAATTTAATGTTGTTTTCATACAGAAAATCAATTTTGTCCCTATAATGCAACGTAAAACTTAATTTTTACATATAAGTACTTATATTGAATCTGTATAAAACTGTAAAAAAATTCTCCAAAACAACAAATAAAATATATCAGTATTTTAAATACCACGTATAGTATCGTAATTGTCAGATTCAAAACAAATACTAAGTACGTTAAAGATAAGCCATATAAACTGCCGGAACTGCCACTTGCATTATTTTTGGAATATGAAAATCTATTTAAGCAATCAGTTCTGCCCGATTCAATACTTTATTCAGTAACATTTTCAATTCAATAAAAACAATATGAATTCTAATTGGTACAAACTGTATAAGTAACTAACACTTAAAAACAAAAAATAAATGACGCGCATATATTGAGGCGAACACTCACGTTGGTGGCAGTTACATTACCTGCAAGCAAATGTCATTTGCTTGCAGCTTGTGGGTATTTTTTCGCGGGTTTCGCCCACGTGCATTATTGTAACTGCAAAATGGGATTTTTTAAATTACTGTTTTGGAGTCTATATATAGGTATCATTAGTATCACGTTTTCAATAATTTTAAAAACCCATAGCAAGTACGTTTTTTGAGTCGTATTTTATCGTAACATATGAGTCTGTCCGACCAATGCCAACATATGATAACTTACTCGAGTTACCGTTGCGCACCAGAGTGTGCGACAAGGCCGTAACTGCCACCAACGTGAGTGTTCGCCTCAATATATGCGCGTCATTTATTTTTTGTTTTTAAGTGTTAGTTACTTATACATGTTGTACCAATTAGAATTCATATTGTTTTTATTGAATTGAAAATGTTACTGAATAAAGTATTGAATCGGGCAGAACTGATTGCTTAAATAGATTTTCATATTCCAAAAATAATGCAAGTGGCAGTTCCGGCAGTTTATATGGCTTATCTTTAACGTACTTAGTATTTGTTTTGAATCTGACAATTACGATACTATACGTGGTATTTAAAATACTGATATATTTTATTTGTTGTTTTGGAGAATTTTTTTACAGTTTTATACAGATTCAATATAAGTACTTATATGTAAAAATTAAGTTTTACGTTGCATTATAGGGACAAAATTGATTTTCTGTATGAAAACAACATTAAATTACATATTTATTTAATTTACCTGCTTATTGTAATAATTTGAAGGAGTTGGTGGGTAATGAACCCTTCTTGGATAGGAATTTAGCACAAGAGATTTTCTCAGTTTTAATAATTTCATCAGTAAGTTGTAAAGTTTCAGGCAGCAAGCTCGATCACATGTTATATATTCCGCACTTGAATTGTAGCAAACATTTTGTTGGCCTTTACAGAGATTTACAGATCTTGTGTTTGGTGCAGTAAAAAGTTAGTAAGTTTGTTACTCTAGGAATAAATTTGACACTTTCCTCTTCATTGGTGCCTCTTATGTATTGCCAATTTCTGCTATGAAAACAGTCGTGGGTGCCTTAATCTTGTTAAGACGTTATTAGCTCTCTCATTTGACAACGATAATGAAAATATTGATGATGAAAGAAAACATCAAATCTTACATTAAATATATTTTATCAGTTCAAAAAGCTATATATAATATAAATATTATACCTAATTAAACCAAAAGATAACATAATTTTTAACAAACTGAATCCATACTATTAATATTATCAATTCAAAAGTAAATCAGTCTGTAACGCAATCATGCACAAACTACTGCACTGATTTAACAAAATTTGGGGTAAGTCAGAAATTAGACAAGGATATAGGTTACCTTTATCGCAACACGTGCCAGAAAGGAAGATTCTTAAATTTGTTTGTCATCCCAGTACCAAATTATACACAAATACGTATTTCCCGAATAATTTAGGTTTTTTTGTTTCTGTAATACACTGGCGCCAAGCAAAGTACTGTGAATAACCACGATAGTAAATATATTATATGTAAATTTTGTTCTTGTTATTTCATTAAATTTAATCGTAAATACAAGCAATCTATGAAGTACAATAAACAAGTATCGAATGTGATACTTACAATAAAATATTCCTGATAAATAGCAACGTAGATTATCGGAATCGGAAAATCCGATACATTTTTGTCTATGCAGTTCCTAGAAAATAATGGGAAGTGCCAGTTACGATTTAGAGAGCAAGCTCATTTACGTGGTATACTATCGTAACTCAATTTTCGCGAAAACTATTCAACATTTTGTATGTTTGATGTACTAATTAGTATTAGTATTTTGATTTACTAATTTGCTATACTCACAATACTGTTTATGCAAATTTTCATAAGAATAATAAAAAAAAAGTCCCCGCACCGATTTCAGTGACGGTGGCCGGTTTCATTGAAACCAGGCCGGTTACGCAGGAGTAATATTTATAGTGCCCAAGTGTGTGCACAGTACACAAGATCACACTCTCTTCTTTTACTCTCATAACCCAGTGGGACAGATAACCGACACGACTGGCGAGGGATCAGGCGCAGGTCCGACTTTACATGCCCATCCGACGCATGGATCATCTTTCTTGTCAAACAATCAGGTGATCAGCCTGCATTGTCCTAACCAGACTTGGAAACAATATTTTTTGTTGTTCAAATGCGGGAATCGAACCACGACCTCCAAGTTGAGAGCCAAGCTCTAACCACGGAGGCTGCTGCAATTTCATGAGGACAAAGTTATACGAAAATAAACTTTAAATCGCTCTCCTAAAAAGTAGCATTTTTCAGATACAATAATGTACGTAGGCATCGTCAATGTGTGAGTGCACGTATAAGCATGCGTAAAGCATTTTTTCGCGGGATCTTGCTAGATATAATATTATTGAATTGTCTTTACATACATTAAGAGATATGCAGGAAATATCTGTAATTGATTTTACGAAACCTATAAAAAAATATAAAAATATAAAAAAATATTCGCTTGGTTCATGTCAAATCGGGGAAACACCAGCTTCTTCTGGCTTATTTTAAGTTTATCTATTCTTTATATATCTTTTATATAACTTTATATATTCTTTATATATCTACCATATAACCTCAGTATTAGCAAACCCAAATTCACTTTCCTTTCAGATCATAACTTGACGATATATGTATCAGTTGCTACTATCATGGGTACTCAGACAGCAGTAATAATATAATACCTAACTACTGATCAAGACCTCACATTGGCTTTATACATAGCCAAATATACTCGTAACTTTTATGAGACTGAAAAAATTTTGGTGAGTTAACTTCAATTACTTTTATTACATTTTTCAGATAAGTTATGATTTTATAACTTTAGTTGTAAAATGTTCTCAATAACTCATGTAGGAAATTATGTTAATATTAAAAACATTAATAGATATCAATACAAACGTTACTTGATCAATTTTAGTTGTCGTTATTTTGATTTGTGTATTCTATTACTACGTTAACCTCATGAAGAATAGCTATTCTTTATTATAATATTAGTATCAATTTCTTCTTTTTTTCAGAATACACTGAGATATTAAGATGTTAGCTAGTATATTCTTTATAGCACTGGCTGTTGAGCTTGTGGCATCAGATGATTATTTAGAGGTGAACATCAAGCAAGGTCCAGTCCGAGGCTACAAGGCAGCTGAGGATGTATTCGCTTTCCATGGCATACCTTATGCTACAGCACCTACTGGACTAGATAAGTTTAAAGTAATATTATTAGGTCATTCTCATTACATATGAAATTGGCGTTTTGTAAAGGAGGAACATAAAGTCGATTTTTTTAAACATAATATATTTATTTAATCAAAGTATACCACTGCTATCTATGCACTTTTGACATCTCATAGGTATTTAAATGATTCCTTTACTAAAAAAAACCATTCGGACAGGAATCAATAAAATATTTGAAGGCGCTTTGGACTGCCCCATCGGAGTTGATTTTTTTCCCTTGAAACTATTTCCCTTGAAATTTGAATAACATGAAGAAGTTATCCAAATTTCGAAAAAAATGGTAATCTGTTGGAGCAAAGTCCGGGGAGTACGGTGGATATCTTAGACATTCCAATTGAAGCTCCTCTAATTTGGTAGCCGTCTGTTGTGCAGTGTGTGGTCTAGCGTTGTCCTAAAGCAGCAGTGGCCTAGAGCGAATGACCAACCTCGGTTGTTTAGCAGCTAGCTTTTCCATCATGATTTGCAGTCGCTGGCAATAGACATCTGCCGTAATCGTCTGGCCAGATTTAAGAAGCTGTAGTGAACGACACCGGCACTAGTCCACCAAACCCGAGTGCCACGGTGGAACTCGTAATCGAAAATAATACGATATTTCAAGTTTTCCATTTTGTAAACAGAGTGACGCAAAGAAAAAACCTAAAGTGGAAAAAATAGATGAATTACGATTTTCGAAACATAAATGCATGAGTAAATAGCGGTATAAATTTAAAATAGGAATTCCTAACCAAAGAAGATATATTTGAGATGAAAGTGGCCAGTACGACAAAACGCCAATTTCATATGTACGGACCTAATATGTAATACATAAATACAATATTAAGTAAATTATGTTTTTAAATAATAATATTATTATTTTAGTTCTTCTATGATTAATTTTTGTGATTATAGAAGAACTGTCTCGATGAATGATGAATAATAATATTCTTGACTGATAATAATAATTATATGTCTGAGTACTGTACGGCGAAAAAAATCTTATCTTACACGCCCGTGTAAGATAATATTTAGATTTTTTCTGATAAAGATAGTAACTATATTTCGTAAAACTATGAGTATTTTCCAATTTAGTTTCGTATATTAATACGAATTATCACATTACATAATATAACAACTTCTGGTTTTTTCATTTATATCGATTAGGTAGCTATTTATCTGTAATTTTGTTATGATTTAAGGCTTCCCTTCCACCGCCAACATGGAATCAACTATTTGAAGCAACAGAACGTGATATATCTTGTCCTCAAATGTATAGAAAAAAATATAAACATACAAATAAAAGAAAAGATTGCCTGATCACTAACATTTACGTACCTGATACTTAAAGAGAGAACCTTTCAGTCATTGTAATCATACACGGTGGAGCATACCAGTATGGCTATGGTGATACTAAACCACCGACGGAGCTGGTCAAAAGTAAAAAAGTTATTGCTTTGAATTTCAATCATCGAGTCGGAGCCATGGGTTTTCTTTGTCTAGGAACTAATGATATCCCAGGTAATGCTGCAATGAAGGATCAGATCGCATTATTGCGTTGGGTTCAAAAAAACATTGAATCTTTTGGAGGCAACCCCAATGATGTAACCTTATACGGATGTAGTGCTGGGGGATCGGCTGTAGATTTGCATTTACTCTAAAAAGTCTCAAAAGGATTATTCCATAAAGCAATCCCACAAAGTGGAGCGAATGTTGCAGCGTTTAGTATTCAACCAGACTCTATTGAAAATGCTAAAAATTATGCCCGATTGTTGAATTTCACCAATGTAGATGATATATCGTTGGAAGAATTTTATAGAAACGCTTCATACTCGCTACTCACTTCTATTGATGTATTGGAAAATCGTAACTCTTCAGTTGTATTTACTCCTTGCATTGAACGTGATGTTGGACAAGAAATTTTCTTAGATATGGACCCAGCTTACATCTTGGAGACCGGAGAATATGAAAGAGTACCCATTCTTTATGGATTCACAGATATGGAGGGCTTACTACGATTGTCTTACTTCAAAAGATGGAGTAAATTTATGAACAAAAAGTTCTCAGATTTTTTGCCTGAAAACCTTGAATTCAAAAGTGAGAAACAAAGAGAAAAAGTGGCAAGGAGAGTGAAGAAATTTTACTTTGGTAATAATACAGTCGACAATAATACTATCGTGAACTACATACATTATTTGGGTGATATAACGTTTACGTATGGAATGCTGAGTTCTGTTAAGATGCAAGCTAAGGCTGGTAATGATAACATATTCTTTTACGAATATTCATTTTGTAATCTTAATAAAACTCAATATAATCTCACTGGAGCGGGACACTGTGCTCAATCGAAAGCAGTGCTGGATGAACCAAACGAGGAAGATTTTCCAGAAGAATATCAAAACATGAAGAAAACTCTGTGAGATTTGTGGCTTAACTTTATAACAACTGGGTAGGTCTAATCTTTTCGATTACAAAATGATAATGTCAGATAGATATTTAAAATATTTAAGCCTTTAGCCAGATGAAGTAAGTTGATAAGATCTTAGACAAGGCCTGGCGATTATTATTTTTATGCAATCTACAACATCCGTTGATAATGACTCCGACCCTGATTTTTTTTCCAAAGTCCATATTTTCCAAATTGGCGAGTCTGAAACGTACCATGTACTATAAAATATTTATTTCTCCGAGCTTCCCTATTCTTAAGCCATTTTTGTTTGCCAAATGAACATCACCTGAGTTTAATTTTTTTTTGCAGATCACCGGTTCCAAATGGGTCTGATTATCTGAATTGGCCGCCGTCAAGTAAAAACAGAAGCCCGCATATGTCCCTTAACAGTAATCTCATATTGAGGGACACATTTTCGGACGACAAACGAGCAAAATTCTGGGACAAAATATACAGAAAATATTATCGCAAACCAGTGCCACCGACTTTTTAAAATGTACCTAAAATTGTCAATATATAATTATATTTTTTTATATCTGTAGTACCCAATTTATTGCTGCGCTTAAATGCAGCGCCGTGTCGCATATTGTATTCGGTGTGAGCTGACCCTTGCCTTTACTGACTAAGTATATCCTTGACAGTAGCCTCGTTCAAAAGGCAGTGTAACGCCAACTAACGCAGTTTGTAATAATTATTGCACGGCAAACATTTGCATTGGCATACTCGATTTCTGCTCAGCAAATTACGAAAAAGCCTGACTTAGAAACACTTAGTTAGACATGTGCCCAATTGAAGAAAGGTAAGTCACGAGAGATTACTTAATTCAGTCAACGGTTTTCAAAATAGTTACCAAATTTGTTCTATTTACGAGGAGTAAGGCGAGTTTTCAATATTATCATTAACTACATATCTTTTTTTATACGTGCCTATATTTTTTAACCGACTACGGCGATGCCAAAAGGAAGGGTAATGATTTTGGCAGTCTATGTATGTATGTATGTATGTATGTATGTATGTATGTTTGTTCCCTCGTAGCGTCTAAACCACTAGTCTGATTTTAATAAATGAGGTGTCAATAGATTCGTAATAATGCCGCGGGTAACATAGGCTATATAATTGTTATTCAAATTTTGTATTTTGAAAATGAGACTTCAGGTTCTAACTTCTAAAAAAATGAAACCGAGATAATTATCACGTGTTTGGTATCATAAGAAAGGTCTTTGCAAGCACATTATATGCAATGATTTAAAACATTATGTATATATTATATTATATTAAATCATATCGTTTCAGTCATAATAATTATACGTTTAAAATGCGGTCGTACAATTCGTACAACCCAGTTGTCCAATTTTCGAACGTTACGTAATATGAGACTACAAATATATAATTTATGTATTAATATATATTATTGTACCTGCATAAAACATATTTTATGTTATAAATATAATTTATTATAGACAATACATAAAAAAAAACTTAAATATTTGTCAAGCAGATATTATTATTCCAAAAATATGTTCGATTGGAAAACGGAAAAATACGAAATAAAAAAAATAAGTTATAAAAACCATATCCCAACTACGTAAAAAAGGGCCGGGCTAAAAAGGCCGAAACAAGAGAATAATTCAGATAGATATCCAGAAATTCATAGGTACAAAAATGGTCAAGGTAAAGCCGTGGTCGCACCTACTATATAAGGTTCAGAACAGTCGATTTCTAATCGCAGCCGTCTGTAACTATCTTGGGGTATACATGTGTTTGATGAATATACGCATTTTCTAGAAACTTCTCTAGGCCTTAGGGTCAGCTCACTCCTAGACACGACGCATCTCGGTGTGAACTGACGCTTAGATGCCATAAGTAGGTGCGACCACGGCTCTAGCTTGAACATTTTTGTACCTATACAAGATTAAGACCCCTTTTTTACGTAGTTGGATTATTTATGAAAAAGGATCAAGGTTAATGATAGCTCGTGAACATTTTCAACACATTATCTACATTATCTACACGTGATGAAGATATCGAAGATCATTATCACACCTAGCTTGAATAGCCACATACTTGAAGTATTGCAATTCAATTCCATTTCTAGTGTTTATATACTAGCACGAAACAATTGCTGAAGAGTGATAACACCCATCATAAAAGTGAGTAATTTTTGCTTATTGTAGGTTTTAACTTATCGTTTGATATTTTTTCTGCCGCTGGGGGGCAGACTCAATACTTGTCGTGTCAAAAAGCTGTCAGATGTCACGAATTTAAAAACTCTCGTTTCCTAGTAGATTTGTCTCACGCGACGCTTAAAATTATTTCGGTGTGACTTACCTGAACCTGAGGCTTACGTCAACATGACTGACATTTTCCGGTGCTTGAGCTGTCATTTGTAAAGAATGTCGCCCCTGCAGCGATAGTGACTTCCTGTGATTTAACGGGCCCCTAACTTTAACTAGCGCTTGAAAATTTGTGTATTCAGTACCGTGATCCAAAATAGAAGAATTCTCACGGCATTTTGACGACTCAATGATTCTTTCCAAAACTGTTCGTCATCTGCGAAAAAGTCACAATTAAGTTGACAATATATGTGCAGTGTGAACCAATTGTCAATCTTCTTATATCTCTTTCCATTTATCGAACACTCTCTATAACGTAGAAACGAAAAATGCTCGATCCCTTGAGCGAAGTCAAACAGGTGTATCCGAATACGCCTTACTAAAAACTTACAGAAAAATATCATGATTAACATATTTTCCTGACAAGGCATGGGTTCATGCATATAAAAGAAACCGTCACTCTGTCTTCGTCACAAGGCGCGGATATGAATAGAATTTAAGCATTTTATAGAATTATCTGGTCAAAATTGAAGGTCACACCATGAAAATATTTTTTTTACAAGAATCGTATAGGTACCTACTATTTACGCTCCTTGTATATCTATTTATGTTTTGAAGACAGCCTGTATAGAGTTTTCACTGTAATTAATATAATATTTTAAAGTTAAAAAAACTGTTCTCCATGAGCAATTCCTGTCATCTGGATATGCGGATCTCAAGTTATCTCATCTAACAATAGTTCTACTATCATTGATAGTTGCAAAATTTCTATAATAGTTATTAACTATCACTTGTATATCTAGGTATACAATTGTTCTTCTATTGATGGTTGTATACAAATATTCTTATCATTGCAATTATTTATAATATTATGCAATATAGAGGTCTGGTTGTACACTTCCTAAAATATTATGTCAGGTAATAGGAGCACTTGCTTCATAGTAGTCAAGGACTTGGATATCACAAATATTCGACTTCAGTAGAAATAATATTATGACCACGTAAAATATTTACTTTAATCAATACATATAACAAATTCGTAACTGGTCGCTGTCTGTACATGGAAGATATATAAGAAAAACTATTACATGGTGCTTTATGAACAACATAGAATTTTTTACTGTTTATCAGTTTGTCCGCGTATGTTTGTACGCGGTAATCTCAGAATCTAAAGGACGGATTTTGATGAAATTTAATATGGAAGTATTTTAGGCTCTGAATTAATATCACATATGCTACTTTTGATTGCGGATAAATGTACGGTTTCCGCGATATTTGTTTTTGTGCGTACGAAGTCAATGGCTTAACCGATTTGAATGCGGTTTCCACTAATGCGTTTAGGTTTGCTCCAATTAAAATTTAATGTTTGTTTTATTTCAATCGGTTTATAAATATATCATAATCATAAATATGTAAATAATGTAAATATGTAAATATGTTTATGTCATTATTATGTCAGTCTAAAGAATATAATATTATATAAAATAATTGATCAGTTGAACTGCCTAAAACTTTACGTAGGTATTATATAATCATTGATGTATTTATATTAAATACCAGGAGGTATAGTCTGATTCACAAGTGCCATTTCGTCCAAAACCTATCCTGGACCACCGAAAATTATGATTTTGGTCTCATTCGATCCGGAATGGCATCTTAAACAAACTATCAAAATTACAAAAGGGGCTGAAAGAAATGCAAAAGTTTTAAACAATAACGTAAAAAAAGTGGTTTGGTTTTTTGGAAATATTTCCAAAACTATTTGAGTTAATCGACATTTGAAAAAAGAGCAGAAAATTTTCTAAAAAAAATCTTACCTCCCAGAACTGTTGCGATAATGTTTATGATTTTAAATTTAGCGGCGACAATAAGGGTAAAAATCGCGTGGTTCGGCTGCCGCGCGCATCGCCCGAATCTCACACATGAACAATGTGTCAGATTCGGGCGATACGCGCGGATTTTAATTTACTAAATATTAATATTAAGGCATAAAAAAATTTGGGTACTATGTAGACATATCAATAAACAATAATCCGTCAGCAAAAAATTTTATCACAATTTTCTAATTAACTATGCTTTAGAGTTTAGTTAATTAGTTGATTTTCACCAATTGAGAGTTAACATAAAAATGTTGATTATTACAAGACCATAAATCTAGTTTTTTTTTACTTTTTGGAGCTAATCTTATGTAGATTTAGAAAAGATCCCCGTTGGAAAATATCTAAAATTTGGATTTTTCACTTTCTAACAATAGTTTGTTTTAGATGCCATTCCGAATCAATTAAGACCAAAATCATAATTTTCGGTGGTTCAGGATAGGTTTTGGACGAAATGGCACTTGTAAATCAGACTAGTATAAGTGAGAAGTGCTATTATGGTCGTAACTCATGTTAAGCAACGCTGGTCGTGGATTTAACTAGGATGGGTGACCACAATCCCAAATATTTTTAACTTCAAAATCTATACGCGTAATGCCTACTAACATTTTCCTATTCAAAAGATTTTCGAAATCATTAATACACGACGACGAAGATATCCTTACTTATCACTACATAGTATAAAACAAAGTCGCTTTATCTGCCTGTCCCTATGTATGCTTAGATCTTTAAAACTACGCAACGGATTTTGATGCTGGTTTTTTAATAGATAGAGTGATTTAAAAGGAAGGTTTATATGTGTATAACATGCTTAATATAGTAGAAAAACACTAATAATTTTATGGTTTCTAATGTCGTAAATAAACACATTTTTTGCGCTTACATTGCAGCCGCTGGCTGAACCCTACGAGATAGATCAAAATAATGTACTACAGTATTGTACACCTTAAAAAGATCTACAAAAAAGTCCGGAATGGTATTTATCTATCTCTTGGGGATAACCAATAATAACAATTTTTAATCTTTTACTTTTTACTTAGAAATAATGGCTTATTTACGAAGCGATTTTAAGAAATAGCATTAACAGCATAATCCTTATCCAATCTACCTCTATATTTAAAACTACCTTCAATACATTGTGCATTACAGATTTATCACTACACTAGCTGCCCGTGCCCAGTTAATACTTACTATTATGTATGGTATTTTCGGTAGCTATAATGTAGACGGATACAGTATCATCCTTATAAAATTAAATACGCTCTCACTTTGTCTTATATTTAGAAAATATCGTAAAATTTATATTCAAGCGTGCAAAAATATATTAGGTCTTTTCCTATGAAATTGCCGTTTTGTATGAAAAAATTTAAACTAATTTTTTTCATGTATTTTTTATTTGTATTAATCGAAGTAATCACCCATGCAATCAATGCATCTTTGCCAACGCAGTGGCAGTTTATTGATGCCCTTCTTAAAGAAATCAGCTGGACGAAAGGCAACAAATTCTTCAAAGGAATTTTGTACTGCCTCTCAGGTACCTATTGAATTTCTTTTCCCGCCAAAAAGTTATCCAAATTCTGGAAAAAGTAGTAGTCTGTAGGCGCAAGGTCTGGTGAGTAGGGCGGATGACGGAGAGCTTCCAACCCGTCTGCTGTGCAGTATGAGGTCGCGCGTTGTCGTGCAGGAGCAGCGGAGACGAGCGATTGACCAATGCTGGTTGGAGATGTGCCAGCTTCTCCATCACTGTGTTCAGTTCTTCACAGTACACATCTGCGGTAATGCTCACCCCGTTTGGTAAGAAGCTGTGATGAATCACAGCGGCGCTAGACCACCAAACAGTGACCGTCACTTTTCTAGGGGTAAGTTTTCGTTTAGGGTATTATTTAGGTGCTGAACCAGGATCCAACCAACTTGCTGAGCGTTTGCGGTTATCAAACAGAATCTATTTTTCATCGTAGGTAACAATGCGGTTCAAAATTCCTTCCTTTGTGTGTCTGTTGAGCAGTGCAAGGCACGTCTCGACGCGTACTTCGCGCTGGCGATCATTGAGTTCGTGGGGCACCCATTTGTCAAGCTTTTTTACCTTGCCAATTTGACGCAAATAGACCAATATTGTTTTGACGCTAACGTCGAAAGCTGCTGCTAATTCAGCCGTAGATTGTGTATCATCAGCTTCCACAATCGCCATTAATTCGTCATTATCATTTTTCAGGTTCATTTTTCAGGTCGAAATTTCCAGAACGGAAGCGAGCAAACCAATAACAGGTGGTGCGTTGGTTTGTAGTGTTAGCTCCGTAAACGTCGTTGATGTTGCGTGCCGCTTGTGCCACGTTGCTGCCACGACGGTACTCATATTCCATAATTACTCGAATTTTTAACGTAGATATCCATGATGACGAAAACGATTGAAATGCGATGAAATTGAAACACTAATCAATAAACAAATAAAAGACTTGTGGCACTCGGGGACTGCCGCGGTAAAGCTATTGCATAGCATTTTGTATCAACTTATGCAATTATAATTATTTATTTATTTTATTTATGCAGTATTTCTTTTTCTTTGATATTAATTCAAGTTACACTTTTTGAGCGTGGTGACCGATAAGAAAACAAATTTTTCTTTTATTAAATAAATAAAAAAATAATATTGTTTAAAATATTTTTATTATTTTACAATACATGTGGGTTTTATTATCTTACAGTAGCTGTTGGTTATTCAGGAATATTTATCATTGAAACTATAGGTTTATGATAACCGATTTCGGAGCAGCTCGTCTCGATTCGTGCGAGTTTCGTAGAGTCGTACAATACGTCTAATCGCACGCACACAACGCCGTGTCGAAGACTACCGAACTGAAACGACGTTAGACGATGCACGGAGCGTGAGGTTTTTTCGTTACGGAATTTCTGGATTCGGTCCCCGCGCTCAAGGCCCGCGATAGAAGCTATGCAATAGCTTAATAACTACTTTTGGAAAAATAATTCCATGTTTTTAAAATAAAATTAATTTGAAATTAGAATTCTAAGCCAAACAAAAATTATTTTGATTTGAAATGGCCAGTACTGCAGAACGGTAATTTCATAGGTAAAGGCCTATTATATCAAGGTGTCTCGCACGTCGCGTCGAGGTGATGGGGCCCCCTTTTTACCCATTGGGTACGAAATCCTAAAATCATTTTCAATATTGTACACAGAAGTATATTGCAGTGAGTAGAGTTATTTGCTGAAGAAGTATTTTCTCCAAGAACACTGTTCTACGCGGGCGAAGCCGTGGGCAAAAGCTAGTTCATAATATAATTTAAACTAAATAAATATGCTATGTATATTCTGAAATATTTAGGTATATTACCTGACAAAAAATAAATAAATTTAATGTGTACTTTTGGACTGCGGTGCATTTCAAAGTTACAAAAAAGATGGAATATCTGTGTACATAATATTATAATTAGTGTAAAATACCTACATACCTTATTCGTTTACTTACATGATATTCAAAACATTGATTTTAGTAATTATAAACATAAACGCAATAATTTTGGAGATATCAGTAAATATGTTCCTCCGACCTGCAACAACTGGAGGAACGCGTGTCGTTAAACTTTTGTATGGAGCGTTTTCACGACACTTGCGAAATTCTGTACGAGTATTACAAAAAGATGTAACTTTAGAAATAATCATTTTTAATATAGTGTTTCTTCTGAGAACTCACTAATAATTAAGAGTAATATTCATGAATGCAAAAAAAAGATTGAACTAGCCCATTTAACAGTACGATTTATAATTTATTCATCAGGAAGTACGTCAGCGCTGGCTGAAATCTGATAACAATTTTTATAAATGTATCTCAACATTCATTTGATAATAACTAATGTGAAATATATGTTGGGTGGTAGTAGGCATCCTGTAGACCGACGTTCAGAAAGTGTATAAAAATACCAATTTTTAAAAAAAAAAAATTGAATTTAACTTTGACTTTGTAAGATTGTAAAGATAACGAGGATGATATTTTGTGATATTAAAACAATAAAGAAATATTAATGACTAATCAAATTATTTTTATTTAAAAATCAATGCAGCGAATATTTACTATTTACTGCATGTAATTAAGATAATTGTCGTTATGTTTGCTTGCAGGCGGGACCCATTAATTTTAATACGATTTATAATTTGCAAATGGGTCCCGCCTGCTACCAAATATACGGCAATTTCTTACTTAGGCTCACTCATTTAGGCTTTCAGCTTATAGTGTAGTCTGTTTTCTCAATCTTATTTCTGTCTTTTTAGTGCGTCGTTGATTAGGTATCTGTTTTTTTTATTATTATTTTTGAGTGGCATAGTCTATGTATATTATTCCGAAAAATGAAAAGACTTTTTCGTGGTAGCCGGATTTGCAAAGTAAGTCGGAGAAAAACAGTCGCACGAAAACGTCTCTTACGAACGCTGACTTACCGATGGGAGATATTATATGATTAAGTCCTAGAGAAAAGTGGTAGAGCTGCATAATGCCTACAAAAAAGTTAGCGACAGCATATGTCTAACTTTTATATATAAGTCTAAAAATTTGTTTTTTATATAAAAAAAAAATAAAAAAATTGTTAGGTCATGTTTATTGGTCAATATACATGAACTTTATTAGTCTCAAGAGTTTAAAACAAAATATTTTTTCCTTTTACTGCATATAATTTGCACGAATGGTTAAAGCGATAATACGACACAGGCATGGGACTGCGACCGTGCCGGAATCTATTGAGGGATATTTCTATTACACGGTTTATTTCATATACAACACGTCAATGTACTTAGAAATAAATTGCTTTATCAGCAAGGAAATTTTATTTAAATTATATGTTGCATTAACTCTGGTTGGAGCTTCTGAAAGACAATAGTTTGACAAAAAAAGAATTATTTGTTACCAAATAATAACATTACAATATATTACACAAAGAAGTTTTAAACAATTAAAATAAATATATTTTATCCAATTTAATGATTTTATTAACTCATTTGAACCCCGTCAATATAGTGAAATTAGCATGCAAATACACACATAAATAATCAGTTAAAATATAACCCTCCGATTGGCAGTCAGGAAATAAACCGTAGCACTCAGTATTAACCGAACCACAATCATAATTTCATCACAAGTAAAAATGTTTACCGCCCAACGAAGTGGGCACGGGTCAGCTAGTACAAAATACGCGCGAAAAACATAACCAGTCGGGTATAAATGGAACACAAAGTCAGAAATATAAGAAGATAGAGAAATATAAGTTTCATCATGTAGGTAAACGTACACTATAAAATCACGGACCGTAGATAATTTAGTATTTATATACAGTCAACCATTTTCGAGTAACAGACTAATTAAAGTGGTACACAAGTCTCCCCCCCTCCTTTCCAATTTTGAATATTATGATTGTAGACCATGATAAAATATACTCTTTAGGAAAATGATTTAACTTTCAGCTAAATCGAATAATAGCTTTTGAAATAATTTGAAAATAGCTACTGTGCGTTGATAGTAATGGAACCCTCCTTAGAAATATCTTATTACATGCTCTTGGTAGAGTTAAGTTAAGTATTTCATATTTCAGACAATGACAATGTTTGTTCTCATATTTGCTGTGCTATGTAATTTGGTAGCAGCGGAGGAATACTTGGATGTGGTCATTGACCAAGGCCCAGTAAGGGGATATAAGACTTCAGAAGGTGTATTTGCATTTTATGGTATACATTATGCCACAGCGCCGACAGGACCTCAAAAGTTTAATGTGAGCAAACTTTTCACTCTTTTTGATTACAAAGTTAAAATATCTGAATATTTTATTACTTAAAGTGAATTTCTTAACAGAGTTAACAATAGAGATAGAGAGAGAGAGTAAACAGGGATAAATCAATTCCATGAACCCTCATTTTTTATTATTTTTCTATAATATATATTTATTTTCTAGGCGCCCCTGCCACCACCAACATGGGAAGAGACATTTGAAGCTACGGAAGAACTCATTGTATGTCCACAAGGTGGGCAAATGGGAGAATTTATGAAAATTGTTGAAGATTGTCTTATTACTAATATCTATGTACCTGATACAGATGAAAAAAATCTTCCAGTAGTAGTGTTTTTCCATGGAGGGGCGTACCAATATGGCTATGGTCAATTAAATCAACCGCAGAACATTGTTAAAACCAAAAAAGTAATCGGTTTGAATTTCAACTACCGAGTCGGGCCTAACGGATTCCTATGTCTTGGAACTAAGGATATTCCAGGGAACGCTGCTATGAAAGATCAAGTAGCATTGTTGAGATGGGTACAAGAGAACATTAAATATTTTGGAGGCAATCCTGATGACGTCACTATAGCAGGTTGCAGTGCTGGCGGATCCTCAGTCGATCTTCATTTACTTTCCAAAATATCTAAAGGATTATTTAAAAAGGCCATTCCAGAAAGTTCTGCAAATACTTGCGCCTATAGTGTCCAACCGGATCCTGTGGCAAACGCTAAAAACTATGCAAAATTGCTTAATTTTACAAACGTGGATGATTTACAAGCATTAGAGGAGTTCTACAAGAATGTGCCCTTTTCTGTGTTAAATTCTATTAACGTTATGGAAAATCTCGATTCTTCACTAGTATTTGTTCCTTGCATCGAAAGAGATTTGGGGCAAGAAATGTTTTTAGATACTGACCCATCATACATTTTAAGGAACGGTGCTCATCAGAAACTACCAATGTTGTATGGCTTTACAAATTTGGAAGGCATGCTGAAATTGGATTTTTTCGATAGCTGGAAAGATCTGATGAATGAAAATTTTGCTGATTTCCTGCCTGAAAATCTCCAGTTTCAAAGCGAAGAAGAAAGACAAAAAGTAGCACAAAAAGTCAAGTACTTTTACTTTGGAAATAAAACAGTAGATGAAAGTACTATTGCCAATTTTGTGGACTACATAACTGATATTACATTTTCATACGGGGTGCTGAAATCTACCGCTCTGCAAACTAAAGCTGGCAATAATAATGTATATCTGTATGAGTATGTGTTCGACAAATCTGGGAACTCTCTTCCATACAATCTTCATGGGGCAAGCCATTGTGATCAATCAAATGCTGTTTTGGATGAAGCAAATGAGGATGAAATGTCTGAAGAATACAAACAAATGAAATCTACTTTAAGAGACTTATGGCTTAACTTTATTTTGACTGGGTAGTTTTTTAATCATATTTTATTTATTGCTCGAATAATGTTCTATTTAGATTTTTTCTTTGTTGAAACTTGAATCCTAACGAGCCTATAGTCCAAACTAGATCAACGCTGGACATAATGGGATAATACAATTATTATAATAATGGCTTAAGAATAAAGCTTGACACAAAGTCTAAAGTACTCAGCCAGTTTGTACGTAATATTATGTTAAAAATTCGCCTTACATTTTTCTCTAGCAACATTTTTTTACGATGGAATATATAAAAAATTGGCAGTAGTTTTTTATAATGACAAAAACAATAAATACTTGTATTTTTTTGCACACTTACATAACATAATTCATATATTATGCTAAAACTTAAGTGCTATTAATATCTAATTCGATCTCTATTCTTTTGGAATAACTATTTAGTACAGATTATGTTAGTCAAGACTTGCAGTTAGAAATTCCTTAATTAATGTATTCAATTCTGAATTTCAAAATATTCTTCTAATTCCAGGAAGCCGGTACCTGTTGAATCCAGTTACCCACAGTGGCCCCCAGCTGGTATAAGCCGAAGTCCCCACATGGTTCTGAACTCTACCATGGAACTGAAAGGCAAATTACAACCCAAAAGAGCGAAGTTTTGGGACAAGATTTACAACAAATACTATAGGAAACCAATCCCTCCTACGTATTAATTCTTGAGACTCATCAAAGACTTCCGCAGTGAAAGTCAAAACTGTTACATTATTGTTTATTTGTTTCTTAATAAAAAAATAAAGCTTTTTTAAACATTTATTTAACTCATCAATTAGGGAATCTAAATCATAAGCAGGTTGACTGTTGTCATAATTTGTTCGTTTCATGTAATTGGCAATATTGTATTGTGACTGCATTCCATATATAAATAAATTCAAATACAAATAAATTATGAGAACACTTACCTGCATATGAATTAGTTATATTAGTGTTGCTCAGATTCGGTCTTGGTCTCGCAGTCTTGATCTTGGACCAAGACCGCCTAATTTTAGCAAGACCAAGACCAAGACTGACGTGCAAGATTTGAGCAAGAACAAGACTAAGTCTGCGAGACTCTTGCGTCTTGCAGTTAGGACTGAGTGTCGTTCAGGGAGTATAGGAGTTCGGGGTATACGCTTAGGGACTCTATAGTCTATGAGACGTAAAAATAATATATAAATTTTTGGTACTCTTTCACGAAAAATCTACTAAACGGATATTGATGAAATTTCTTATGGTAGTACCTACTATTAGCTCTGGATTAACACATAGGCTACTTTTAGTCCCGAAATTAAAAATGAAATTAGGCATTAGGCACAGACATAGAATAAATTTTAACTAAATCAATAGCGGAAAGCTTAAGCTCTGGTGTCCGACTAGCCTCAATATTCTTAGACATGTCCAAAGCGGGACGGACGGATCGCGTCAATCATGCTAAACTATTATACAAATTATCAAAATATGGTATACGAGGTAATGCATTAAATTGGATCACCTCGTACCTAAGTGATCGACTGCAATGTGTTGAAATATTGAAACTAAACAAAAAAGGTACATTTAAAATGACTTACAGATAGAAATACATTATTAATTCAATTGGTATCCTACAATGAAGTATATTAAGGCCTAAACTATTTCTGCTGTATATAAATGACTTGCCTAGATATATAAACCATGATATAATACTATTTGTCGATGACATAACACTTATAATTAAACTTATAAACAAAAATCAACTACAATTTAAAAATGAAATTATCCAAGCACTAAATTCCACAAACATCTGGCTAAGAAATAATGACCAATGAATCTATACATTGAGTTTAATGATAAAATACAGTATTTCTAGGCATAAATATAGATAAATATCTGAATTGGAAAATCCATATAGAAAAAATTTGCGTAAAACTAAATCGTTTTGTTTTCGTTTATAATCGGTTAAGAAATACAAGCACCAAAGAATCAGCGCTTCTAGCTTACCACGGTTACGTAGCCTCAGCTTTAAGATACGTACTCATCCTTTGGAGCAATTCGACGCAGTGCGAAAGAGTGTTTATTGCACAGAAAAAATACATACGAGCGCTATGTGGTGCGATATTTAATGAAAGTTGCAAACCACTTTTTAAGGTCTAATCTTTTCGATTACAAAATGATAATGTCAGATAAATATTTAAAATATTTAAGCCTTTAATCAGATGAAGTAAGTTGATAAGATTTTAGACAAGGCCATTATTATTTCTATGCAATCTACAGCATCCGTTGATAATGGCTCCGACCCTGAATTTTTTTCCAAAGTCCATATTTTCCAAATTGGCGAGTCTAAAAAGTACTATGTACTATAAAAATATTTATTTCTCCGAGCTATCCTATTCTTAAGCCATTTTTGTTTGCCAAATGAACATCACCTGAGTTTAAATTTTTTTTGCAGATCACCGGTTCCAAATGGGTCTGATTATCTGAATTGGCCGCCGTCAAGTAAATATAGAAACCCGCATATGTCCCTTAACAGTAATCTCATATTGAGGGACACATTTTCGGACGACAAACGAGCAAAATTCTGGGACAAAATATACAGAAAATACTATCGCAAACCAGTGCCACCCACTTTTTAAAATGTACCTAAAATTGACAATATATAACTATTTTAATTTTTTTATATCTGTAGTACCCAATTTCAGTCAGGAGACTTCAATGGGTTCTTCAGACTTCCTAAAGAGGTAAGGTTTTGTCACCTGTACGAAATAATATAAACAATGAATGAAGCAGATTGTTTTTATACCTTACCTTCACACACACAGAAACACGACGATATACGACACGGCGCTGCATTTTTAAGATACCGATTAAAAATTTAACTTTGTTTTCTACACAAGAAGAAACAAAAGAAATTATTTCTTAATATTTATTGCGTTATACTCGTATAAAACAATACCAATTACGTTTGGAACACCACAGAAAATTCGACAAGTACTTTTCAAGATTTGCCAACGCCTGGACTCCGAATTATTTTACCGACCGGATTACTATGGAGCAGTGAATGGCTTAGAACGGCCCAAGTTGAGTAAACGGTGTTTCCTGCTTACACCCCAAATACACACTGGATGTTTTGTTGGAGACCATAACATCGATGTACGCGGTTGGAGTAGTGAATGGACTAGGACGGCCCTAGCTCAGTAACCAACGGTTCCTAGTTACACCTTTTTGGACACCACAATTTGCGATCGGAGCTGTCAACGTGAATGACCAACCAAGCCCCATTAGAAGGAGGATAGTATATTTTAGCAGTTGAACCTCTTGGGGTGCAAACCCCCAAAAAAACCCAGGTTCAAGATTTTTTATAATAGTTAAGCACTATTTGAATTTTTGTCTATAGTTTATTCTATTTTATAAGTTATCGTTTAAAGTTTATCTTTACCAACCTATGGTAGCAACAAGCAGCCAGGATGCAGAGACCTCCACTAATATTTCGACCGTGTCCTTTGGAAATCTGCTGCTATGCTCCCACTGTTCACGATATTTTAAATGCCAGCGGGGTGTGAACATCCACGTAGGCAAATGCCACAAACAGCATTCAACCCTCATTCTCCCAATAACCATTCTCTTGGATGAAAGATGGATTCCGAGAGAGACCTCTTAGATATCTTGCCCGATCCAATCCCTTGGATCCCTAGGGGTGCCAGAGTGACTGTAGCCCAGAAGCTTGCCGAGACCATACGCCACACAATGCTCGAACTCGAGGCAAGCCTGGGAAAATCTACTCACCTTTCCCTACCGATTTCTGCATATCACTAGAGTTCCGCTCAACAATGCCTCCCTTACTTCAAGAATCAAAAAGAATTGTGTTTCGGACATTAACCTCAACCCAAATTTTTCTTTACATTCCTCATATGTTTGTGAAAACTGTGGCAAATAAAATAAGTGAGGGAGACGTTAAGGGTGCAGCGCGGCTCCTGTTTTCCAATGACACGGTCGCTCCCGACTGCTCAGAAACCCTCATCGCCCTGCAAAACAAACATCCATCACAATCCAATCCTTTCACAGTTTCCAATGACGCATTACCACAACTACAAACGTCGACAGACAAAGTACGCGGAGCCATCATGTCCTTTCTTCCGGGTTCAGCTGGCGGCCTCTCGACGGTCTCACCCCTCAGCATTTGAAGGACCTCACCAGCGGTTGCTTCGGGGAGACCGGCGAGAAGCTCCTGCGTGAACTTAAGAATCTGTGCAACCTGATGCTACGTGGAGGGGTCGCATCAGATATCGTAGACATTCTGTATGGAGCTAACCTCTGCGCCTTGAGGAAGAGAGATGGTGGCATTCGTCCGATTTCTGTTGGCTCCACATACCGGCGCCTTACAGCCAAACTAGCTTGCAAATCGGTCACTTCCCTCGCGTCATACTGCCAGCCAAAACAGCTCGGTTTTGTCTGCAAAGGGGGTTGTGAGGCCGCCATTCACTCTTTCAGGACAGCTATCCACAATCAAGGCGATGATGTGTTTCTGAAGGTCGATGTCAAAAACGCTTTCAACTCGGTTGACCGAGGCGCCATGTTGGCCCAAATTAAATCTAAAGCAACTGACATTTTACCATTTATGCTCCAGTGTTACAACGACCCCACCAAAGTCATTTACAAAGACCACCTCATCTCATCTGAAGTTGGCTGCCAACAGGGCGACTCTCTAGGTCCAGCAATTTTCAGCCTTGCTATACAGCCGGTCATCGAGCTTCTAAATTCAAAATTTAATGTTTGGTATTTGGATGATGGGACCCTTGGAAGCGATCACCCACTGTGCTATCCGACTTCCGCACTCTAATTCGCGAGTTCTAAAAAATAGGTCTGCAGCTGAACCTAGGCAAGTGCGAACTTTTTGTGCCAGACAGTTGTGGGGATAGAAACGCGATTATATCCAACTTTAAAGAAATAGCTCCACAACTGTCTGTCATTGACAAGGATTCGCTCTTCCTTTTGGGCTTACCTATTTTAGACGAATCTCTCCCGGACTTCATAGATAACAAATTACAAAATTTTAATGAAACTTTAGACCGCCTCCTCCAAATTGTCACATGGCCTTTACCCTAATCCGTTTTTGCATTTCCGTACCTAAATTGACATATGTCTTACGGTGTTGTCAACTGTGGAAGTTCCCTCAACTTCTCAAACAGTTGGACAAATTTCGATGACCGCGCATGGACTCAGGCAACGCTTCCGGCCTTCTTGTCCTCGGTCCACGCGAACCATTGTCTTATCTCCAAAATACTACATCACCCATCCTACTCCAATACAGATCCCTTTCTGGACGAGGCCAAGGACGTCTGGAGCGCAACTAGTGCTTGTAGCGAATTGCCTGACAATACTTTTTCCCAAAGGCTCTGGGACGAGCCACTCTGCAGACTGGTACGGAATAATCTTCTTAATACGTCCTTCAGTCCTGTGGAGCAGGATCGCCTCTTAGCTGCGGAGAAGTGGGAGTCGGGCCTTTGGCTACAAGCATTACCGTCACCCAATACGGGCACATTGCTGGATCGAACAGCTTTCCGGTTAGCCACTTCCCTGCGTCTTGGTACCCCCCACGTCGTCCCCCATCGCTGTGTTTATGGTGCAAACGTGGACAACCTCGGACACCACGGGCTGTCCTATCAACGAAGCGCTGGCCGCATCTCCCGACATCACTGCCTGAACGATCTCATCCGTCGGGCTCTTGTCACCGCCGGAGTGCCAGCTGTGCTGGAACCCTCTGGTTTGGCGCGCGACGATGGAAAGAGACCAGACGGTATGACCCTGGTCCCTTGCAGAGTGGGACGGGCTCTTGTATGGGACGCTACTTGCGCCGATACATTTGCTCCGTCCCATGTACAGGGCACCTCGAGTTCTGCAGGTGCGGCCGCCAATCAGGCGGAAAATCTCAAGCGGCGCAAATATGAGAACTTTAGTGGGGATCTCATATTTGAACCGTTTGGGGTTGAAACCTAGGTACATGGGGTCTGGGTGCGCACAAACTTTTCAGAGAAATCTCCAAAAAACTCATTGAGTCCACCCGAGACCCCAGAGCCGGCACCTACCTGGCCCAGAAAATAAGTATCGCAATCCAGCGAGGAAACTCTTTGAGCCTTTTAGGTACTCTACCTGGTGGGGACGACCTGTCAGATTTCTTTGTTTTGTAGCATTTTAAATTTTGGAGTAGTTATAATTTTTATAGTACTTACCTACTTTTATAGTTTGTAAATATTTTAACTTACAGTTAATAATTTAGGAACATCAATAAATTAATTTTAATCATTAGAAGAAACACGTTTAATTGCAAGAGTTCGAATGTATCTTCTTGTGTACTGAATAAAAATAATTTTGAATCACTATTTTAAAAATGCAGCGCCGTGTCGCATATTGTATTCGGTGTGAGCTGACCCTTGCCGTTATTAACTAAGTATATCCTTGACAGTAGCCTCGTTCAAAAGGCAGTGTAACGCCAACTAACGCAGTTTGTAATAATCATTGCACGGCAAAACATTTGCTTTGCATACTCGATTTCTCAGCAAATGACGAAAGAGCCTTACTAAACACTTAGTTAGACATGTGCCCAATTGAAGAAAGGTAAGTCACGAGTAAAGTAATATTACTTAATTCAGTCAACTGTTTTCTAAATAGTTACCTTTGTTCTATTTACGAGGAGTAAGGCGCAGAATGTCTTTTCAATATTATTGACTACATATCTTTTATTTATTCTGCGCACCTGTCACTTTTTTTTACATGGCGCGAATTTTTGAACTCAAATCGATCGCTAAAGTTTTTGTTCCTTCTGAGGGACGTGTTTTACTTTTTAGAGTAAACTCCAGTCGTGCGTCGGAGCTGACACACACTTTTTTTATACGTACCTATATTTTTACCCGACTACGGCAATGCCAAAAGGAAGCGTAACGATTTTGGCAGTCTATGTATGTATGTTTGTTCCCTCGTAGTCGTCGTCGTCTAAACTACTGGTCCGATTTTAATAAAAGATTCGTAATGATGCCGCGGGTAACATAGGCTATATAATTATTTTCAAAATTTTGTGTTTTGAAAATGAGACCTCAGAGATTCTAACATCTAAAAAAATTTAACCGAGATAATCATCACGTGTTTGGTATCAAAAGAAAGGTCTTTGCAAGCAGATTATATGATATGATATAATACATTATGTATATATTATATTATATTAAATCATATTGTTTAAATCATAATAATTATACGTTTAAAATGGGGTCGTACAATTCGTACAACCCAGTTGTCCAATTTTCGAACCTTACGTTATAATATAACACTATATAAATAATATTTATGTATTAATATATATTATTGTACCTGCATAAAACATATTTTATGTTATAAATATAATTTATTATAGACAATACATAAAAAAAAACTTAAATATTTGTCAAGCAGATATTATTATTCCAAAAATATGTTCGATTGGAAAACGGAAAAATACGAAATAAAAAAAATAAGTTATAAAAACCATATCCCAACTACGTAAAAAAGGGCCGGGCTAAAAAGGCCGAAACAAGAGAATAATTCAGATAGATATCCAGAAATTCATAGGTACAAAAATGGTCAAGGTAAAGCCGTGGTCGCACCTACTATATAAGGTTCAGAACAGTCGATGTCTAATCGCAGCCGTCTGTAACTATCTTGGGGTATACATGTGTTTGATGAATATACGCATTTTCTAGAAACTTCTCTAGGCCTTAGGGTCAGCTCACTCCTAGACACGACGCATCTCGGTGTGAACTGACGCTTAGATGCCATAAGTAGGTGCGACCACGGCTCTAGCTTGAACATTTTTGTACCTATACAAGATTAAGACCCCTTTTTTACGTAGTTGGATTATTTATGAAAAAGGATCAAGGTTAATGATAGCTCGTGAACATTTTCAACACATTATCTACATTATCTACACGTGATGAAGATATCGAAGATCATTATCACACCTAGCTTGAATAGCCACATACTTGAAGTATTGCAATTCAATTCCATTTGTAGTGTTTATATACTAGCACGAAACAATTGCTGAAGAGTGATAACACCCATCATAAAAGTGAGTAATTTTTGCTTATTGTAGGTTTTAACTTATCGTTTGATATTTTTTCTGCCGCTGGGGGGCAGACTCAATACTTGTCGTGTCAAAAAGCTGTCAGATGTCACGAATTTAAAAACTCTCGTTTCCTAGTAGATTTGTCTCACGCGACGCTTAAAATTATTTCGGTGTGACTTACCTGAACCTGAGGCTTACGTCAACATGACTGACATTTTCCGGTGCTTGAGCTGTCATTTGTAAAGAATGTCGCCCCTGCAGCGATAGTGACTTCCTGTGATTTAACGGGCCCCTAACTTTAACTAGCGCTTGAAAATTTGTGTATTCAGTACCGTGATCCAAAATAGAAGAATTCTCACGGCATTTTGACGACTCAGTGATTCTTTCCAAAACTGTTCGTCATCTGCGAAAAAGTCACAATTAAGTTGACAATATATGTGCAGTGTGAACCAATTGTCAATCTTCTTATATCTCTTTCCATTTATCGAACACTCTCTATAACGTAGAAACGAAAAATGCTCGATCCCTTGAGCGAAGTCAAACAGGATGTATCCGAATACGCCTTACTAAAAACTTACAGAAAAATATCATGATTAACATATTATCCTGACAAGGCATGGGTTCATGCATATAAAAAAAACCGTCACTCTGTCTTCGTCACAAGGCGCGGATATGAATAGAATTTAAGCATTTTATAGAATTATCTGGTCAAAATTGAAGGTCACACCATGAAAATATTTTTTTAACAAGAATCGTATAGGTACCTACTATTTACGCTCCTTGAATATCTATTTATGTTTTGAAGACAGCCTGTATAGAGTTTTCACTGTCATTAATATAATATTTTAAAGTTAAAAAAACTGTTCTCCATGAGCAATTCCTGTCATCTGGATATGCGGATCTCAAGTTATCTCATCTAACAATAGTTCTACTATCATTGATAGTTGCAAAATTTCTATAATAGTTATTAACTATTACTTGTATATCTAGGTATACAATTGTTCTTCTATTGATGGTTGTATACAAATATTCTTATCATTGCAATTATTTATAATATTATGCAATATAGAGGTCTGGTTGTACACTTCCTAAAATATTATGTCAGGTAATAGGAGCACTTGCTTCATAGTAGTCAAGGACTTGGATATCACAAATATTCGACTTCAGTAGAAATAATATTATGACCACGTAAAATATTTACTTTAATCAATACATATAACAAATTCGTAACTGGTCGCTGTCTGTACATGGAAGATATATAAGAAAAACTATTACATGGTGCTTTATGAACAACATAGAATTTTTTACTGTTTATCAGTTTGTCCGCGTATGTTTGTACGCGGTAATCTCAGAATCTAAAGGACGGATTTTGATGAAATTTAATATGGAAGTATTTTAGGCTCTGAATTAATATCACATATGCTACTTTTGATTGCGGATAAATGTACGGTTTCCTCGATATTTGTTTTTGTGCGTACGAAGTCAATGGCTTAAACGATTTGAATGCGGTTTCCACTAATGCGTTTAGGTTTGCTCCAATTAAAATTTAATTTTTGTTTTATTTCAATCAGTTCATAAATATATCATAATCATAAATATGTAAATATTGTAAATATGTAAATATGTTTATGTCATTATTATGTCAGTCTAAAGAATATAATATTATATAAAATAATTGATCAGTTGAACTGCCTAAAACTTTACGTAGGTATTATATAATCATTGATATATTTATATTAAATACCAGGAGGTATAGTCTGATTCACAAGTGCCATTTCGTCCAAAACCTATCCTGGACCACCGAAAATTATGATTTTGGTCTCATTCGATCCGGAATGGCATCTTAAACAAACTATCAAAATTACAAAAGGGGCTGAAAGAAATGCAAAAGTTTTAAACAATAACGTAAAAAAAGTGGTTTGGTTTTTTTGGAAATATTTCCAAAACTATTTGAGTTAATCGACATTTGAAAAAAGAGCAGAAAATTTTCTAAAAAAAATCTTACCTCCCAGAACTGTTGTGATAATGTTTATGATTTTAAATTTAGCGGCGACAATAAGGGTAAAAATCGCGTGGTTCGGCTGCCGCGCGCATCGCCCGAATCTCACACATGAACAATGTGTCAGATTCGGGCGATACGTGCGGATTTTAATTTACTAAATATTAATATTAAGGCATAAAAAAATTTGGGTACTATGTAGACATATCAATAAACAATAATCCGTCAGCAAAAAATTTATCACAATTTTCTAATTAACTATGCTTTAGAGTTTAGTTAATTAGTTGATTTTCACCAATTGAGAGTTAACATAAAAATGTTGATTATTACAAGACCATGAATCTAGATTGTTTTTACTTTTTTGGAGCTACTCTTATGTAGATTTAGAAAAGATCCCCGTTGGAAAATATCTAAAATTTGGATTTTTCACTTTCTAACAATAGTTTGTTTTAGATGCCATTCCGAATCAATTAAGACCAAAATCATAATTTTCGGTGGTTCAGGATAGGTTTTGGACGAAATGGCACTTGTAAATCAGACTAGTATAAGTGAGAAGTGCTATTATGGTCGTAACTCATGTTAAGCAACGCTGGTCGTGGATTTAACTAGGATGGGTGACCACAATCCCAAATATTTTTAACTTCAAAATCTATACGCGTAATGCCTACTAACATTTTCCTATTCAAAAGATTTTCGAAATCATTAATACACGACGACGAAGATATCCTTACTTATCACTACATAGTATAAAACAAAGTCGCTTTATCTGTCTGTCCCTATGTATGCTTAGATCTTTAAAACTACGCAACGGATTTTGATGCTGGTTTTTTAATAGATAGAGTGATTTAAAGGGAAGGTTTATATGTGTATAACATGCTTAATATAGTAGAAAAACACTAATAATTTTATGGTTTCTAATGTCGTAAATAAACACATTTTTTGCGCTTACATTGCAGCCGCTGGCTGAACCCTACGAGATAGATCAAAATAATGTACTACAGTATTGTACACCTTAAAAAGGTCTACAAAAAAGTCCGGAATGGTATTTATCTATCTCTTAGGGATAACAATAATAACAATTTTTAATCTTTTACTTTTTACTTAGAAATAATGGCTTATTTACGAAGCGATTTTAAGAAATAGCATTAACAGCATAATCCTTATCCAATCTACCTCTTTATTTAAAACTACCTTCAATACATTGTGCATTACAGATTTATCACTACACTAGCTGCCCGTGCCCAGTTAATACTTACTATTATGTATGGTATTTTCAGAAGCTATAATGTAGACGGATACAGTATCATCCTTATAAAATTAAATACGTTTCTCACTTTATCTTATATTTAGAAAATATCGTAAAATTTATATTCAAGCGTGCAAAAATATATTAGGTCTTTTCCTATGAAATTGCCGTTTTGTATGAAAGAATGTAAACGAATTTTTTTCATGTATTTTTTATTTGTATTAATCGAAGTAATCACCCATGCAATCAATGCATCTTTGCCAACGCAATGGCAGTTTATTGATGCCCTTCTTAAAGAAATCAGAATTTTGAATTTAACTTTGACTTTGTAAGATTGTAAAGATAACGAGGATGATATTTTGTGATATTAAAACAATGAAGAAATATTAATGGCTAATCAAATTATTTTTATTTAAAAATCAATGCAGCGAATATTTACTATTTACTGCATGTAATTAAGATAATTGTCGTTATGTTTGCTTGCAGGCGGGACCCATTAATTTTAATACGATTTATAATTTGCAAATGGGTCCCGCCTGCTACCAAATATACGGCAATTTCTTACTTAGGCTCACTCACTTAGGCTTTCAGCTTATAGTGTAGTCTGTTTTCTCAATCTTATTTCTGTCTTTTTAGTGCGTCGTTGATAAGGTATCGGTTTTTTTTTATTATTATTTTTGAGTGGTATAGTCTATGTATATTATTCCGAAAAATAAAAAGACTTTTTCGTGGTAGCCGGATTTGCAAAGTAAGTCGGAGAAAAACAGTCGCACGAAAACGTCTCTTACGAACGCTGACTTACCGATGGGAGATATTATATGATTAAGTCCTAGAGAAAAGTTGTAGAGCTGCATAATGCCTACAAAAAAGTTAGCGACAGCATATGTCTAACTTTTATATATAAGTCTAAAAATTTGTTTTTTATATAAAAAAAAAAAAATTAAATTGTTAGGTCATGTTTATTGGTCCATATATACATGAACTTTATTAGTCTCAAGAGTTTAAAACAAAATATTTTTTCCTTTTACTGCATATAATTTGCACGAATGGTTAAAGCGATAATACGACACAGGCATGGGACTGCGACCGTGCCGGAATCTATTGAGGGATATTTCTATTACACGGTTTATTTCATATACAACACGTCAATGTACTTAGAAATAAATTGCTTTATCAGCAAGGAAATTTTATTTAAATTATATGTTGCATTAACTCTGGTTGGAGCTTCTGAAAGACAATAGTTTGACAAAAAAAGAATTATTTGTTACCAAATAATAACATTACAATATATTACACAAAGAAGTTTTAAACAATTAAAATAAATATATTTTATCCAATTTAATGATTTTATTAACTCATTTGAACCCCGTCAATATAGTGAAATTAGCATGCAAATACACACATAAATAATCAGTTAAAATATAACCCTCCGATTGGCAGTCAGGAAATAAACCGTAGCACTCAGTATTAACCGAACCACAATCATAATTTCATCACAAGTAAAAATGTTTACCGCCCAACGAAGTGGGCACGGGTCAGCTAGTACAAAATACGCGCGAAAAACATAACCAGTCGGGTATAAATGGAACACAAAGTCAGAAATATAAGAAGATAGAGAAATATAAGTTTCATCATGTAGGTAAACGTACACTATAAAATCACGGACCGTAGATAATTTAGTCTTTATATACAGTCAACCATTTTCGAGTAACAGACTAATTAAAGTGGTACACAAGTCTCCCCCCCTCCTTTCCAATTTTGAATATTATGATTGTAGACCATGATAAAATATACTCTTTAGGAAAATGATAAAACTTTCAGCTAAATCGAATAATAGCTTTTGAAATAATTTGAAAATAGCTACTGTGCGTTGATAGTAATGGAACCCTCCTTAGAAATATCTTATTACATGCTCTTGGTAGAGTTAAGTTAAGTATTTCATATTTCAGACAATGACAATGTTTGTTCTCATATTTGCTGTGCTATGTAATTTGGTAGCAGCGGAGGAATACTTGGATGTGGTCATTGACCAAGGCCCAGTAAGGGGATATAAGACTTCAGAAGGTGTATTTGCATTTTATGGTATACATTATGCCACAGCGCCGACAGGACCTCAAAAGTTTAATGTGAGCAAACTTTTCACTCTTTTTGATTACAAAGTTAAAATATCTGAATATTTTATTACTTAAAGTGAATTTCTTAACAGAGTTAACAATAGAGATAGAGAGAGAGAGTAAACAGGGATAAATCAATTCCATGAACCCTCATTTTTTATTATTTTTCTATAATATATATTTATTTTCTAGGCGCCCCTGCCACCACCAACATGGGAAGAGACATTTGAAGCTACGGAAGAACTCATTGTATGTCCACAAGGTGGGCAAATGGGAGAATTTATGAAAATTGTTGAAGATTGTCTTATTACTAATATCTATGTACCTGATACAGATGAAAAAAATCTTCCAGTAGTAGTGTTTTTCCATGGAGGGGCGTACCAATATGGCTATGGTCAATTAAATCAACCGCAGAACATTGTTAAAACCAAAAAAGTAATCGGTTTGAATTTCAACTACCGAGTCGGGCCTAACGGATTCCTATGTCTTGGAACTAAGGATATTCCAGGGAACGCTGCTATGAAAGATCAAGTAGCATTGTTGAGATGGGTACAAGAGAACATTAAATATTTTGGAGGCAATCCTGATGACGTCACTATAGCAGGTTGCAGTGCTGGCGGATCCTCAGTCGATCTTCATTTACTTTCCAAAATATCTAAAGGATTATTTAAAAAGGCCATTCCAGAAAGTTCTGCAAATACTTGCGCCTATAGTGTCCAACCGGATCCTGTGGCAAACGCTAAAAACTATGCAAAATTGCTTAATTTTACAAACGTGGATGATTTACAAGCATTAGAGGAGTTCTACAAGAATGTGCCCTTTTCTGTGTTAAATTCTATTAACGTTATGGAAAATCTCGATTCTTCACTAGTATTTGTTCCTTGCATCGAAAGAGATTTGGGGCAAGAAATGTTTTTAGATACTGACCCATCATACATTTTAAGGAACGGTGCTCATCAGAAACTACCAATGTTGTATGGCTTTACAAATTTGGAAGGCATGCTGAAATTGGATTTTTTCGATAGCTGGAAAGATCTGATGAATGAAAATTTTGCTGATTTCCTGCCTGAAAATCTCCAGTTTCAAAGCGAAGAAGAAAGACAAAAAGTAGCACAAAAAGTCAAGTACTTTTACTTTGGAAATAAAACAGTAGATGAAAGTACTATTGCCAATTTTGTGGACTACATAACTGATATTACATTTTCATACGGGGTGCTGAAATCTACCGCTCTGCAAACTAAAGCTGGCAATAATAATGTATATCTGTATGAGTATGTGTTCGACAAATCTGGGAACTCTCTTCCATACAATCTTCATGGGGCAAGCCATTGTGATCAATCAAATGCTGTTTTGGATGAAGCAAATGAGGATGAAATGTCTGAAGAATACAAACAAATGAAATCTACTTTAAGAGACTTATGGCTTAACTTTATTTTGACTGGGTAGTTTTTTAATCATATTTTATTTATTGCTCGAATAATGTTCTATTTAGATTTTTTCTTTGTTGAAACTTGAATCCTAACGAGCCTATAGTCCAAACTAGATCAACGCTGGACATAATGGGATAATACAATTATTATAATAATGGCTTAAGAATAAAGCTTGACACAAAGTCTAAAGTACTCAGCCAGTTTGTACGTAATATTATGTTAAAAATTCGCCTTACATTTTTCTCTAGCAACATTTTTTTACGATGGAATATATAAAAAATTGGCAGTAGTTTTTTATAATGACAAAAACAATAAATACTTGTATTTTTTTGCACACTTACATAACATAATTCATATATTATGCTAAAACTTAAGTGCTATTAATATCTAATTCGATCTCTATTCTTTTGGAATAACTATTTAGTACAGATTATGTTAGTCAAGACTTGCAGTTAGAAATTCCTTAATTAATGTATTCAATTCTGAATTTCAAAATATTCTTATAATTCCAGGAAGCCGGTACCTGTTGAATCCAGTTACCCACAGTGGCCCCCAGCTGGTATAAGCCGAAGTCCCCACATGGTTCTGAACTCTACCATGGAACTGAAAGGCAAATTACAACCCAAAAGAGCGAAGTTTTGGGACAAGATTTACAACAAATACTATAGGAAACCAATCCCTCCTACGTATTAATTCTTGAGACTCATCAAAGACTTCCGCAGTGAAAGTCAAAACTGTTACATTATTGTTTATTTGTTTCTTAATAAAAAAATAAAGCTTTTTTAAACATTTATTTAACTCATCAATTAGGGAATCTAAATCATAAGCAGGTTGACTGTTGTTATAATTTGTTCGTTTCATGTAATTGGCAATATTGTATTGTGACTGCATTCCATATATTTAAAATAAATTCAAATACAAATAAATTATGAGAACACTTACCTGCATATGAATTAGTTATATTAGTGTTGCTCAGATTCGGTCTTGGTCTCGCAGTCTTGGTCTTGGACCAAGACCGCCTAATTTTAGCAAGACCAAGACCAAGACTGACGTGCAAGATTTGAGCAAGAACAAGACTAAGTCTGCGAGACTCTTGCGTCTTGCAGTTAGGACTGAGTGTCGTTCAGGGAGTATAGGAGTTCGGGGTATACGCTTAGGGACTCTATAGTCTATGAGACGTAAAAATAATATATAAATTTTTGGTACTCTTTCACGAAAAATCTACTAAACGGATATTGATGAAATTTCTTATGGTAGTACCTACTATAAGCTCTGGATTAACACATAGGCTACTTTTAGTCCCGAAATTAAAAATGAAATTAGGCATTAGGCACAGACATAGAATAAATTTTAACTAAATCAATAGCGGAAAGCTTAAGCTCTGGTGTCCGACTAGCCTCAATATTCTTAGACATGTCCAAAGCGGGACGGACGGATCGCGTCAATCATGCTAAACTATTATACAAATTATCAAAATATGGTATATGAGGTAATGCATTAAATTGGATCACCTCGTACCTAAATGATCGACTGCAATGTGTTGAAATATTGAAACTAAACAAAAAAGGTACATTTAAAATGACTTACAGATAGAAATACATTATTAATTCAATTGGTATCCTACAATGAAGTATATTAAGGCCTAAACTATTTCTGCTGTATATAAATGACTTGCCTAGATATATAAACCATGACATAATACTATTTGTCGATGACATAACACTTAAAATTAAACTTATAAACAAAAATCAACTACAATTTAAAAATGAAATTATCCAAGCACTAAATTCCACAAACATCTGGCTAAGAAATAATGACCTAATCATGAATGTAGAAAAAACATAAATCATAGAGTTTTTAATATTGGTCTACCAATGAATCTATACATTGAGTTTAATGATAAAATACAGTATTTCTAGGCATAAATATAGATAAATATCTGAATTGGAAAATCCATATAGAAAAAATTTGCGTAAAACTAAATCGTTTTGTTTTCGTTTATAATCGGTTAAGAAATACAAGCACCAAAGAATCAGCGCTTCTAGCTTACCACGGTTACGTAGCCTCAGCTTTAAGATACGTACTCATCCTTTGGAGCAATTCGACGCAGTGCGAAAGAGTGTTTATTGCACAGAAAAAATACATACGAGCGCTATGTGGTGCGAAATTTAATGAAAGTTGCAAACCACTTTTTAAACAAAACAAATCTTTGCCATGCATGTACATTTATGAAATGACAATATTTGTTAAAAGTCACATGTATCTTTTCGAAAAAAAGAAGACAATACGAACAGGCTTGAGACTTAAAAATAAATTATGTATACCTCTACAACAACTAGACGTATTAAAAAGAAACGCTTATTGTATGGGAATCAAGTTAAACAATCATTTACCTGACGACATGAAAAATACAAATATGAAAATTATCAGAAAAATATTATTTTATTTACTATTAAAAAAAAATTATTGCTCTATTGATGATTATGTAAAAGATAATGACTTAAGGTTAGGTATCTTGATAAAATTAGCTTAATACGATTAAAATTAAATGTAATAAAGTTGTAAAGTTGTATTTTATATTTATTACAATTACTATTATTTTTATTTTTTAACAATTGACATACAACATTATAACCAATATAAAGATTATCATTCTAATAAAAATAACTAATAATGACATTAATAAAAAATTTATAGACATAAAATACATTTATTAATAAGAGAATACTAATTATAGAGTACATATTATTATATTTTTGGTTCGTATAAAAATGATAATAAATTAAAATTTCATACTATGACTTTCATACTATTAAATACCTTCTAATGCTATCTGTGTTTTTGTTTTAAATAATAATTGTTTAAGTTGTAAAATAACAATATGAACATTTGCGCGCCGCATCAAAGGCAGAATAAGCAAGAACAGAATTTACAATTATTGTAACACCTTGAAATTGTATCTTATTTGAGCAAATAAACATTATATATCTATCTATCTATTAATTTGCCTTATTAAATTTAATAATATAGAAAGATTTAGAAGAATCTGTGACAACCAAGGAATAACAGAAGAATAGAAACAGAATATAATACTAATTTACCTACTAAAAATACAAAAAAAAACATGTCGTGTACCTACAGAGTACACGTGGCAGTGAAACATTCATCATTTAAAGTACAAAATTACTCTCACCTTTCCCAAAGGACATCACTTCAAAAAAGGATAGAAAAATTAAAATTTTTAATACCTAGCGCCATCTGTGTATTGAGCCGTACTTTAAAAAATAAAGTTGTTATGTAAGAAGTACAAGCTGTTTCCGAAAGATGGCTTATATCGGTTGCATTATATCCAAAATCGTATCGTGACGTGACGCGAATGGTATTTCATTCGCATCGTCTCACTTCAAAAGACAAGAATTTGTTGAAACAAAATTAAAAGCAATCCTTCAGACTCCAGGATTCTTTGCATCAGGTAGGTAAGCATTATATATTTTAATAGTACCAGCATATTATAGTTATAGACAATTTTCGATTCGCGATAAAAGTTATCATTTCATTTAACCTATCGTTACTCAACTCTGTATGAAATATTGTAATGACCCGCATCTAGAAGGCATGAAATTTTTTTAAAAAATTATGCTCAAGAACTTTCCTGCCTAAGGATGAATTCACAATGCGCGACGCGGCGCTACATTTTTAAGACAGCCATTCAAAATTGAACTTTATTCATTACATAGTTCATTACACGTTTGATTGTAAGAATTCGAATGTCAAGTCAAGTTGCACCGCGCTGCACAGTGCATGTGCAGTGTATAACTAAATACTGATGTCACATGAAACTTGTGTCGTCTTGTGTATTTAAAGGCGCGTCTCATGTGCGTGTTTTTTTTTCGAAACATTACACAATACATCGAAACATTGGGACGTGGCTCTATACACATGTGTGTAGGAATACACAATGTTTTTGTCATCCGAGACGGACGGAAAACATTCCCCGCGCGGGTAGAGCGGGTAGAGAGGGGAAGGAATGTTTCATTTCTTATCGACTGTTACATCACTCACATGACCATTAAACATAGAAATACGGAAGAAATTATTCAAACCTAAATCGGTCTTCTATTCGCAACTCCTGATATTATGTACTAAAATTAGGTGTCAGTAAATATGACCTAACTCGAAATCTTGGGTCTAAAAGGGCCACTTTAGATGTTTCATAGATTTTTTTCCATACAAAAGTCGTGAAATGGTAAAATTGCTAAATGATTCATCTGATTTCATCATATTAGAAAACATAAATTTTTACAGTTTTCAATAGAAATGCGTAAAATGGCGCACGTAATAGGTAAGGATGTAAAAAAATATATGAAAAACTTGAAGTGCCCTTTTTAGACCCCCTGTGTTTTCTTCTAGATGCTGCATCTGCAATAGCTAAAATTGTGAGTGTAGACAAGATCATGTCGTCCTCATCGGAACTCATGATCTTGTCTACACAAAATGTTTTGTTTCAATCAAAAATCTTTTCTATAGCTGGAGAGAGCTTGTGTATGAAAACAATTGTTGTTTTCATACACAAGCTGTTTTTGTTTCATGTTTTCTGTGTGATGTTTCGAAAAGAAATGAGCAGGAGACGCGCCTTGATAAATTCCAATTTTGAATCGCTATCTTAAAAAAATGCAGCGCCGCATCGCGTAACGTCTCATTGCGACGTGACCTGACGCTTAGGCATCAAAATTTAGTATTCTTCGATAGTTATAAGGCAAAAACCGCTCAATTTAAATGTGGAAGGTACTTAATGAACGCTAAAAAAGTTGCCAAAATAATAATTTAAAACCACATCAAGTTTCAATGTGTCCAAAATGTCCATGTCAGCGAAAACTAGTTAACGCGCAAACTAAAGAGTTGAAAATACAATTTGCTTAGTGGGTTGATGTAATTCGACTGTATTCATTATACGAATTTCGTATTATTTCTACAACTTAATATAGACTACAGACTGAATTCGTTCTCAATCGATGAATGTTACCCTTCGGCGGGTTGACTATTTTCGTAATTTGTTCGATAATATGACATTGTAATATTAGGTCATTACATATGAAATTGGCGTTTTGTAAAGGAGGAACATGAAGTCGATCTTTTTTAAGCATAATATATTTATTTAATCAAGGTATATACCATTGCTAGCTACGCACTTTTGCCATCTCATAGATGTCCCATTCGGACAGGAATCAATAAAATCTATGAAGGCTCCTTGGGATGCCCCATCGGAGTTGATTTTTTCTCTTGCAAGAAGTTATCCAAATTTCGAAAAAATGGTAATCTGTTAGAGCAAGGTCCGGGGAGGACGGTGGATGTCTTAGACATTCTAATTGAAGCTCCTCTAATTTGGTAGCCGTCTGTTGTGCAGTGTGTCTAGCGTTGTCCTGAAGCAGCAGGGGCCTAGAACGAATGACCAACCTCGGTTATTTAGCAGCTAGCTTTTCCATCATGATTTGCAGTTGCTGGCAATAGACATCTGCCGTAATCGACTGGCCAGATTTAAGAAACCTGTAGTGAACGACACCGGCACTAGTCCACCAATCGCTCATAAGTAACTTTATTTGAGTCAATTTTCGCTTGGGGCAGGCTTTGGCTGGTTCGCCAAGGTTCAGCCATTGCGATGAGCGTTTCCAATTATCGTACAGGACCCACTTTTCATCACAGGTAATAATTAGATATAAAATCCCTTCATTATTGTGCCGGTTGAGTAAAGTAACGCAGCAGTCGACGCGCGTTTTGTCGGTTTTCTGCACTCAATTCATGAGGTACCCACCTTTCAAGCTTTTCCACCTTCCCAATTTACTTCAAGTGGATTAAAACAGTTTTATCACTAACACCGCAGCCTGCAGCTAACTCGGACGTGGTTTGCGATGGATCCGCTTCCACAATAGCCTTCAATTCTTCATTATCGATTTTGGTCTCCAGCCGTCCACGGGGCTTGTTCTGCAGGTCGAAATTTCCAGAACGAAAACGTTGGAACCAAAAACGCACTGTGTTTTCTTTTGCGACACCGCCGCCATACACATCGTTAATCCTTGGAGCCGTTTCTGCAGCAACAGTTTCTGGTGCTACGGTGGAACTCGTACTCGAAAATAATACGATATTTTAAATTTTCCATTTTGTAAACAGAGTGACGCAAAAGAAAAAACCATAGGAGAAAAAATCAAATGAATTATGGTTTTCGAAACACAAATGCATGAGTAAATAGCGGTATAAGTTTGAAATTGGAATTCCTAACCAAAGAAGATATATTTGAGATCAAAGTGGCCAGTACGACAAAACGCCAATTTCATATGTAAAGACCTAATATATGTATAATATTATAGACATGGACATGGGCTACTTTTTTTACTATTTTACTTTATCGTCGCTAAATGTACGGTCCCCGCAGGCTGTACGGTTTCTACGTAAGCGAAGTAGCTGGCACAATACGTCTTATACATGTAGGTATCTTCCTTTTTCAGCTTCTAGTGAGTTCTATTCAGATAAGTTTATCTAGTAAGAGCAAAATTGGTACCAAAATAATAAATGTATAGTTAAGTTACTTATTGTCTGCGGCAGCGTTTGCTAAAAACTTAAATCCGTATACGTCGGAACTTGACCTTTGCACTCAGTATTCATGGTTAGGTAAAGGTCAATTGTAACGTAATATTAAGTAGTCGGGCGACAATTAGGCAAATACATTTGCAGAAATATATTAGACTCAGTGCGGCATTATTGTGTCAGGTAACTAAAATATTTCTTTTGATCCGTAATAATATTATCACTTATTTATGTTTTGAATTCCCAATTATCATTCTTGTGGAAATATTATAAATAAATTAATATATTATAATATCATAAATTCAATCGGGTTTTTGTGAAATCCATTACGTTATATTATGATAAGAAGTTAACTCAAAAAAATGTCATACTCCAAAATGATATGGGCGAGTTTACATTTTTGCGGAAAATCATCCACATGATAGTAATATGATGGTTTTTTTTTTGTATGATAATTATATATTTGCCAAAACATCTTTACATAATATACTTTATAGATAATAGAATCAGGCGTTACTTTGCGGAAATCCATAGCATACAATTTAATTAATATTATATATAGCAATACTCCGCAAAAAAATACCCACAACCTGCAAGCAAATGACATTTGCTTGCAGGTTGTGGGTATTTTTTCGCTCTAGGTTGGTCATTCGCTCTAGGCCACTGCTTCTTTAGGACAACGCTAGACCACACACTGCACAACAGACGGCTACCAAATTAGAGGAGCTTCAATTGGAATGTCTAAGATATCCACCGTACTCCCCGGACTTTGCTCCAACAGATTACCATTTTTTTCGAAATTTGGATAACTTCTTCAAGTTATTCAAATTTCAAGGGAAATAGTTTCAAGGGAAAAAAATCAACTCCGATGGGGCAGTCCAAAGCGCCTTCAAATATTTTATTGATTCCTGTCCGAATGGTTTTTTTTAGTAAAGGAATCATTTAAATACCTATGAGATGTCAAAAGTGCATAGATAGCAGTGGTATACTTTGATTAAATAAATATATTATGTTTAAAAAAATCGACTTTATGTTCCTCCTTTACAAAACGCCAATTTCATATCGACGCTTGAAAGGCAAAAATTACCAAGCGACATGTATACAACTTTACACTAGAGCGTGTTAAAGTTTTATTTTTACGAAAAAAATTTATAGAAAATTATCTATTAGTCGAAACTACTTCATTCTAACGAATTTGAAATATATTTCAAAGGCTTAATAAACTGTCATTTAGGGATTATGCAATTTATTTATATTCTCTGAAATAGTGTCGCTTAGTAATAATTTCTATGAAAATACAAACAGGTAAAAATTACTAATCGTCAACAAAATGTTGTCATGAAACAAGTAAAAAGAGCTAAACATCATTTAATTATAATTATGTTGGAACCAGAATTGCGCATCTAGAAGTAACACATTTTTCACATAATGGTAGAATGATCTAAATAGAAAGTAGAAAAACCTTTCTTTCAAGCAATTTTAACTACTGTACAAATTAAAAAAGGTTAGTGTGGGGTGTTATTGAACAAGTATCGAAATAATTAGATTTTAGTCGCAAAATAAAAAAAAAACAAATCGACGCTTGAAAGGCAAAAATTACCAAGCAACATTTTGAGCGATATTGAGTTATATATATCACTGAAATCAGAATTTTTTTCTCCGTCGATTGGTCCTACTGGCGTACCGCTACGACGAGTTTGGTTGTCGCTTGGTAATTTCAAAAAACCTCTTATTTTCACCGTTTTCGGCGTCCAAGCGACGATAATTTTATCTATTTACAAATTATTTTTACTTAGTCGACTTTGGATTTTAGCATTTTTTACTTAGTAATCTTTGCCTTAATTGGAATTAATACACTTAAACATAAAGTATTTTTTAGCTTTCACTAACTAGAGTAGGAGTATTGCTTAAGAAATTTTGCCCGAAACTTATTTAGTAATTTTCGTAATTTAAGCCGTTTTGACATACCTCATTTACATAGTCCTAGCCGTTTGGTATTTTTTTCTTAAATGCAATGTATTTAAAAATGTAATAATAATAATATATATAATAAGAATAAGAATATGTTTTGTCGTTTGGTAATTTTTTACCTGCCGTTTTTTAACTGTTTTTGTTACTTAGATAACTATTTCTGATGTGAAATTTGTGTAAAAAGTAGTTTATCCCTGTTACGTGTATTTCACTTTGTCGGTTATACGTGCTACAATACATATTTTGAATGGTTGTTGGTAACAAATTTTCGATAAGTCGTCGCGGGATTGTCGCATAGGCAACCCGTGCGCTCGTGCTCATCGCAAAAGGTACGCGGAGTTTTCGATTAACACTCGGTAAGTTTTTTGGATTTTAAGATCTTATTGGTATATTTTTGATTGTTTATTTTAACAATGCATTTTAAATTGATTTAAATTTATTGTTTTAGTTACATTATGAATCGCAATACGAGAGGAAATTACATACTAAAGCAAGCTTTGTTAGAAGTAGGCTTGAATAGCAAAGATTTGATCTCGGTACCTACTTGTTTCGTTAATTATTTTTCTATTAATCCTAATTATTTGAGAATCAAACAATGTTAATGTACATTTGAATTTCAGGTTTCAAAATGTGAACGACGTACTCAACGGATATTTTTGGAAAAAGTTCTAAGAAGACTGATATTTAATGAACCGGTACGTTTTTAATTTCATAAATTTATTTGTTATGCATAGTGAACTTAACATAAACACACACTGTGTTTATGTTAAGTTAAGTTAAGTTATGCATTTTGTGATAAGTACATTCGTGTTAGTGTTTACCATTCTTGTAATTATTTATCATAAATAATAAAATGCCTCCTTTAACTGAAGCGCTCATAGCTGCATTTGTGTTTATTGTAGTGATTTGTAGAAGATTGTCCCCCTAGTAAAAGTTGTTCTTACTGAAGTTTAAAATCATCTTTTTAGTACCAAAACTAGTTTTTACGTAGCTCTTAAGTATCAAAAACAATTTTCTCGTAATATTATATTATTTTCAGGTTGAGAAATTTTCAGATGAAGCTTCTGAGATTCTTACTGCTGAAAATGATAATATGGAGATACCTGTCCCAGTAAATGACAATCAACAGCATCACGTCAATAATAGTGAAGCAGTTATGGAAAAAGTGGCCAGTGGCCCATCTGGCCCCACTGCGGAATATTTGCCTGCAAATCTTTATAATGAACAGGGTACAGTCCCAGTAGATGATTATTTTGAATCGAATTGGCCTACTCGAAGATACGTACAAACAAGCTCCGTGTTTTTAATTACTTAAAATTATAAATTCTTATTTTATTACATTAAAAAGTGATAAAAACGTTTGAAATTGGACATTAATCGACTGGAAGTGTTATCTCAGTGTTAAACGGACGATTTTAAAAATAAAAACATTAAATACAAAGTGACTCAGTGACAGCGAACTAAGTGCTACAAGAAGTTCTGTACGAAAGCCTACGCCCGTTACAATAACAGTATATACTTCTATAAAGTAATTGTACAAAATATAATGTGTTAATATAGCACATTTATATAAAAAGTGTAGTGAAATCATAATTTTACAACTAATAACATGAACAATTTTTAATAATCTATTATAATATGTCGGTAGTCTGATATATTTTTAAACTTCATTGTAACGAATAAACACTATTTCAAAATAAATAAGTACAATATTTTCACAAAGTAACGTATCGGTTCGGATGGTGAAGCGGTACGGCTGTACATTCTGCTGGTGGTGGACGAGAGTTCGAACCCCAGCTGACAACGTGGGAGTTTTTTTAAATTATTTTCAACTTTTATACGCGTACTGGAATTAGTAACCTAATAATTATTAAAATAAAATATGGCTCCACCACAAAAGATAAAATTTGAATGTTGTCAAAAAATAATACAATCGAATGAAATATTAAAATGTCAAACTTGCAACAAAAAATACCATTACTCATGTGTCAGTGTCAGTGCTATGTCATTTAAAGATCTCACAGATCAATACAAGGTATCTTGGCTCTGTCCTGCTTGTTCAAGACCCAAAGCAGACAATACTAATACGCCGATTAGAATCGCTCCATCTAGCAGCAGCAGCAACTACTCTATGGACAATTGTGTTGACGATATAAATGTCACCTTAAGACGCAAAGACACTGATCCTAAATACAGCATGCTTAGTCCCGAATGTTTAAAGGAAGTGCGCGATATTTTTAGAGAGGAAATGAAAGTAATGATGAACATTCACAAAGAGAGCATAATTCAAGAATTAAACGTTAAAATGACGGAAGTACTTACCAAGGTGGCGGATATAAGCTCAGCTATTAATTTTCTCGAACATAAATACGAAGATATTAAAAAGGACATAATACAGAAAAATGAAATTACAAAAACACTGGAAAATGAAAACAAATTACTGAAGCAGGATCTGATTGACATCAAAGGTAGAGTTTCTGCTATAGAACAACATTCAAGAGCTAATAATCTAGAAATACAATGTATACCTGAACACAAATCAGAGAACATAATAAAAACGGTGAAACAGATAGCTACAAGTGTCCAATGCCCTATTAACGATAGTGATATACTAAGTTGCACTAGAATAATGAAACTAAATAAAGAAAGCCCCCGACCCCGCACTGTTTTAGTTAAATTCTGCAATCCAAGGGTACGTGATAACTTCTTAGCGTCAACTATAACTTTCAACAAAAAAGCAGCCACAAATGAAGATAAACTAAATACAAGTCACATCGGTATGAGCGGTTCTAAGAAACCAATCTATGTCTGTGAACACCTATCACCGTTGATCAAGGCTTTGCACGCAGAAGCTCGAGCAAAAGCAAAATTACTTAATTATCGTTATGTTTGGGTTAAGAATGGACGAGTTTTTATGCGTAAGAATGATAAGAGTGAATATGTTTATGTAAAAAATTTGGATGTTCTTAAAAGCATCAAATAATTTACTGAATTCCTCTACCATTTAGTTATGTAATTATATGCAAGCATTTGTTGTTTTAGTCAGTAAATTCACTTCCTTAAGCTGCTACTATCAAAATGTTAGAGGCCTGAATACATGCATGTCCCAAGTCAGACAAGAAATATTAAATAATAATTATGACATAATTGTGTTAGTTGAGACATGGCTCAAAAGTAACGTATTTGACTCCGAAATTCTCGATGATAGGTATATTATTTATAGACCCGATAGAGAATCGTCTAAATTTTCATGTCATAAGAACAGAGGTGGTGGAGTCCTTATCGCAGTATCTAAAAAACTGAATACGGTACGCTGTACTTCCTGGGAAAGCGACTGTGAGGATCTCTGGGTTTCTATAGATTTAATGTCAGGAATGAAACCGCTTACTCTTTACTTATGCGCAGTTTATCTTCCTCCACCTCTGACTCGCGACATACTTGCTACTTTTATAGAAAAGGCTAATAATATTCTTACTATTAACAATATTATTGATAACTTAATACTAATATTAGGAGACTTTAACATTACAGACTTAAAAGAACCTTATTATGTCACGCAGACGCCGTCCAATTCTCAACGAAACTATAATCCACTGAAGAATATACTGTATGATTTTCTAGATTTAAACTCCTTAAATCAATTAAATGACGTTCTAAATAATAAAGAACGTCTACTCGATCTTGTAATAGGTAATGTAGCAGTGAAAGTTTCTGAATCGCATTTCCCTATACGAACTGTGGATGCATTTCATCCCGCACTGGATATAATAATTGAAGCTCAATTGCAACATTCTAAACTAAAAGGAACCAAAAATTTTTACAAATTAAATTTTCATAAAGCTGACTATCAAAAAATTTCAACTTCACTCAATTCAATTGACTGGGTGCAGCAATTTAATCAATATGATGACGATGTTAATAAAATGACTGATCACCTTTATAAAACTCTCGATGATGTCATTACACAGCATGTTCCTAAATCACAAAGTAAATCAAATTCAAAATTTCCTATATGGTTCTCAAAAACTCTAATAAAATTATTGAAAAAGAAGCATAACTGTCATAAAAGATTTAAAAAATATAACAACCCACTTGATAAAATTGAATTTAACTTTCTTAGAAAGGACTGTAGTAAAATGATTAGGCAGTGTTATAAAGATTATATTTCCACTATTGAAGATACTATTCCTGGCACTCCCAAATTCTTTTGGACGCATATAAAGAATATGAGAATGAAAAGCAGCTCATACCCATCGTCCATGGAACTGGGAGATACTAAGGCAAATAATGGCCCTGATATATGTAACCTCTTCGCTAGGAATTTCTCTTCGGTGTATGAAATTGATACCAATAGTCAATCTCACTATACAGTAATAGAACCTAAAACCTACATGAGCACCTTTCTTATTTCTCAACGTGATGTACATAAGAAACTATTGAAACTTGACTGCACTAAGGGACCGGGACCGGATAAAATTCCTCCAATATTCTTGCATAAGTGTGCTCTCGAGTTATCTCAACCTCTTCACTTTATTTTTAATATATCGCTTAGAACTGGCGTTTTTCCCACTGCATGGAAAAAAGCCCGTATAGTCCCCATTCCTAAAGGAGATGATCCCAGACTTATTAACAATTATAGACCTATATCTATTCTGTCGACGATGTCAAAGGTTTTTGAGTCATTGGTTCACCAAAATCTCTCCAAACATGTAAATCAGCTTCTTAATAGTAACCAACACGGTTTCTTATCCGGTAGATCATGTAATACTAACCTTACATCTTACGCAACCTACCTAATCAATGCAATTGATAATGGTAATGAACTTGACGCTATATATACTGATTTTTCAAAGGCCTTTGACAAAGTCAATCATAACATTCTTTTACAGAAGATAAGGTCTTTCGGAATTGTTGGCTCTTTATTAAACTGGTGCTCTTCTTACTTGAGTCAAAGACCATCCTATGTTGGCTTTGATGGTTATCAATCTGACCTTTTTATCGCTTATTCCGGGGTCCCTCAAGGGTCAATTCTTGGACCTCTTTTCTTTGACATTTTTATCGATGACATTAACGATATCTTGATAAACTCTAATGTATTTATGTATGCAGACGACCTTAAATTAATTAGGATAATAAAAACAAAACTTGACATAAAAAAGCTCCAGGATGATATCAATAGTCTTGTCTTATGGTGTGCCAACAATAAAATGTACCTTAATACGAAAAAATGCCATCATATTAAGTTCACAAGAAAAAGGGTAGCTACTATCAGCGACTACACGATATCAAATACAACTATATCTCAAGTACAAACTATTAGGGATCTTGGAGTTGTGCTTGATTCAAAGTTGAGTTTTGTTCCACACATAGAGGAATCGGTCAGCTCTGCCTTAAGATCTCTTGGTTTCGTGATCAGAAACTCTAGAGAATTTCGCAAAGCCTCTACAATATTGACCTTGTATAATAGTTACGTAAGAAGTAAACTAGAATACTGTTCTACCGTATGGAATCCATATTACAAAGTGCACATTGATCGAATTGAAAGTGTTCAACAAAAAATTGTCCGTCATCTGTCCTATAGATTCTGTAACTCTTTGCGTGGTTGCTCATACGAGAAGAAACTACAGCATTTTGGTATGGTAACATTAGAATCACGAAGACATATTTTAGACATGTCATTTCTTTATCAGCTCATAAACAATAAAATAGACTGTATGCATCTCCTTTCTTCATTAAATTTTTTCCTCCCCGTGAGATCTTTTAGGAAACAAGTGCCCCTTTTTCGACCTAATTACCATAGAACTAACCTGGGTAAAAATAGCCCCATAACTAGACTTACATGTAAATACAATGAGCTATCATCGAGGATAACGGATCTTGACGTAAACCATGATCGTTTTCGTAATTTCAAAACAAAGATCCTCAAGTACTATGAATCCACTGATGTTACTTAATTGTGCCATAATTCTGTAATATTTTTTATTTTATTTATTCAAATATTTTATTATTAATCTTGACATCATTAATTATATTATTATCATCGTTAACATTAATTTATCGCACCTTTGACATGTATTTGATCTGACATATTTTATTTGATCTAATTTTAATCTGTTTAAATTTTATGACTGAATTTCGTGTTTTGTATATTAAACCTATATGCTGCTGTTTTTTCTGTGCAAAGCGTTTTTTCTCTACTTAAATTTTTGTGATTAATTAATTAGTTATTATTATTATTATTATTGTATATTTAGTACTTATTATTATTTTGTATTTTGCAAACTTTTTTTAGTAATTTTAATTTTCATTTTCTCTTTGTTTATGGTTTTTACTTTACATGATGAAATAACCTATAATTTAAAGTACAATAAGCTCTTTACTTATTCTAATGTATGTTTAAATTTGTATCATTGTAACTTTTGTTGGTTATTCATAGTAAATAAATAAATAAATAAATAAATAAATAAGATGAATCGGATACAAGAGCTACACATATTGCAATTGAGACGACTATACCGGAAACGTCTACTCAAAGAAATGCACAATAACTAATCCTACAATTATGGAATGCCCTCAGTTTAATGGATCAAAAACTGTCAAGTCTCAAAAAGGTCGTAAACTCAAAGTCAGAACTGATAAAGTGTACATTGATTATATGCCAGATGAAGATTTTTCAATTTTTATTGATTCTGAAGATGCTGCAAATTCAGATGAATGGGTAGGTTTTACTTCTTCTTCTAATGATGATGATATAATTTCAACATCAGAAAAACCAAGGTCAGAAAGGCAAAAAAGAAAAAACTTGAGAAGAAAAATACGAATTTAGATGACGCAGACGAAGAAACAGTTGGAGAAAAGGGTCTGAAAAACAAAACGAAAAATTTAAGAAAAGAGACATTTTTTATGTTTTTTATGCAACTTCTTAAGATGCTGCGGTATTTCTATTATGTTTAGAATACATTTCTTACCTCTGATATTATTAAATCTGTTCGTTAGTTTGGGCATGAAATCGTAACAGACAGGTAGACAGACGTAGTTACTTTCGCTTTTATAATATAAAATATATATGTAGGGATGATTTTTATTTAATTTCCAAAGAGCTTTGGAATAATTTATTTTGTATGGAGACATTTGGTATGTTTTTATAAAAGTTCCTAAGAGGTTAAAGATTTACTTTATTTGATTAGGTATGAGAACATTTTTTGTAACTTATGTCAATGGATAAATCAAAAGTTAATTTAATAAGAGTACTCTAAATATACCTCGCTCGTAGATAAGTAATTGGTTTTGAAAAGCTTAATTGTGATAAATAGTAAAAAGTATTTACGTGCTATTAAAATGTTAAATTGTTGCTGTTATTATTCTAAATGTATACGTATCTAATAAGTAGATTTTATCACAAACCTGTGGCTATAAAGACAGTTCCTTTTGAAGAGATTCTAGTATGTATGTTCCAAAGCAACAATAGGTAAGTAATAGTAGTGAAAAGGCTGATTTGAAACTTAAGGACTTTTAATGATAAGTTGATTATAATATTAATAAGTAAATGTACGGTTAATAGAATTTATAAAAATATTGCCTGAATTTATTCTTACCAATACTTAATTTAAGTTTTGTAAGTATTCAATAACAAATACTTGTGTAGACGTTCATAACATATATCTTTAGACGTTCATAACAAAGGGTTGGTCACTACGCCACAACCTCCACTCACCTGCATTAGACTAATGTCGTGAAGTATACTCTAATTTATCCACCATTCTTGATAGATGATTGTAGATTACCACAAAAGGGGTTTTAATGATTATGATGATGATTATCCGTTGAAATATACATTAAATGTAATACATAAATACAATATTAAGTAAATTATGTTTTTAAATAATAATATTATTATTTTAGTTCTTCTATGATGAATTTTTGTGATTATAGAAGAACTGTCTCGATGAATGATGAATAATAATATTCTTGACTGATAATAATAATCATATGTCTGAGTACTGTACGGCGAAAAAAATCTTATCTTACACGCCCGTGAAAGATAATATTTAGATTTTTTCTGATAAAGATAGTAACTATATTTCGTAAAACTATGAGTATTTTCCAATTTAGTTTCGTATATTAATACGAATTATCACATTACATAATATAACAACTTCTGGTTTGTCATTTATATCGATTAGGTAGCTATTTATCTGTAATTTTGTTATGATTTTAGGCTCCCCTTCCACCGCCAACATGGAATCAACCATTTGAAGCAACAGAACGTGAAATATCTTGTCCTCAAATGTATAGCAAAAAATATAAACATACAAATAAAAGAGAAGATTGCCTGATCACTAACATTTACGTACCTGATACTAAAAGAGAGAACCTTTCAGTCATTGTAATCATACACGGTGGAGCATACCAGTATGGCTATGGTGATACTAAACCACCGACGGAGCTGGTCAAAAGTAAAAAAGTTATCGCTTTGAATTTCAATCATCGAGTCGGAGCCATGGGTTTTCTTTGTCTAGGAACTAATGATATCCCAGGTAATGCTGCAATGAAGGATCAGATCGCATTATTGCGTTGGGTTCAAGAAAACATTGAATCTTTTGGAGGCAACCCCAATGATGTAACCTTATACGGATGTAGTGCTGGGGGATCGGCTGTAGATTTGCATTTACTCTCAAAAGTCTCAAAAGGATTATTCCATAAAGCAATCCCACAAAGTGGAGCGAATGTTGCAGCGTTTAGTATTCAACCAGACCCTATTGAAAATGCTAAAAATTATGCCCGATTGTTGAATTTCACCGATGTAGATGATATAGATGCGTTGGAAGAATTTTATAGAAACGCTTCATACTCGTTACTCACTTCTATTGATGTATTGGAAAATCGTAACTCTTCAGTTGTATTTACTCCTTGCATTGAACGTGATGTTGGACAAGAAATTTTCTTAGATATGGACCCAGCTTACATCTTGGAGACCGGAGAATATGAAAGAGTACCCATTCTTTATGGATTCACAGATATGGAGGGCTTACTACGATTGTCTTACTTCAAAAGATGGAGTAAATTTATGAACAAAAAGTTCTCAGATTTTTTGCCTGAAAACCTTGAATTCAAAAGTGAGAAACAAAGAGAAAAAGTGGCAAGGAGAGTAAAGAAATTTTACTTTGGTAATAATACAGTCGACAATAATACTATCGTGAACTACATACATTATTTGGGTGATATAACGTTTACGTATGGAATGCTGAGTTCTGTTAAGATGCAAGCTAAGGCTGGTAATGATAACATATTCTTTTACGAATATTCATTTTGTAATCTTAATAAAACTCAATATAATCTCACTGGAGCGGGACACTGTGCTCAATCGAAAGCAGTGCTGGATGAACCAAACGAGGAAGATTTTCCAGAAGAATATCAAAACATGAAGAAAACTCTGTGAGATTTGTGGCTTAACTTTATAACAACTGGGTAGGTCTAATCTTTTCGATTACAAAATGATAATGTCAGATATATATTTAAAATACTCGTATTTAAGCCTTTAATCAGATGAAGTAAGTTTCAAGTTACAAGGCCATTATTATTTCTATGCAATCTAAAACATCCGTTGATAATGGCTCCGACCCTGAATTTTTTTCCTAAAAAGTACCATGTACTACAAAAATATTTATTTCTCCGAGCTTTCCTATTCTTAAACCATTCTTGTTTACCAAATGAACATCATCTGAGTTTATTTATTTTTTTTGCAGATCACCGGTTCCAAATGGGTCTGATTATCTGAATTGGCCGCCGTCAAGTAAAAATAGAAACCCACATATGTCCCTTAACAGTAATCTCATATTGAGGGACACATTTTCGGACGACAAACGAGCAAAATTCTGGGACAAAATATACAGAAAATACTATCGCAAACCAGTGCCACCCACTTTTTAAAATGTACCTAAAATTGTCAATATATAATTATATTTTTTTTATATCTGTAGTACCCAATTTAAGTCAGGAGACTTTAGACTACCTAAAGAGGTAAGGTTTTGTCACCTACACGAAATAATATAAACAATGAATGAAGCAGATTGTTTTTATACCTTACCTTCACACACACAGAAACACGACGATATACGACACGGCGCTGCATTTTTAAGATACCGATTAAAATTTTAACTTTGTTTTCTACACAAGAAGAAACAAAAGAAATTATTTCTTAATATTTATTGCGTTATACTTGTATAAAACAATACCAATTACGTTTGGAACACCACAGAAAATTCGACAAGTAATTTTCAAGATTTGCCAACGCCTGGACCCCGAATTATTTTACCGACCGGATTACCATGGAGCAGTGAATGGCTTAGAACGGCCCAAGTTGAGTAAACGGTGTTTCCTACTTACGCCCCAAATACACACTGGATGTTTTGTTGGACAACATAACATCGATGTACGCGGTTGGAGTAGTGAATGGACTAGGACGGCCCTAGCTCAGTAACCAACGGTTCCTAGTTACACCTTTTTGGACACCACAATTTGCGATCGGAGCAGTCAACGTGAATGACCAACCAAGCCCTATTAGAAGGAGGATAGTATATTTTAGCAGTTGAACCTCTTGGGGTGCAAACCCCAAAAAAAACCCAGGTTCAAGGTTTTTTAGATTAGTTAAGCACTTTTTAAATTTTTGTCTATAGTTTATTCTATTTTATAAGTTATCGTTTATAGTTTATCTTTACCAACCTATGACAAGCAGCCAGGATGCAGGGACCTCCACTAATATTTCGACCGCGCCGAAAATAAATCTGCTGCAATGCTCCCACTGGTCCCGATATTTTAAAAGCTAGCGGGGTGTGAACATCCACGTAGGCAAATGCCACAAACAGCTTCCAACCCTCATTCCCCCAATAACCAATTCACTTCCAAACCCAATCTATCAAACAAATTTCTGGCAAGAAATATCCAAATTTAAACGTTTTATACCAGTTCTAAGACGGATCCCTAGGGGTGCCAGAGTGACTGTAGCCCAGAAGCTTGCCGAGACCATACGCCACACAATGCTAGAGAACTTGAGGCAAGCCTGGGAAAATCTACTCACCTTTCCCTACCGATTTCTGCATATCACTAGAGATCCGCTCAACAATGCCTCCCTCACTTCAAGAATCAAAAAGAATTGTGTTTAGGACATTAACCTCAACCCAAATTTTTCTTCACATTCCTCAATTGTTTGAACATAACATCGTGAAAACTGTGGAAAATAAAATAAGTGAGGGAGACATTAAGGGTGCAGCGCGGCTCCTGTTTTCCAATGACACGGTCGCTCCCGACTGCCCAGAAACCCTCATCGCCCTGCAAAACAAACATCCATCACAATCCAATCCTTTCAGAGTTTCCAATGACGCATTAGCACCACTACAAACATCGACAGACAAAGTACAGAGCCATCATGTCCTTTCTTCCGGGTTCAGCTGGCGGCCTCGACGGTCTCACCCCTCAGCATTTGAAGGACCTCACTAGCGGTTGCTGCGGGGAGGCCAGCGAGAAGCTCCTGCATGAACTTAAGAATCTGTGCAACCTGATGCTACGTGGAGGGGTCGCATCAGATATCGTAGACATTCTGTATGGAGCTAACCTCTGCGCCTTGAGGAAGAGAGATGGTGGCATTCGTCCGATTACTGTTGGCACCTGTCTAAAGCACCTGCCATTTTACCATTTATGCTCCAGTGTTACAACGACCCCACCAAACTCATTTACAAAGATCACCTCATCTCATGGCCTAATCCGTTTTTGCATTTTCGTACCTAAATTGACATATGTCTTACGGTGTTGTCAACTGTGGAAGTTCCCTCAACTTCTCTAACAGTTGGATGATACCATAAGACAAACGCTCTCCACTATTTTGAATACAAATTTCGATGACCGCGCATGGACTCAGGCAACGCTTCCGGCCTTCTTGTCCTCAGTCCACGCGAACCATAGTCTTATCTCCAAAATACTACATCACCCATCCTACTCCAATATAGATCCCTTTCTGGACGAGGCCACGGACGTCTGGAGCGCAACTAGTGCTTGTAGCGAATTTCCTGACAATACTTTTTCCCAAAGGCTCTGGGACGAGCCACTCTGCAGACTGGTACGGAATAATCTTCTTAATACGTTCTTCAGTCCTGTGGAGCAGGCTCGCCTCTTAGCTACGGAGAAGTGGGAGTCGGGCCTTTGGCTACAAGCATTACCGTCACCCAATACGGGCACATTGCTGGATCGAACAGCTTTCCGGTTAGCCACTTCCCTGCGTCTTGGCACCTCCCACGTCGTCCCCCATCGCTGTGTTTATGGTGCAAACGTGGACAACCTCGGACACCACGGGCTGTCCTATCAACGAAGCGCCGGCCGCATCTCCCGACATCACTGCCTGAACGATCTCATCCGTCGGGCTCTTCTCACCGCCGGAGTGCAAGCTGTCCTGGAACCCTTGGAGAGTGGGACGGGCTCTTGTATGGGACGCTACTTGCGTCGATACAATCGCTCCGTCCCATGTCCAGGGCACCTCGAGTTCAGCAGGTGCGGCCGTCAATCAGCGGCTCAAGCGGCGCAAATATGAGAACTTTAGTGGGGATCTCGTATTTTAACGTTTGGGGTTGAAACCCTAGGTACATGGGGTCTGGGTGCGCACAAACTTTTCAGAGAAATCTCCAAAAAACTCATTGAGTCCACCCGAGACCCCAGAGCCGGCACCTACCTGGCCCAGAAAATAAGTATCGCAATCCAGCGAGGAAACTCTTTGAGCCTTCTAGGTACTCTGCCTGGTGGGGACGACCTGTCAGGTTTCTTTGTTTTGTAGCATTTTAAGTTTTGGAGTAGTTATTATTTTTATAGTACTTACCTACTTTTATAGTTTGTAAATATTTTAACATGCAGTTAATAATTAAGGAACATCAATAAATTAATTTTAATCATTAGAAGAAACACGTTTAATTGCAAGAGTTCGAATGTATCTTCTTGTGTACTGAATAAAGATAATTTTGAATCACTATTTTAAAAATGCAGCGCCGTGTCGCATATTGTATTCGGTGTGAGCTAACCCTTGCCTTTATTAACTAAGTATATCCTCGACAGTAGCCTCGTTCAAAAGGCAGTGTAACGCCAACTAACGCAGTTTATAATAATCATTGCACGGCAAAACATTTGCTTAGCATACTCGATTTCTCAGCAAATGACGAAAGAGCCAGACTAAACACTTAGTTAGACATGTGCCCAATTGAAGATAGGTAAGTCACGAGTAAAGTAATATTACTTAATTCAGTCAACTGTTTTCTAAATAGTTACCTTTGTTCTATTTACGAGGAGTAAGGCGCAGAATGTCTTTTCAATATTATTGACTACATATCTTTTTGGAGTTTACTCCTTACTCCTTAAGAATCGATTTTCATATAAGGCCCCCGGTATGAAAAAAATATGAGATGTAGAATCTACTGAACGCATGACCTCGTTACGTTTTCATGCGCAACCTATTCTGCGCACCTGTCACTTTTTTTCACATGGCGCGAATTTTTGAAGTCAAATCGATCGCTAAAGTTTTTGTTCCTTCTGAGGGACGTGTTTTACTTTTTAGAGTAAACTCCAGTCGTGCGTCGGAGCTGACACACACTTTTTGTATACGTACCTATATTTTTTACCCGACTACGGCAATGCCAAAAGCGTAAAAGAAGCGTAATGATTTTGGCAGTCTATGTATGTATGTATGTATGTTTGTTCCCTCGTAGTCGTCGTCGTCTAAACTACTGGTCCGATTTTAATAAATGAGGTGTCAATAGATTCGTAATGATGCCGCGGGTAACATAGGCTATATAATTATTTTCAAAATTTTGTGTTTTGAAAATGAGACCTCAGAGATTCTAACATCTAAAAAAATTTTACCGAGATAATCATCACGTGTTTGGTATCAAAAGAAAGGTCTTTGCAAGCAGATTATATGATATGATTTAATACATTATGTATATATTATATAATATTAAATCATATTGTTTAAATCATAATAATTATACGTTTAAAATGGGGTCGTACAATTCGTACAACCCAGTTGTCCAATTTTCGAACGTTACGTTATAATATAACACTATATATATATAATTTATATATTATTGAACCTTCATAAAACATATTTTATTTTATAAATATAATTTATTATAGACAATACATAAGAAAATAAAAAACTTTAATATTTGTCAAGCAGATATTATTATTCCAAAAATATGTTCGATTGGAAAACGGAAAAATACGAAATAAAAAAATAAGTTATAAAAACCATAACCCAACTACGTAAAAAAGGGCCTGGCTAAAAAGGCCGAAATAAGAGAATAATTCAAATAGAAATCCAGAAATTCATAGGTATTAAAATGGTCAAGGTAGAGCCGTGGTGACACCTACTATATAAGGTTCAGAACAGTCGATGTCTAATCACAGCCGTCTGTAACTATCTTGGGGTATACATGTGTTTGATGAATAAACGCATTTTCTAGAAACTTCTCTAAGCCTTAGCGTCAGCTCACTTCTAGACACGACGCATCTTGGTGTGAACTGACGCTTAGATGCCATAAGTAGGTGCGACCACGGCTCTAGCTTGAACATTTTTGTACCTATACAAGATTTAGACCCCTTTTTTACGTAGTTGGATTATTTATGAAAAAGGATCACGGTTAATGATTGCTCGTGAACATTTTCAACAACAAAAAAGTGCAACAATTTGTAATATTACAATCAAAAGTTAATATATCTACACATGATAAAGATATCGAAGATCATTATCACACCTAGCTTGAATAACCACATACTTGAAGTATTGCAATTCAATTCCATTTGTAGTGTTTATATACTAGCACGAAACAATTGCTGAAGAGTGATAACACCCATCATAAATGTGAGTAATTTTTGCTTATTGTAGGTTTTAACTTATTGTTTGATATTTTTTCTGCCGCTAGGGGGCAGACTCAATACTTGTCGTGTCAAAAAGCTGTCAGATGTCACGAATTTTAAAACTCTCGTTTGTCTCACGCGACGTTTAAAATTATTTCGGTGTGACTTACCTGATCCTGAGGCTTACGTCAACATGACTGACATTTTCCGGTGCTCGAGCTGTCATTTGTAAAGAATGTCGTGCAGCCCTGCATCGATAGTGACTCCCTGTGATTTAACGGGCCCCTAACTTTAACTAGCGCTTGAGAATTTGTGTATTCAGTACCGTGATCCAAAATAGAAGAATTCTCACGGCATTTTGACGACTCAGTGATTCTTTCCAAAACTGTTCGTCATCTTCGTAAATTTAAGTCATAATTAAGTGGACAATATATGTGGAGTATGAACCAATTGTCCATCTTCTTGTATCTCTTGCCATTTATCTAACACTCTCTATAACGTCGAAACGAGAAATGCTCGATCCCTTGAGCGAAGTCAAACAGGATGTATCCGAATGAAATATTTAACCCAACATTTGGCCACAATATTACGCTAGCAATGCCAGTACGCCTTACTAAAAATTTTCAAAACTTACAGAAAAATATCATGATTAACATTTCCTGACAAGGCATGGGTTCATGCATATAAAAGAAACCGTCACTCTGTCTTCGTCACAAGGCGCGGATATGAATAGAATTTAAGCATTTTATAGAATTATCTGGTCAAAATTGAAGGTCACACCTTGAAAATATTTTTTGAACAAGAATCGTATAGGTACCTACTATTTACGCTCCTTGAATATCTATTTTTGTTTTGAAGACAGCCTGTATAGAGTTTTCACTGTAATTAATATAATATTTTAAAGTTAAAAAAAACTGTTCTCCATGAGCAATTCCTGTCATCTGGATATGCGGATCTCAAGTTATCTCATCTAACAATAGTTCTACTATCATTGATAGTTGCAAAATTTCTATAATAGTTATTAACTATTACTTGTATATCTAGGTATATAATTGTTCTTCTATTGATGGTTGTATACATATATTCTTATCATCTTTCACATCACACTTCATAAAATATTTACTTTAATCAATACATATAACAAATTCGTAACTGGCTGATGTCTGAACATGGAAGATATATAAGAAAAACTATTACATGGGGCTTTATGAACAACATAGAATTTTTTACTGTTTATCAGTTTGTCCGTGTACGTTTGTACGCGGTAATCTCAGAATCTACTGGACGGATTTTGATGAAATTGAATACGGTAGTATTTTAGACTCTGAATTAACACATATGCTACTTTTGATGTCGGAAAAATGTACGGTTTCCGCGATATTTGTTTTTGTGCGTACGAAGTCAATGGCTTAACCGATTTGAATGCGGTTTCCACTAATGCGTTTAGGTTTGCTCCAATTAAAATTTAATATTTATTTTATTTCAATCGGTTCATAAAATATATATAGTAATGTCAGTCTAAAGAATATAATATTATATAAAATAATTGATCAGTTGAACTGCCTGAAACTTTACGTAGGTATTATTTAATCATTGATGTATTTATATTAAATACCAGGAGGTATAGTCTGATTCACAAGTGCCATTTCGTCCAAAACCTATCCTGGACCACCGAAAATTATGATTTTGGTCTCATTCGATTCGGAATGGCATCTTAAACAAACTATCAAAATCACAAAAGGGGCTGAAAGAAATGCAAAAGTTTTAAACAATAACGTAAAAAAAAGTGGTTTGGTTTTTTGGAAATATTTCCAAAACTATTTGAGTTAATCGACATTTGAAAAAAGAGCAGAAAATTTTCTAAAAAAATCTTACCTCCCAGAACTGTTGCGATAATGTTTATGATTTTAAATTTAGCGGCGACAATAAGGGTAAAAATCGCGTGGTTTGGCTGCCGCGCGCATCGCCCGAATCTCACACATGAACAATGTGTCAGATTCGGGCGATACGTGCGGATTTTAATTTACTAAATATTAATATTAAGGAATAAAAAAATTTGGGTACTATGTAGACATATCAATAAACAATAATCCGTCAGCAAAAAATTTTATCACAATAATTTTCTAATTAACTATGCTTTAGAGTTTAGTTAATTAGTTGATTTTCACCAATTGAGAGTTAACATAAAAATGTTGATTATTACAAGACCAGAAATCTAGATTTTTTTACTTTTTGGAGCTAATCTTAAATAGGTTTAGAAAAGATCCCCGTTGGAAAATATCTAAAATTTGGATTTTTCACTTTTTTTCTAACAATAGTTTGTTTTAGATGCCATTCCGAATCAAATGAGACCAAAATCATAATTTTCGTCGGTCCAGGATAGGTTTTGGACGAAATGGCACTTGTAAATCAGACTAGTATAAGTGAGAAGTGCTATTATGGTCGTAAGTCATGTTAAGCAACGCTGGTCGTGGATTTAACTAGGATGGGTGACCACAATCCCAAATATTTTTAACTTCAAAATCTATACGCGTAATGCCTACTAACATTTTCCTATTCAAAAGATTTTCGAAATCATTAATACACGACGACGAAGATATTCTTACTTATCACTACATAGTATAAAACAAAGTCGCTTTATCTGTCTGTCCCTATGTATGCTTAGATCTTTAAAACTACGCAACGGATTTAGATGCTGGTTTTTTAATAGATAGAGTGATTTAAAAGGAAGGTTTATATGTGTATAACATGCTTAATATAGTAGAAAAACACTAATAATTTTTAGGTTTCTAAAGTCGTTAATAAACACATTTTTTGCGCTTACATTGCAGCCGCTGGCTGAACCCTACGAGATAGATCAAAATAATGTACTACAGTATTGTACACCTTAAAAAGATCTACAAAAAAGTCCGGAATGGTATTTATCTATCTCTTGGGGATAACCAATAATAACAATTTTTAATCTTTTACTTTTTACTTAGAAATAATGGCTTATTTACGAAGCGATTTTAAGAAATAGCATTAACAGCATAATCCTTATCCAATCTACCTCTATATTTAAAACTACCTTCAATACATTGTGCATTACAGATTTATCACTACACTAGCTGCCCGTGCCCAGTTAATACTTACTATTATGTATGGTATTTTCAGAAGCTATAATGTAGACGGATACAGTATCATCCTTATAAAATTAAATACGTTCCTCACTTTATCTTATATTTAGAAAATATCGTAAAATTTATATTCAAGCGTGCAAAAATATATTAGGTCTTTTCCTATGAAATTGCCGTTTTGTATGAAAAAATTTAAACGAATTTTTTTCATGTATTTTTTATTTGTATTAATCGAAGTAATCACCCATGCAATCAATGCATCTTTGCCAACGCAGTGGCAGTTTATTGATGCCCTTCTTAAAGAAATCAGCTGGACGAAAGGCAACAAATTCTTCAAAGGCATTTTGTACTGCCTCTCAGGTATTGAATTTCTTTTCCCGCCAAAAAGTCATCCAAATTCTGGAAAAAGTAGAAGTCTGTAGGCGCAAGATCTGGTGAGTAGGGCGGATGACGGAGAGCTTCCAACCCCGATTCTTGCAACTTGGAGACCGTCTGCTGTGCAGGATGAGGTCGCGCGTTGTCGTGCAGGAGCAGCGGAGACGAGCGATTGACCAATGCTGGTTGGAGATGTGCCAGCTTCTCCATCACTGTGTTCAGTTCTTCACAGTACACATCTGCGGTAATGCTCACCCCGTTTGGTAAGAAGCTGTGATGAATCACAGCGGCGCTAGACCACCAAACAGTGACCGTCACTTTTCTAGGGGTAAGTTTTCGTTTAGGGTATTATTTAGGTGCTGAACCAGGATCCAACCAACTTGCTGAGCGTTTGCGGTTATCAAACAGAATCTATTTTTCATCGCAGGTAACAATGCGGTTCAAAATTCCTTCCTTTGTGTGTCTGTTGAGCAGTGCAAGGCACGTCTCGACGCGTACTTCGCGCTGGCGATCATTGAGTTCGTGGGGCACCCATTTATCAAGCTTTTTTACCTTGCCAATTTGACGCAAATAGACCAATATTGTTTTGACGCTAACGTCGAAAGCTGCTGCTAATTCAGCCGTAGATTGTGTATCATCAGCTTCCACAATCGCCATTAATTCGTCATTGTCATTTTTCAGGTTCATTTTTCAGGTCGAAATTTCCAGAACGGAAGCGAGCAAACCAATAACAGGTGGTGCGTTGGTTTGTAGTGTTAGCTCCGTAAACGTCGTTGATGTTGCGTGCCGCTTGTGCCACGTTGCTGCCACGACGGTACTCATATTCCATAATTACTCGAATTTTTAACGTAGATATCCATGATGACGAAAACGATTGAAATGCGATGAAAATGAAACACTAATCAATAAACAAATAAAAGACGTGTGGCACTCGGGGACTGCCGCGGTAAAGCTATTGCATAGCATTTTGTATCAACTTATGCAATTATAATTATTAATTTATTTTATTTATGCAGTATTTCTTTTTCTTTGATATTAATTCAAGTTACACTTTTTGAGCGTGGTGACCGATAAGAAAACAAATTTTTCTTTTATTAAATAAATAAAAAATTAATATTGTTTAAAATATTTTTATTATTTTACAATACATGTGGGTTTTATTATCTTACAGTAGCTGTTGGTTATTCAGGAATATTTATCATTGAAACTATAGGTTTATGATAACCAATTTCGGAGCAGCTCGTCTCGATTCGTGCGAGTTTCGTAGAGTCGTACAATACGTCTAATCGCATGCACACAACGCCGTGTCGAAGACTGCCGAACTGAAACGACGTTAGACGATGCACGGAGCGTGAGGTTTTTTCGTTACGGAATTTCTGGATTCGGTCCCTGCGCTCAAGGCCCGAGATAGAAGCTATGCAATAGCTTAATAACTACTTTTGGAAAAATAATTCCATGTTTTTAAAATAAAATTAATTTGAAATTAGAATTCTAAGCCAAACAAAAATTATTTTGATTTGAAATGGCCAGTACTGCAGAACGGTAATTTCATAGGTCTATTATATCAAGGTGTCTCGCACGTCGCGTCGAGGTGATGGGGCCCCCTTTTTACCCATTGGGTACGAAACCCTAAAATCATTTTCAATATTGTACACAGAAGTATATTGCAGTGAGTAGAGTTATTTGCTGAAGAAGTATTTTCTCCAAGAACACTGTTCTACGCGGGCGAAGCCGTGGGCAAAAGCTAGTTCATAATATTATAATTTAAACTAAATAAATATGCTATGTATATTCTGAAATATTTAGGTATATTACCTGACAAAAAATAAATAAATTTAATGTGTACTTTTGGACTGCGGTGCATTTCAAAGTTACAAAAAAGATGGAATATCTGTGTACATAATATTATAATTAGTGTAAAATACCTACATACCTTATTCGTTTACTTACATGATATTCAAAACATTGATTTTAGTAATTATAAACATAAACGCAATAATTTTGGAGATATCAGTAAATATGTTCCTCCGACCTGCAATAACTGGAGGAACGCGTGTCGTTAAACTTTTGTATGGAGCGTTTGCACTTGCGGAATTCTGTACGAGTATTACAAAAAGATGTAACTTTAGAAATAATCATTTTTAATATAGTGTTTCTTCTGAGAACTCACTAATAATTAAGAGTAATATTCATTAATGCAAAAAAAAGATTGAACTAGCCCATTTAACAGTACGATTTATAATTTATTCATCAGGAAGTACGTCAGCGCTGGCTGAAATCTGATAACAATTTTTATAAATATATCTCAACATTCATTTGATAATAACTAATGTGAAATATATGTTGGGTGGTAGTAGGCATCATATAGACCGACGTTCAGAAAGTGTATAAAAATACCAATTTTGAATAAAAAAATTTGAATTTAACTTTGACTTTGTAAGATTGTAAAGATAACGAGGATGATATTTTGTGATATTAAAACAATAAAGAAATATTAATGGCTAATCAAATTATTTTTATTTAAAAATCAATGCAGCGAATATTTACTATTTACTGCATGTAATTAAGATAATTGTCGTTATGTTTGCGTGCAGGCGGGACCCATTAATTTTAATACGATTTATAATTTGCAAATGGGTCCCGCCTGCTACTAAATATACGGCAATTTCTTACTTAGGCTCACTCACTTAGGCTTTCAGCTTATAGTGTAGTCTGTTTTCTCAATCTTGTTTCTGTCTTTTTAGTGCGTCGTTGATTAGGTATTTGTTTTTTTTTATTATTATTTTTGAGTGGCATAGTCTATGTATATTATTCCGAAAAATGAAAAGACTTTTTCGTGGTAGCCGGATTTGCATAGTAAGTCGGAGAAAAACAGTCGAACGAAAACGTTTCTTACGAACGCTGACTTATCGATAGGAGATATTATATGATTAAGTCCTAGAGAAAAGTTATAGAGCTGCGTAATGCCTACATGCTATGCATGCAATGCTACTAATGCATGCAAAAAGTCAGCGACAGCACATGTCTAACTTTTATATATAAGTCTAAAAATTTGTTTTTTATATATAAAAGAAATGAAATTGTTTAGTCATGTTTATTGGTGAATATACATGAACTTTATTAATCTCAAGTGTTTAAAACAACATATTTTTTCCTTTTTCTGCATATAAAATATATGCACATAAACTAGACATAAGTAGGTATAGAACCGCGACCGTGCCGGAATCTATTGAGTGATATTTCTATTCTCGGTTTATTTCATATACAACATGTCAATCTATTTATAAATAAATTGCTTTATCAGCAAGGAAATTCTATTTCAATTATATGTTGCCTTAACTCTGGTTGGATCTCCTGAAAGACAATAGTTTGACAAAAAAAGAATTATTTGTTACCAAATAATAACATTACAATATAGTACACAAAGAGGTTTTGAACCATTAAAATAAACATATTTTATCAAATTTTAATGATTTTATTAACTCATTTGAAACCCGACAATATAGCCAAATTGGCATGCAAATGCACACATAAATAAGCAGGTAAAATATAACCCTCCGATTGGCAGTCAGGAAATTAACCATAGCAGTCAGTATTAACCGAACCACAATCATAATTTCATCACAAGTAAAAATGTTTACCGCCCAACGAAGTGGGCACGGGTCAGCTAGTACAAGATACGCGCGAAAAACATAACCAGTCGGGTATAAATGGAACACAAAGTCAGAAATATAAGAAGATAGAGAAATATAAGTTTCATCATGTAGGTAAACGTACACTATAAAATCACGGACCGTAGATAATTTAGTCTTTATATACAGTCAACCATTTTCGAGTAATAGACTAATTAAAGTGGTACACAAGTTCCCCCACCCCCTCGTTTCCAATTTTTTGAATATGATTGTAGATCATGATAAAATATAACCTTTAGGAAAATGATTTTCAGCTAAATCGAATGATAGCTTTTGAAGTAATTTGAAAATAGCTACTGTGCGTTGATAGTAATGGAACCCTCCTTAGACATATCTTATTATGTTTCTCTTGGTTAGGTTAGGTTAGATCATACAAATTCTTCTGGTATTTAATTTAAATATTTCATATTTCAGACAATGACAATATTTGTTCTCATATTTGCTGTGCTATGTAATTTGGTAGCAGCGGAGGAATACTTGGATGTGGTCATTGACCAAGGCCCAGTTCGGGGATATAAGACTTCAGAAGGTGTATTTGCATTTTATGGTATACATTATGCTACAGCGCCGACAGGACCTCAAAAGTTTAATGTGAGAAAACTTTTCACTCTCTTTTAATTACAAAGTTAAAATACCTGAATATTTTATTACTAAAAGTGAATTTCTTAACAGAGTGAACAAGAGAGATAGAGAGAGAGAGAGAGAGTAAACAGGGATAAATCAATTCCATAAGCCCACATTTTTTATTACTTTTCTATAATATATTTATTTTCTAGGCGCCCCTGCCACCACCAACATGGGAAGAGACGTTTGAAGCTACGGAAGAACTCATTGTATGTCCACAAGGTGGGCAAATGGGAGAGTTTATGAAAACTGTTGAAGATTGTCTTATTACTAATATATATGTACCAGATACAGATGAAAACAATCTTCCAGTAGTAGTGTTTTTCCATGGAGGAGCATACCAATATGGCTATGGTCAATCAAATCAACCGCAGAACATTGTTAAAACAAAAAAAGTAATCGGTTTAAATTTCAACTACCGAGTCGGGCCTAACGGATTTCTATGTCTTGGAACTAAGGATATTTCAGGGAACGCTGCTATGAAAGATCAAGTAGCATTGTTGAGATGGGTACAAGAGAACATTAAATATTTTGGAGGCAACCCTGATGACGTCACTATAGCAGGCTGCAGTGCTGGCGGATCCTCAGTCGATCTTCATTTAGTTTCCAAAATATCTAAAGGATTATTTAAAAAGGCCATTCCAGAAAGTTCTGCAAATACATGTGCCTATAGTGTCCAACCGGATCCTGTGGCAAACGCTAAAAACTATGCAAAATTGCTTAATTTTACAAACGTGGATGACATACAAACATTAGAGGAGTTTTACAAGAATGTGCCCTTTTCTGTGTTAAATTCTATTAATGTTAAGGAAAATCTCGATTCGTCAGTAGTATTTGTTCCTTGCATCGAAAGAGATTTGGGGCAAGAAATGTTTTTAGATACTGACCCATCAGACATTTTAATGGACGGTGCTCATCAGAAACTACCAATGTTGTATGGCTTTACAAATTTGGAAGGCATGCTGAGATTGGATTTTTTCGATAGCTGGAAAGATCTGATGAATGAAAATTTTGCTGATTTCCTGCCTGAAAATCTCCAGTTTCAAAGCGAAGAAGAAAGACAAAAAGTAGCACAAAAAGTCAAGTACTTTTACTTCGGAAATAAAACAGTAGATGAAAGTACTATTGCCAATTTTGTTGACTACATAACTGATATTACATTTACATACGGGATGCTGAAATCTGCCGCTCTGCAAACTAAATCTGGCAATAATAATATATATCTGTATGAGTATGTGTTCGACAAATCTGGGAACTCTCTTCCATACAATCTTCATGGGGCAAACCATTGTGAACAATTATTTGCTGTTTTGGATGAAGCAAATGAGGATGAAATGTCTGAAGAATACAAACAAATGAAATCTACTTTAAGAGACTTATGGCTTAACTTTATTTTGACTGGGTAATTTTTAATCATATTTCATTTACTGCTCGAATAATGTTCTATTTTTTTCTTTGTTGAAACTTGAATTCCAAGGAGCCTAAGGTCCAAACTAGATCAACGCTGGACACATTGTATTATAATAATGGCTTGAGAATAAAGCTGGACCCAAATTCTAAAGTACTCAGCCAGTTTGTGCTACTGTATGTTAAAAATTCGCCTTAAATTTTTCTCTAGCAACCATTTTTACAATAGAATATTTAAAAACTGGCAGTAGTTTTATATAATGAAAAAAAAACAATAAATAATTACTTTTTTTATAATTATTTTTTGCACACTTACATCACATAATTCATAATTAGCTAAAACTTACTATTAATCTCTAATTCGATCTCTATTCTTTTGAGATAATTATTTAGAACAGATTATGTTAGTCAAGACTTGCAGTTAGAAATTCCTAAATTAATGTATTCAATTCTGAATTTAATAATATTCTTTTAATTCCAGGAAACCAGTACCTGCCGAATCCAGTTACCCACAGTGGCCCCCAGCTGGTATAAACCGAAGTCCCCACATGGTTCTGAACTCCACTATGGAACTGAAAGGCAAATTACAACCCAAAAGAGCGAAGTTTTGGGACAAGATCTACAGCAAATACTATAGGAAACCAATTCCTCCTACGTATTAGTTCTTGAGACTCCTCAAAGACTTCCGCAGTAAAAGTGCTGTCAAAACTGTTATATTATTGATTATTTATTTATTAATAAAAAAATAAAGCATTTTTAAACATTTATTTAACTCATCAATTAGGGAATCTAAATCAGAAGCAGGTTGACTGTTGTCATAATTTGATCGTTTCATGTAATTGACAATTAGGTATTATTGTATTGTGACTGCATTCCATATATAAATAAATTCAAATACAAATATATTATGAGAACACTTACCTGCATATGAATTGGTTTACCTGATAATACAAAATATAAGTCGATAGTTATTATTAGTGTTGCCCAAATTAGGTCTTGGTCTCGCAGTCTTGGTCTTGGACCAAGACCGCCTAATTTTAGCAAAACTAAGACTAAGACTGACGTGCAAGATTTGAGCAAGAACAAGACTAAGTCTGCGAGACTCTTGCGTCTTGCAATTAGGACGGAATGTCGTTTCAGGGACTATAGGAGGTATACGCTTAGGGACTCTATAGTCTATGAGACGAAAAAAAAAAAAATAAAGTTTTGGTACTCTTTCACGAAAAATCTACTGAACGGATATTGTTGAAATTTCTTATGGATCTCTGGATTAACACTATTAACAATAGGCTACTTTTAGTCTCGAAATTAAAAATGAAATTAGGCATTAGGCACAGACATAGAATAAATTTTAACTAAAGCAATAGCGGAAAGCTTAAGCTCTGGTGTCCGACTAGCCTCAATATTCTTAGACATATATACGGACGGATCACGTCAATCATGCTGAACTTTTATACAAATTATCAAAATATGGTATACGAGGTAATGCATTGAATTGGATCACCTCGTACCTAAATGATCGACTGCAATGTGTTGAAATATCGAAACTAAACAAAAAAGGTACATTTAAAATATACACTTACAGATAGAAATACATTATTAATGCAAATGGTCAATCCCACAGCTTGACAAATGGGTGCCCCACGAACTCAATGATCACCAGCGCGAAGTAAGCGTCGATACGTGTCTTGCACTGCTCTACAGACACACAAATGAAGGAATTTTGAACCGCATTGTTACCTGTGATGAAAAATGGATTCTGTTTAATAACAAGCAAGTTGGTTGGAGCCTGGTTCAGCACCTAAACAATGCCCTAAACGAAAACTTACTCCTAGAAAAGTGTTATACACTGTTTGGTGGTCTAGCGCCGGTGTGATTCATCACAGCTTCGTACCAAACGGGGTAAGCATTACTGCAGATGTGTGTTCTATGAAGAACTGAACACAATGATGGAGAAGCTGGCACATCTCCAACCAGCATTGGTCAATCGCTCGTCTCCGCTGCTCCTGCACGACAACGCGCGACCTCATACTGCACAGCAGACGGTCTCCAAGTTGCAAGATCTGGGGTTGGAAGCTCTCCGTCATCCGCCCTACTCACCAGACCTTGCGCCTACAGACTAATACTTTTTCCAGAATTTTTATAACTTCTTGGCGGGAAAAAAATTCAATACCCGAGAGGCAGTACAAAATGCCTTTGAAGAATTTGTTGCCTCCCGTCCAGCTGTTTTCTTTAAGAAGGGCATCAATAAACTGCCACTGCGTTGGCAAAGATGCATTGATTGCATGGGTGATTACTTCGATTAATACCAATAAAAATACATGAAAAAAAATCGTTTAAATTTTTTCATACAAAACGGTAATTTCATAGGTAAAGACCTATAATATCATACACTAATAAATATTAACTTGGTAGAGTAATTCATCATTTTAAACTATAATATAGGTACTAAATATCTAACACAGGACACAAATACAACATTATTGTCATTGTAGATACTTTAGTTAAGCACAACGAGTTTGCACCAGTACTTTGCAATTATTTTTCCATTTACATTCAAAATAAAATGTACATCTATTGCCAAACAAAAATAATTAATTTTGAAAAGTGATATTTATTTTGAGTTATTGTGTATTTAATTGTTTTAAAAATAATAAAAAATGACTGTTGTGTGTCGCCGCGCCGCTGTCAAATAAGTTATAATAATGTATTCTCCCTCAATGTAAGTGAATTTTTGTATTCTTTTTTGAGGAATAAATGATCTTAAACCAGAGAATCTGAGGAGTTCTGTTTAGTGCAAAAGCACTGAAAAGTCCAGGGTATAATACCCTGAACTCCTCAGTCTTTAAAGATACGCGTTTGGAAATTTCGACATTGTTTAAAGAACTGCAAGCATATGCCATTATGTAACTTACAGTAATCATCATCATCATCATCTTATATACAATACCTAATGGAAGCTTGGCGCGTATTCAATTATACATTCGATAGTTTATTTTAAAAGTTCTTAAAACTAAAAAGAGAAAAATGATTATTTTTAAACAAAAAATAAAAATCGTCTTCCAAAGCAAAAATGCACAAAAATATATGAAATAAAACATATTTCTTTAAATAATTCCCCCTTAAATTCGTCTAAAATTTTAACTATTTCTCTACTCAATCTTCATAATTTTGAAGTCGGTACCAGCCAACTTGAACCTGAGTTCTCAGCCAACTTGACCGTGAGTTCTATAAAATATTGTTTTTAAAGAACTCACGGTCAAGTTCCGACCAGTGGACTGGACGTGTGCAGGGCGCTATTGTCTCTGTTAAGCAGTATCTGTAACAGCTATCGTGGTCCAGTGCCTTAGAGCTTGGCTTTCGACGCGGAGTTCGTGGGTTTGATTCCCGCGTTGGAACAACAAAAAATGTTATTTCCAAGTTTTGTTAGGACAATGCAGCCTAATCACCTGATTTTCTGACAAGAAAGATGCGTGCGTCGGATGGGCATAAAAAGTCGGTTCTGCACCTGAGGCCTGCTGAAACGGCTAAACGGATGCAAAATCGTATCGTCTGTGTGCAATTTCGAGATCGCATCAGTCGGCCGGATGGACTGAAGCGATTCGTTCCTGTGTTGCCAGCTCTATTTTTGCGAAACTGCTAAACTCGCGTCGATTTCTACTAAAAACTACTAAAATAATACTGAAAACTATAAAAAAGGTACTAAACTTAGGAATCCGTAAAGCCCCCAAAAAACGAATGGACGGAATGGATGGACTGAACGAAGACCATGTGTGGACAAATCGCTTCAATTCTCGCCAGAGCCGCGACCGTGCGGGCGTGTATCGCGTAGTGAGGTTTTGCGGTGTTTAATTATTACACAATTATTAAACACGACCGTAGCTCGTGGCAAACCAGAACGAACTGATTGCGATTTTGCCGTGTGTGTGCTCGAATCCGTTCAGGCCGAACTGACGTCAGTTGGGTCAGATGCGATTATTTCCGTGTATGTGCTCGAATCCGTTCAGGCCGAACTGAGGTCAGTTCTAACTGAAACGATCGGCCTCTCGTCTCTGGAGGCCTTAAAGGAAGAGAGATGAGACTCTTGTGTGCTGCTCACACACTTTGGCACTATAAAACAAATGAGTAGCTGGCCTGGATCCAATGAAACCGGCCACCGTCACCGAGCTCGGTGTGGTGAGCTATTATTATCTGTAAACTACTTAAGCGCGGGGAAAATAAGTGGCTCGTCTTATTCTTCGCATCAAATTATCTTATTTTGAAAAGCAATTCGGCCTTAGACAAGGAAAATCAAACTGTTAAAGGAAAAAAGAAGTACATTTTTAATGATCTAAAGTTGTTATGCCAAATTGACCCGATTACTTTTTTTACTGCGTAATTATATACTATGACTAGATAAAATTTTGTTAAGGTCGAGTTATCGTATCTATCACTATCACTATCGTTACAGGATTTATACACTGCAGTATGTCACCAAGTCTCTTTTCCTACCTTAATGCATACTTAATAATAATAAACCTTATTCTTACTGATAGGTGCTTTAAAATCATTATTATTTATTTATAGTCTTTATCAAAGAAATTTCTTCAAATTATCTTAACTCATAAGATAGCTTATAAAAGAAAACACTAGAAAAAATGAAGAAAAATTAATTTATATTTTTCAATCTTCTACTACACTTATTAGCTACACAAAAAGTATAAAAATAAATAAACAAAAAACACGAATTTTGAAAGTAAATAGCAAAATCTCGTTAAAATTGGAAATTAATTTTGGAAAATGACTTTCATAGAAGAGAATATTGAAAATGAAAAAATAACTACAAACTAAGGGTTTGTACCAATCAACATCGACAACCTATTACCCTGTGTAATATAGTAAAACAATTTTTAATTTCAATTTAATCTTATGCTTAAAGCGAGACAATCTTATATAATCGGTTTCTCGAAATCGGCTGCAAGTATTAGGTACCATGAAATTTAGTATGCAGGGAGTTTTGAGGGAGAAAAATCGAGCTAGCTAGGTTTTCTCCCTAGAAACTGCGCATTTTTAAGTTGTGTATATTTTTTATTTCGTCATGCAACAATATACCAATAATTTCGACTCTAATATGCCAGTCCCATTGGCATTTTCGGTAGTTATTTATTAGAGTATATTTTTGCGTAGTTCGGAAATTCGGAATATGGGGTTCGAACCCCGGTAAAATACTTTTTTTGTGATTCTTATTTTATCTACTAGAGCTCCTAGCAAAGCTCGGTAATTTTTTCATAATTGTTCGGTACCTGGGTAGGTACCGAACAATTACGAAAAAATATTACTTAAAATTAATATATTTATGTACAAATTTTTATATTCATCAAATTTTGTACCATTTTGATAAACATGTCAAGTACCTACCCTATTAGTATACAGTATATAAATTATACAGTAGCATAGTTCAAAGCAGGAAAATGCATAACTAAAATGCATAATGATAATATCTTATTTTTAAAGGATGTTAAAAATACAAATAAAAAATTTATTTAAATTTATCATTATATAGTATAAGAGATCACTAATATTATTGCAGATTGACGTTCATTGTAGTCGGTAGTAAGCACTATAGTGAATTTAAAAAAAATGGACAAAAATAAGTTGATAGAACTAAATACTGATACGTTGGAGATGATAAGAATTAAGTGGACAATATGTGTGCAGTGTGAACCAATTGTCCATCTTCTTGTATCTCTTGCCATTTATCTAACACTCTTTATAACGTCGAAACGAAAAATGCTCGATCCCTTGAGCGAAGTCAAACAGGATGTATCCGAATGAAATATTTAACCCAACATTTGGCTACAATATTACGCTAGCAATGCCAGTACGCCTTATTAAAAATTTTCAAAACTTACAAAAAAATATCATGATTAACATTTCCTGACAAGGCATGGGTTCATGCATATAAAAGAAACCGTCACTCTGTCTTCGTCACAAGGCGCGGATATGAATAGAATTTAAGCATTTTATAGAATTATCTGGTCAAAATTGAAGGTCACACCTTGAAAATATTTTTTGAGCAAGAATCGTATAGGTACCTACTATTTACGCTCCTTGAATATCTATTTTTGTTTTGAAGACAGCCTGTATAGAGTTTTCACTGTAATTAATATATATTTTAAAGTTAAAAAACTGTTCTCCATGAGCAATTCCTGTCATCTGGATATGCGGATCTCAAGTTATCTCATCTAACAATAGTTCTACTATCATTGATAGTTGCAAAATTTCTATAATAGTTATTAACTATTACTTGTATATCTAGGTATATAATTGTTCTTCTATTGATGGTTGTATACATATATTCTTATCATTGCAATTCTTTATAATATTATGCAATATAGACGTCTGGTTGTACACTTCATAAAATATTTACTTTAATCAATACATATAACAAATTCGTAACTGGTCGCTGTCTGTACATGGAAGATATATAAGAAAAACTAATACATGGGGCTTTATGAACAACATAGAATTTTTTACTGTTTATCAGTTGGTCCGTGTACGTTTGTACGCGGTAATCTCAGAATCTACTGGACGGATTTTGATGAAATTTAATATGGAAGTATTTTAGACTCTCAATTAACACATATGCTACTTTTAATTGCGGAAAAATGTACGGTTTCCGCGATATTTGTTTTTGTGCGTACGAAGTCAATGGCTTAACCGATTTGAATGCGGTTTCCGTTTTAATGCGTTTAGGTTTGATCCAATTAAAATTTAATGTTTGTTTTATTTCAATCGGCTCATAAATATAAAGTTATGTCAGTCTAAAGAATATAATATTATATAAAATAATTGATCAGTTGAACTGCTTGAAACTTTACGTAGGTATTATCTAATCATTGATGTATTTATATTAAATACCAGGAGGTATACTCTGATTCACAGGTGCCATTTCATCCAAAACTTAACCTGGACCACCGAAAATTTTGATTTTGGTCTCATTCGATTCGGAATGGCATCTTAAACAAACTATCAAAATTACAAAAGGGGCTGAAAGAAATGTCAAAGTTTTAAACAATAACGTAAAAAAAGTGGTTTGGTTTATTGGAAATATTTCAAAAACTATTTGAGTTAATCGACATTTGAAAAAAGAGCAGAAAATTTTCTAAAAAAATTTTACCTTCCAGAACTGTTGCGATAATGTTTATGATTTTAAATTTAGCGGCGACAATAAGGGTAAAAAACGCGTGGTTCGGCTGCCGCGCGCATCGCCCGAATCTCACACATGAACAATGTGTCAGATTCGGGCGATACGCGCGGATTTTGATTTACTAAAAATTAATATTAAGGCATAAAAAAATTTGGATACTATGTAGACATATCAATAAACAATAATCCGTTACATAAAAATTTTATCACAATTTTTTAATTAACTATGCTTTAGTTATAGTTGATTTTAACCAATTGAAAGTTAACATAAAAATGTTGATTATTACAAAACCAGAAATCTAGATTTTTTTTACTTTTTGGAGCTAATCTTAAATAGGTTTAGAAAAGATCCCCGTTGGAAAATTTCTAAAATTTGGATTTTTCACTTTTTTTCTAACTACAGTTTGTTTTAGATGCCATTCCGAATCTAATGAGACCAAAATCATAATTTTCGGTGGTCCAGGATAGGTATTGGACGAAATGGCACTTGTAAATCAGACTAGTATAACAATCTTCAAATTCAAACAAAATTCAAAGACAGCGCCGACAGGACCTCAAAAGTTTAATATGAGCTAACTTTTCACTCTTTTTGATTACAAAGTTAAAATATCTAAATATTTTATTACTTAAAGTGAATTTCTTAAAGAGTGAACAATAGAGATAGAGAGAGAGTAAACAGGGATAAATCAATTCCATAAACCCTCATTTTTTATTACTTTTCTATAATATATTTTTCTAGGCGCCCCTACCACCACCAACATGGGAAGAAACATTTTGAAGCTACGGAAGAACTCATTGTATGTCCACAAGGTGGGCAAATGGGAGAGTTTATGAAAACTGTTGAAGATTGTCTTATTACTAATATCTATGTACCTGATACAGATGAAAAAAATCTTCCAGTAGTAGTGTTTTTCCATGGAGGGGCATACCAATATGGCTATGGTCAATCAAATCAACCGCAGAACATTGTTAAAACCAAAAAAGTAATCGGTTTGAATTTCAACTACTGTGTCGGGCCTAACGGATTCCTATGTCTTGGAACTAAGGATATTCCAGGGAACGCTGCTATGAAAGATCAAGTAGCATTGTTGAGATGGGTACAAGAGAACATTAAATATTTTGGAGGCAACCCTGATGACGTCACTATAGCAGGTTGCAGTGCTGGCGGATCCTCAGTCGATCTTCATTTACTTTCCAAAATATCTAAAGGATTATTTAAAAAGGCCATTCCAGAAAGTTCTGCAAATACATGCGCCTATAGTGTCCAACCGGATCCTGTGGCAAACGCTAAAAACTATGCAAAATTGCTTAATTCTACAAACGTGGATGATTTACAAGCATTAGAGGAGTTCTACAAGAATGTGCCCTTTTCTGTGTTAAATTCTATTAACGTTATGGAAAATCTCGATTCTTCAGTAGTATTTGTTCCTTGCATCGAAAGAGATTTGGGGCAAGAAATATTTTTAGATACTGACCCATCATACATTTTAAAGAACGGTGCTCATCAGAAACTACCAATGTTGTATGGCTTATGTGATCAATCACATATGGCGGTATGTGATCAATCAAATGCTGTTTTGGATGAAGCAAATGAGGATGAAATGTCTGAAGACTACAAAGAAATGAAATCTACTTTAAGAGACTTATAGCTTAACTTTTTTTGACTTTTTTTGTTTTTTTTTGTGAAGTTTGTTAATCATATTTTATTTATTGCTCGAATAATGTTCTATTTAGATTTTTTTCTTTGTTGAAACTTGAATCCTAACGAGCCTATGGTCCAAACTAGATCAACGCTGGACACATTTTATTATAATAATGGCTTAAGAATAAAGCTGGACCCAAAGTCTAAAGTACTCAGCCAGTTTGTACGTAATATTATGTTAAAAATTCGCCTTAAATTTTTCTCTAGCAACATTTTTTTACGATAGAATATATAAAAAATTGGCAGTAGTTTTTTATAATGACAAAAACAATAAATACTTGTATTTTTTGCACACTTGCATCACATAATTCATATATGCTAAAACTTAAGTGCTATTAATATCTAATTCGATCTCTATTCTTTTGCAATAACTATTTAGAACAGATTATGTTAGTCAAGACTTGCAGTTAGAAATTCCTTAATTAATGTATTCAATTCTGAATTTCAAAATATTCTTATAATTCCAGGAAGCCGGTAGAATTAGAAGTAGAAAGTAGTAGAATATATAAAAAATTGGCAGTAGTTTTTTATAATGACAAAAACAATAAATACTTGTATTTTTTGCACACTTGCATCACATAATTCATATATGCTAAAACTTAAGTGCTATTAATATCTAATTCGATCTCTATTCTTTTGGAATAACTATTTATTCCTTTTGAATCCAGTTACCCACAGTGGCCCAAGCTGGTATAAGCCGAAGTCCCCACATGATTCTGAACTCTACCATGGAACTGAAAGGCAAATTACAACCCAAAAGAGCGAAGTTTGGGACAAGATCTACAGCAAATACTATAGGAAACCAATCCCTCCTACGTATTAATTCTTGAGATTCCTCAAAGACTTCCGCAGGGAAAGTCAAAACTGTTACATTATTGTTTATTTGTTTATTAATAAAAAATAAAGCTTTTTTAAACATTTATTTAATTCATCAATTAGGGAATCTAAATCATAAGCAGGTTGACTGTTGTCATAATTTGTTCGTTTCATGTAATTGATAATTAGATATTATTGTATTGTGACTGCATTCCATATATAAATAAATTCAAATACAAATAAATTATGAGAACAATTACCTGCATATGAATTAGTTATATTAGTGTTGCCCAGATTCGGTCTTGGTCTCGCAGTCTTGGTCTTGGACCAAGACCGCCTAATTTTAGCAAGACCAAGACCAAGACTGACGTGCAAGATTTGAGCAAGAACAAGACTAAGTCTTCGAGACTTTTGCGTCTTGCAGTTAGGACTGAGTGTCGTTTCAGGGAGTATAGGAGTTCGGGGTATACGCTTAGGGAAAAAAAATATAAATTTTTGGTACTCTTTCACGAAAAATCTACTGAACGGATATTGATGAAATTTCTTATGGTAGTACCTACTATAAGCTCTGGATTAACACATAGGCTACCTTTATTCCCGAAATTAAAAATGAAATTAGGCATAAGGCAATTTTAACTAAATCAATAGCGGAAAGCTTAAACCCTGGTGTCCGACTAGCCTCAATATTCTTAGACATGTCCAAAGCGGGGCGGACGGATCGCGTCAATCATGCTAAACTATTATACAAATTATCAAAATATTGTATACGAGGTAATGCATTAAATTGGATCACGTCGTACCTAAGTGATCGACTGCAATGTGTTGAAATATTGAAACTAAACAAAAAAGGTACATTTAAAATGATTTACAGATAGAAATACATTATTTAGTGGCGTGCACAGGATTATGACACTGGGTATGCGGCGAAGTACTCGGTCACAAAAACTTTTTCATTTATATATTTTTAGCATAGCTACAGCCAAGCGACGGATCTCTCAGTCGAAACCATGCCAACAGAGTAAGTCTTAGATGTACTACTCCTTAGAAATTATCCAAGCACTAAATTCCACAAACATCTGGCTAAGAAATAATGACCTTAATCATGAATGTAGATAAAACATAAATCATAGAGTTTTTAACATTGGTCTACCAATGAATCTAAACATTGAGTTTAATGATAAAAATATTGAATTGGTAGAAAATACAGTATTTCTAGGCATAAATATAGATAAATATCTGAATTGGAATCCATATAGAAAAAAATTGCGTAAAACTAGATCGTTTTGTTTTCGTTTATAATCGGCTAAGAAATACAAGCACCAAATAATCAGCGCTTCTAGCTTACCACGGTTACGTTGCCTCAGCTTTAAGATACGTACTCATCCTTTGGAGCAATTCGACGCAGTGCGAAAGAGTGTTTATTGCACAGAAAAAATATATATGAGCGCTATGTGGTGCGAAATTTAATGAAGTTGCAAATCACTTTTTAAATAAAACAAGATTTTATGTTTGCCATGCATGTACATTTTTGAAATGACAATATTTGTTAAAAGTCACATGTATGTTTTCGAAAATAAAAGAAGACAATACGAACAGGCTTGAGACTTAAAAATAAATTATGTATAACTCTACAACAACTAGACGTACTAAAAAGAAACGCTGTTTGTATGGGAATAAATTTATACAATTATTTACCTGACGACATGAAAAATACAAATATGAGAATATTCAGAAAAATATTATTTAATTGACTAAAACAAAAATGTTATTACCTACTCTATTGATGATTATGTAAAAGATAATGACTTAAGATTATCTTGATAAAATTAGCTTAATACAATTAAAATTAAATGTAATAAAGTTGACAAAAGTAAGTGACGCAACAAATAATGTTTAATTAATTTTATTTAATTAATATTTTATTTTCATTACAATTACTATTATTTTTAATTTTTTAACAAGATTTTTTTAAAGATATCATTCTAAAAAAAAAGTAATAATGACATCACTAAAAAAAATATAGACAAATTAAATTTATTAATAAGAAAAAACTTATAGAATACATATTATTATATTTTTGGTTAATATAAAAATGATAATAAATTGAAAATTTCATACTATGACTGAAATACCATAAAATGTTATATATGTTTTTGTTTTTAATAACTATTACTTAAGTTGTAAAATAAAAATATGAACGCCTTTTATTTTTTTATTGAATGCCTTTTATTGAACGTTTGCACGCCTCATCGAAGGCAGAATAAGCAAGAACAGAATTTACGATTGTAACACCTTGAAATTGTGCCTTATTTGAGCAAATAAACATTATCTATCTATCTATCTATTAATTTACCTTAACTTAATTAATATGTTCAGTCGGCGACTTTAAAGCTATGTTTGTTTTTCTTGTCTACTAAACACGGAAACTACTAGACCGATTTGAAAAATTATTTCACTTTTATAAAATATAATTCTAAATTATCGCCGATGAATATAGACGGTAGAATATACGTTATATAGTTTTTTGGTTATTTCACCTTTAACTGCCCGTGCGCGCGCGAACCGCTCCCACGCGCCGAGTGGTTTGACGCATATTCTTTCGAAACTTCTTTGTTAGATGTTAAATTATTTTTATACTAGCTATTGCCCGCGGCACCTGCGTAAATACACTATCCCATGGCAACAGTACATTTTATATAAAAATATATAAAATGCCTAGGCCAGCTATCCTTCCCCGTGGTCTACTCAACGTATTTAAAATTTATCTATAAAATATATAAAAGGCAAAGCTGATTGACTGATGTATCAACGCACAGAACCTTGAGGCTAGAAAATTGAAATTTTGCACACGTATTTCTCATATGACGTAGGCATCCACCAAGGAAGGATTTTTTTTAATTCAACCCCCAAGGGTAAAATAGGTGATAAAAGTTTGTATGAAACTTTTTTTATTCCTTAGACATATTTGCATGGTATTTCGTATGAATTGAGTACGAATATTTTTTTAATAAAATGGTATTGTAGGGGACTGTATTATTCCACAGGGTTTCAACCGCCGGCTCAGATTAGACTCGAAGATAGCAAGGTTACACCGATTTGGGCAGAGCCGGGGCGATAATAAAAACACTTATTTTTTGAGGAGAACGATTTTCACTTTTTTCGTTTTGCTAACCTGGCTCATGGCAATGCCGTATAGAGAGCCCTACCCGTACGCCTCTTTCGGGCCGATTTACTATCTCACTTTTACCTCCCTATATTTTTTTCCATAATTTTCCCTATTTTTCATGAGCCAGGTGAAGCAAAGCGTTGTGTGAAATTCTTTATTGTCATCACCATGTACATAAACCCTTATATACTAGGGATCTTATTCTATAAAAAAGATATTTACAACTTAAAGTTTACCATACAAGAAATGTTCTACATTTTTACCATTATTTTCTTAATAACTACTTAAACCTTTATTATGTAATCTTAATCGTTACGCTACACGTTAGGTATTATGTTTGTCTATATAAATCAAAAGAAAGCTACGTTAAAATTCACTTTAGCTTAAAATATATAAGCAAAATAACCTGCACTTGATAAAACACCATTTAACACGACTTTTACACACTGATGCTATAGAAATCTATACATATAGTCACTGAGTATTCACTATTACAGTTTTATGTACTGTTTTAAATCACTCGTTTATCGTTCACATTTAAATTCACTTATGTAATTACGTTACAAGGCCGCTGTCCTTAACATCCTCCCCCCGGCGCAGTAGCCAGGGTCTACGCAGCCTCCTCAGGTGACTGCGGGCTCGTCGATCTCGCCGTGGACTGCTCCGGTGACTGCGAGATGTCCGTGCTCGCTGTAGGCTGGTGCGGCGGCGACTGCGGGCCGTTCGTGCCCGCCGCAGACTGCTCCGGCGACTGCGAGCCATTCGGGCTCGCTGCGGGCCGCTCCGGCGACTGCGAGCTGTCTGTGCTCGCTGTAGGCTGCTCCGATGCTCTTTTCCCGCCCGGCGCCGTCCCCGGCGTCGTCCGCTCCGCTCCCGGCTCCGTCTGCTCCGCCAGCGGTCGCAACTGCGACTACGGTGCCTCCTCCAGCACCGCCAGCTTCGACATCGGCCTCCGGAACACGCCACTGCGATTGCGAACGTCCGCAAAGCGCACTTGTCCATCCGGGCCGGGGTAGACTCGGTGCACGACCCCCGCTGCCACGTATTACGCGGCAGCTTCGGGTCGACGACGACGACCAGGTCCCCCGGTGCAAGGGCTCGGTTGCTCTGCGGGGCCCCGTGGGAAGGTATTCCTTCACCCAGCGCCTCCAGAACTCGTCGGCAAGGGCTTGCGCGACTTTCCATATTTTCCGGTCCGCCGGCACACATGCCCATCGTAACCAACAGAACGCACATTTGTTCATGATAGTATGCACCGTCGGCCGCAGCTTCAATATCCAGAACTTAAGCCTGAGGTCGTTCACGACTCTCTCGTGGCTCCCGTGTCCCGCTCTAGCGTGCTTCCTTGCCACCAGTAACCTTGTGAAGTGATGTCTTCCATCCAGGATGATCGGGTTTTTCATCTCTGCCGGCACCTGAGCTGCTTTGATCCTTCCGTCTAGTACGAGCAGCCCGTCCTTGTACACTGGGTTGAGCCGGTACAAGGAGCTCCATCTAGGTACCGTCTTGCCTCTTGCCATCATCTCCATTTCTTGTGCGAAGCTGTCTCGTTGTGATTTTTGATACCACAACCTCGGTCCTCTCTAGGTGTCGTGCGCTGCGATCGATCGATGCGATCGTGCGATGCCGGTGCGATCTCGGCACTTCTCGACGAACAGCAAGACCATCGCCGTGCATCTTATGAGGCGCTCGTAGTTTGAAAAGCGCGTCACATATGGTAGACAGCTCAGCTCGCTCGCCACCGTGGTGTGGAAAGTGACGTATTCTTCTTGATTGTTCTTGATTCTAGCGGGACTCTCCGCGGGCCACTTGTTCATAGGCCTGCGCAGGAAGTCCAGCCCCTGGAACCAAGGGTCCTCGTCGCTATTCGGAACATAGCCCGTTCTGGTGGCTAAGTCGGCGACGTTGCTCTTCGTGCTCACCCATCTCCACTGGTGAACAGACGTCAGCTCGGCGATCTCCCCTAGTCGATGTGCGACGTACGGTGTCTATTTGCGGCTGCCGTTCTGTATCCAACACAGAACTACTTGTGCGTCGATCTAGTAGAAAACCGTGTCCGTTTTCCACCTGTGTTCTGCCGCGACGGCGTTTCCCAGCCTCGCTCCGACCAGGGCAGCCTGTAGCTCCATTCTTGGTCTTGTTTGTGCCTTCAGCGGCGCCACCTTGGCCTTGGCGGCGGCCAACACGACTCGTACCTCCCCATATTCTTGTTCCAACCTCCAATAGACGGTTGCGGCATATGCGTCCTTACTCGCGTCGCAGAATACGTGCAGCTGCCGGCTTCTCGTCGCGCTCCCCCCGTTGTAACTCCGGGGTAGCTCGAGCTGACAGATGTACTCCATTTCGGTCAGCCAACGGGCAAAGTCTTGGGCTGACTCAGCGGGCAGCGACTCGTCCCAGTCCTGCTTCTGACGCCACAAGCCTTGTAGGATGACTTTGGCGGTGATCGTGTAGCAGCTCAGCAGTCCCAGCGGGTCGTAGATGCTCATCATCGTGCTAAGGGCCTCTCTCTTCGTCGGTGCGCGCTGTAGATCGCGGACCTCCTTGTGGACTCTGGATAGCGACGTGTTGAATTTTAGTTTGTCGCCTTGGGAGTCCCACAGCATGGCCAGAGTCTTCTGTGTCGTCTTTGGTGACGCGCTGTGTAGTGTTCTCGGCCAGTCGGTCTTCAGGCAGTCCCTCTAGCACCCTCCGGTCGTTGCTCGTCCAGCCTCTTAAGTGGAAGCCACCTTTCCTATGTATTTGGTCCACTTGATCCACGATTTGCATGGCCTTCTGGTCGTCTGGATAGCTGTCTACGTAGTCATCCATGTAATGGGCTTCGGTGATACCGCGATGGGCTTCGGGATGCGATTCGGCGAATTCTTCCGCGTTCCGATTCCGGACTGAGTGTGCCAGGAAAGGTGAACACGATGCTCCGAAGATCATTACCACCATCTTGTATGCGGACGGCGGCTCGCCTTCGTCTTCTCTCCACAGGAACAGCTGGGCCGGTTGGTCTTCTTTTCTGACCTTGACACAAAGAAACATCTCCTCTTTATCGGCCTTCACAGCGACGGCTTCCTCTCTGAACCGGAACAGTATCTTCGGCAGTGACGTCAGAAGATCAGGCCCTTCTAACAAGTGATCGTTGAGGCTCACGCCGTTTGTTCTCGCCGCTGCGTCGAAAACCAATCGCAACTTGCCCGTATTGTTTGGGTTTTTAACCGGGAAGTGCGGCGGGTACCATGTGATGTCACTTCCGGCCTCTGTCCCGTCGCATTTTTCCGCATATCCCTTGCTTATTAGATTCTTCATCTGCCCATGATACTGCGCCTCGTCCACGGGGTTCTTCTTGAGCTTGTTTTCCAAGTTCTTGAGCCTCTTTAACGTATTGTTGTAGCTAAGAGGTAGCTTGACGCCGTTCGTGCGCCACAGAAGTCCCACTTCGAATCGACCGTCTTCCGTTCGTTTGGCCGTTCTGCCAAAGAGGACGATGGCTCGCTGCTCCTCGTTGCTCAGCTTAGCCTTGGACGCTATTCCCAGTGCCACTACTTCGAAGTGTTTCTTCACCATTTCCTCCAGTCGTTCGCCTCGGGTCTCGATCGTAAACACGTGCAGGATGTTCTCGTGTTCTTCCTGCTTTATGAGGCGTCTGGGGATGATTCCATGGATTACCCAGCCGAGCTTCGTCTTGGAGACTGCAGGCTGGTTTCTCTTCCCGATCCTCAGATCCCTGGATACAATGAGCTGCCAGTTGTGCGTGCCGATGAGAAGTTGGGGCTTCTTGCCTTCATAGCATATCTCTTCGTTCTTGAGATCACGCAGGTGAGCAAGTCGGAACAGTGATTCTGGGACGGACTAAGTAAGTAGGTTCAATCCAACCACGGTTCATGCAGTGACGTCATATCTGGTACCATCGTGACCCCGTACGCCAAGTTGTACGAGTCGGCTTTTTTCTTCCCTTCTCTCGGCATTGATCCCATGCATCCTCAGCACCTTCGGTGGGCCGTTTGCACCGATAGCCATCTCGACGTCTTCATCCAGTAGTGTCACTGTCGAGCCCTCGTCGAACAGCGCGAAGATATCCGCTTCGCCCCGTGGACCAACAACTTGAATTCTTCTCATCTTAAGTTTCACCGCACGGTCGGAGGTAACCGATGCGGTAATCACGACGTCCTCTGTCTGTGGGGCACCGCCGGATCTGTCTTCGTGCAGCAGCGCGTGATTAGGCAAGTTGCAGCCCTTCACGCCGCACGGCTTTGCTCTGCAGTTGTATCTTCTGCGCCTGCTTCGTATACACCGGAAACACAGCCCTTCCCTTTTGACTGTGTCCCATCTCTTTTGCATGCTCAGTTTCTTGAAAGCAGCGCAGCGAAACAGAGCGTGATCTTCGGCACATATCGGGCACTTCGTTGACTCTTCACGTATTCTCTTTGGTTGGCTGTGACTCGGCAAATCCCTGCCCTCGTCTGCTATCACGAAGACTGGCCTTCTTGTTCGGGCTTCGTTCTTGTTAGGAGGTGGACGCGGTGTTTCGCTGAACCCGTAGCGCAGCGCCCCGTCCGCTTCTCTCATTAAGAATTCAGAGAGAAGGACGACATCGGGCTCGTTCCTGAAGCGCGACGTCTCTTCTGCCTAGTCGTACCACTTGCTCTTCTCGTATGGGCTGAGCTTCTCCAGGATGTCTCTAGTTAGCAACGGGTTAAAGAGGTACCCGTGCCTCAGCTTCCTCAGGATGGCTACCATGTTCTGAATCTTCACTGCAAATTGGTTGAGTTCTGCCGCCGAACCTCCGAGCCTCGGTATCTTCTTCAGGTCTTCCATCATGCGATCGACCATAACCTCGGGTCGACCGAAGCATTGTTCCAAGGTCTTCATAAATTGTTCGGGCGGCGTCGCGACGCTCAGCAGTGGTGCCACGGCTTTTCTTGCTTCTCCCCGTAGGCAGCTTCTTAGACGAGCTAAGTTCTCGATCGGCTTGAGCTTGTAGAACGCAGTGGTGTCTTCCATGGCTGCTTTGTATGGCAACCATTCCGTGGGAGCACCCGATAATATGGGCAACTCCGTAGTGTGGCGTGACTGGCGTTGGTTCAGCAGTTTGTCCAATGTTTCGGCAAGATGTTAAACCCCATTAGCCCTAGACGTGGGTGATGTGGGTGAGCGTGGGCGGCGTTGCTGCGGCCATTCGAACCTCGTCTTCTGGGCTCCCTTCAGTGGCATGTATTCTGGCTTCGGCGTCTCTCTTTCTTCTATTGATGTCGGCTCTTGTCTAGCCTCTTCGGGTTCGGAAGCGAATAGGTCGCTTATCCAGGCTCGGACACGTTGCTCCACCTGTTCTGATGGCTCGTCGTCGTCGGGGCTGCTACCATCTTCTGCAGCGGCGACGTCAGCGGCGAGCTTCTTCTTTATAAGTTCTGCCTCGATCTGCAGTTCCTTTTTACGAAGAGCGGCTAGTTTCTTCTCCGCCTCGTAATGCTTACGCGCAACGACACGTGCTGTCGATCGACGCGATCTAATTGAAATAGCCTTCTTTCTGGCTACGTACCTGGTCTCGGTTTCAAAATAGTTTCCCAACGGTCCAAAACAGCTGTTCCAATTTTTTCTAAGTGCCGTCTTCGTTATTATCAACCTGATATGGACTTCGAATATTTCTTCGATCTTGAAATTCGGCTCGCCAAAGGACCACGCACTACTGTAGGGGACTGTATTATTCCACAGGGTTTCAACCGCCGGCTCAGATTAGACTCGAAGATAGCATAGTTACACCGATTTAGGCAGAGCCGGGGCGATAATAAAAACACTTAATTTTTGAGGAGAACGATATTCACTTTTTTTTTTTTTCGAATGGGTCTACGCTATTGGCTTTAAGCCGTCTTAGCTTCATCGGTCTACTGACTGCCATCCAGCAGTCGTTTTGGTGGGAAAACAAAGAGGGAGTTTTACTCCCTAGAACGGTTTTTTAAAAATAGCTAAATATCCGTAGAAAACTATATTTAGGTCTGGAGAGACCATAGTCCCTCCTACTGAGGGGTCCGACCCATTCCGCACTCTCTGACGAGTGTGGTTGCTCACGCGCGGCAGCACAAACTAGCGGCGTATTTGTAGGGATAGAGAAGCTCAGTTTTAAGGATCTGGGAGGGCCGTCCCTCCCCCCTTCCGCGTGCGGTCGGGAGGACTCGCGCGCGAATGTCCTGATGTCGAGTGCTTCCGCAGTATTTATAGAGCTTTTCTATAACAATATCGCGGTCGCGGTCATAATTATGTGTGGCTACACTAATGGGAGTCGAACTCGGACCCGGGTTCGAGTCCGGTGGTCCCGTGTTTGAGTCGGTCCGTATGTCTTACGTGTGTTCGTGTCTGGTGTAAGACTATGGGGTAGGCGCCGGCGTCTACCCCGGTGCTTTTCTAATCACGCGGGTGCATGTTTTGTGTTTAGGAGAACTCCTTTATTTTGTTTATCAAGTCTGTGTGACTTGCTAGTGCTGACACGATTTTCACTTTTTTCGTTTTGCTTACCTGGCTCATGGCAATGCCGTATAGAGAGCCCTGCCCGTACGCCTCTTTCGGGCCGATTTGCTATCTCACTTTTACCTCTCTATACGGCTATTTTCCATATTTTTCCCTATTTTTCATGAGCCAGGTGAAGCAAAACGCGTTGTGTGAAATTCTTTATTGTCATCACCATGTACATAAACCCTTATATACTAGGGATCTTATTCTATAAAAAAGATATTTACAACTTAAAGTTTACCATACAAGAAATGTTCTACATTTTTACCATTATTTTCTTAATAACTACTTAAACCTTTATTATGTAATCTTAATCGTTACGCTACACGTTAGGTATTATGTTTGTCTATATAAATCAAAAGAAGCTACGTTAAAATTCACTTTAGTTTAAAATATATAAGCAAAATAACCTGCACTTGATAAAACACCATTTAACACGACTTTTACACACTGATGCTATAGAAATCTATACATATTATAGTCACTGAGTATTCACTATTATAGTTTTATGTAAGTACTGTTTTAAATTACTCGTTTATAGTTCACATTTAAATTCACTGTTCATGTAATTACGTTACGAGGCCGCTGTCCTTAATCGGTATATTTCAGCGTTTTCTAAAATTCAGCACCTAAAGTAAAATTGGGGATGAAAGTCAAAAACCAAATTTCATATGATAGCGTAACAAACAAACAAACTCACATTCAAATTTATAATATTATTAGTAAGGTAATCCTTATTGATTATCTATAGGTATTGTAAACTCCTAAAGTAAAGGGTAGTGTAGGTACTAGGTACCTACAAAAACAAATTAGAACACAAACGAGTTTAACGTTGTTCCCGTGGGATAGGTACTGTCTTTACGCGAGCGGAGCCGCGCGCAAAATACTAACTATAATACTAACCTAACCTAACTTACCTTTTATGTCTACTAAACACGGAAACTTCAGGACCGTTTTAAAAAAAAGTTACTTATCTCTCTCGTCCTTCGTATTTATGAAAAGGCACGATATTTTAATAAATGTTATGAGAAATAAACACCACTTAGGTTAAGTATTATAATACAAATCACAAAAACACTGTGTTTACTGTTAAGAGTACGATAGGATTGGCATAGTCATTTCATGTACTAAAATCCTTAAAATAAAGAATTAAAAAAAAAAACACATAGGTGAGTTTTTGTGATAGGTGTAAGCAGTCAATATATTGCCCAACATTCAACAACTTTAATTAATTAATAAAGCTTTATTTAAAATAACAATAACCTTTATATGTAAGAAATCAATCAACAGCAGCAAAGTCCAAACTCCAAACTTATAACTCGTATGTATGGTCAATATATTTTGTCATTATTCAATAATATTTAAACATTTGAAAATGGTACTAAATAAGCTCTCACATAGATACACATCACACAGAAATTCAAATTTCAAATTATTTCAAAAATAAAATTTTAAATCTCCTATTATGATGTTTAGGCAAAGTAGTAAAAATATTGCTAGTTAATAGGTATTTCTCTCATTCATTATCAAAACTTGCTTAAACTAAATTCTTAATTGATCCGATTAACTATATCATATAAGTCAGTAGATCCGAGATCGCACGATCGTAAACGGAACACGAAGTCTATGTTTCGTTTGACTGTTTCATAAATCAGTGAGTCAATGGTTCGTTTGGCTCGAACTGAGCCTTGTCGAGCCATGGTTCATATTATCGTTCGATAGTAAATTTGTGAATCAAACACTAGTGACCGAATCAATTTCATACGAGTGAACCATTGAACTTTTTGGTTCGTTCGCTCGCGAACGACACATGTTTAATAAATAGTAATAGGCTAATAGGTAATTGCGAGACTTGCGAGATTCTTGCTGCAAGACCAAGGCTGGGAGCGCAATACCATGACCAAGACTGGCTAAGTCTCGCCTTGTTCTTGCATTTGGGCAACACTAATTATTATACTTAAAGGTAAATCCTTTAGTCAGGAAATTTGCCGATGCTTAATACAGAGGCAGATATAACTATTTTTTGATACTCTGAGGCTCTGGACATCAAATCTTAAAACGTTTTACACGGAATCGAATATTTGCCTCGTGGAACGTAACCAGTAATCACTGGGCTAAAGTTACGGTTGTTTTCAATCTCTCAACCTAAAAAATAAGTATTACATCAATAAATACCCATACAAATGTAACACAATTTAACATAGTGGACGACCAGTCAGGTATAACGGTGATTCAACTAGGACACACCTCGAATTATGTATAAAAGCATCCGTTTCGTGCGAATGCACAAGCTTATAATATTCACAAGTCCAATCCAATACTGTATACGCCAGGGATTCTGTAATAGTTCTTTTAGAAGTGCACCCCTTAATCCATATTCAAAAGGCGGTCCTAGTTATATCTAATCCTAATATTTCCTTCCGAAAAAATTGAACTGAACTCAAAATAAAAGGAGGAAATTATTTTTTATTTACAAGTATAATCAATTATTTCTTACATTAAAATCGTCAAACTAGGAATAGTCTGTTGGGGATATCTCCGCTTCTACTCTTCACAAGCTTCACTTATTAATCATCAAATAATTTCTTCAGAAATTAACTCCAACATCACGCGTCCAAGATAGAACAGGTAAATAACATTATTTGTTTTTTTAAATACAGTAATTTAATAATCAGTTTGCTTGTACTAAAATTTTCTAAGCTGACCCCTGATGCATCGAACAGTCAAAGCTCCTGTAGTTAAACAATTATTTTTCATTGAACGAAAACTAGTTGTGTTTTAACAGGCATTTGAGCAAAAAAGTTACTTGAGTTCAGAGTGCGAAGTGTTAGTTTTACTTTTCGCATTCGATCGTGAGCGCGTTTGGCGTTTACTAGGAATTTGTATGTGACAGCGCCACCTAGTTATCGTGTTTACAACTAGGTGGCGGCTGGCGCTGTCATCTAAGCGTCAGTTTACACCGAGATGCGTCCCGTCTAGGTATGAGCTGACCCTAAGGCCTAGAGAAGTTTCTAGAATCGTACCCCAACATAGATACTGACGGCTGCGATTCGACATAGACTGATGCCAAATTATATATCTCTAAAGATATCTTATATTACGTAATGTTCGAAAATACGACAACTGTGTTAGTGCGAATTGTACGACCGTATTTTAAACATGTATTATATTTTGACATATTTGTGCAAGCACACGACAAATATTGTAAAATATATATACATTTTTGTGATGTGCCTGCCAAGACCTTTCTTTTGATACGAGGGCGGGTCAATAAGTCCGTGACTTTTGGAATAAACGAAGATTTTTTGATAAATAAATCATTTTATTTTTCAACGTAGTCCCCCTTGAGCTCTATACACTTTGTCCAACGCTTCTCCAATTTTTTTATCCCTTCCAAAAAATATGATTTGTCGAGGTCCTCAAAATAGGCCTTTGTTTGCGAGATGACTTCATCATTGGAGTCAAATCTTTTTCCACCGAGCCATTTTTTCAGGTTTGGGAACAAGAAGTAGTCACTCGGAGCCAAATCTTGAGAATAGGGTGGATGTGGGAGCAATTCATAGCCCAATTCATGGATTTTTGCCATGGCAACTGCACATGTTTGCACCCTTGCATTGTCTTGGTGAAAAAGAACTTTTTTCTTGGCCAAATGAGGTCGGTTTTGTTTTCAAATCCTCATTGAAGCGGTCCAATAAGTTGGCATAATATTCCCCATTAATTGTTCTTCCCTTTTGAAGATAGTCAATGTGGATTATCCCACGTGCATCCCAAAAAACAGTCGCCATAACTTTATTGGCTGACAAACCCACCTTGGCCTTCTTTGGCGCCGATTCACCCTTAGAAACCCACTGTTTTGACTGTTGTTTGGTCTCTGGTGTGTTGTGATGGATCCATGTTTCGTCCACGGTTACAAAACGGCGCAAAAACTCCTCCATATTGTGATTAAACAACGCCAAACCTTCCTGTCACTTGGATCATTCAAAATTGAAACCACTGAGCCATGCGAGATGCCTATGGCTTCCACAATCTCTTGCACTTTTAATCTTCGGTCGGCCAACACCATATCGTGAATTTTTTCTATTGTTTCGAGTGTAAAGACCTCAACTGGGCGTCCAGGACGATCGGCATCTTCAGTGCTTGTACGGCCACAACGAAATTCAGTAACCACTTTTTTACCATTGAAATCGATGGTGCAGAGTCCCCATAGTATTTATCAAGCTTAGCCTTGGTCTCGGTAATGGTTTTTTTTCGCAAAAAATAATGCTTAATAAGCACACAAAATTCACTTTTTTCCATTGTTTCCTTAAGTTACTGGATAGTCTGATAAAGATAGCTGTAAAACACAAACTAACTGACGCAGCAAGTTCAAATTTTGATAGGAGTCAACTGACAGATGCCTGTTGACAGGAGTAGTGTTGCTTTTTCAGTAAGGAGGTTAGAAATTCAAAAAGTCACGGACTTATTGACCCGCCTTAGTACCAAACACGTCATCACGTGTAATCATCATTATCTCGGTTTAATTTTTTTAGATATTAGAATCTGAGGTTCAATTTTCCAAATAAACATTTTTGAAAAAAGTATATAGCCTATGTTACCCGCGGTATCATTACGAAAATATTAACGGCTCATTTAATGAAAATCGGACCAGTAGCTTAGACGCTACGAGGGAACAAACATGCATACATACATAGACTGCCAAAATCATTACCCGTCCTTTTGGCTTCGCCGTAGTCGGGTAAAAAGAAGACTGGTAGTGTATTTTTTTTCAGTTTTAAAGTTTTCTAAAGAAAAATAGCCGCAATATCGTGCAACCACAGTTTTTATTTATATTTTTGTAAATTATTTTCTTGTATTTCGTTATTTTATTAACTGGCTATGTATAAATAGTAAAATAAAAATACATCTGAAATAAGTTGGAAATAAATCTCAGGGTATAAAATATTGTTCAATGGGAGTGGTTTCAGTTTTCAGACAGTCGATTGTTGTATTCGGATGTCGGATGATTGATTTACATATAGAAATTTCCATACAGATACTCTAGTCAAGATGCATATTTTTAATTTCGAACTTCGCAGTCTAAATTATCGAATGCATCTTGACTAAAAGCCCTGATGTTTCATTATTGATCACTAAATTTTACCCGCGGCTCCGACTGCATAAATACAATATCCCACGGGAACACTGTACCTTTGCGGGATAAAGTGTTAACCCAGTGCTCAAACTACTACCACACCAGTTTACATAAAAAACCGTTCAGTAGTTATTGCGTCAAAGAATAACAAATATCCCTCCTTCCTCATAAACTTTCATATTTATTTCATACTAGCTTTGGCCCGCGGCTCCGCCCGCGTAAATACAGTATCCCACGGGTACCTACACTGGATATTTATGGGATAAAACGTAGGGTACAGGTACAGGGTTTTGTACCCTACGTTTTATCCCAGAGCCAAAAATACTAGCATACCATATTTCATCAAAATACGTTCAGTAGTTTTTGCGTGAAACAGTTACAAACATCCATCCGTCCTCGTAAACTTTCACATTTATAATATTAGTAGGATTTTGTTACTTTTGTAACTTTTACGTTATGAAGTTTATTTCGTTTAGTCTTTAACGATATTCCGTGATTTCATTAAATTAATTTCGCTGCGTAAAATGTACCTACGATAAGTAAAATAATACATTTTTTCATTTTACAGTATACATAAATGAAGCAAGATGCTACCAATAACTCTTACCATAGCTTTCTTTAATTTTGTGTCATCTGCAGAATTTGTTGATATCAATATAAAACAAGGCACAGTACGGGGATACAAGTCGCCTGAGGGAATTTTTGAATTTTACGGAATACCTTATGCCACAGCACCGACTGGAACTGATAGATTTAAGGTAATAAATATTAGTAAATATATTCTAAACTGGTTGATTTTTTTGTTTAAAATTAAATTATTCGCCAATTCACGCCATACTTAAATAAAATTTAAAAATGCATTTTAAGTAAGTATAATATTTGCAACAAATGTCAAAGTTTTATTAATACTTTACTTCCACAGGCACCGCTTACTCCACCAACATGGCAAAAACTATTTAAAGCCACAGAAAGGCGTATAGCTTGTCCACAACCAACTATCAGGTTAGCTAGAGAGTCAAATCTAACTTTTAGCGAAGACTGTCTTATAACTAATGTATACGTACCAGATACTGACAAAAAGGATCTTCCAGTTGTCGTGTACATCCACGGAGGAGCTTATCAGTTTGGTTTTGGTGAAAATATAAGACCGAATACAATAGTTAGAAACAAAGAAATAGTAGCTGTAACTTTCAATTATCGACTCGGTCCTCACGGTTTCCTTTGTCTCGGTACTGAGGATGCACCAGGAAATGCCGCTATGAAGGATCAAGTGGCATTGTTGAGATGGGTCCAAGAAAATATAGCGTCTTTCGGAGGAAATCCAAAGTCAGTCACCATTTCAGGATGCAGCGCTGGAGGATCGTCCGTAGATCTGCATTTAGTTTCGAAAATGTCAAGAGGCTTATTCCATAGGGCAATCGCAGAAAGCGGATCTTGCGTTGCTACTTTTAGTGTCCAAGTAGATCCAATCGTGAACGCCAAATATTATGCTAAATTATTGCATTTTTCTGATGATAACGATACTCAGAAACTGGAATCATTTTACAAAAATACATCACTGTCTTTACTGAATTCGGTCATGGTCATGGAAAAAACCGATGCATCAGTGACCTTTACGCCCTGCATAGAAAAAGACATCGGTCAGGAGATGTTCTTAGATAGCTATCCATTCACAAACGACTACTATGAACCGGTGCCCATGTTATTCGGATTAACAAACATGGAAGGTATGACAAGAATATATTCCCTTCGGAAGTGGAAAGATTTGATGAATAAGAACTTTTCAAATTTTCTACCCGAGGATCTAGCTTTCGAAACTAAGGAGCAGCGGCATGAAATGGGGGATCGAGTTAAACATTTTTATTTTGGCGACAAAACAGTAGGCTTCAAGACTGCTGTGAACTACGTTGATTATTTTACAGATAGACTTTTCATGCATTCTATTACAAAATCTTTGGACAAGCACGTGGCAGCTGGAAATAAACACGTTTACTTCTACGAATATTTATTTTATGATGAAAGTGTACCTAACACCAGACACAAAATCTTTCAAGGCGCCTCCCACTGTGCCCAATCATTTGCAGTTTTAGATGAAGTAAATGAAGATGGAATGTCGGAGGAATATAAACACATGAAAGCTGTCATGAGAGAGTTATGGACCAACTTCATCATAACCGGGTAATGTTTTATTTATTACACTTGGTAATGTATTCTAAGGGAATTTCTTTGTCTTAGATATATTTATTCATAAGATTATGAAGTTTTTAATGTTATTTGAATCGAAATGCATTAGGTACTATCAACAAAATATGTCGGTCTGAATATTTTCTTATAATTTTATTTTACTTTTTGCCTGTATGCATAGACGTATATATTAAAGACAAGGCATGTCGAGGCAAAACTGTCCCCACTTAAATGGTCCCACTTTTGGAGTCGTTTGGGGCTTATTTTGACATTTGAGGTATGGTGAAATCAAGATGGCGTTACTTTTTTTGTATGAAGAGTTTATCTGTCAATTGTACGTCATAACTCATATCCTATCTTTAGTTTCGAAATATTTGCCTCTATGTATCATAAACTGCTTTATTTTTTCAGAAAACCGGTTCCCGAAGGTTCCAAGCTACCATCTTGGCCGCCGGTAGAACAAGACGGAGTACCGTTTATGTCAGTAGACAGCGAATTAGAATTGAAATGGCACAGGAGTGATCAGGGTAGAATGAACTTCTGGAATAGAATTTATGACAAACACTTTCGGGAGCCAATACCGCCCACTTCATAAAACTTTTTGAAAATTTCAAAGTATAAAAATATTTTTTTAACTAGTCACGTTTTCATTGCTAATATTATAAAGAGAAAAGATTTGATTGTGTGTATTTTCGCTTTGAATAGGCTCCAAAACTACTTCAACAATGGTGATGAATTTTTGGCACAGATGTACACCACGGGGAAGGACATAGGCTACTTGTCCAAATGTACGGTGCCTACGAGATTTCTTTAACTTTGAGATGGGTAATGTCTAGTAGGCCATAAAGAGACTGACGACACAAGGTAATATACCCACGGTGACCCGGCCTTTAGCCTCAGCTCAGTCACCGCAATAAATAAGAGAAGTCATTGGTACCGAGCACAGTAAAATTAATGTTCTTTGACTCAAAAAGGGCCATGAAGTTTGGTTCTACATTTAGATAAATGCTATTTGTATCTTTCCATAAATAAGAACTTACAATATTACGAGTTATATGTACCAGACAAATCGGCAAAAGTGCTAAGGGTTATTAAAATTTCCTCATAAATGGTGAACTGCACTTAGTTACGGTCACCAATAGATCCGGTGAACTACTTGTCTACCTTATTACCTGGCAATAAGGATCAAAAGTTTCAACAGCAAATGATTAAAACAATAATATTTTTATAAAAAAAAACTATAACCCGACTTCGTTAATTAAACCCCATTTATTAAAATCGGTCCAGTATTTTAGGTGCTACGGTGGAACATACATACATACATAGACTGCATAAAAATCATTACCTTTCTTTCTGGCTTCGCCGTGGTCGGCTAATTTAATCTAATGTAATTTACTTGTGGTATTTAATAAATAAATAAATAATAAAATAAAAATACAAACAATACTATTGTTTGTAAAATTTTGAAAAAGTCATTAGCTCTTTTCTTTTCTTTTCATCTACAAACATCTTTAGTGTCAAATTCATGCAAGTTGCAAAATTTTCAATGATCTTTTAATTTTCGCGGTTCATTGGGCTAGTTTATAGTATGTATAAAATATAATTCTTTATTTCTGTACCATAACATAACACAATATATCTGATGAAATTTTAATGCTACGTACGAAGTAACTAAATACAGAAATTTATTCAGTTTTAGGTTATGTGATTATTATCTAAGTATATTATATAAATATTGTAGTTCACCCCAAAGTAAGCAAAAGCCTAAATATTGTTATCCACATTACACATTTCAACGTGAAGCGGCTTTCAGACTGCGCTATAATATAATAGCATATAGTTTATAGCTCATAGCACTACAATATCGCGCACCATACATTGTTATGGACACGTTCACACTGTACTGTACTATATATTATTGGCTTACTATACACTATAAAATAGTGCGATACGCTGAGTTCATGCTGTGCTATATCGCGCGTCGCCCTCTTCCTCTTCCCTCAAACGACACAACACGTAGTCTCTGGACACGATCCTGCGCCTGAGACGGATTTGCTTTGGCGCGGGCGCCAAATGATTTTTTTTTGTCGTAATTTTTCTCTATTTTAGATCTGGGATTACAACATGGAACACTTTATAAAGAGTGTAAGAAAATATCCGTCGATGGTGATGCGTGCTGTGCAACTGTGCTCACTCCTCAAAGATCGCGGTCAACTGAGCTTACTATATACTATAAAATATAAATGCTTGCGATAGTATCATTTAGTATAGCATTAGGTCCCTCTTTGCTGTACTATATAGCACAATAGTATAGCGTAGTCTGAAATGAGCTTTATCGAACGAGAATTGTCGGAAACTTATGACGGCACCCATACAATTGACATTCGATATCGTTAGGAACAAGTAGTTGTCAATTGTTCCTACTTGGGCTACTGATATGCCCCACTTGCGAACATTACAGGATTAAATAACATATTTAAATAAAAAGAAAATAATATCTTCTATACTTACATAAAATTAATTTCTATTTGAAAGGCAATATAGCTTTCCATTTAATTTATCATTCCAAAATCTGCCGCGTTCAAAGATATTACAGCGTGGATCTGCAAAGGTAATATCGTGTATGAAAACTTACAAGTTGCGACGTTACGGCCAATATCCGTGGGCTTCGTAAACTCCGCCCCATATTACCTGACATAGAAGCTTATGAAAGATAAGCCAGCCGTATTTTATGTTCCATTTTGCCTGCGACTTTGTTTGCGTAGACCGAAAATCTAAATACTCCAAATGATAGAATGTTAACTTTTAATTTTGATATAGCTAACAAACTATATGTATGCAAAAATATATTATATTATAAGGAACAGTTCACACCGAAACCAAACGATACGCGAGGTGGCGCTGTAATTTTAAGATAGCCATTCTTCAAGTGTAATGTTATAATAAAGTTCAATTTTGAACTTTATTCATTACACACGTATCAATGGAAGAGTTCGAATGTCATGTTGCACCGCGCTGCACAGCGCATGTGCAGTGCATGACTGATGTCATATAAAACGTAACGTCTTTTTGTAAAGTGAATGAAGTTCCATTTTCAATTGCTATCTTAAAAATGCAGCGCCGCTTTGAGTTGCGCATCGTCGCTGTGTGAACTGACTCTAAAGCGGTTCTCGCTTAAAAGAGTAAATAAATTTCTATAAAACTTTAGCTTGATAGTAGGCTTTCAGCTCATGTGTATAGTTCTGTAATCCCCAATGTTATAGGCTGTTGCTGTGTTATTACAGCATGTGATTTTGGGGACCCTTAATTTTAAGTAGTGTTTAATTATTAAGGTGTAAGCCTTAGTTTTGCATGAAACATCCACGTACTATTGGTACCGAAAATGTTTGGTACCGTGGTGATTGAAATTAGCAGACGTCCGTTGACGTCGAAAGGGTTGATGATTGATAGACGGATAGACGCTGCGGATGTGGCCGTAAATCATGGTAATGAAATTATCGACCGTAATCGATCAATCACTGCTGTAATTAGGCGATCAACCCTTTTCAAAATATTATCGGGCGATAATAATACATTCATATCATAGGTTCAATTTAATTGATACGACTAAGATGAAGTAGTTAAGTTATTTGAAACTCTTTGATATGTTCTTTAAAACAAAAAGAAGATACAATAATCAGAAATCAAGCCGTATTATAAATTCGTTTCCGTGTGAATTGAACCTTAAGCAATATGCGATCTCAAATAAATGAAAAGAATGCTTTGTTGTTTTATTATGCACAAATTGTTGTTTTATATTGGTTATTTTGTATTATAGATAAGATATAATACAAATTTATCTAAATTCTTATACATCTACTTAACCCAAATTATTCGACTTAAAATTATCACCTCTAAAACTAAATCACAATTTAAAGCTGATCGTCATTCATTAAAGTAATTTCCTGACTCCTTAATTCACGATCCTTCAATTTCAACCATATTTGCTTGTAAATTAGTGCCGCAAACGCTGCCCCAAGCAATGGTCCCGCCCAGTACAACCACTGTACTTTCCACGTGCTGGTCCACATCGCTGGTCCTAGTGATCGGGCTGGGTTCATACTCGCCCCGGTCAGAGGACCACCAGCTATCGAAAGACCAATAACAGTCAAGCCAAACTTTAAAGAAACAGCTTCTGTGTGTGTTTCATTTACCGGATCCCAGATAGAACATGTGATGAAGATTAGGGCAATAGTTAAAAGAGCTTCAATGCCTAGAGCCTGAAGAGATGTGTAGCTCAAATGGGGTTGAGTGACACAGATTCCTTTACTAAGAAAGTCACTTGGTGATAGAGCAACCAGAGCCCCGTATCCAATGAATGCCCCAATACATTGTGCAATCACATACGTTACTCCAAGTACCAGCGTCATTTTCCCCCAAATTACAGCAGCGAGAGTCACACAGGGATTCATGTGAGCTCCAGATATGTGGCCAAAGGTCTGAATATTGAAAAGCACAATCAAACCAAATCCGATCGGAGCATACAACGGTTGTAGTGGTCCTTCAATCGGTATACAGGTCATGCAGCCTAACAGCATTAGTAAGGCTGTCGAGATCACTTCTCCGAGTATGGCTCTCCAGTGAACTCCGCTCCAGAATAGTAGTTTGTTCGCTCGTTTCTTCTTTACCGCTTCGTTCACAATCATGTTCTCTGTCACAGCTACGTGAGCTTCTACCGCCATTGCTTAAAAAATTGGCACCGTCACATCCGTGTACGCACGCCCGACGACTGCAGAAAAGTGCGAATGTTATGTGTTTAATCAACAATCGCAAAGTTCATTCATGTCAGATATTGTATCGTGTGGTCGCGTGATAAGGAATTTTATCAGTTGTATTTAATTACGTTATATTATTTATTAATATTTTCCGAGCGCTCAATTAAGTATTTCATCGCTATCATAAGTGTTTTAATTTATTTTTACAATATTTCAATATCATCGGAATAAAAGTAAATGTTGGTATCTATTATGTACTAAAAATGATGTTGATTATAAAAACTGTATCATCAACAGACGATAGATATCTATAAACAAACAGGAGGAAAGTTGTATAAATTAATAATTTATCCCTGAACGGAACCGTCTGTTATTATAAGGTACAAAGCTGTTGAATTAAATTAAGAAAGAGATTGATAACAGCACTTAACAAAATACAGAAACGGAAAAAAGACAATAAAATTGACAATAAAAGATTACTGAAACTCGAAATGGCCGGGCCCGTGCAAATTGTTAAAACGACACAATATACTGCCGCCAAAAACACTGTTTAATTTAGCCAAGTAGGTCAAGTTTTTTTTTAATGAATTGAACTAGGAAACGAGCAGACGGATCGCCTGATGGTAAGCGATTACCGCCGCCCATAATCGCAACACTAGAGGAGTTATACTTGTAACTCCTTTGGTGTTGCGACTTGCATTCCTGGTCCATAAACTCCCCAATCCCCCCTTGGCCCTCCGGTAACCTCACTCACTCGGCAAATCACAACGCTAGCGTTATTTCATGCCGGTTTTCTGTGAGGGCGTGGTATTTATCCAGTCGAGCCGTCCCATTCGTGCCTAAGCGTGGCTCTCCTATAGTTAATGAATAAATAAATATAGGTTGTGTATAACTGTGTCCCAACTCCCAATGCTACATTTATGGTAGGTACAAACTACAAACACAGTATAATTAAGATTTTTTTTATTTTTTAATATTAAGATCACTTAAAAGGTAATGGAAAATAATATTAAATAAAAGAAAACAGGAAGGAATAAGCAAGTGGGTAACTTATAAACCACTTTGGAGGCTGATTACTCGAAAATGGTTGACTTTGTAAAAAGTCATGCATCAAAAGCTGCCCTTATTTAAAAAAAATCATCGCCACTTCACATGTATGTAATGTCATCCCCAAAAATAAAAATTATATTTATTTTATGATGCCAAAACTTAAATCTATACACAACCTATAACTGTACCAAATTTCATCCATTTATATTCATAATTACATAAGTTAGAAGGGCGGACAGACAGACACACAGACGGACCGAGAAAGCGAAACCCTTGGAACCCTAAAAATGCCGCGTTGCGTCTCTGTGTGAACTAACGCTAATCTTTGATCGAACGAGGTTCCTCCCTTGCCAGGCAAAAATAAGACGACCAAAGCCAAAGACCGATGCGTCAGCAGGTTCGGATGAACGCTATATTGTACGTTGAATGTAGGTCAGTTTGGCAACGGTTTACTATTTTGTGCGTGCTCCAGATGACGTTCATTTCCCTTACTTTGCCTGTGATTTTGGCTAGGTTTAGTGTTCCTTGACAACAATTTTCAATAAATACTAGCTGACCCAGCAAACGATGCTCTGCCATAGATTAAAGAGGACCAAATAAACAGCTACATACTAAGCTCGATTTGATTGCACTACCCACTACAAGCGGCGAAAGTGGTATAATCCTGTAAAGCCAGTCATTTGTCACAATGAGTTTGATGTCGCGTTCGGTAGCCATTGCGTCGAATAACAGATTTTTGGAATTTCATATAATACCTAATATAGGTGGTAAATATTTAAGTAATTAGATGGTATTCACGAGTGCTATCTTCTTAAGTAAGTATATTATGTAAAGCTTATCTGTAACTATTATTACTATATTTTTTTAAGCTATATAAAAATATAAAAAACGGCTGTTCATACGTTATATGCTGCATTATACTAGAGTATATAGTTATGATTTAATTTACATAATTATGATTTATTATACCCTAATATTTTGAGACAACCCTGAAAAACCAATAATTTCAAAACTAAGCATGGGCTATGACGTACTTTCAAAAAGAAAAAATCTTTATACAAGAAAAAGTTACGCCATCTTGATTTCAGAATATTTTGACAATTAAATGAGAACTGTTCAAACTATGACAAACAAATGTCAAAATGTCAAGATGACAAATGTCAAACCTTTTTGTTTTTTTTTATGGCGTCGGCTTATCTTAAAACCATTTGCCAGTGTCAAGTAAAAAAGGCGGGAAATAGAACTTTCGTTTCAATTTTCAACACTGTCTTCATAATATATCGTCAAGTCTAAAGTCTAGTCAAAGTCCAAATATATAGTCAGTACAGTCAATGAGTCATGTCAGTTGATTCAGTAAAGTGGTAGACGCATTACTGAAAGTTCCTAGGGAGTTTTGGCGGGAAACACAAAATAGCATGTTTTTAGAAGTTGTACCACTTGCCCACACTAATTGTGCACGTTAACGAATATTTAATGGTTAATATTCTACCAATATTACAAATTAAGAACCGAAATAACACAAACTTATGAAGAAATACAAAATTCCACAACGTCACCCATTGAACTCCCCGGCAAAACTTGACTGCCCCAAACAACCCCAAAAGTATGGCAGTGTTAGAGTAGACACTTTTTACCTCGATATGCCTCGTCTATAATATATACTTAATTATATGTTAAAACTTGTAATCGATTTCGAAGCTTATATGAAAATTGTCTCTGCAGTCTGCCATTCCTGGTCCTGCCATTAAAATTATCAAATCACCTAGGGATATGAAAAATAATTTACAACTTGGTATTCTCAGACCTAGCAAATATAAATTCATAAAAATCGGTCAAGTTTAGGAGGTGTTTAGTTACATAAGAATTTTATGAGGCAACTTTTTCAAGTCGGCAATTATTTTTTTCTTACGGAAGTTTTCATCCAGATCGGGGTATATTATACTAATACTATATGTAGTACCTAATATTTTAGTGAAAACGCAACTTAAACGTAAAATTTATTATAACTTATATGTGGTCAAATAAAAATAATCAGTTTTTTTTTTTTTTTTTAATAAAGAAAATATGTTTATTAACTTACATCATTTATTTATATATACATTTAGGTATATGTTATAGACGAGGCATGTTGAGGCAAAAACTGTCTCCACTTAAATGGCCCCACTTTTGGAGTTTTTGGGGAAATTTTGACATTCGAAGTAGGTACGGTGAAAACCAAGATGACGTAACTTTTTCTTGTATGAAAATTTGTTCTGTCAAATGTATGTCATAGCCTATCTTTAGTTTTGAAATCTTTGGGTAAAGTATAATTTAGATCGTATTACGAGTATACCGTACTCAGAATTCTATAACAAGCTTACTTTTCCAGCAACTAACATTAATTACAACCCTGGAAGATTTAGTACTTAACAATATCTGTCTCGGTCGGAACTCGAGAGTTTCTTGGTAAGGGATAATGTGGTACGTCATACATACCTTCAAGTTAAATTCTGCAGCTTTTAATTTAATCTTATAAAGGCACGCGAACACTATATAGGGCCGCGGCGGGCCGCATCACAGCGCAAAATGCGTACTTTGCACATTTAGCCGGGCCGCAGCTCATTGACTCATTTTGAGTACCTACAGTACACTGCCAGAAGTCGCACGAAGTAAGCAAGATAGTTGCATAGTTGCAGAAGTAAGAAAAACGTTGCACGTTGTATGGATAGCTCCGACTAAGTATTATATTTTTTTCGCCTGTTTTTAGAAGAACATAATAAAAAAATTCTACAAAAATGCTTTTTACCACACTTTGCTGCTGCTTTCCAGCACTGTGTCGCGCCGCAGGGCGGGTCGGGACGCATCGCAATAACCAAAATCCGCGGTGGAGTGATGCGGCCCGGCAAAGTGTACGGTAGTTAAATAAAATACAATATGGAGCGCATTTTTGCGATGTGGTCCGCCCCGCTGCGGCGCGACATAATGTGCGCGTACCTTAAATGCGAGGAATGTAATATATTACTCTAGCAACAACCGCTGAACTAATTCGAATAATTAGCGCGGAGATAGTGTATAGCCCAAATTAACATATTTATAATACATATTAATAATATAGCTGAATTATCGTGTAGGCAAAATATACGGTAGTAGGTATAATATAGTAAGGTTGTTGTACGATTGTAGTAGCATGTAGAAGCGAAAAGAGCTGTATAAAATAATCACGTTTTTGCCGCTCAATATCTAGTAAACTATACACACGATTTTTATGAACTTTACAACATTAGCTTGTGCCACTAACGACTTCTCCACTACAAAAATTCAAAACCGACACAGTTTATTACAAACGAAAATATGGGTGCACGAAAAAGTCGCTAAATACTTCGCGAATAGATAGTAGATAGCATAATCGATAGCATATAGAATTTACATTAGAAAAAACAAAAAATATTACTTTGTTGTCCGGTTTCGGGAAGGCATTCGAGGTATTGAGTTAAAATTAACACCGTATACTCAAGTGTTCGTTCCCTTGAGGTTTTGGAAAATCTCACTAAACCTAAAAAACCTTTAAACCTAAAAAACGTTAACCTAAAAAAAAGTTAAAGCCGTTTATACCGCAAAAATACTCACGCCATCACACTTAAGGGAATTAAAATTCATAGGTAACTCCTAGTTTCTCTAGAATGCTGTTTACATCTAATATTAGTAAGTAGGACAGAATGTATTATAATTATGTTATTTAGTACCTCAAATGTAATACCCTCACGAACTGTTGATGTGTAATATACAATCCTACTATCCTACTAATATTATAAAAATGAAAGTTTGTAAGGATGGATGGATTTTTGTGGCTCCTTCACGTAAAAACTACTGAACGCAATTTGGTGAAAATTGGTATGGTAGTAGATAGAGATCTGGATTAAAACATAGGCTACTTTTTATCCCGAAAAGTACAGTGTTCTCGTGGGATACTGTATTTACGTCGGCGGAGCCACGGGCAACAGCTAGTAAATTAAATAAATAGAACTATGAAATTTGACAAGTAACTACGTTACATACTAGAAGTACAAGAAAAAACCGGAAAACTGCATATTTGTAATCTTAAAAAATAGGTGGTCTAATAGAGGATCGAAATTTCAAATCGAAGCTACTAGGTCAAGCCCTTTATGTGTGAAGTGCGGACAGACAGACAGACAGATGGATGGACAGAGCAAAACTATAAGGGTTCCTTGTGTATTATGGAACCCTAAAAAACAACCCCTGTCGTAGTCAAGCAGTAAGCGTGCTGATGATGATGAATTATAGCTAAGAACACTCTCATTCATGTCAGCTTTCAAACAAAAAAAACTAGATCAAAATTAGTGGTCATTGGTAATTTGCACCGATGACTCTCTGCAAACTTAACGCGAATTAACTATAGTTATGGTTGGTACATACGGTACGGTTGGTATGGTTGGTAGATACGGTACGGTTGGTACGGTTTGTAGATACGGTACGGTTGGTATGGTTGGTAGATACGGTACGGTTGGTATGGTTGGTAGATACGGTACGGTTGGTATGGTTGGTAGATACGGTACGTTTGATATAGTTGGTAGATACGGTACGGTTGGTATGGTTGGTAGATACGGTACGGTTGGTATGGTTGGTAGATACGGTACGTTTGATATAGTTGGTAGATACGGTACGGTTGGTATGGTTGGTAGATACGCTACGGTTGGTATGGTTGGTAGATACGGTACGTTTGGTATAGTTGGTAGATACGGTACGTTTGATATAGTTGGTAGATACGGTACGGTTGGTATGGTTGGTAGATACGGTACGGTTGGTATGGTTGGTAGATACGGTACGTTTGATATAGTTGGTAGATACGGTACGGTTGGTATGGTTGGTAGATACGGTACGGTTGGTATGGTTGGTAGATACGGTACGTTTGATATAGTTGGTAGATACGGTACGGTTGGTATGGTTGGTAGATACGGTACGGTTGGTATGGTTGGTAGATACGGTACGGTTGGTATGGTTGGTAGATACGGTACGGTTGGTATGGTTGGTAGATACGGTACGTTTGATATAGTTGGTAGATACGGTACGGTTGGTATGGTTGGTAGATACGGTACGGTTGGTATGGTTGGTAGATACGGTACGTTTGATATAGTTGGTAGATACGGTACGGTTGGTATGGTTGGTAGATACGCTACGGTTGGTATGGTTGGTAGATACGGTACGGTTGGTATAGTTGGTAGATACGGTACGTTTGATATAGTTGGTAGATACGGTACGGTTGGTATGGTTGGTAGATACGGTACGGTTGGTATGGTTGGTAGATACGGTACGTTTGATATAGTTGGTAGATACGGTACGGTTGGTATGGTTGTTAGATACAGTACGTTCCAATCCAAAGTGATCCAAAGTGTTTAATGCCCACACTCATGTGTAATCAAAGTAGTTTTAGACAAAACAGTTGCTATTCTAACGGCCGAATACTGAAACGCTAATCAAAATTAAGAGCCCTATTCAGAGGCGGTCGCTGTCTCTAACCGAAATGATAAGGACAGCATGCGACTTGAGCGTCACTTGATTTAACTATCATTCCAGAATTCGGCCGTAAATCTATCAATACCAAACACTGTGATTAGCTGTTTTCAGCAAATTCGTATTTGTACAGCTTCGCGTGGCTTTACAATTCACATAGTACAAAATTAATCATGATCAAGGCGTGTAATTCTACTGTCCTAATACTATTATAAATCCTACTTCCTACTACTATTATAAATGTGAGTGTTTGTGAGGATGGATGGATAGATGCTTGTGAATCTTTCACCCAAAAACTACTGAACGTATTTTGATTTGGCAGTAGTTTAGGTTCTGGATTTACAAGTAGGCTACTTTTTGTCCCGAAAAGGACAAATGTTCCCGTGGGATATTGTGTAAACGCGGCAGGAGCCGCGGGTAAAAGCTCTAAAGTCTCAAAATGTTGATGACCACTAGCAATAGTATTAGGGCTCCTACACATAATTGTATACTAGTGCCCGTATACGAGCACGCAGATATTTGCGATGCGTTGCGAATTCGCAATTATGTGTGGGAGCCCTTAAGTATGTTCTCCTTTTCAATGTATATGCATGTAAACATTTTATAAACTTTATAAAAATTACTGCCATTAATAAAACGCGCGTTTAAATATAATCTCTGTGTGCGAACTGCGTACTAAGCTCATAAAATTTAATGTGATTGCATCCACATCCACAGAATGATATATGTATTAAATACGTTTATAAATGGCTAAATAAAGCACAACTCAGTGCCAGCCCCGGCTGAATAAATTTTAATTAAACTTTTAATTAAGTTTAGTGATAACTCCGCTTGACCTTTCGAACAATTGCTGTACAAAATTATTTGGTGACTATTAATTTACATTTAATTTTCTTTTCAATCCTCGATGTAAAAAGAAGGTCGTTTTACACGATACAATGGATGATTCGTTTGAGTTTCATACCTGAGCCTTTAGCCATGTTGCCATTGCTAATTACGACATAAGCGTCGCTAAGTGACACTGCGATGCTTATGCTAAATCCCATACATTTTGTTTCCGAAAGCCTCAGGTTCTACGTAGAAGGCTTGCTTAGAACAGGCGGTAGGTAGAGTTCGACTTATTATCTCGACTCATAACAATGGGGACGATGACTACGTGTAAAATATTGAGTTAAATTGATATTCAGAAATATTGAGGAATCACAACTTGATAAATGTAAAAAAATATTATATTTTATGTCTAGCTTAGTAATTAAGGATATCTTATAAGTAGAAAAAAAGTTAATTTTTTTGCTAAATTAGTAAACAAAACCTACATCGATAGTTTACTTACATCATATACAAAAACATTCATTACGGTAAGTAGGAACTCAACCGCACGAATATCGGAAATATTTACATATATCATGTTCCTGCGGCCGTATACTTCATACACTTTAACCTAGGCGTGACGTCACAGCTAGGTACGACTTTAGTGTGGAGCGTTTTCACGAGACTTGCGAAATTTTGTAAACAAATTGCTGTACCTTTGAAAATATTGACTTTTGATATACTGTATCTTTTGAGAAGTTACGCATATTTAGGAGTACTATTCATTTTTGCAATAAAAAGAATCAGTCATCTAGCCTGTTAAGCGCTATTTAAATTGATTAATTGAATTGATTGGCTATCAAGTTCATGCTGTACATGTCATTTTGTCAAGACGACTTTGGGCTTAAATTTACATTGGAACTACCTATTTTATATTTTAAATAATAAATACTTTATTTAATAAATGATTTATAAATTTTCTTGCGATATCATCTCGATTTCTTCGTGAAAGACTCGTCAGCCATATTGGATATTAAAACTTGGTTTGGAGAAAATGTAATACCAATATGGAACGTGCATCAAATTCGAAGACAAAGTTAAAGATAAGTAGTACTATTCATGTCCATGTTCACCAAACACTGAAGTTAAATGTATAGGGTACCATTTGTTTTATTTTTTTATTTTAGAATTATTGAGTTTTAAGCATAAACAATAGGAAATAAATTTCTAAAATTAAAGTATACGGATTACGGACCTCAATTATATTATATACTCGTTTGGTTATGAAAAAAAAAAAAAATTAAAATTTAAAAATTTAAAAATTATTTAAATAAGGTTTGTACTTGTGCAACGAAATTTCCTTAAAATTACTTTAGAAAAAATGAACATATAATCCAAACTTTGTAACAAAATTTGGCATTAGGCGTTTGTAAGCGGAGATGCTCCAAATAGATTGTTCTCTCGAGACTTCGTGGGCTAATAAATTGAGCAAAATTTTTATAACATTACCCTTGTTTAATTCAACGTCTATTTTACTTTTCTTTTTCAAATACTTCACTGTGACTGTCTCTTAACTTCTCTTAAAATCTTAAAGAAAAACGAGAGAGGAGAAATGAGTTTTTACAAGTCTGAAAATTACTGAAAGAAGCGAAGTTACTGTGACCAGTTAATCGTATGTTATTTGTCTCAACACTCTTCGTTATATAATCGCGTCTGAAATCTGAATAGTAAGGGGTCAGTTCACACGGTGACGATACGCGACGCTACACGGCGCTGCATTTTTAAGATAGCTCTATTCAAAATTGAACCACTAAAATCACTACAAAAAAAGATACTAGTTTCATATGACATATTCAGTGATACGCTGTAAATGCGCTGTGCAGCGCGGTGCAACTTGACATTCGAACTCTTACAATGAAACGTGTATCTTCTTGTGTAATTAATAAAGTACAAATTTAATAAGCGATAAAACGATACGAGACATAGCTATGACCCTAAGATACCATAATTTATGATAATCGCAAACGTAAATTGCTATCTCAGGAATACATTAAAACGTCAGTCAACACATTAATTTTGATTTTGGTATTAGGAGGATTTCAGCTGCAATTTTTCATCGTAAAAGTCATATTATTCCAATAAATCTAGACTAAATGGCGCTGAGATAAAATTGAAGGCTTTTATTGGAGGCGTTTTCATGTGATGTTATATTTCGATTCGAGTTTAGACGTCGAGTTTAGTTTATTCTACATTTCATAAAGTATTTAATGTGACGTTGGGTCAATTCACACCGCGACGATACGCGACGCGACGCTGTATTTTTAAGATAGCTAATCAAATTTGGTCTTTATTCAATACACTGCACATGCGCTGTGCAGCGCGGTGTAACGTGACATTCGAACTCTGGCAATAAAAAGTGTATCTTGTGTAATGAATAAAGTTCAATTATGAATTTCTATATAAAAACGCAGCGTATCATCTCATTTCGGTGTGAACTGACCCTTACTCGTTGAAATAAAGGACTGAGCCAAATGAAATATATTATAAGCAAGACGACAACTACTTTGTCTAATCATAAGTATACATAATATTTTATATTTGCAATGTGATCAACCAAATCACGTCTTTATCAAATTCGATCGATTTTGTTGATAACGCTATACTTTTATATTTAACATTACGAAGCGATTCGATCGAAAATCCGAATATTTTTAAATCCCATCATAAAATCTTATCAAATCATAATCTAATACCGCAATCATCAGTGAACCCTTAGGTACTTTTCATAGATAAGCTAGCAATTACAACATTTCTGACAGAGAGTCCAATTTCTTTTGAATTTTCTACTGCATGTTTCTGAATGTCGAGGGGAAACTGGGGACACTTAATCCCCCCTTTTATTTTTGTAACACGAATATCTATCCATAAAAACGGATATGCTTATCTGATCGTGTTCGAAAGGCACTCTATCTGGCGACAAGAATTTGTGTCATCTGATAGAATATCAGTGAAAAAGCTACTAATTTGGTTATTACTACATTTTGCCCGCGACTTCGCACGTGCAAAAAAGATCCTGCCGGAACTGTACATTTTCCCGCGAATTCTTTCCCGTGGACTGTAGTCTAAGCTTATAATTATATTATGTGCCGAATTTGATCAAAATAAATGTCCACTAGTATCAGAGTATTCAATGGAAACATACAAACAAATAAATATTTCTCCTTTATTATATTATAAGTACATAGTAGCTGATATTGAAAACTAAAGACTGGGAATTATATCAAGTGTCGCCTATATAAGAAAGACTTGATCCCCTATTCAACTAGGTACATTTTTTTAAAACGAGCAATTGGCCCACCACACTTACCCACCACTGCAACTCCTGTGTAGCCAGGATCTACAGTGGTAACCAACCGCAAAAACCCTTTGATATGATCTCAGGGGTGCCCGGGGGACATGCTAAATCTGCTTGGAACCCGCAACGAAATTAATCAGAAGATTGTAGGAGGAGTAGGAAGTATTTAACTAGGTACAAACTAGAAACTATCATCTACCGACTGTTTACTACCGTCGTAGCCGTTGAGCCCATATAAGATCTGAAAATACTGTGTACCAATTCTCCCATAACGATCAAGTGACTCTCTCCTCCCGAATCGAGCCTCTATATCTCTTAAATCTTATAATCACCGAAAATATTAATGACAATTCCTAGGTAGAGATAACAGGGAATATGCACGTATTTTTTAACCGATTCTCGAAATCTGATTAGATAAGCCATGTGCAGTATAATCAGTTTTTGCATATCGTTGATAATAACAAAGCTACAATTATGAACGTTGAAAGTTGTGAAAAGAGTGGACGACTACATGTAAAATTTTAACTTTAATTCATTTATTTTTTATTTTTCATTTAGACAAAAACTTATATATAAAGTTTACATAATTAATAAAATAATAAATATAATATTTCATATATAGTTTAGTAAATATTTCGGAGATATTTCCTGGATAGTTTATATTTTTCAAACAAATAGTGCGCATATCGTGTAAGTAAACGATATAGAGGATTTTTAATTGAAATGCGATCGGATTGGAATATCAAAGGTTATAGTGGCTTTCTCAAAATAAAACTTTCATGTGTGGAACAACTATTTTTTTTTAATTCTATTAGGTAGATTTTTTATTACATATAATATATTAATACCTAACCCAATTTCAAATACTTAAATACGCTTATCCTAAATTAGATAATAAAAAGTCTTAATCTTTTTGCTGAAATTCTTCGAAAACGTATTTTATTGATATGAAAAAGAATGATTCAATATTTTTCAAAGAGCACTATAAAAATCTCTTGCAAAACGAAAACGACACTGTACAGTGTCTGTCGTCTCAAGTTTCAAATACTTTGACAGCAGATTTTTCACACACCTTTTGGGGGTCGCAGAAGCTACAAGCAATTGAATATTTTATATTTTGATTAACTAATTTAATACCTGCACATATAAAAAGAGTATCATATTATTTTCTCATAATATTTTTTTACAATATTCAATAATTTATTTTATTACTTAGGTACTCAGAAAAAAAATTTTTTAATAGTTTTTGCGGGGTTGCGACCCCAAAAGGGGGTCGTTTTGTCCATAAAATTAAACCTATAATCTGCGGTTACAATTTCTTAACCTCGAGACGTGTCGTCACTGTATATACATAAATAGACTGTATGTAATATGAATTAACTTACCTACCTAAACTAACTAAGATTGTCATCATAATTATAATATATCATAATATTATCTGTACTTATAAGTTATAATAGGTTATATTCATGTTCATCTTTAATATTTTTAACAGATTAAAATTGACTAGCAAGTACAGAGATCTAATTTGCAATATGAGAGATTATTTGAGTTGCACCAACACCATGAAGTAAGTCACAACAGCCCCGAGTACCTGGTGAAAAAAAAAAAAAGATATCATGCCTGGCAAATGTGAATTAATATGAATTTGAATACAAAAGAATTTTGTATTAAATCATTAGTTCACGTTCTTCACATATTACTTCGCTTTGTCTTCACGACAACTCTAGTATAACTCTATAGTTGCTCTAGCTAACTCTAGTGTAACTCTAGAGCTAATCTAGCTTACTTTAGTGTAACTCTAGAGCTACTCTAGCTAACTTTAGTATAACTCTAGAGCTACTCTAGATAACTCCGGTATAACTCTAGAGCTCCTCTAACTAACTCTAGTATAACTCTAGAGCTACTCTAGCTAACTCCGGTATAACTCTAGAGCTACTCTAGCTAACTTTAGTATAACTCTAGAGCTACTCTAGCTAACTCCGGTATAACTCTAGAGCTCCTCTAACTAACTCTAGTATAACTCTAGAGCTACTCTAGCTAACTCCGGTATTACTCTAGAGCTACTCTAGCTAACTCCGGTATAACTCTAGAGCTACTCTAGCTCACTCTAGTATAACTCTAGAGCTACTCTTAATAACTCTAGTATAACTCTAGAGCTACTCTAGCTAACTCCGGTATAACTCTAAAGCTACTCTAGCTAACTCCGGTATATCTCTAGAGCTACTCTAGCTAACTCTAGTATAAACTTTTGCTCCTAGTCCCTTCTCCTCTTTCATCTTTACACGATTTTTCACGTTGGAAATTGGATGTAACTAAGAATTCAAAACAAAATTCTGTACATAATTACAGATCATAATCACCATTATAGAAAAATTCAATGGCATATCACCTTGGAAATACTTCATGATTCAGAATGCATGATCCAGGGAGACTGTGAAGAACTTGGCTCCGGAGATGCTCATGGCCTTCTGGCACTGCTGGCAGACGATCTGCACGAACGTATTCGCCTCCTCCGACCCGTCGTACCACTGATACGAGTAGGCTGCATCCATCACGCATGAGCTCTATATGTTGTGTTAGTATGGTCCAAGCATTAGAAACACTTACAGAAGCGAACAGATCCAACGAAACCGTGAAGAACTTGGCTCCCGAGATGCTCATTGCCTTCTGGCACTGCTGGCAGACGATCTGCACGAACGTCTTCGCCTCCTCCGACCCGTCGTACCACTGGCACGAGTAGGCTGCCTCCATCACGGATGAGCTCTGTAAATTGTAATATATTTAGGATGGATAATAATAATTATTGTTGACAAATGTCACAAGCACAGCCTATCTAGTTAGATTATTTTATTTAGCCAAAAGGCTATATATAGTGTAGACTGTGTTAAGCATCTCTCTCACATGTAGCAATAAAGAAGAATATCACAAATATTATTGTTGCTGTATTATTATTATCACCACTCAAGCATAAGAAGGATCTGTAAGAACCAAGACGTCGCAGCCCACAACAATTATAAATAATAAAGAATTTACGTCTTAAAAAATCGGTTCTCTGTAAAATTATTATTATATGTATAGGTACGATAGTTGAACGTGACAACGTCATGTTTATAGTGCGCGCGCAACTAATTGCCTGCGCCTTAGGTAGGCGTGTTGCCGCCGCAAAGTCCGGCGCCGAACTGAGTAATAACATCAAGCGCCCCGCCTTTCCGTACCACCGCTCACATACCTAGGACGCGGCCAGCTGAGGTAACGGTTAATGCGGTGGTAACGGTATGAGTCATGTGTTTTCGTGCGTGCAGCCGGCTCCATCAAATTCTCTATTAAAATATAATTCTCAAAATCTATATTATAATGTAGCTTACGTAACAAATATTGAGATTATCTTTAAGGTTTCTAATATAATAGGTTTCTAATAAAATTCAAAAATTCAAAATTCTGAACTAGTTTAAAGTGATATGTTAAGTGTTGACTGTTGTAGCTCAAATGTTTTGCAATGGCGGTAAATTTTTCGCAAAATATTACTTACTTCTTCAATGAGCCGATTACCGAAGATACAGAAGTGGAACACCTGGCCCAGAGTATAGCACAAGTAACCCAGAGTGCTGAAGGCGTACACGTTGATGCCGTTTATCTACATCAAAATAATAAATCAATGATCTAGGACCAGTCAATTAATGTATGTATGTCATAAACGTATATATTATATTATAGACTAGGTATGTCCAGGCAAGAACTGTCCCCACTTAAATGGCGCCGCTTTTGGCGGACGTTTGGGGCTATGTTGACATTTATGGGTATGGTGAAATTAAGATGGCGTAACTTTTTCTTGTAGATGAGGATTTGTTCTGTCAAATATAGGTACGTCACAGCCCATCCTTAGTTTTAAAATTATTGATTTAAAAGTGATGAAGGGAATTCACAGACTTGTTAATGCACCGATTGTCACCGACCCGTCCCGAGAGAAGGAACAGTGGTTGCAATTGTTTGCTTACCTTCGTGGCCTGGTAAGCGAGCAAAGTCAGGGTGATAGTTGACACCAGCATGTGGAAAAGTAGAGCCGTGCCATATGTGTCACCGATAGAGGTGACCAGTCTGAAAGTTACATTTAATGGTAAAATCGTATCGGAATAAAACTAGGTTAGATTGACGCTTGAATGTTAAAGGAATACTTCGTTAGAAAACCTACATCTAAAAAGTCTCACAACATTTTCCGATACATGACCACAGAGTACAAAATATTTCATTTACGTATAGAGAAACAGCTTTCGTAGAACAATCGCAATCGATCCAAATTTGAAAATTTTGACGTCCCCTTCAACGGCCCGAAATATTTCCACACACCGTGGACAAACCGTTTGCTTGTAGTAGTGTAATCACATCGAATGCTAACTATGTAGCTGTTTAACCGTTCCTCTTTCCTTAATCTGTGACATGACGTCGACCAGCTGCAAGTGCAAGGAAGCAAGCGTGGGAGATTACTGCCTTCCTAAGAACCACATTCAACAACACTTACCACAATACACCACAGTAATAACACACAGGACTTCTTGCACTATTTCCACTTTATTTTCTCGAGGAAACCGGTCGTGTAATATATTAAAATTAATGTAAAATACTTATTAAAGTGGAAATAGTGCAAGTAGTCCTGTGTGTTATTACTGTGAAACATGAATTTCCTCCAAGAACCTACAGTACAATCAATAACACAATACACCACACCGACTCGACAGAACGTCGTCAAGCTGTGATTGCGATGTGGTACCGACAAAATGTCGAGGTTTATTATAAATTACCGTTATAATACTCGGTGTCGCTGGTGGTTGCGACGTGGTCACAGCATGACCACATATTGCCACGTCGGTGTGGTGTGGTTGTGGTACGTGTGAAAAAATAGGAAAGATACTGGTTGATGATAATAATTATATTCATAGGACTGCTTAGTCTCCACGGTCCAGTTGTTTAGAGCTTGGCTCTCGACTCGGAGGTAGTGAGTTTGATTTCCGCGTTGGAACAACAAATCATGTTGTTTCCAAGAATGGTTAGGACCAATGCAATCTGATCACCTGATTGTCTGACAAGAAAGATAATCCATGCGTCGGATGGGCATGTAGGTTTCGAGAGTAAAGGAAGAGAGAGTGCTCTTGTGTATTGCTCACACACTTGGGCACTATAAAGTAACTCCTGCGTAGCTGGTCTAGTTTCAATGAAACCGGCCACCGTCACCGTCACCGAAATCGCTGTGGGGAGCTATTATTATTATTCATGGGAACAATTTCAGTCCTACCTGACGACGTGCTTATGCCGTTCAACCCAATACTTGATGGCAGATCTGGCCAGGATCTCCTGCTTCTGGGACAAACCGTTAGGATTGTTATTGTTGCCGAATGTCTGGAGTCTGCCCATTCGAGGCATCATGCCGAAGTCCTGTTGCGTCGCGTAGATACCGCGGATGTCCATGTCGGTCGAGTCCGGTATCTTCTCGGATTTGTCTAGAACAAGAAGTAACTGGAAGTAATATGAACATGTTATTGAACGTTTTTTAATACCTAAGTACCTGGGTAAACGAGCTTTGGTCTGATAAATAAATTAAAAAAAAAATCACAAAATATTTATCTGACCGCAATTCGAACCCACTGCATTCCGAATTTCCGAACAAAGAAAATTTTATACATACTTAGTACATAGACCAAACTGCAAATCGGACTGATATAATAGAGTCGAAATTATTGATATATTGTTGCACGACAAAATCAAAAACACATACTATAGCTTAAAAATGTGCAGTTTTTCTGGGATAACACCGTTGGGCTACAGTTCTTCCCCAAAACACGCAACGGGAACGCAATTATGGGAATACTTGTAGCCGTTTTCGAGAAACCGATTATATATATACAAAATTGTCTCATATGTTTTCCGCGTGTAACGCAATCGTAGCCGCACGTCGCGTTGTCGTCAAGCTACGTAGCTTCCGCCAGGATGAGTACTTGTATATGAAGCGAGAGGCGCAATGTTTATCCTCTAATGAAAACGGTTTTAAGTTGAGGCCCAAAAATATATTTTGATTCATGACCAAAGGCTTGGACGTAGGTCACAGATCTATATGACATAGAATATTTTGGGACAGTCATTAGGGTTCCGTAATACTCAAATGTTAGTTTCGCTGTATCCGTCCATCTATCTGTCTGTCTGTCCACTCTTCTAGCTTCTGTAATTATAAATATAAATAAATTAAATTTGGTGTAATTACGTAATGTGTACAGATCTCGGTTTTGGCATCACAAAATAATACCTAGTAATTATATAAATGTAGGTCCATACATGTAAAGTGAGCATGAAAAATATTATTTCATTCTACCCCATATTGTTGAATAGGTATTTTAAAATAAAGGCAAGATTTCATACATGACTTTTTTACAAAGTCGACCATTTTCGAGTAATCGGCCTCCAAAGTGGTTTATAAGTTGGTTGTTTAAGGTTTTAAACTAAGAGATAGAAAATTTTAAATAAATTTTTTTGAACAAAATCGGACAGTAACTTTGTAAGTAATTTGAAAAAACCTATTTGGTACGCGTTCATAGAATTACGGAACCCTCCTAAGACATATCCTGACATGCTCTTGGTTAGGTTATTTTAATTTATTTTTACTTGTTGTCTTATATGTACGAATGAAAGTTCAAGTAGTAGACCGTGGCTGATCTTCGGACGAAAAATCTCTCTCAAAAAATAATAGACCGTAACTGATCTTTAGACAAAAAGTCTGATGAAGATCAGCTGCGGTCTACAATTTAAAATTTAATTTCACACATTTTATTACAACCACCATACGAATAGATATTGTTCTAAATATACATTTACTATTTTGATATATGAATAGATAACAATATTGGATACATTACATTACGCTCCGTCAACATTTGCCCGAGGTGCTCACTGATCAAATATGTTTGAACACAGTGTTTGTACATCTGTTAACCTGATATGTGTTTACTTCTGATTTGACTTACGTTGTCAGACACATTGCAAGTAGTTGACTGTTGAGCCTCTCAAATAATTGTGGAGGTAATGTCTGATAATAAGAGCCAGTCGAAAGCTGGTAAAGTGGTAAAGCAATGTTTATTATTATTTCCTGTTTGTTTTAAATTTGGAAATATCGTCTATACAATATATACGATATGTATACGAATAAATAAAATGGAAGTGTCAGTTTGTAATTACAAATTAATAGCTTTACACTAAATGCAAAATATCATAGGATACACAATGATAGGATATACGGTGACTGAAGCAAAAAATCAATTTGTATTTGGGCTTGGTTAGAAATTGACCCAGAAGTGACAGAAACGAAATGGTTGCCAACGTGTCCACTTTATATCATAATATAATAACACCCCACACCGATTTCGGTGACTCTGGCTGGTTTCATTGAAACGAAGCCAGTTACGCAGGAGTAATTTTATAGTGACAAGTGTGTGCGCAGTACACAAGAGCACTCTCTCTTCCTTTACTCTCGTAACCCAGTGGGACGGATAAGCGACACGACTGGCGAGAGATCAGGCGCAGGTGCGACTTTTTACATGCCCATCCGACGCATGGATCATCTTTCTTGTCAGACAATCAGGTGATCAGCCTGTATTGTCTTAATCAAACTTGGAAACAACATGTTTTGTTGTTCCACTAGACCACGGAGGCTGTTGAATCATATATGATGACACCAAACGAGCAAACTCGAAAAACGCCGGGTATAGAAGTTATGAGCAGGAATAAAATCAGTTTTTGTATGGGCATGACAGACATGAGACGATGTATGATGATTTTCGAAAGACATTAAAAACGTGGTTATAATGTATTACATTAATGTTGGTCAGTGTCGGTAGTAGGTTACTTAATTTTGCAGTTTAAAGTCTTAGGCCTTATGATACTACCTTAGTTTAATAAGGTCTAAAGACAGTGTTTTTAAAAATGTTTTACTTTGACTGTGTTTACGGCAGAAGTTGCCGTCTCTTAATTATAATTGTTAGTAATTGATATAAATAATTAATTAACATTAAAATTTGTTAATTAGTATAAATAGTTTTTGATTTATTTTAATTCCCGCTTACCTGGCCTTATTGGCCGCACCTACTACACACGTAGGACATACGATTACTTGCGGAAGTTCCGCAAGTGTGGAGGCGGAAACGAAGCTCCGTTACAACTCTAATCTGTAGCTCCACCTACCCATTTACTACAGCAACTCAACTACATACTCCTACAGTTCATACACCACACAACCAACAAATATATCTACACCTACATCTCTACCTACTAAGATTTTGGATTTTATTCTTGCTCATAACTTCTATTCCCGGCGTTTTTGGGATTGCCCGTGTTACGGGTAATTTAAATGAAACGAGGAATTACCAACGTGACAAATATATTTAAAAAAAGGGGACGTGGGCAGAAGGCCGAAAGATCTGGCTTAGCCTTTTGGTGTCTGTGGGAATCGGAGGAGCTTTAACCACGCGGGCACTTAGCTGGGTCCAGGAGTGTAGTCAGCACGTGGCGCGAGTCGGGCTCCAACTTCCGGTAGCGTCTCTCTATCGTTCAGGCCGGTATGTTCACTGCGACATAGATCGTCCAAGGGGCGGTGCAGACTGGTTCCAAAACCAGTCAGTTCGGTCCGGAATAACTAGTGGCACTCAGAAATCCGGATGTGTGAAAACCAGCCATAAGTCCATGAAAAACGGTGCCTCGAACCCGGAGTACAGATCGCTGGAAAATCCATAAAATGTGGATTAGACGTCCTACAGCCGACGTAATCTTAACCCCAAAGGATCAAAATCCCAGGCTGTGTGACCATCACAAAATAAAAAAAGGTAAGCAAAATAAAAGTCGATATAAATAACAATTAAAGTCCATACTTTAATTGTTATTAAATATCATCTTTTATTTATATTTATACAAACATCTTAATATTATATCAATTGCAAAAACGGAAAGAATGAGCACGTGGTTGGCCAATCAAAATTTGACAACTAATTTTACAAGGTGATAATTTACATAAAAAATATTGTGTTTTAATATACGCGTGATTTACCCAATAAAACTTCACAACACACATATAAAAAACTCACCGTAAAAACGGGATTAAGAATATAACGACTACATCTTGAATCTATAGAAAATTTAATTCTAAAAGTGAAACGTCAATCGAAGAAGTGCGTTATATACCCTTCTCCGTCTTCTTTTTTAAACTTTTGACAATTAAAAAAATATAGCGTAAAGAGAAAAAGTCCACAAATCAAAATATATTATATTAATAATCAATATATTATGTGATATAATAATGCAATTCTACTGTATTTTAATCATTATTCAAAATTAAATTATTATTTTTTAAGATTTAAGACGGAAAAATCGATCTACGAACCAAAAATTAAAGCAAGGCTAACGCCGTTTTAGTAAGGACGTGCGCCGATAGATGGCGCTAAAGCCTCTGAATGACTAAAATAATTAAGTATACAAATCATAGATGACGCGAGTAACGCCGAAATAATTGATTTTACGGAGAGGAAATGTAACTACGTTACACCCGTTTGGTCACATCAAATATGATTTACAGTGAATCCATTGCTAACCATTTCATTGATGGTGATTCTGGGTTTTTTAGTATGAATTTTGGATCAAGCCCTTTCTGTCTATCTATCTGCATATCGGTTCCGGATAATCTCTGAAACTTTTGAGCGGACTTTCACTGTCAGATAGCTAATGTTATAAGGAGTAACTTAGGCTTCTTTTATCTTAGAGTTCCGTTTATTAAAAATAGGGTTCCGTTAGCATTAATAGTTTCACGCAAACGAAGTTGTATGCACCAGCAAGTTCTCAAATATAATCGAGGCCAATGCGCCGCCATGCGACAGAAAAAGAATCGAAAATTCTTATTGACCGTTTTTGATACCACTTACGCTACCAGATGACGCTGTGTGCGTTGGGGTCTGCCCCCTAGCGGCAGAAAAAATATCAAACACCCTCATTAAAGACTTTCAAACTAGATTCAGCTTGCAATCATAGACCATAATATTTTGCTTTTCATTTTATAAAAGATGTTGCCCGCGCCTTGGTGCGCGCAAAACGAAATCCCGCGGGAATCGTACATTTAGCTGCGACAAAAAGTAGCATAAGTCTTTCCCGGTGGTCTGCTCTATATCTGTGAAAAATTTCATCAAAATCATTCTAGTAGTTTCAGAGCCTATTCAATGCAAATAAATCTTTCCTCTTATTACCCGACTGCGGCAGCAGAAGAGTTATGTTATGTATTCGAGTGTATTTATGTATAAATAAATAAATAAATATCTAAGGACGCTTCACACCACGTTAATCTGGCCCCGTGCTAAGTATCCGAAGATCTTGTGTTACAGGTACCAGAAAACGTGAAGTATTTAATACTTAATACATATATTTAAGATTTTTATTATATTATACACATATTTACACATCCATGACCTGGGAACACTTTTTAAATAACTTTTTGTTCCTTTGACGGGATTCGAACCCGCGACCGCCGGCTTGAACACCAACGTGCTGAACCACTGAGCCACAGAGGTCGTCAGATATATATTCGTAAGAAATAAGTATGTATATATATTTCTTTGAGGTTTTTAATATTAGTATAATAGATGAGTTTTTGATTTAGTGCAGTTACTATAAAAATATATGCTTTATTTATTAATTGAAATCATTTCAGTTTCCTTATGTTTTATGAATATAAATACGTGTAGGGCACACATGCACTTATATTTTAGATACTAGCTGTATCCTGCGGCTCCGCCCGCGTAAATACAGTATCCCACGGGAAAACTACTTTTTCGGGATAAAAAGTATCCCATGTTTTAATCCAGAGCTTAAACTACTACCGTACTAAATTTCATCGAAATCCGTTCAGTAGTTTTTCCGTGAAAGAGTAACAAACATCCACCAATCCATCTATCCATCTTCACAAATTTTCACATTTATAATATTAGTAGGATACACGTGCGAGATGGTGAACTGTTTCTTAATGCTTAATGCTATCAAGTTTATGAGAGGAAAATTCTAAGTTCTTACCTAAGTTCTAAAGTTCTATACAGGCTAGGGCTTCCCTATGAAGGAGAACCAGCCTTCGCCACTGGTTATTATCTTTTAATTTAATACTGCCATCCAGCACAAAATTAAATCTTTTAACAATCTTTTAACGCTTATAACATAATATTCGATATTATTTTGTACGTACGTATAACAAATCATTTCTTTTCTACATCTATCAACCGACTTTAAGGATCATAATAGTCCCAACTATTATGATCCCGAATCCTTAAGCCCGGAGAAAACTCAAAGTGCTGAAAATAGAACTCCATGATACTAAAAAAGAGCTGAAAATCGAACAGTCCAGTGTCATTAAGTTGTCAAACCTGACATTGTCATTTGACTCGACGCTCGTACTAGAGCTTTAATTTTACAGATCTGAATTTTCCCCGGCGGATTGAACTGATTCCGCACAATATAGACCCAGCCTTAACGTCAACATACCTGCAGAAGAAATCCGGAACAACTCAGCGGTATTCGGTCTATACGTGTCCAGAGAAGCGCTAATCTCCATCAACGGCTTCATGATGGCCTTCAAATGCTGCAGCTGCTCGCACGCGAAGATCAGCCACGAGGTGAACATCAGATCCAGGAGGTTGGCTATTGACATAGAGAAGAGGAGCCAGTAGACCTGCAAAAATGCATTATTTAGTTTCCGCGCCCAGCTACAGCGCGTTCAGATTTATTTTACCTCTAAAAGGACCTTATGCTAACTACATAAGGATCACTCTCATAGTCACTGCTAAAGTACCAGAACGCTTTAGCTAGCGGCAGCTTTAGTAGAATGATAAAATAATTAAAAATAAATACAAAATAAAAAGAAATGACAATAATCACAAAAATATTTGTCCGACCGGGATTCGAACCCGAGACACCCATTTGCCAACAACTCATAAAGTACGATGCTAACCAAATCGCCAACCGTATTAGACATTAAGAAATCGAAATCAATAATTATATCTTATACGCGACAAAAGAAAAACCTTATGTAACTTAAAAATGGTATGGATTTTTCCTATGGATAGATTCCTAGATCGTTTTTACTCCCCTAAAACTTCCTGCATACTAAATTTCATAGAAATACAGCCGTTTCCGAGATTTCGATTATTTACATTATGTCACCGTACAATTGTAAATACCGTTAGATTGTAATATAGCTAGCGAGAATATTAAATCTCGACATATTGTCAATTAAACATACTACTTCCGATTTTATGCATTATTTTTGTGTCAACACACATTATACGCTTGATAAAGTATTTAAAGACTAAGTAATGCGTAAATGCAATACCTGGAAGATGAAGGCAAAGATATACATCGGTCCGTGGAACGCGTCGAACGGGTACCAGGCCTTCACCGGCAAGCGGGGCACGGGCTCCGTGTAGGTGCCATTCGTCTCCTTGTCCACCAGGTAACGGACGGACTCGTCGAAGAAGGTAATGGTTACCCATGCTGAGAAAATTAAGATCGTCATTTAAATCCGTACTGTTATATACTAGTCCTGTATATAACAGTCCCCAGAGTCAGCCTTTCCTACTGCTATATAATCCGTGTAGTCGGCTCTGCCTATTAGTTAATTCCTTAGTTTGCTCAGACATTTGCCTCGCGTGACGCGTCACATTTGCCTCGCTTCGTTAACTTTCATTTTATATTAAAATTAACTTTAATACGAAATGAAAGTTAATTAAGTACAGCGGGAAATTTTAATGATTTTCAAAATTTCCTGCTGTACGTTCAGGAGATTGTCTCAGGAGTGGGCACGGTTGATTGAATGATGACGGTTGAATGATGGATAGACGACTAGGTTTTCAGGAATTTCGGTCAACTAGGATTACTCAGGCTGGGATTATATGACCCGGAATCCGAAAGGCCGGAGAAAATTCAGAGCGCTAAAAATAGAAATCTGCGATGATAGAGCTAAAGAACGAACACTCGAGTTGAGTTGTTAAATTTGACACTGTCATTTGACTCGACGCTCTTTTGTTCGGTTTTCAACTCTTCTTCGCATTTCGGATTCCGGATCATATTATTGTCCTAGCCTAAGTCTTTATGATTTTATGAGAGTAACATCTCCGGAGAGTTGAGAATGGGGAACACTAATCTAGATCTAGAATCGCTGTTGATTAAGACTGGGCATGCAATAATATTTTATTGTGCATGTCTGACTACTAAATACCAATGTTCTTTTTAGTATGGCCCCAGTATAAGAAACGTCGTAAAAATCAAAGTGAATTTAACTTCGAGGCAGAAGTTAAAGTCGTTAAAACTTTCCATATTCGCTCGATTTAACCGTCGCTCAAGTTTGATAGAGTTTATTGTTGTCAATCATTAAAAACTCATAAAATAAAAGAGGATCGGAAGAGCTCGCTGATAACTTCAAGTTTTTATGAAAATGACGAGATTTCTCGCTCCTTTTTGTAGGAATTAAAAACAAGACGTGTAATAAAGGGTTTATGACTTTTCTTTTATTTTATCACTATTGTAAATAAATATATTTTTGACGTCATAACGTCTTATAAATTGATGAACACCGGCTGCACGCATGATAAATTGTCACGTTCCGCCTGATTGTCACGTTCCGCCTGAGCCGAGCGTGCAAGTGAGAGCGCGGCACAAGCGATAGAGAGGCACGATCGACCTAAGCGTTCGCCTTGTGATGACGTTATTACGTAAAATTATCGTCCGTAAACCGACTTAACTGACAACCATTTTTTATAAAAACTTTAACCCGACTACATAAAATATATAGCCTATGTTACAGGCTATTATTACGAATCTATTGACACGTAATTTATTAACATCGGATCTGGCGCTACAGTGGAACAAACATACATACATAGATTGCCAAAATCATCGCTCTTTCTTTTGGCTTCGCCGCAGTCGAGTAAAAGAAAAAAATAAACCTTTTCAAAAACATGGTATTGCACTATTTTCTGGTGTTGCGCCTGCGGGTATTCGATTGCCATCAGGCATCCGTTCTTTTAAGGAAGATTAACAAGTTTCACCTTCTTAAAAAGAACTCCGGTACTTACAGATAACAGAGAAGACAGTCATGCCCATGATGAAGTAGAGCAGTCTCCTCATCTTGGTCAGGGCTATCTGACAGTACCGCGTGTTGGACTCCGTAAAGAGAGGGTGACTGTTGGACTGATTCCATACTGCCAGAGTCCTAGAAAAATGTATAGAATTATAAACACGTCTTATAGAAAAGTCTATAATTATATTGAATCTATAAAAAACACATAAATCTATTTCTGTGGAAGAATTCCTGTTAACCGGACAACGGAGATAACAATTATTTTTAACGGTCAAATACTAAAACGCTTCTCCGAATTTGGAGGCCGTTTGGCAGAACGACAAGAATAGCATGGAACTTGAGCGCCACTTAATTTTGTCTATAGTATTATTGTTTTAACAAAACCGGCCTCCGTGGTCCAGTGGTTGAGAGCTTGGTTATCGACTCGATAACCAATCCGAGGGTTTGATTCCCGCATTGGAACAAAAAAAAATGTTGTTTCCAAGTTTGGTTAGGACAATGAAGGCTGATCACCTGCTTGTCTGACAAGAAAGATGATCCATGTAAAAAGTCCCACCTGCGCCTGATCTCTCGCCAGTCGTGTCGGTCTGTCTGTTCCACTGGGTTTCGAGAGTAAAGGAAGAGAGAGTGCTCTTGTGTACTGCACACACACTTCGGCACTATAAAATTACTCCTGCGTAGCTGGCCTGGTCTCAATAAAATCGGCCACCGTCTCCGAAATTGATTAGGGAAGCTATTGTTTTAATTTAAAAGGAGAAATTTTCTTGGTGCATCTCATTTTCCTCTCATTATGAGATCCTGAAGTAGCTTTAACAAGGTATCTCAATTCTGATATACCTATTTGAACATACCATCTATGGTACGTTCAGATATAATATTCTGATGTGCAAGATTTTTATATGACTACTAGCTTTTGCCCGCAGCTTCCCCCGCGTGGCAGTGTTCGTGGATAAAAAAAAATAGCAAATATACTTGCAATATAGCAATAGCACAGATTAAAAATATATAGGTACTTTATAATAAATTTGCACACGTAGGTACTTTTTAATTTTAAGATATCTCCTAGATAAGGATAATTAAATTGTATCCGTCTAAATAGCTTCTTAAAATACCACATTATTTCTGATATTTTTTTTAAACATAGAATGGGTATAATAGCATATCCTTAAAAGATAGATAATAAAAGATAGATGTCTATGCCATCGCGGACTTTTTTGTAGACCAATAAAAGAGAAACAATCCCACCATACATTATTTTGTTATTTATCTCCAACGGGTTAGGCTATGCAGCCATTTCGATAAAAGTTCCCAGACTGCTTGATATTTTTCGACACCTTCAAGAATTATCGTGATAAATCAATAAATTTCCATAAAACCTTAAGAAATTATTATCGACCTAAGCCTTCCTAAGGAACCACTCTGTCGGTAAATGTAAACGGCATGAAAATCCTTTCAGTAGTTTTTAAGATTATCGCGAACATACAGACAAACAGACTCGGCGGGGCATTTAAGTCCTCCAATTAATCCTATGTCCGTCTCCTGGTTCTAAGCTACCTCCCCACCAATTTTCAGCCAAATCGGTTCAGCCGTTCTTGACTTATAAATAGTGTAACTAACACGACTTTCTTTTATATATATAGATAAGGTTGGGATTATATTGTCCGGAATCCGATGGGCCGGGAAAAATTTAAAACAGAATTCTGCGCTTATACAAGTAAAGCTAGTATAGAGCTATAGAGTAGCATAGAGCTGAAAATTGAACACACAAGTGTCGAGTCATGGCATCTCGACACTCGACACTTTGATTTTCAACTCTATTGTAATGACGCAGAGTTCTATTTTCAGTGCTCTGAATTTTCCCGGGCCCACTGGTTTCGGAATCAATAAGTCCCAGACTACCACAATTTATAACACCATGTCAATGATTAACAACAATAATGCGCTTTGTAGTTGAATAACTCGCAAACGAATACCTAAATAAAAAAAATTGTCTTAGCAATCTCGTAATGTTTTAAAAATACCTATCTAATGATATCCCACACTATGGGGTAGATGCGAAACAAATAAATCATGCCCACATTACGGGTAACCCCAAAAATAATAATTATATTTATAAAAATAATAATAATTTTTCGTGGCTTTATTTCAACACTTTCTCGGCGTGGTTCGTATGATGAAACTTTGCACGGATATGTGTATACATATCCGTGCAAAGTTTCATCTTTCTAACACTTACCGTTTGAAAGGTAAGCTGAAGACGTACAGACGGACGGATATGTCGAAACTATAGAGTTGTGAGACGTGAAACTAAGGAACCCTAAAAAGGGAGCTTACTAACAAAAATCCGTACATTTTCGAAAATTCCCCCGAGTGTTTTCTTAATTATATTAAAATGTAAGCATGAATTAATTACTCCGTATTACCATTAATTTGTGAGTGTAAAACATTATTATTTCACGACTTATCACGCTTCGTTTATTATGTAATAAGAATTAAGTCTTTGGTCTACAAACGATTCATGATATTACATACATACTTAGTGGAAATTACTTGGAACAGTTTACGAGGATAACTTACAGGCCAGCTTACATCGCCGCTTTCATAATAAACCATTTTTTTTTTTATGTAAACAATTGTACCTGCATAAGATTGATGTACCGTTTTTATTTAACATTTCCGTCAATACTTCACGACATCGCAAATTGATAGAATATGAATGTTATTTGTGAACAGGCCATTCTTCACGTTGGCTATTATGATGGCCATAACGGTGTGGGCCATCGTGTAGATTGGGGATTGGTGCGTGTTGGTAAGAGAAAATCCGAAAAATCAAAATCACAAAAACATCGGGTGCGTTCTTTGAGAAAATTTTTTTTTGGCGCAATCGCTGTGTACGTGCGCAAAACTTCTGAGCATAATTTTTCGAATGTCAAAAACCAGATGGTGCCCGCGACTTCTTGCGCGCTTAAGGAAATAGGAACAGTAGTTTCGGAGCCTATTCGATGCAAACAAACAAACCTTTTCTCTCTATTATATTAGTATAGGTGCGCGCGCATATCTTAAATGCATGCGCCAAAAAAAAATCCTCAAAAAAAGCCCATTGTAAGTACCTACCTGATCTAACCTTACCCCCGTGGTCGCCGATTTTTTATTTTGATAGTTATTAGATATAGATCTGTGTCAAATTTTATGATGATCGGTTGAGTACTTTTTACGTGAAAGCGTTAAATACAGTATCCAAAAGAACTGTACATTATCTTGCATAAAAAGTAGCCCTTAATGTATCAACCCATCCATCCATTTTAATAAATAGGTCCCCACCTTGGCCTGAACTGAAGCATACTGAACGACCTTCCAGCGTGTGGGTGCCTACACAATCTGTTGGCAAACACTCAGCCACAATATCTGGTGGTAGTGGAATTTTCGATTGACTAATATTAACAGACATCTCTTTCTTCCTTATTAGCATGTGTCGTGAGCAGAATAAGGAACGATACGACGCGGTCTATGCTATATTTATATTATCTAAGAGTGAAATATGCCATGACGCGAGAAGATACTGAATAAAAAAAAAACTGTGATAATCAGGAAAAATTGGTATCAGAAAGAAGGTTATGCTTATTAAAAATATCAAAATGTAATTAGTTTTTTAATCTACCTACGAAAAATGTTGCTTGCTTGTATATCAACGCCTTTCACCTACTGCTAGGATAAAAGAAAATAGAGCCTTCCCTGAGTTTACCTTTTGTGATGGCGTAATTAATGGAAATTAGGTGGAAATGAATTCCCAGCGAGCTCTTAGCATTGAATTGTTTATTATGTCACACGATTTCATTTTCTCGTTTCATCTTTTTTTTTTAAATTCCAATTTTATTAACACAAAGACCCCAAGATGCGAGCTTAATTTGTTTTACAAAGTTCAATTTATGAATTCCATTTTTATATCTTGATTCTTGGTTCCGACTTCCTAACGACATTCTGAGAATCGACTCTCGGAAGTGAAGCTTAAATCCTACTAGGTACTAATAATAGTTTATAAAAATGTGAAAGTTTGTGTGGATGGATGGATGTTTGTTACTCTTTCACGCAAATATTGCTGAACGGATTTGGATCAAATTTGGTATAGTAGTAGTTTAAGCTCTGAGTTAACACAGGCTACTTTTTATCCCGAAAAAGTAGTGTTCCCGTGGGATACTGTATTTACGCGTGCGAAGCCGCGGGCAAAAGCTAGTAAAATAAAATTCTTGAATCGCGCAAAATGTTATAAACTTACTTATTAGTTACCTATATTTAATACTTTAATACTATCTTTAACGTATCCCTTGTCATAGTGACATAATTTTATGACTCAAATCTCATCGTTCTGTTTGAACCATATTTTTATCCCAAATTATACCGGGCTAGCTTTTGTACAGTATCCCACTGTAGATTTTCGGGATAAAAGTAGCCTGTTTTTAATCCAGAGCTTAAACTACTACCATACTAAATTTCATCAAAACCCATTCAGTAGTTTTTACGTGAAAGAGTAACAAACATCCATCCTTTTTAGTATTTCACATTTCACAATCCAACTTTCACATTTATAGTATAAGGAGGATTATACTAAAAAAAAACGATTGTCTGTAATGTCGGTTTATTGACAATAGTTGAACGTGACAACGTCATGTTTATAGAGCGCGGAACTAATTGGCCGTGCCTTAGGTAGGCGTGTTGCCGCCGCGAAGTCCGGCGCCGAACTGAGTAATAACATCAAGCGCCCCCGACTCTTCGTCCCACCGCTCACATACCTAAGGCGCGGCTAGCTGAGGTAACGGCAATGCGTCATATTTAGCGAGGTAACGCTGGTAACAGGTAACGCATGAGTCATGTTTTTTCGTGCGTGCAGCCGGCTCCATCAAATTATAAGACGTTATCACGTCAAAATCTCCTGAAAAATATCCCAATTTTCTGCTTTTAACATTCTATAATTTCGGTTAGCCCAAAAACCGGCCAAGTGCGAGTCGGACTCACGCACGGAAATCGACGTCGTTCCGCACAAAACGACAAAACAACACGTTTGTTGTATGGGAATCCACATAAATGTTTATATTTCATTTTACTTATACACACGTATATTTTGTTGTTATAGCGGCAATAGAAATATACAATCTGTGAAAATTACTATCACGGTTCATGATATACAGCCTGGTGACGAGTAGACAGTTTTTTTAGTTTCAGTCTGTCTGTCTGTTTGTCTGTCCGCGCTTTTAGCTTCTGTAATTATGAATATAAATGGATGAAATTTTGTATAGTTATAGATTGTGTATAGATCTCAGTTTTGGAATCATAAAATAATTTATATTTTATGGGAATATATGCGAATTGGGGATGAAAAACATTATGAAAATCCATGCTAATATATCATGCTAAAAACTCTTTTGAGCGAAATCAGACAAAAACTTTTGAAGTAATTCAACGAAAACGTATTGGGCGTTAAAAGGAACCCTCCTTAGACATGTCCTGACATGCTCTTGGTTATGTTAGATTATTACCCGTTAGGTGTGAAATCCTAAAAATCGGGATAACATTATTTTATTTATGTCACGGGGATGATGCAGATCAGAGACAATAGAAACGGTAAAATTCTCTGTAGTTTAATCGATACTTTTAACTTTGCACTATTAGCTCCCACTAACCCCACTCGCTATGACACAAACGAAAACATCAACGGTGTCATACGTTATCCTAGTACGATAGACATAGCTTTAGTAAAAAATGTTTCTGATTGAGAAAAAATTGAGACTATCCACGAGCTTAACTCGGACCACAGACCAGTTACGATTACACTTGGTAGTCTTAACCCCAACAATTCTAGTACTAGGAAGATAGTAGACTATAAATTGTTAGCGGAGAACATCAAAGTCCTCCAATCGAGTCACCTAGATAAAATTCCCGACACTATAGATAGCAAAGAGACAGATATAGAGACCGCCACTCACTTGACCGATCACCTGGTAGCGACCATAGAAAATTCATCTAAGGAGGTGCCAGAGACTCACAAGGGCCGATGGCCCCTCCCTTCAATTTCAATTCAACTCCTAGTGAACATCTTTAACACCCTCTAAGTAGGATGTTCATTCCCAGACATTTGGAAAGTAGCTATTGTCATAGGTACATACAAACCGGGGTAACCCCGGAAGGCACCTGGTATAAGGAAAAGTCTATAAAAAAGGCGCCTCAATGACGTCCGATATATCCGATAACCGATAAGAAAACTTCTTCCAGACGAGCATTTTACCTTCAGCAAAATGCACAGTTGTCTCGCTCCAGTACACTGCTTAACGTAGTACATAATTGCTAGCAAAAATGACAGGAAGACGACATGCGCCATATTCTTTGATATAGCAAAAGCTTTTGATAAAATTTGGCATAACGGATTTTATACAAACTTTATCAAATGGGCATACCCGTTAATCTTGTTTTATTAATTAGGAACTTCCTTAAAAATCGTAAATTTCATTTCCACGTAGAAGGCGCACTGTCATCGCCAAGATATATCGAGGCAGGAGTACCGCAGGGCCCGGTCCTCTCACCCTCCCTATATAACCTGTACACTTGCGACATCCCCAAACACGCTAAGGTGCAATAAGCCATGTTCGCGGATGATACAGCCCTATATTATTCACACATCCGACCCTGTACCGCTTTTAAAGCCCTCCAGGATTCAGTTACCGAATTCAGTAAATGGTTCTCCAAATGGGGAATCGAAGGAAATCCCGACAAAAGTCACGCCATGTGCGCTACATGTGCCTGTAAAAAGTTGAGCCCTATAAGTCTGCATGGTAATATAATCCCAAAGGTCACTCATGCCCAATATTTAGGCGTAGTACTAAACAAGTCGATGACGTTTTCGAGTCACATAACTAACACGTTACGAAAAGCGAAATTTGTACTCTACAAATTATATTCGCTACTTAATTCGCGAAGCAAAATGTCCCTAAGACATAAGTTTACACTATATAAAGTATGTATAAGAACGATACTTATGCGTGCATCTCTTTCGCACAGATCAGTGAGCCTCAAATGGACCGATTGCAAAGAGTCTAAAACCAGTTTCTGCGCATGGCAACAGGAGCCCCTATTACATGCGTAACATCGACTTGCATAGAGACTGCGAACTCGTCACTATAAAAGCCTATATTAAAGAACTCATAGAGAGATTCTTTGATAAAGGAAAAAAACACTCACACCCTCTCATCCAAAAGGCCCTAGACTACAACCACGATGCACAGACTTTTCGACACCTGTACAAACGGGCTAAGCATATCTTAGCCGATCCCATTGACCCGATCACAAAATACGTAACGTACTGTGTACAGTTACGTAAACACAACGTAGGGCAAACCCTCCCATTATAGTCCGACGAAGCTACGGCGGTCTTAACCCGACGGTTAGCGTAGACCATTTCGAAAAAAAGAAGCAAATCAGACGACATTTCGCGGATTAAATATGCGAAAGCTACAAGCATTTTTGCCCTCTTTAACGGACTGGCACTGAAAATTAATATTTTATGGTGTTCATTTTCTGCTGTTACCCGCGAATTTCGTGAAAAAACTATCTATCTCGCGAACAGATTTATTCTAAAACAATACTCATATGTTTCTCTAAACGTATGTTTTTCCGTGAATCCGGGATACAAGTAGGCTGTATAATGTTAATCCAGGATAAAATATTCGAATCCGTTGTAATTCTGAGGTTTCGGTGTGGAAAGTAACAATATACATTCCATTAATATTTTCAGACACGCATTGTACAGTTTTTAGGTATACGACTACGGCGAAGCCAAAGGAAGGGATTATGATTTTGGCTGTATATGTTTGTATGTCTGTTCCACCGTAGCGCCTAAACTACTGATCCGATTGTAATAAATAAGGTGTCAATAGAGTCGTAAAAATAGCCCGGGTAACATAGAGTATTTAATATACGAATTCGGGATTATTTATTTAAAAAAAAAATGTTTACTATCGGAGAACGAACTAGTAATAGCAATAAATGTAAAATCAAAGATCGTATGGTGCCCAAAGTAACTATTTCACGTATACAAAGACGTGAGAACCACGTAAATAATCTAGCTTGTAGTTTAGATATTAGAACGTGTGTGTCATGCAAGGACGAAAAACCCCTCGTAAATAAGTAAGTATATGTTAGTTTCATAAATGATAAATTACAATTCCTTGAATAAAGTCGATACTGCAAGTAGCGTGCCATTTAAAGTTTTTCAACTGAAATTATATCAACGCCGCCTATAATTATTTCTGGTACACTATAATAATTATTATGAATACGGTAATTTTACAAAAAAAAGTTTATGTATGTCAGCGCGTTGCTACCTCCGAGGAGTTAAAATTTAATCTTTTATACCCGAGCATGATCCAAATTCTACCGGTTATATAAAGCTAGTTGCCGCTCGTTATTGACGTTCCGTAGTTATTCCCAAAAACCGGTTCGTACATCACCCGCAGGGGAGTGATGTAGGAGGGGGTCAAACTCTCTCATCGTCTCCCCACCAAAACGACTAGCCAAATGGCAGTCACCAGACCGACTAAGCTAAGCTATTCGGCAAATCACAGTGAGGCGGGATAAAACGGAGCTAAAAATGTCGAATTGCTGTGTTTTTTTACTGTTAAAGGAGATCGGAATCTTCTGATAAACAAAAGGACAACGTTACTTTCTATCTGTAAGTATAATTTTGTCTAAATATTAACAAATAATGCAATTAATAAGCAAAAATCCAAAACAGATTCTCGGTCAATAAGTGTTGCCACTGAATCGTGCAAGATCCTAACATAGGGTAATATTTAAAAGTAGCTATTTATAAAAACTTCTATTTCATATTCGTTCTTGTTATTCCTGTTTTAAAATGAAAAAACATAACTAATTAATTAGTATTTGAAATTTTGTTTTTCTTCATAATATTACGGTCACTAAGCACATTAAAATTTATCAAATTATTTAAAAAATATAATTCAATTATACTATCAAACTTTTGTTTCAGTTCGTTATTGTTTATTACAATAAAATATGTGCGGATAAAGTTATCCTAAAATTATTCATTTTTTATTTATAAACCAGCCACACTGCAGAAAAATGAGGACTGTGACAGCACAAAAAATATCGATATCGACAGTATGTTATTCTGACACTGACATTACTTTTTCAGATTTCCTAAGGATACAATTTTTCGGGATGTCTGGATTCGAAGTTATGCAAATCAGGTTTCGTGGACTAAACGTACGAGAACAATTTGCTCACAGTATTTTGAAGCTTAATTTTTATAGTACAAGCGGATAACAAGAGGAGATATATAATAGATAAAATTCGTATTTACTATAGCTTGTATGCTATATATAGTAGCAAAATTGTAAATTAAATATTGTACTAAAACAAAAATCAGTTTAAATTATTTGTCTCAAAAGAAAACTCGTGTTTCCAACTTGTTTTTTTTTATCCATATTTTTTTTAATACATTTTAAATAAAGATTTTAAGAAGCTTTTCCTCCTTTAGTCCTAAAATTGAAAGAAGAAATTTCAATTTTAGGACTACAGCAGACACAAATTAAGGACGTCACAGACGTCGAAGACAATATGTTTTTTTATCTAAAGATGCCTGGATATTTATTTCATGTTAGATTTATTTTGGAAAATAAACAATTTGATTTGATTATTAATACGTAATATGAAAATGAGTAGTATCTTAGCCGTATGTGATAGTTTAAACAAACTGTATAGCAAGCGATATTTCATCTTAACATAAAATACTAAAGTATCCTCGCCGTATGTAATGCCCTTAGAAATAATATTATAATAGCTTAGAAGGTTTGTCATGCACTCATTATAATAAAAGACAGTTTTTAAGTAGATGGAGAGCTACTAGGAAATGGTTAAAAAAATTTCCAAATTCAAAAGGGGTACTACTATTATAAATGTGAAAGTTTGTGAGGATGGATGAATAGAGGTTTGTTACTCTTTCACGCGAAAACTACTAAACGGATTTCAATGAAATTAAAACATAGGCTACTTTTTATCTCGAAAAAGTACAGTATTCCCGTGGGATACCTGATACTATAATTATGCGGGTGGAGCCACGGGAAACAGCTAGTTATTCATAAAATAAGTTTTATTTGTGCATTTTTACTTTGAAAGGTTTTTATGCTCTAAACTCATAAATGTTTCGAAATATGTAATAATTCGCAATGTTAATGTAAGTAACATTGTGGCAAGAATGAGTTTTATTCGTGTGTGGTATAAAATTGTAGAAATAATAGCAATAAAACTCCAGAAAAGTTGTTTATGTGCCGGAAGATATTGAAATGAGGAACTTTTGGTTGGAAGTTGAAACTCGCAAAATTTATCCTAAGTCCTTTACTTCAATGTAAGTTAATATCTCTATTTCTTGGTACATATACATGCATCAATTAACACAACTATTTATCCATAAAATCAATATGACTATAAAAGCCATATTAAATCACATATTGCTTCTTTTCAAGCAATTTTAATTAAATAAAATCAATCAATTTATTTAAACATTTACGAAAAAAATCACTGAAATTGAACACAAAAACGAATATATTTATGTTTATTTCTGTATAATTTTATATATTCATCACATTTCGTACTATTTTGTTCACCATAGTACCCTATTATTATTCGCCGAACTCATCGATATTTAAATATCGATAGTGTCAAGCACTAGCGTTGCTTGAATAAAAATGACATTTGTCGTACACTGAAAGGCTGTTTCCTTTCTGTGTTTGTACATGTGTGGTATATCGTATAGTTAATGTTTGTATTTGACAATATTTTCGTGTCCGTGCGTAATGACGTGATTGAAAATGCATTAGTGTGTAATCACTATTTGCATGCGTTCCTCGGCCCCCCGCAGAGAGTGACAGACTTTTTCGCATAGAAATTAGCTATCTTTCGTCTCCGTTTGGTTGGACGCTCTAATTTATACCCGACTACGGAAAAGACAAAAGGAAGAGTAATGGTTATGGAATTCTGTGTATGTATGTTTGTTCCAGTGTAGCGCCTAAACTACTGGTCCGATTTTAATAAATTGAGTGTTAATAGATTCGTAATAACCTCAACAAAGTCACCAATGTGGGATAGTGGGAGATTTTGATATCAAACGAAACAGTAGGAATGGTCGCATTAGAACAATAAGTAATTCATGTCAAAAGATTTTTTCAAATCAGTTCGAGTCAACCGGTAACACACATAAAAATGTCACAAATTACTAATATTAATGTACTTTTAGAAGTCGATTTAAAAATAACATAATAAAATAACAAACCGATAAAAGTTTTTTGACGTCACACCGAAGAAGAGCAACTTGATCAACGTATGGGTGAAGAAGAGCACGGTGATGGTGTTAGCTGTGAGTTCGTTGACCTCCTCCGAGTACTTGGCCATGTTGATGCCCATGAGGACGAACTGTACCACGATGAGGAAGGCGTGGACGCTCGCGTACACCTTGCGGAGGAGGAGCGACATGCCGGAATTGTCTGGAAAGACATACCTAAGTAGTTGTAGAGTGAGTGAGCGGGAACCTAAATGATTTATACCGAAACTTATTCAGGGTGCAAACATACTAAAAGTCCTGAAAATTTTAAATAAATATGGTGTATTCCATATTTATTTAAATTTTTCTGACTCGCACTTGCCCGGTTTGCGTAATATTCAAACGTATAATTCAAACCGGCCGGAGCTTCAAACAGCAAAAAAGCCAATATCATAAATTTCATACAGTCTTTGATAATAAAGTGTTGATTGCGTGCCGTAGGGCTCTCGTGAAATTGGCTCTTGACCAGAGCATTGAAGTGCATATTACCCTTAACAAGTTCAACTTCAATGGAATGCCTTCACATTCGCAAGGATCACTTCACTTAATAATACTTAAGTGTTCCGAGAATTTTCTATGTAGTGTCTTCTATAAGGGAAAACAATTATATTTTATACTCGTAGTTTTATTTAATAAGTAAAATTAATTAGTTATGTTTTGTGTTCTTTTATGGCAATACCTAATTTCATAACTATCCTTAGGTATTTGATCGGCGATTTTGGAATATTTTTCAGACCAATAAACTTAAACGAGTTTTCTAATCAGGTAATTCTAGTCATCGCATTATAAATTTAGCAGCATCATAAAGTTAGCAACAATTGTACCTCGTCATTTTATAACTTACCTTGAAAGTTGAAGTTACGTGCCTTGTTTTAATGGGTACTTAATCTCTACTTCTAAATCATTAATATTAACAATTATTGATTTAATTTAATATTTGAAATCATTAATAATAACAATTATTAATTCAGAAGAGCCAAGAGCCTAAAAAAATTTTTTTTAAAAATTACCTGCATGATAGTTGAATAGGAAATGTCCAAAAAATTGCATCAGCTTTATATTTGGCATCAAATCGGCCACGAGGCCCTTCGTTTTCTGTTTCGTCATCATCTACGAAAATGCCATTTTTATTATAATATTCATATAATTATCATTATTTACAATTGTATTAACAAATTTAAAGTTACCTTCGCTGATTAAAATTTTACGTTTTTTTAAATCATTTACGTGAGTGTTTTATTATCAGGGTACATTGATCAAATGGTTGACTCGGAACTTTGCCCTGACGTGGTCAAAGCCATGGGAAATGGCACCTGCTTCGTGTGAATCCACAAGCTTCTGTTTAATAATGGACAAGTCATTTCTAGTAGTCCCTGTACTTATTGATTGTTTCCACCTTACAAATTCATTATCAGGTCGATATATGCCGCCGTCAATATTAGCATGTTTATTTTCTTCTGTTGACTTCGTTTTTAATGTTCATTTTTTTGTTATGTCCTACTTATTTTTTCTTTATCATTTTACTTATAACTTGTAATATTTTTTTAAATGAGAAAAAACATGAATATTTCAAAAACCGGACAAGACCGAGGTCTCGCGCACCGAGGGTTCCGTACAAAGTAGGAACATCATAAATAGTTCAGGAATCGAGTCTCGCAGTATTATGGAGCCTGAAAATGGGCGATGCAAGTTGGTCTTTCTACATAGAAGCGTACTTCGAATATTATTATTGGCGTACGAATATTATTTTTGGCGTTATTCATCTTCTTATTTATAAAAATGGATTGCAATTCCAATGTCTCACTAAAACTCGAGAACGGCTGGACCGATTTGGCTAATTATGGTCTTGAAGTAATTGTGGAAGTTCAGGTTAGGTGTAAACGGTGAGAGATATTGGAGGTGTAGGTGTAGTTATTTATGTTGTTGTTTCTTGTTGTTGTTTGTTGTTCTTTCTTAAGTATGAACTGGAGTTCATACTTAAGAAAGAACAACGTGTGTCGGGGCAACAGTTTTAAATAAAAACTTTGCGTCGTAAAAAATAAAATAAATGTTTTGGAATAGTCACATCAAGCCCATTCATATTATGATACCACATTTGAACTAGTAGCCTCAACATGAAATTTCGCCCCTTCTTAGACTTTAGACCTATTTTTAATGATTTTATATTGATTTTGTATATAAATTGAATTTTCTGATACTTGTAGTAATGTAACGATGTTACCTGCTTTTCATAGTTCTAGTTCAATGGGAAGTAGCCTGTTAATTTTGGTTCCTTTGAGAATGTCGAAAATGTGTTTCTTATGGCAAAACGGCCGTATCTTCCTTCTACGTCAACTTATACGTCTGATTATTTCACAGGTTCAAATGACCGTAGATCTCAGTATACGGGCTAATTTCAACTCGATACCTCCCGAAATAAGAGGTACGGAACCCTTAAAAGGGAAATTTTACTTACATTGTCAGTTTTACTGTGTTCAAAACTATTTCTGCGTCAATAAAATATAATAATATCTATCGTGTATGTTTTGCGGACCTAGTTCCAACTAAACAAACAAAATATTAACTGGGTTTTATGACAACGGAAACATTTCATGATTTTTCAAGCGTGCCCTGTCGCTGGCAGAACAATCGTTGATTTCCCAACAGTACAAGATTAAGTGGTGATGTGGGTCGACGTAGGCACGACCCGAACTTCAAACTATTGTTGAGGTAATCTAAAATGGCTGAAATACTGAATTTTCAGATCATTATAAAATACTTACTGTATTCAATTTAGGCAATTTTTAAGTCTAATAGCAGTTATTACATAAATTCTTAATTGTTAGTCATATGTGAATGTTTGATATTAGCCTAACCGGGTCAAAAAATTTGCTTAAAGAACTATTTTTTTTTGACGTGATAACGTCTTATACATCGATGAACGCCGGCTGCACGCACGATGAATTGTTACGTTCCGCCTGATTGTCACGGTCCGCCTGAGCCGAGCGTGCATGTGAGAGCGCGGAACAGGCGATAGAGAGGCACGATCGGCCTAAGCGTTCGGCTTGTAATGACGTTATCACGTAAAATTATCGTCACATAAAACTTTAACCCGACTACGTTAGTAAAATAACCTTTGTTACCCGGGCTATTATAATGAAAATCGGATAAGATAGATTAAGCGCTACGGCGGAACCATCATTTATACATACATAGACTGTCAAAATCATTACCCTTCCTTTTAGCTTCTCCATAGTCGGCTAAAATGAATTGTTATTAACGCAGAATTTAGTTTCATATAATCAAACTACTTAATATATTATATAAAACTTATCTAAAGGCGCCTATCTACATATTTACAAGTATTATCTCGTTCACTTATGAACAGCCGTCACTCTGTATACTAGATAAGGGACAACAACCCTTCGTAACCTCTGATATCAAGTGTATTCTCTATTCAGGAATAATGGAGATGGTTGTATGTCTCTGCGGAAGATGATTTTTTACTCGACTACGGCGAAGCCAAAGGGAAGGGTAATGTTTTTGACAGTCTATTTATTTATGTTTGTTTGTTCCACCGTAACGCCGGAAACAACTGATCCGATTTTAATAAATTAGGTGTCAATATTTCGTCAATATTTATTCGTAATAATATCCCGGGTAATGCAGGCAATTTAATTTACGTAGGTAGTTGGTTTTTTAGTATTTATTAAAAAATATCAATCTGTAAAGCAATTAACGGTTTAATTGCTTTGCTATAATGTCAGCTTCGTCAGCAATTATGATGGTATGGAAGTATTATATTGTTCTTATTCGACTGTGTTTTACGACCCTTAAATATTTACTCGTTTAAGCCATTTTTTTGGCGTAGACGAACCATATTTAAATGTGCAGCGTATAGTTTGTATAATAATCAAAGGTTGAAAACTATAAAAAGGCTACGCAAATTATTATGTCACCCGGCTCATTAAAGAGAATCTATTGACACCCCATTCATTCAAATCGGATCAGTAGATTAGGCGCTACGGTGAAACAGTTTGTTCCATAGACGTAGAGTTTACATAGACTACCAAAATCGTTACCCTTCCTTCTGTTTTCGCCGTAGCCAGCTAAAAAAGGCTTTTTGTATACTAAGATTCTATATCGGATGACTAAATAAGTAATTCTTTGAGCAATTCTTTAATCGACGCTAAGATATCTGAATGTCCCCGCCACTCCGGCATATTGCTCGCAGAAGTGCCCCATGGTCCGCCGCGACTCGTCCGTTCTGGCCTCGTATGCTGTTCTCAGGATGCCCATGGTGCCTTCAGAAGAAAGGACTCGAGTCCATGAATCTGCAGCAGACAAGATTTTACTGAAACTTGGAAATCCGTACGCCGCCTCCTTTTTTGGAAGTCGGTTAAAAACACAATAAAAATAATTATATGTATTTTATTGTTTTGCCCTAGAAAAAAAAAATTGAAAGACGGTTTTAATTTATCGTAGCCCATCACATCAGTCCATTTTATAGTTAATATATACAAAGGCCAAAAAAGACAATAAATGCTAACTAACAGGAATCAGATTAATCAGATGATCGATAGACAGAGTAAAACATAGTACGGAATTACGGATATGGTAGAACATTGCACTTATTTCTAATAACTACCTTGAATCTCCATCAGTGAAGGCTCCTCGCCTCCGTAATCTTTTGGTAACATCTCTCGCGGTATATAGTCATGTAACTCCTCGTGACCCTTGATCACCTGAATACGCTGGATTATCTTCGGCTTCAGAAATGTCTTGAAGATGGACAGTAAAGTACCTATTACTTTGGACTTGGTCATTATTAGTATCTTCTGTGGTCTCACACCATAGCCTTCCTGGTAGCAAACATCGATTCCTTGAAAATATACCTATATAAAACTTTTCTAATATGCATGAATGTTAATAATTGATATTGGGAAGTGGTTCCTTTTGTTTGTAACGTAATACTTTACAAAAATCAAAAGATAAGTAATGACTAGCCGTTTCCCGCGGTTCCGCCCGTGTAAACATACTACCGGGTATCCCGCGGGAACACTGTACATTTCCGAGATAAAAAGTAGCCTATGTCTTAATCCAGAGCCTAAACTACTACCATACTAAATTTCATTAAAATCCGTTAAGTATTTTTTGCGTGAAAGAGTAACAAACATCAACCCATACATCCATCCATCTTCACTAATTTTCACATTTATAATATTATTAGTAGGATTTAGATTTCTTTTGGGTTCCAAAACTCTTCCATATTGGAACTTATCTATTTATCGTCTTATTTTATAATAAATTATGTTTAATTTTTTTGGGATTCCGTAGCAACTACATGGAAAATTAACGATGTGAAATGAATGAAATATTTTTCCATGCTACTCCATCGAAGTTTGATACATTAATTTTTTAGGGTTCCGTAATACACTAGGAATCCTTATAGTTTCACTATGCCCGTCCGTCTGTCTGTCTCTCTGTCTGTCTGTCCGCGCTTCTAGCTTCTGTAATTATGAATATAAATGGAAGAAATTTGGTATGTATATTTGGCTTATAGATTGTGTATAGATCTCGGTTTTGGCATAAAATAATATAATAATTTTATATTTTACGGGTAGCTCTCCATACATGTGAAGTGGGGATGATATTTTTTCATTCTACCTCATCATGTGGGGTATCGTTGAATAGGTATTTTATGTAGGTTTGTACATGACTTTTTTATAAAGTTATAAAGTCGACCATTTTCGAGTAATCGGCCTCCAAAGTGGTTTATAAGTTTGTGTGTGTCTCCAGGCATTACTAAACTATAGGAGATAGAAACTGTTACTTTCGATGCTAATAGATCATGCTAAAACTTATTAGGAAAATTATTTTGAACAAAATCTAACACTAACTTTTAAAGTGATTTGAAAAAAACGTTTTACTTTTTTTTTATGATGTAAACCATAATCGAGTATTCGATCTCCAAAGTGGTTTATAAGTTGGAAAGTCAGGAGGGGATCCTGACGCTTCAAATCTATAAGAGGTAGGATACTTTTCATACCGATAGGTCATGCTAATCCTTTATGAAAATTATTTTGAGCGAAATATGTAAATAGCTATTTAATAATTTGAAAAAAAAACCGATTGCGCGTTGACAGTTACGAAACCCTCCTCAGACATGTGTCGACATTATGCTCTTGGTTAGGCTGTTTTATTTATGCGTTAGTAGGTATATTTACTTACTAGTAATGCAGTTATTTCTCGTTTCATTTCAATAATATCCATGTCAGTTATAAGGCTGGCTACATTCGCCTCCCGCAAGTCGTAGATAATGCAGACCTTATTCAGGTAATCATGTGCTGCCAAATACTCACACATCTGAAAATAGAAATAAACTAAATTTAAATTTTCAAGTAGGTAACACCCGATCCCGGCAAGTATTAAGCGATGCAATGATGTCGATCGAAGTCACCTTTCAAAGAAAAAAAATGTTTTTTTCAAAGCTTGTTTTTAAAAACAGGATTTCCATCACGGCTCCATTCATCATACTCTTTAATACTATAAAGAGACAACGTTCTCTACAAGCCCAAACTCAATGGGGTGTGATGTGCATCCTGGGGTCCCTATGACCACTTGCCAGCTCCAGCATTTAGTCAGGTCCATGTCATCAAAATGTTGCATTGTCACGCGATATGTCTATGCTTGCAAAATTTCAGCTCAATCGGAAACCGAAAAGAGAAATGAAACTTACAAGATTGGCCTACACACAAGGGGACAGGTGAAATAAAAAAAGCTTGTAAAAAAAATAGACGAAAATCGGTTCATGCATTTGGGAGCTATAATGCTACAGACAGACATACAGCTACATTTGTTACATTATATATTACGTGTGAAAATAAAGTTTTCGATTTAAACAAGTTTTTCATTTTAAAAATATAATAACAGAAGGGGTCGATATCAAATAAATTTCTAATACAATATTTACGTTCTCGTCGGAAAAAGATGCGTTGGCATAATTTCTAGTGGTCATAGTCAATATATGAAAGAGATAGATAGATAAACACTTTGTTGCTCACATTAAAGTAGGTACAATTATTTTACTAGAAACTAAACTTATAACCTAAATGTGGGCAAGGGCGGCCTTATATAAGCGATCTCTTCCAGGCAACCCTGCAGGACAGGAGAGGTAAATCAAATAGATAAATAGCGGGGTAATAAATGGTTAATAATAAAATAATAAGGATAAATAATTGCAATAATAATTTTTAAGTGCATTTTTAGAATCTCAAATTGGATTGAAAATAAAAATAAGTAATACAACAAAATAATAATATTATGTCTGTATCTATGAAATTGCCGTTTTGTATGAAAAAATTTAAACTAATAATTTTTTTCATGTATTTTTATTGGTATTAATCGAAATAATCACCCATGTAATTAATGCATCTTTGCCAACGCAGTGGCAGTTTATTGATGCCCTTCTTAAAAAAATCAGCTGGACGGGAGGCAAAAGCATTTTGTACTGCCTTTCGGGTATTGAATTTTTTTCCCGCCAGTTATCCAAATTCTGGAAAAAGTAGTAGTTTCTAGGCGCAAGGTCTGGTGAGTAGGGCGGATGACGGAGAGCTTCCAACTCCAGTTCTTGCAACTTGGAGACCGTCTGCTGTGCAGTATGAGGTCGCGCGTTGTCGTGCAGGAGCAGCGGAGACGAGCGATTGACCAATACTGGTTGGAGATGTGCCAGCTTCTCCATCATTGTGTTCAGATTTTCATAGTACACATCTACAATAATGCTCACCCCGTTTGGTAAGAAGGCACACAGACACACCGGCGCTAGACCACCAAACAGTGACCATCACTTTTCTAGGGGTACGTTTATGTTTAGGGCATTGTTTAGGTGCTGAACAAGGATCCAACCAACTTGCTGAGCGCTTGCGGTTATCAAACAGAATCCATTTTTCATCGCAGGTAACAATGCGGTTCAAAATTCCTTCATTTGTGTGTCTGTTGAACATTGCAAGGCACGTCTCGACGCGTACTTCGCGCTGGCGATCATTGAGTTCGTGGGTTCAAGCTTTTTTACCTAGCCAATTTGACAGAAAAGGACCAATATTGTTTTGACACTAACGTCGAAAGCTGCTGCTAATTCAGCCGTAGATTGTGTATCATCAGCTTCCACAATCGCCTTTAATTCGTCATTGTCGACCAAAGTCTTCGGACGACCGCGAGGTTCATTTTTCAGGTCGAAATTTCCAGAACGGAAGCGAGCAAACCAATAACAGGTGGTGCGTTGGTTTTTAGTGTTAGCTCCGTAAACGTCGTTGATGTTGCGTGCCGCTTGTGCCGCGTTGCTGCCACGACGGTACTCATAGTCAAAGTCAAAGTCAAAGTCAAAGTCAAAATGTAACACTAATCAATAAACAAATGACTACTTTTGGAAAAAGAATTCCATGTTTTGAAAATAAAATTAATTTGAAATTAGAATTCTTAGCCAAACAAAAATTATTTTGATTTGAAATGGCCAGTACTGCAAAACGGCAATTTCATAGGTAAAGACCTATTATAAACATACATAATATAAACATAACAATAAATATAACGTCTCTGAAAATCAATTACGGATACTTCGGACGCGTGATTCACTGCTTGAGTAAAGACGTTCACAGCTTCCGTGGCCTAGTGGTAAGAGCTTGGCTTTCGGCTTTCTTCTCGACAGTTGTCCGTCCCACTGGGTTATGAGAGTAAAGGAAGAGAGAGTGCTATTGTGTACTGCGCACACACTTGGACACTATAAAATTACTCCTGCGTAACTGGCCTGGTTTCAATGAAATCGGCGACCGTCACCGAAATCGGTGTGGGGAAGTTAATTCAAAGTAAAAATCATCTCATGTATGGGTGGGTGACTCTCCGCTAAACGCAAACTTGCCCATATGAGCGAAATAATATTTTTCTACTTAAACGTCTTCACATAAGTAGTAAATCATGCGCACGAAATATCCGTTATTGATTTTTCTAGACCTTATACAAAAATCAAGTCATTAAAGACACATTATTAACATTATATTAAGTACTAGCTTTTGCCCGCGACTTCGTCCGCGTGGAATAGTGACTTCCGGCAGAAAAGTATAGATAGCTGAGAATAAGTTAATGTATTGGTAATATTGTTTAGATTAAGTTAATGTATTCACATTCACATGAGGCTAAAGTACCTATAGAACGAAAATACTTTAGCGCAAAGCTTCCGGGTAAACTATATTGAAAGTTGACCCGTCCTGCACGTGAACATAAAGATTTCTAGAACTGCTAACACGGGAAAGAGCAACGTATAACTGACCGTGCGAGAAACAACTGACACCGAGATCTACTCCGGCAACACGAAAAGTCTGCCCTTGAGCCTTATTAATTGTCATTGCATAACACACCGATACTGGGAATTGCGTCCTTTTAAATTGGAATGGAAAATTATTTGGTATTACGGGTATTCTGGGAATAAAAACGGTTTCTCCGGCACCGCAACCTGTTAAAATTTGAGTCTCGATTATATTTTGTTGCAACTGGGTTACTTTGAGTCGAGTTCCATTGCAAAGTTGTGGTGGTCTTAAATTTCGGAGCAGAATAATCGGAATGCCAATTTTTAAACAAATTTCATGAGAAGGAAGTCCGGGCATATTTAAAGAATTTAAAAATTCTATCGGGTAATTAGTGGATTCTTGTTCATCGACCATTCTATTTATCGATCTATAAACTTTGCTTTCCCCCTGTATATTCGACAGTATTTTGTTATTAATCTCAGATGCCAGGTCATTGCGAGGAGTTAAAATAGATCTTTCGCATAGCCAAGAATTGTCCCTATTTAATATATTTGTTACGTCACCGTAAACCGACGATATAAGATGTGGTTGAGATTGCACTATACAACATAATTCAGGCGTCAGAATAAGTTTTCCTTGGTGTAGAGAGCTATTTTACGCTGATTTCGAACAAAAGCCAATATTAATTTAGTCAAAAAGGTTTTCCCCGTTCCTCCAGGTGCATCTAAAAACCATATTGTTCCCAAATTATTTTGAACACTTTCGCACACGCGGTCATAAACTGAACGTTGTTCTGCAGTCATCATTGGGACACCGTTTTCTAATGTTGTCTGCAGTTCCATTAAGTTGTAACCAATTTCTGCGGAATATTCCCTATTAGTTACCTCTCCGACTGAGGTTAGTGTTGGCAAACCATATTCACAGAGTGATTTACCGCCTACTGCTGTTAAATCATCCTGAAGAGCTAATAAGCACTGATTTATGGCAAGATCACGGAAATGGTCAGTAGTAGTGCCTTCATCATTGTTAGAAATATTTCTAAGAAAGTCTTCAGCAAATTTTTCTTTATATTTTTCCCATAACTGTACAGCATCTGATAAATTACAAAATGTGAGTAATGTTACAAATAAATGGCGTAACCGTCGTGGATTATCACTAACACAGGATTCTGCGTCATCTAAAGCGCTCTCTAAAGCGTCATCCCAATGCTGATCATTTTCAAGCAAATGACGCGCTTGGCAAGCTGCATGATAAGAGGGATAAACAACATCGTCCACTTTTCTTAAATCTCTAAATGAGGTTGGTCCTCGCACGGTATGTAATAATAATCGCAAATAGAAACACTCAGCGTTGTTAGGATGAACTGTGTACACTCTACCAAGGACATGTTCTTTGAAAATACCTGACTCGCCATCTACAGGCCTGCCACGGCGTCTTCGATTAAAGACACCTCGTTGCTTATCGAAGGTATAAAACAATGGAACTTCCTCATACAAAAGAGATTTTGCAAAATCATCAGTTTGGCAAAGTCGAAAGAATGCTAATAAAGTTGTTTGTCTAGGGTTCTCTAACCGTTCTGTGACATTTTCGGCGTTGAAATATATCCGTTGACCGCCTTCAAGATGAACATCCAGATGAGTCACAGGTGGATATCTTTCGTGAATGTTGAAACTTAAGATCCGCCATACAGCTTCTGAAGAACTTATATATCTGCCTGACTGAAAACGTGTAACTTCATCATGTTCATTTCTCAAAGCAAATGTAGCTTGGTCACTGCCCTTATTGATGTACTTACAAATATATTTTATTGACTCTACACTATTACACATTTCAACATTTATGTGAGCTTGAAATGCTCTGGACAACACAGGAACCTGTTGTCCAGACACTCGCTTTTCAACAGTAAAACCACCAGTGTCTCTCGAACGGCGACGATATAATGGGTATCCATCGAGTCCTGTTACAGTTTCATCCACTAAGGCTTTTGGATATCTTTTAGTGCAACGACAGTCTTGCATGCAAGGAGAATTCCCGTTAAATACACCACATGGACCATGTATCATATGAGTTTTAACAATGTCGTATAACACGGGATCTGCAATCGGACTTGGAATTTCAGCACTGATTAAACTGTCTACATCATTAGGTCGAACCTTATCTTTTAAGCAAAGCAGGAAATGTGCGTGAGGTAAGCCGCGTTTTTGCCATTCAACACTATACATATAACACAATACTTCTCCAAAAATGTTATATTTGGTAAGTAGATCTATCATTGATTTTAATTTTAAATGAAAAACTCTTGCGATGATATCATAGCGGTCATGCGGTGCTTGACCCTCAAGAAGCTCCCGAGTGATTTCATCCCACTTAGGATTGGTAGTCACAGTAATAAATAAGTCGGGACGTCCATATTTTCTTACGTAACAAAAAGCATCTTGAGTACGTTCGTGCATGTAGCGCGGACCACCAGTAAAAGAAGAGGGCAAAATAACTAAACGGCCCATATTCACCGTATCATTATCTTGCTGCATGGCGTCGCGAAGGTGCACGTATTCTTCAGCGCGCAGCTGCCTTTGATTAGATCGTATATAAACTAATCTTTCGGTTTCAATTTATCCTTATTGCATGATTCTGTATTCACGCGCGATGACTTATTAGTGTATTTCATGTATAACTTTGGTGTTTCTACACCGATTTACATGATTCTTTTTTTATTGAATAAGTAATAATGTTAACTTTTTTTAATTAGGGATGAGTGAGAGTGTTGTAAACGTAAGATTAGACCAATATAATCAGAAAGCTCCGAATTGCTAAGCTACCGGAAGTTTCACGTGCTATTGTGAGTCAACCATAAAAGATAGACATTATGCTGTCAAGAAATATTTTTATATAATATTAAGGAAAATATTTCCGTCATACGTGATTTCTATGCAGCTCTAACCATTAAGGCTGCACACGCGGTGGAAGCTTAAAAAATGGAGTAACTTCTCCCGTTTTCCCAATATATCCCTTCACTGCTCTGCGCCTATTGATCGTAGCGTAATGAAAAGTATACTATAACCTGCCCAGGAGTATGAAGAATAATTGTGCCAAATTTCATTAAAATCCATCGAGTAGTTTTTGTTTCTATAACGAACATACAGACAGACAGACAGACAGACAGACAGACAGACAGACAAAAATTTTACTGATTGCATTTTTGACATCAGTAGCGATCCCTAATCACCCCCTGATAGTTATTTTTTAAAAATATTTCATGTACAGAATTGACCTCTCTACAGATTTATTATAATATAGATAACGAATAAAAGATAATTTAGCGAGCGAATTTGTTCCGAAGATGACTTTAATTGATTTTGTAGCTTTTATGAGAATTTTAAACTTACCACAATAATATATCGTAGGTAATACATAAAGAATTTACTGATAGGTTCCCTGTCATAAAACTTTACCACGAACACTCTGCTATCTTTTTTAAGTATTTTTGGCAAGGCGAAAACTAATCTGAAAGTTAAAGTGAATATTTTTGATACAAAACTTTTTTGTCACACAATAGAAGCGAAGCCAAGCCACAATTTATTAGAAGTAGAGTTTGCGAAGTTAGAATTTATAGAGTTAGAGCTCGGCTTTACATGATATGTTTTTGCGACGATGCGCCATAAGGGACGCGTGTCGAGCCAACATTTTAGCAAAAATATTTTCAAGGGGACTATAATCTTATAACAATGCTATTATTTAATCCCACTGTACTATCATGAAAGTGAAAGTTCGTGAGGACGGATGGATGGAGAGATGGATGGACGTTTGTGAGTATTTCACGCAAAACCTACTCAACGAATTTGCTAGAACTATAATATTACTAGCATTTATTTTGAACATTTTAGACAAATTGCACAATTTCAGTTTTTGCGTGAAAGAGGAACAAACATCCATCCATCTATCCTCACAGTTTCACATTTGTAATAGTAGCCGTGGGATAGTAACTTTTCATACGTACACATTATCACTCAGGTTCCCGAAGTCCTCCTTCACGTTGTATACGCCAAACAGTTGAGGGTGCAATGTCCTGAGTGTGCACATTTTGTCTATCATGGACTTGGCTCGTTCTACGGAACCCTTGCTTGTCAAAATCCTCCATTCCAGGTATCGGTCACCTGAAAAAATTCGATGCAAACGAGCAAATAAATCTATTGACCTTTATGATATTACTAGCTTCTGCCCGCGGTTCCGCCCGCGTAAATACAGCATCCCACGGAACAATGTATTTTTTCGGGATAAAAAGTAGTCCGAAGCTCAAGCGTTCATCAAAATCCATTCAGTATTTTTTGCGTGATAGAGTAACAGACATCAATCCATCCATCCATCCACTCTCACAAATTTACACAGTTTAGTAGTAGGTTATATTTTCGTTTTATAGCTTTATTTAAATACAGTTTCGTTTACAAATTCAATAAAAAATGGTACCCGTCAATTTTACTGCACCGCACAACAATATTATTTTTTAGTTCCTAAAACGTATTACGTACGTACGTTAAGTAGTTTTTGCGTGAAGGAGTAACAAACATCCAACCATCCTCATAAACTTTTACATTTATACGATATATAAATGTAGGATGTAGGATGTCTAGGAATTTTAAGGAATTACTTATAGGTACCTACCTATAGTGTATAACTTATGTTATTTATAAAATATCTTTCCTTATTTACATCAGCTGCCTCTGCCTGGTACCCCGCCATGGTGTTACACCTTAAGTAATAAATCTATGAACGCTTCACACCACGCCAGTCTGGTCCCGTGCTAAGTATCTGAAGAACTTTTATACCTTATATATATACTTTGGTACCTGTAGTACCAGGTATAATAATACTTTTATACTGTACATATTAGATATAATATATTTAAGATTTTTATTATAGAATACACACGTTTAACACATGTCCACGACTCGAGAACACAGAAAACTTTTGTTCCTCTGGCGGGATTCGAACCCGTGACCTCCAAGCGCCAAACCGCTTACCACTGAACCACAGAGGTCGTCGTGAAACATACTGATGACTTACTGTAATCCTTCTTTACGAAGTGATCTTGTTTCTGCACCCAGTCCCTCAGGGCTCCAACAGCTTCCTGTCTTCTTTTCTGATCATCCAGGTTATATGATCTTCGTATCATCTCCAACGTATCAGTATTTAGTTCTATCAACTTATTTTTGTCCATTTTTTTAAATTCACTATAGTGCTTACTACCGACTACAATGAACGTCAATCTGCAATAATATTAGTGGTCTCTTATACTATATTTTTGTTGTATCTTTAACATCCTTTAAAGATATGATATTATAATAATTATGCTTAAATAATTATTAGTTTATATTTCCTGCTTTGAACTATGCTACTGTATAATTTGTATACTAATACGGTAGGTACTTGACATGTTTATCAAAATGGTAAAAAATTTGTTGAATATAAAAATTTGTACATAAATATAATCATTTTAAGTAATATTTTTTCATAATTGTTCAGTACCTGGGTAACCGCGCTTTGCTATTCAAAATAATCACAAAAAAAGTATTTTACCGGGGCTCGAACCCCATATTCCGAATTTGAACTACGCAAAAATTACACATCCCAAAATGCCAATGGGCATATTAGAGTCGAAATTATTGGTATATAGTTGCATGACGAAATAAAAAATATACACAACTTAAAAATGCGCAGTTTCTAGGGAGAAAACCTAGCTAGCTCGATTTTTCTCCCTCAAAACTCCCTGCATACTAAATTTCATGGTACCTAATACTTGCAGCCGATTTCGAGAAACCGATTATATAAGATTGTCTCGCTTTAAACATAAGATTAAATTGAAATTAAAAATTGTTTTACTATATTATACAGGATTATAGGTTAAGTCGATGTTGATCGGTTAAGGGTTTGTAGTTATTTTTTCATTTTAAATATTTTCTTCTATGAAAATCATTTTCCAAAATTAATATTTTAACGAGATTTCGCTATTTATTTTCAAAATTCGTGTTTTTATTTATTTATTTTTATACTTTTTATGTAGCTAATAAGCGTAGTAGAAGATTCAAAGACAGAAATTCATTTTTCTTCATTTTTTTCTACTTTTTTCTTTTATAGCTATCTAAGAAAATATATGGCAGTTACTCTGCAGATATTAATTAGTAAGTAGAAAAAATCTATTAAAAAAAACTTGCCACTTCCGCGTTTGTTTTGCAGAACTGACGTCATAAAATGGCGAACTGCGTTTTTGCGGGAATAAAAAAATGTTTAGATTTTAAAGAAGTTTTTTGGAAAGACTGAAAAGTAAAATAAAATCATAATGTAGGCGTATGTCAGAGTAGAATACCTGATTATATTTCGGTAATTAACATAAACTTTAATAGTTATTGTTATATTAAATTTATCGTGTATTATTTTATGGACTTCAACCCAAGCCATGTTACAATTCTCAGATAAAATTTAACCTAAATGCCCCAGGGTAATTTATGAGTTAAGATAATTTGAAGAAATTTATTTGATAAAGACTATAAACAAATAATAATGATTTTAAAGCACCTATCGGTAAGAATAAGGCTTATTATTATTAAGTATGCATTAAGGTAGGAAAAGAGACTTGGTGACATCCTGCCGTGTATAAATTAAAACGAATAACTATTTTGATTTTGAAAGTTAAAAGTAACTTGTAAATTGCTAAAACTAAAAGAAAAAACAGAACCCTATAAGGATAGTGATAACTCGACCTTAACAAAATTTTATCTAGTTATTTCAGTAGTAGTTCAATTTGGCATAAAAACTTTGGATCATTAAAAATTTACTTCTTTTTACCTTTAACAGTTTGATTTTCCTTGTCTAAAGCTGAATTGCTTTTCACAATGGATCCAGGCCAGCTACTCATTTGTTTTTTAGTGCCCAAGTGTGTGAGCAGCACACAAGAGTCTCATCTCTCTTCCTTTCCTATGTTTAGTAGCTTTTTTATAGTTTTCAGTATTATTTTAGTAGTTTTTAGTAGAAATCGACGCGAGTTTAGCAGTTTCGCAAAATAAGATAATTTGATTCGAAGAATAAGACGAGCCACTTATTTTCCCCGCGCTTAAGTAGTTTACAGATAATATTAGCTCACCAAACCGAGCTCGGTGACGGTGGCCGGTTTTATTGGATCCAGGCCAGCTACTCATTTGTTTTATAGTGCCCAAGTGTGTGAGCAGGCCTCCACAGACGAGAGGCCGATCGTTTCAGTTAGAACTGACGTCAGTTCGGCCTGAACGGATTCGAGCACATACATACACGGAAATAATCGCATCCGACCCAACTGACGTCAGTTCGGCCTGAATGGATTCGAGCACACCCACGGCAAAATCGCATCAGTTCGTTCTGGTTTGCCGCGAGCTACGGTCGTGTTTAATAATTGTGTTATAATTAAACACCGCAAAAACTCACTACGCGATACACGCCCGCACGGTCGCGGCTCTGGCGAGAATTGAAGCGATTTGTCCACACATGGTCTTCGTTCAGTCCATCCATTCCGTCCATTCAATTTTTTGGGGGCTTTACGGATTCCTAAGTTTAGTAGCTTTTTTATAGTTTTCAGTATTATTTTAGTAGTTTTTAGTAGAAATCGACGCGAGTTTAGCAGTTTCGCAAAAATAGAGCTGGCAACACAGGAACGAATCGCTTCAGTCCATCCGGCCGACTGATGCGATCTCGAAATTGTACACAGACGATACGATTTTGCATCCGTTCAGCCGTTTCAGCAGGTCTCTCAGCCCTTACTCTCGAAACCTAATGGGACGGATAACCGACACGACTGGCGAGAAATCAGGCGCAGAACCGACTTTTTATGCCTATCCGACGCACGCATCTTTCTTGTCAGAAAATCAGGTGATTAGGCTGCATAGTCCTAACAAAACTTGGAAATAACATTTTTTGTTGTTCCAACGCGGGAATCACTCCGCGTCGAAAGCCAAGCTCTAAGGCACTGGACCACGATAGCTGTTACAGATACTGCTTAACAGAGACAATAGCGCCCTGCACACGTCCAGTCCACTGGTCGGAACTTGACCGTGAGTTCTTTAAAAACAATATTTTATAGAACTCACGTTCAAGTTGGCTGGTACCGACTTCAAAATTATGAAGATTGAGTAGAGAAATAGTTAAAATTTTAGACGAATTTAAAGGGGAATTATTTAAAGAAATATGTTGTTTTATTTCATACATTTTTGTGCATTTTTGCTTTGGAAGACGATTTTTATTTTTTGTTTAAAAATAATCATTTCTCTCTTTTTAGTTTTAAGAACTTTTAAAATAAACTATCGAATGTATAATTGAATACGCGCCAAGCTTCCATTAGGTATTGTATATAAGATGATGATGATGATGATTACTGTAAGTTACATAATGGCATATGCTTGCAGTTCTATAAACAATGTCGAAATTTCCAAACGCGTATCTTTAAAGACTGAGGAGTTCAGGGTATTATACCCTGGATCCAAAAGCACTGAACAGAACTCCTCAGATTCTCTGGTTTAAGATCATTTATTCCTCAAAAAAGAATACAAAAATTCACTTACATTGAGGGAGAATACATTATTATAACTTATTTGACAGCGGCGCGGCGACACACAACAGTCATTTTTTAGTATTTTAAAACAATTAAATAAACAATAACTCAAAATAAATATCACTTTTCAATATTAATTATTTTTGTTTGGCAATAGATGTACATTTTATTTTGAATGTAAATTGAAAAATAATTGCAAAGCACTGGTGCAAACTCGTTGTGCTTAACAGTAAGACATAGATCGAGCGTACCTGGAAGCGACATTAAACTTAAAGTATCTACAATGACAATAATGTTGTATTTGTCTACTGTGTTAGATATTTAGTACCTATATTATAGTTTAAAATTATGAATTACTCTACCAAGTTAATATTTATTAGTGTATGATATTGGAGGTCTTTACCTATGAAATTACCATTTTGTATGAAAAAATTTAAACGAATTTTTTTCATGTATTTTTATTGGTATTATTCGAAGTAATCACCCATACAATCAATGCATCTTTGCCAACGCAGTGGCAGTTTATTGATGCCCTTCTTAAAGAAATCAGCTGGACGGGAGGCAACAAATTCTTCAAAGGCATTTTGTACTGCCTCTCGGGTATTGAATTTCTTTTCCCGCCAAGAAGTTATCCAAATTCTGGAAAAAGTAGTAGTCTGTAAGCGCAAGGTCTGGTGAGTAGGGCGGATGACGGAGAGCTTCCAACCCCAATTCTTGCAACTTGGAGACCGTCTGCTGTGCAGTATGAGGTCGCGCGTTGTCATGCAGGAGCAGCGTAGACGAGCGATTGACCAATGCTGGTTGGAGATGTACCAGCTTCTCCATCATTGTGTTCAGTTCTTCACAGTACACATCTGCAGTAATGCTCAGCCCGTTTGGTAAGAAGCTGTGATGAATCACACCGGCGCTAGACCACCAAACAGTGACCATCACTGTTCTAGGGGTAAGTTTTCATTTAGGGCATTGTTTAAGTGCTGAACCAGGATCCAACCAACTTGCTGAGTGCTTGCGGTTATCAAACAGAATCCATTTTTCATCGCAGGTACCAATGCGGTTCAAAATTCGTTCATTTGTGTGTCTGTTGAGCAGTGCAAGGCACGTCTTGACGCGTACTTCGCGCTGGCGATCATTGAGTTCGTGGGGCACCCATTTGTCAAGCTTTTTCACCTTGGCAAATTGACGCAAATGGACCAATATTGTTTTGATGCTAACGTCGAAAGCTGCTGCTAATTCAGCCGTAGATTGTGTATCATCAGCTTCCACAATCGCCTTTAATTCGTCATTGTCGACCAAAGTCTTCGGACGACCGCGAGGTTCATTTTTCAGGTCGAAATTTCCAGAACGGAAGCGAGCAAACCAATAACAGGTGGTGAGTTGGTTTGTAGTGTTAGCTCCGTAAACGTCGTTGATGTTGCGTACCGCTTGTGCCGCGTTGCTGCCACGACGGTACTCATAATCCAAAATAACCAGAATTTTTAACGTATCCATGATGACGAAAAAGATTGAAATGCGATGAAAATGTAACACTAATCAATAAACAAATTACTACTTTTGGAAAAAGAATTCCATGTTTTGAAAATAAACTCTTACCGAGTAAATTTAATTTGTGTATGTATGTCACCCCATAGAATTTTAATTATAAGTATGCAGTTTTGGTATTTGCATGTCTGTATAGTGGTCATTATTTTTTATCTTTATAATTTTCTTGCGTTGATGTTAGAAAGTCGTAATTAAATAAATTTTTTATTAGTATATTTTGTACTGTTGGTAAAGATGACAGATTGCTTGAGGCTGCTGTACTCCACACTTCTAATAAGTAATCTATATGCGGTTTTATTAATGTGCTATAAATTGTGTGACGCAGTCGGCTCGGTATACACCGTACAACCCCTCTTAGCATTCCGGATAGGGGACTGAGTTTATTTTTGAGTCTTTGAATATGCGGTTTCCATGTTAGGTGACTGTCTAAAATTAGGCTAAATATTTTTCTTGATTTACTTTATTGATTGCTTTATTATTTATAATTAAGGGTGGGTAGTTAGCAAACTTTTTGTTTTTAGGTAAAAAAATAATATAATTTGTTTTAGAAACGTTAATAGTAAGTAAATTGTTAAGAAACCACTCATTTAACCTATCCAAGACATACTGGGCCTGCGCTATCACTGCATTAACTTGGTGGCCAAAGTAAAATATAGATATATCATCTGCGTATAAGTTTACGTCACCCCATAGTTGTGAGTTCTGTAAATTATTATTATAAACACACCGGCATATTTAGCGGAACACAAAAAAAGGTCCATAATTAAAAAAATATAGTTTTATTTTAAAATCTACTTACTGCACTTCTTTTGTTATTTAAAGTTTCATTTGTTTTACTTAAAATGAGATCACATTAAGAACAGATTTTGCGAGTAAAGGCTATCTGTGAAAAATGGTACATTTTTGAACTTTTCATGTAACCGGGAAAAGGTAAAATTAATATTAAAATAACAATTAATTAAATTAAAAAAAAAGGTGATTAATAGTATTTCCTCCACGTGCTCTTATTAAAGTTTCTACCATAAGTTTCATCCATCCGATCCACCACCGTATGCAACTGTAGTTTCAAAATTTGTCTAAATGTATCGTTCTCCTTTGCGTCTGTATATTCTTTGCCTGCCGTCAATTTGATTTAAGATAATTCTGCACTCATCACTAAACAATACCTTACTCCAATGGTCCGCGTTCCAAAGTCGATGTTCCTGAGAAAAAGTTACCCTGTTTCTACGATGATTTACCTCAAGCCTTGGAGCCTTGGCGGGCACAAATGAACCTAAACCAGCTTCTTCGAACCTTCTTCGTACTGTACGCTCACTTACGGTTACACCCCGCACTGCTTCTAACTCATGTCGGGCTTGGACGGCCGTCAAACGGGGGTTCCTACGTACCCGAAGCCGAATGAAACGATCATCCCTACCCGAAGTCCGTCTTTTTGTGCCTTGTCCTGCTCTTCTCACATAAGTACCGGTCTCCCTGAACCGTTGGATACTGCGATGGATCGTTGAAACTGGTCGACGAAGATCTCTGGATATCAGTCTGTAGGTTTGACCATTTCTACGCATTTCGAGTGCCCTGGCAATCTCCGTTGGGGCTAAGTCAGGCATAATTGTCCTCAACTCCAAAAAGTTACGCGATTAAAAAAAACTAACAAAAAACAGTATTTCAATGAAATTGTAAATCAAACTCAGAAGGACGAAATACTCGAAGTTCGCTCCAGATAAGGTGTATTTGAATAAAATTAAAACAATTGCATAAAATGTGATGTTCAGTTGTTTTCTTAATTTGAAAATATTTCTTTTTAAATTAAATGACGTATAAACCAGCCAGCAACCTTATATGATACTGATATCAAACCTTTATTTTATGTTCCGCTAAATATGCCGGTGTGTGTATATTAGGAATAATAATGGGTCAATAACTGAACCTTGTGGTAATCCGTAGGTAATAATACTAGGTTTACTTGTGCTTTCTCCGATTCTTACTGCCTGTCGACGATTAGATAGATATGATTTCAATATATCGTGTGCAACTCCGTCTATACTAGTCTCTCTCAGCTTTTTAAAGAGTTTTGTGTGGCTAATTGTGTCAAATGCTTTCTTTAAATCTATAATAATCTCTAGCGCAATTTGTTTATTATCAATATTTGTTTTTATTTGTGTAATTAAATCTATAGTTGTTGATAATGTGTTTGACTTTGCTCTAAATCCGTATTGTTTGGTATAAAATAAATTACGTTTTGTTAAGAAATCCTCAAGACGATTGTATAAATTTTTTTCAAACACTTTTGACATAACTGGGAGAACCGATATGGGATGGTAGTTGCTGGGGTCATTATTGCATCCAGACTTATAGATTGGTGTGACTTTGGCAAATTTAAGGCTGTCGGGAAAAATTCCCTTGTCAAGGCACGTATTAATGCAGTTTGAGAGTTTTCCAAGTATCAAATAGGACACGCATTTAAGAGATTTAGTATTATGTCATCTATGCCTGTGCTGGTATAACTATTTAGATTTTGGATTATTTTAGCAATTTCCTTTGGGTTAGTATTTTCAAATTGTGTAAGTGGGTCATTATTGTCATTGAACTTACCTATTTCTGATAAATTGTTATAAATTGTATTATTGTGGTATTTTTTTGGAATTTGATTAGCTAAGTTTGAACCAATAGTAGAAAAATATTCATTGAAATTATTAGTGACGTCATCTACATTTGTAATTAAGCCCTGTGATGTCAAAACGTTAGGTGGCCTGGTATTATCCTTAATTTTGTTTTGTGAATATTGTGATTTCTCTTTTTTTATTTTACTGGACAATCGTTACGTTTCTTAATAAAGTTTTCCCTTCTTACTAAATCATTAGGGTCAGTTTTGTGTTCTTTCCAAAGTACATTTCTTTTGTTTGTTTCTTTAATAATAGTTTTGTTTATCCAGTCCTGGCGATGTCGATTTTGAATTTTAAATTTAATTTTCTTACTTTTATTGATGCACGATACTAATCTTTGTTCTACTAATTCATATTTATAGTTCTTATTACTGATACCTTCTTTCATTAATTTACTGAGTTGTACATAGTTAATAGATTCGTACTATATTTTTTTAATTTGCTTATTTTCGTGTTTCTTAATTTCAAAATATATTTGTTTATGGTCGGATAGAGGAGTTTCCATTAGAGCTAAGTGAAAGTTATTGCCTCACATGGTCAATTATCGATTTTGAAGAAAGAGTTTCACGAGTGCAATATTCTTTATCAATTTTGTTCGTGATTCTGTAAGAGTTTTTATTTAAAATATTTTTGTAGTCTAAAATTGCAGAGTCGTCACTCAACAGGTTGAGGTTAAAATCACCTTGTATTACCGTTCTTTGACACTTCTGCAAAAAACTGTAACAATCCAAGAAATCCTTAATGTTGGTTTGACTGGTTTTCTGTTTACGCCACTAATATCAAGAGCATAATTTTTTGCATTAATCTAAACAAAGTGATTACCGTCTAAACTACGTTCCTCAATTTCGTAATGTTCCAAGCTTGCTAGTGCTAATATGGAAACTCCTCCTCCCCTACTATTACATCTATAATTACAATAGTAATGTTTGTAGCCATCTATTTGAATTCTTTTAGCTTGATCTTCATTTTTATCCAAGTTTCAGTAAGAATAAGAAAGTGTATAGGATTTTGGAATGATTTAACTATGCATTTAACTTCGTCTAGTTTTCGTGGTGTCACGAAACTACGTACGCTTGCATATATAAAGCGAATAGAATTCTTACTGCTCAACACTTTATCATAACTATTACAAATTTCATAAGTTATACAAGATATATAATTTTGAATTAGCTTAAATAGATATTGTCACGTCCGTATTGCAACGCGCGCGCAAAACATTCTGCACCAAGGTATACCTTTACAAGGTAACCTACCTTACTACCTATCTTACTTTTTGGTAGCATATGCTTGGGTTTCTTCAGAAAATGTCAAAATCACTATTTGTGTCCATATAAATTTCGAGGAATTCCCTCGAGTCCTCCTGGATGCCATCATCTCCACTTTGATCACTTCGGGACTAACTTCGGATTATACCTTTTACACCCAAAAAAGAATTTTGAAAATTGGTCCATAAATGGCAGAATAATGTTCACAGATATCCGTGTCGGTGTAAAATACTATGAGAATTACCTATCATAATATCATCATTTAGAAATCAAGGACGACGAAAATGTCATATCGTCACGGTTCATACCACTTTTAAGAGGAGTTTCTCAAGGCTCCATATTAGGCCCCAAACTATTTAGCATTTTCAGCTGATGTTATTAAATGCTTTCACAACTGTAAATTCCACATATATGCAGACGACATTCAGATTTACTTATCTTTCCAACTACACGACATTCAACAAGCTATAGCAAAAATTAATGATGACCTTAAGCATATATTTGAATGGTCGAAATCTCACTGTTTGGTCTTAAGCCCTAATAAAACGAAATATATTGTTCTCGGCAGTCGGCATAAAGTACTATATGTAAAAATACAGGATCCAGTAATATTAGTAGATGGCTGCAGGATTGAAAATATACCGGAATTCCGTAATTGCGGCTTGCTGTTAGATGAAAACATGCGGTTTGAAAATCATGTGTCAAAGTCAGTACGTAGTTGTTTTTATCGTCTTAAAATTTGTATCGCCTTAGAAATTCATTAAGTGAAGATCTGCGTGTAAGATTATGCGAGGCGCTTGTTCTTTCTAAGTTCAATTATGTAGATGCTGCTATTGGGCCTCGGCTTCTCGAAAGGACAAAAAAAACAATACAGCGTGTTCAATGCCTGTTCCCGTTACGATTGTTTTCATATACCGCACAGAGATCACGTCACTCCTTATCTAAATCATAAATCTTTATTAAAAATGGAAAACTGTATGCAGTTACATCTAGCCACTATGCTCTTCGGTCCTATATCATCGTCAGCAGCATTTAGGGGTAGTTTTAAATACTCGGCCACTAAGTGCTGGAACAACCTACCACAGCCCCTACGTAAATTGCTAACAAGGAACAATTTTAAGCGTTATTACAAGCAACAATTTTTACAGAAACAATAACACTAAATTATTTGTTTTAACTGTGCAATGTGTGTGACGTGTTTGAGAGACTGTATGGCATAACAATACATTATATTATTATTGTTATGTTTATTTATTACTAGTTCGTCCCGACACAGGTTGTTTTGTCATAACTCCAACATTTCTCACCATTTAAGCCATCCCTGAACTTCCACATTTATTTCAAGACCAAAATTAGCCAAATCGGTCCAGCCATTATCAAGTATTAGCGAGACATTACAATTGCAATACTTTTTATATATAAGTCTACACTAGAATTAATCAATAAGATAGCTAAGATTAATTAATATAAAAAAAAACTTGAGAGGTGTCAAGGGACACCCGGATGGAATGAAGTTCCTTTCGATTAATTAATGAAGGAATTGTAATATTTTTTTTTTTTTTAGGTTATAATAATATTTTTTATTATTAACAAATATAATGTAATATAAACTTAATCAGTAGGCTCAATTTTAGTAATAATAGAGAGAGAGAGAGAGAGAGAGACAGACAGACAGAGAAACACGCGCACGCCGCACGGCTTACAACTATAGCAAAAAGTGTCGTTGCACAACTTAATTTTTTCCGTCTAGCCCCCTTTCGCAACGTGCGATAAGGAACTTCGTTCCAATAATACCCAATATAATGCTTACCCGAATAAAATTGCACTTTTGTCATGTGTTATTATATATATAGATTTTTATGTATCATTTTATTTTACCTATAATACCAATATGCTATAATACTATATATAATATAATACCAATAATGTCATTTTATTAATTTATGTTTTCAAAAACTTATTTACGAAAATTACTCTGAGTCTGCTGCCAAAAAAAACAGGTGGTCCTGAAAATCAGCATTAGGTCTATTTGGCCGAGCATAAAGCTGAGGAATAACCTTTTTGTGTAATACGCTACCAAAGTCTTATTCTATCTGTTCTTTTTTTGTAAAATCTTGTTTTACATTAATTTTATTACTTTCGGATGTACTTTTTTTTAATTGTAACTTTTATAATCACAAATTATTTGTTAATTATATCAATCTCATAAATATGTAGTACGTGGTGAACCTTGTGTAGTATGTATGTGGTGTTAATATCCTTAAATTAGTCTAGTTTTTTGTAGGGATACACCGGCATCTTTTGTTTAATTATACCGAAGAGCTTAGTGGCTAGTTGTAACTGCATACAGTTTTCCATTTTTAATAAAAATTTATGATTTAAATAAGGAGTGACGTGATCTCTGTGCGGTATATGAAAACAATCGTAACGGGCACAGGCATTTTGAACACGCTGTATTGTTTTTTTTGTCCTTTCGAGAAGCCGAGGCCCAATAGCAGCATCTACATAATTGAACTTAGAAAGAACAAGCGCCTCACATAATCTTACACGCAGATCTTCATTTAATGAATTTCTAAGGCGATACAAATTTTAAGACGATAAAAACAACTACGTACTGACTTTGACACGTGATTTGCAAACCGCATGTTTTCATCTAACAGCAAGCCAAGGTTACGGAATTCCGGTATATTTTCAATCCTGCAGCCATCTACTAATATTACTGGATCCTGTATTTTTACATATAGTACTTTATGCCGACTGCCGAGAACAATATATTTCGTTTTATTAGGGTTTAAGACCAAACAGTGATATTACGACCATTCAAATATACCCTTAAGGTCATCATTAAGTTTTGCTATAGCTTGTTGAATGTCGTGTAGTTTGAAAGATAAGTAAATCTAATTATCGTATAAAGTAAATCTGAATATCATCTGCATATATGTGGAATTTACAGTTGTGAAAGCATTTAATAACATCAGCTGAAAATGCTAAATAATTTGGGGCCTAATATGGAGCCTTGAGAAACTCCTCTTAAAAGTGGTATGAACCGTGACGATATAACATTTTCGTCGTCCTTGATTTCTACGGCTTGATATCTTCCTTGCAAAATAACTGAAGAACCACAGCACAGAGGCATCACTTAGACCATAAAAACGTAATTTCGCTAGTAAAAGATCAGTGTTAATAGAATCAAACGCGCGTGAAGAAGTACCATAATAGTTACATTCCCATCATCTTGGGCACACAGAATATCATCCAACACATTAACAAGTACAGTGGTCGTACTGTGGTGCTTCCTAAATCCGGACTACATCTTCGGTAAAATTCCATTTACATCAATATAATCGGTTAGTTGCTTACATATAACTTTTTTTAAATTTTCCAGGCACATGGTAAAATTCTTATCGGCCGGAGGTCTAAATACTGTTAGATGACTTACTTTCGATATAGGACGCACCACAGAATAACACCACGACTCAAGAAAAGTTGAGGATGATATACTTACATTTATAAGACGGACAAGTAAAAGACACCTAATGTATATGGGAGGGATAAGTATAACATATCTAGAGATATGCCGTAAATACCAGTGACATTGGAGCGCAGTTCACGTATAACATTAAATATCTCTCTCTCCGACACTGTATGAAAATCTAAAGTGTTGGCGTTAAAACTATTATTATTATAGAAATCAATATAATTTCCAGCCACAACGTTATCGCCAGGTATATTTAAAAATGAGAATTAATTTCTTTCTGCGTCTCAAAGTTCAATTCGAATCCTTGAAATTAACATTATTTTTGTATGTTTCCACAAAAACTTGGGATTATTTAGATTAAATCTTTAAATAGGCTTCTTTTTAAAATTTGATTGATTGAGCTACATTTTTTTTTCATTTCTTTATAATACAGCCTTTTTGTAGGTATGTTAGAGAGTCGTGCATTCCGGGAAGATTCATCACGAGCTTTTATCATCAACTTTATATTATAGCTGACCCAAGGGTATTTATGTTCCTTAATCGTTATAAGCTTTTGGGGAGCAAGGTTATCAAAATTTTCAAGCAACATAGAAGCAAGGTATTCGGTAATAACATTAACATTGCCATAGTTCATAGCATCCCAATCGACCGAAGAAAAGCGCTCATTAAGGAGGGCCGGATCTATGTCCCTTATGCACCTATAAGTAATCCGTTTAGGTTTAGCTTTAAGCTTAGGCAAATTCAACTAACCTATCACCAACGCATGGTCACTCAAACACGGCAATTGATCTACCCACAGTTGGGTCACGTTTGCATCTGTCCAAACGAGATCGAGTAGGGAGTTACTGTGCGCGGTAAAGTGTGTGGCCTGGTGGACATGCTGTTGAAGATTAAAATTATACAATCATCAAAAAAAGATATTTTAGTAACAAAGTGTTAACACCTGTTGTATTAAAAAAAAAAAAATGTTAAAATCGCCACGGATAATAATATGATTGAGATATGACAAAAAGGAAATATACGCACTAAGAGCACCTATAAATGTTTGTACACAAAGCCACGGTGGTCGGTCGGTAAGCAGTCCCAATAGCTACTTTTTAAGAATTGAAATTTACTTCAAGCAACGTTTGTTCCACCGTCGGTGTTGCTGGGTGTTTAAGTAAGAGAACTCGTTTTCACGTCTAGCGTAGAAGCCAACACCACCTCTAATGCGTATACCAGGCGGACGAGGAACACGCCGGAGACGATATCCCGCTATTTTGGGGGCTATGGCTTCTTCTCCCTCTCTTAACCATGTTTCATTGAACGCTAAAATATCAAGCTCATGCCTTGTCATAGCCACAATAAGCTCCTTATGACCAGTACCAAGTGGGCGTGAATTGAATAGGCCAATTTTAATTCTTTTTAAAGCCATTTCAAATCAGATATTTAGGATATATAATAGGTTTTAATATAGGTGTATATAATGTACTAGAGTAATATTTTACCAAAATATATAGCATACAATAAATTAATTGAAATTTATTGACTTGTAAGGTATGAAATCCTGCCAATTATTACTATTAGTTTGATAGGATACGCTGCCTATTACAGACTCTGAATTTAATAGCTTATAATGGTAATAATAGAATCAAGATTCAAGTATAGCCGCAAGAGGCTCAATAAGGAGTACACAATTTAAATGAAAAAAACACAACAGTCGTAGAAAAAAATTAGACACATAGACGACAAACAAGATTATAAAACAGAATATTAAGATGTCATTAACATTATTTTTAACCGAACAACTTAGATACAAAAAATCTTATCGATGTCATTTAAAGACTTAATACGGTGTTTTTTGTTATTTAAGAGGGCGCACAACGCTAGAAAAATATCTGATTTCACCCGCGCCCTTAACACCGCCCCGCACTCATCCAACGCATCGAAAACGTCTCTGCGGGCCGCGTCGTCGTGCTTTGTATGAACTACGAACACAGTATACACCAAAAAGGTAAGATAAAACTTGAATAAGTGCGAGTCGGATTATGCGTCTGTACTTTTACTGGTGAAAAATAAAATTAACACTTTAATAAATGAAGCTATTATTATACTGATAATTTTATTTTACCAGTAAAAAATTACTAAAGTCAAATCATTAATTAAAACAGTACCGTTTGCTTATCTTATTTACTTATAATGAAATTCTAGACATATGACAATATATCTGTCTTATGTTTGTTTACAATGTACGAGAAAACTACTCGATTTAGATAAAATTTGGGAAGGCAAACGTCAAGATGGCGAATATATTTTTGTACAAAAATAATATAATGGGTATTGTTTCCGAGGTTAGTAGGCTAATTACGAACTTTTGAAAATCAAAGATTCTCAGATTTAACTATCCGTTTAAATTTTATTTCTTTATATTTAGTACACAAACAGGGTACAATCATTGCATGATAAGTTTAACTTAAGCTTAATGGCTAAACTAGACAGCAACCCAAAAAAGTATAGCTAATTAGTTTTCGGTTGTTGATACAAATAAAAATAAAGTAATAAAAAGATAGCTACTTACATTATTAGTAAAAGGGCATATCTACGGCTTATTGCAAATATCTAGAAAAAAAAATAAATGATATAAGTAATAAATAAAATAAAATAAACTCGTAATCTAAATCGGGAGACAAGTACCTAGATTTTTTTTGACGTGATAACGTCTTATAAATCGATGGAGCCGGCTGCACGCACGAAAAAACATGACTCATGCGTTACCTGTTACCCGTTATCGTTACCAAGTACCAGCATTAGCTCGCATTGCCTTTACCTCATTATTATTATTGTTGTTGTTGTTGTTGACGTTGTCACGTTCAACTATCGTCAGTAAACCGACTTTACAGACGACCGGTATGTTTTTTAATTATATCGGTCACGGAAGGTGGTGAATAAGTGGCTTTCATTATTTCCGTGATTGTTTTCTTGTACTGAGAAAATTTACAGAAAACGTCTATGTCGGTATTTGGAAATTGCTAACTCGTTATAGGTACGACACATTCTAACCAGTGGATTGTAATAGGACGTATTGTTTTAGAATACACGAATATAAAATATTTTTGGATTACGCGTTCTGTACAAAGTGTTCATTGATGCTTGAGATAGAAGATTTGGAACATCAATAGAGGAGTGAAAAACTTTATGCAGATCCGTATCTCTCACGACGAGCACTTAATGATACCACACTAAATTTAGACAGTTGGGTGGCGTAGTCCTTAACCGTACGACCGACATTACATTTTCGTGTAATCGCAAACTTATCGCAAACACAGTTTTTGAACCTTTTTAATATTATCGATATGGATATTGTAAAAAGGGGACCAAATGGGACAGCAATACTCCAGTACACTCCTAACTAAACTGAAAAATAGTGCTAGTACACCTTGTTGTTTCCTAAAGTCCTTTGTGGAACGTATTACAAAACCTAAGAGTTTGTTACTTTTTTTAGAATGTGCTATAGTGCGGACGAAAATATAGTTGTTCATCGAATATAACTACGAGGTCTTTAACGATCTGCTTTCTATACAAATGTATTCCCTGCACATAATAAGAACGACTGTGCATGTTCTTCTTTCGTGTGAAAGATATCACACAACACTTGTCAACGTTGAGCCTCATGTTGTTAGACGCGCACCAGTCCGAGATGACATATAGATCATTTCGCAACGCAGTGAACTGATTCTCATCAGCTACCTTCGAGAAGATTTTTAGATCGTCGGCGTACAAAAGCGCAGGACAAGACAGACGATCAATTAAGTCATTGAAATTTTGCAGCCTTATAGCACCACTCTCTATTTAACTCTTTTTTATGATGATATGATGATGATCATCATCAGTATACTAAATTTAATCCTTACTGCTACATTTTTTCAGCTGAATATAGAAAATAGATAATAATAATTATTTAATAAAATAGTATTTAATCATTATCATCTCTGGTGATTGTTTATTAGGTCCCACATATAGGCAATACTTATTTGAGGTAATACCACGGCCTCTTTTATTTTATTTTTATTTTATTTATTTATTTGGCATATCAACAATATAAACACAAGCTTACATACTTATCATTTGGTCCATTAACAGTGTTCATATCAATTAAAGACATGAACAACATTGTTTTTTTTTTAAACAATACAACATATTTTAGTAAAATTTATAAAGTTAAATAAAGATATAGGTAAATTCAGGTGCGTAAAAATGTGAGATAAGAAATTAATGAATAAATACAAAATTATTATTATGTCATGGTTCCGGTTGGGACAATCATAGAATATTATTCAAAAACACAGAATATAATAATACAATAATAAAACAAAAGCAATACAAAAAAAAGACATTGGCATTGAAATTAAGTAATGAAAATTGTAGAAAGCTAATTTTATAACATCTCAGTCAAGGAATTATAATTAAATTAAGAAAATTAGCAATTTTTGAAATAACATAGTATCTACAATAGAAATGCAACCTCAGCGCCTTAGAGAGCGCAATGTAATTTTATTTAGTACACTTTGTTTTATTCGAAATTTCAAAATTATTTTTGTGTCTTAATGTCTTTACACAAGCAGTAGATGATATGCCCAAAATATCCGTAATTAATTTTGCCAAACGTTATATAAAATATATATTAATATATATAAAATATTAAAATTTGCCGTTATATAAAAGGCAAAGCTGATTGACTGATGTATCAACGCATACTAGATAGTTTGTACACGTATTTCTCATGATATTATGACGTAGGCTTAGAAAGATTTTTTCAAAATTCAACCCCAAATAGGTGATAAAAGTTTGTATGAAACTTTTTATCCCTTGGACATATTTGCATGATATTTCGTATGAATTAAGTACGGAAATAATTATGAGTTACGTATTCCAACGTTTTCTAAAATTCAGCCCCTAGGGGGGTTAAATATAATTAGGCTATGAAAGCTTAAAACCTAATTTCAATAACATATTATTATCTGCACTCTTATGTTCTATATTTAAGGGAAGATTCCGGATTCAATACTACGATTAAAAATAATAGGGAAGAGAGAGAAAATATTACCTATCTAAAAATTATAGGTATAATATTTTAATAAAAAATTTAAATGTTAACGCTTATATTGAACTATGTGACCTTACAGCACAGAGTAGAAAATATTTATACTTACTTACTTACGTACACAGAAACAGCTTTCATGGATCGATCCAAATCGATCCGAATTTGAAAATGATGACGTCCCCTTCAACGGCCCACGATTTTTCCACACAATCGTGAACACACCGTATGCTTGTAGTAGTGCAATCGAATCGATAGCTATGTAGCTGTTTATCCGTTCCTCTTTAATCTGTACCTTACAGTACGAAGCTTTGGCAAAGACTGAACTTAACTCAATTATTAACTGAATCTCGATATCACATTCAGTGACACACGACTTACGACTGACCATAATACGCTGTTTTGAAACTCTTTTATAACCCACTCAACTTTGTCGCATTTCATACTGCGACAATACGCGACTTCATAAGACAGCTATTCAAAATTAAACTTTATTAATTACACAAATAGATGCACGTTTCATATGACATCTTGACATTCGAACTCTTACAATGAAACGTGTAGCTTCTTGGGTTATGAATAAAGTTTAATTTGGAATAGATTGGAATAATTTAGTGATATATGATGGAATACGTCGGTAAATATGGATTAAGGCCGGGACTATACTGTCCGCAATCCGGTAGGCCGGCCGGAGAAAATTCAGAGCACTGAAAATAGAACTCTGCGCTAATACAATAGACTTGAAAATCGTAGTGTCTGTTTCATTTAAAGTAATTATAAAAAGTATATGTCAATGTCTTATTGACAGATGTCATATGCGAAGCCAATTGAGATAGGATAAGAATAATTTAGTTAGCCAGAACGCTATGTATAGTGTAGACGTATCTGTGTTAAGCATCTCTTTAATATGTATGTATGTATCAATAATAATAATAATATCTATGGACGCTTCAACCCACGTCAATCTCATCTCCCCCGTGCTTAGTATCCGAAGAACTTGTTACAGGTACCAGAAAACGGGATGTATATTTAATACTTTAATACTATACATATATTAAAGATTTTTATTGTAACGAAGTTCCTTATGGGGACATATATGATACCAAGTAAAGACCGTCTTGCAAACATGGTACAATGTATATATATAATTGACAAAGAAACTTATTTTAGTATTTGTCAGAAGACCTGAAAAGCATTGCTAGAAACTATATATGAAGAAATCCCTTCTTCGCACATCCGGAAAATTTACTTTTGACTATGTTACAAGATGACGAGCCGCACATGAGATAAGTGGCTCTCTGTAGAGTTTTAAAGGCAAGAAAAGAATGTAAAGAAAGAAAAAAAAGAAAGAAAGTGCTACAGTTTCAGCTGTCCAATTTTATGTTTTTTTTGTTGATGCATTAAATTATTAGCATTTAATTAACATGGCTATCAAATATTTATTCGTTCTTGAATAAGGCGAGGCAAACTATACCAATATTCGATACAAATTCCTAGTATTTTTGGCAATGATAAGAAATCATTAAAGTTTAAATTTAAAACTGATTTTTGATGACTGATTTTTTAATTATTATTTAGTTATTATTATTAGCTTCCTCATTTTAGTATTCAAAGTTTGGTAAAAAAATGGCTTAAATCAAATCTTGCTATAAGATTAAAATTTGTATTTTCCTTAAACATTAAAATCCGCTGTACTACCTAAAGATGTTGGACATATAAACTTGAAATTTTGTTTCAAGGTCTCTGAAGATGTCGAATATCCATGGGTAATAAATAAAATTTAAAAAAAATGTTCGCTCCACTCTACTATAATAAACATGTTAGGTACTATTAATTTTAGATAAACGATTAGTCTCGGCACTCGACAAGATACCTACTTGAAAAATGCGGCAACAAATTAATAGTACGCCGAAGTCGGCGTGCCTGATCCCTGAGCCCGTCACAGAAATCTTCGTGTCAGATGAACGTACCGAATTCACGCACACTAGAAATTGCCTTGCACACAATGATAAACCCACAATAATGAGATGCTGCGTTCACGGAGCTGTTGTCAATCATTTGTCGAATCTAATATTACGTTCTATAAGTTTTTTTAAGTAAATAGTATATTATCTATCACTCATTTGAATAAAAAATAGTATTAGTGGTAAAGAGCCGGCCGAGTGCTAGTCGGACTCGTGGAACCGAAGGGTACCGCACTATCATTAGGTATGTATGCAACTATATTTAGTAGGTTCCTACTAGGTACTAATATCGAGCAAAAAAGGGCATAAGATCACGTTTCTTGTAAGACAGCCCTCCATAAATATTACTTAAATATTAATTTAATTATTCATTGGTAAAGAGAATATATTATATTCTATTCCTTTATAATATTAGGTCCTTACGTATGAAATTGGCGTTTTGTCGTACTGGGCACTCTCTCAAATATATCTTTGGTTAGGAATTCCAATTTCAAATTTGTACTGTTATTTACTCATGCATTTGTGTTTCGAAAACCGTTGTTTATTTGTTTTTTCCTCTTTTGGTTTTTTCTTTGCGTCATTCTGTTTACAAAATGGAAAACTTGATATATCGTATTATTTTCGATTACCTACGAGTTCCAGCGTGGCACCAGTGCTGCAGAAACGGCTCGAAAGATTAATGATGTGTATGGCGGCGGTGTCGCAAAATAAAACACAGTGCGTTTTCGGTTCCATCGTTTTCGTTCTGGAAATTTCGACCTGCAGAACAAGCCCCGTGGACGGCCGGAGACCAAAGTTGATAATGAAGAATTGAAGGCTATGTTGGAAGCAGATCCATCGCAAACCACGTCCGAGTTAGCTGCAGGCTGCGGTGTTAGTGATAAAACTATTTTAATTCACTTGAAGCAAATTTTGAAGGTGAAAAAGCTTAAAAGTTGGGTACCTCATGAATTGAGTGCAGCAAACCGACAAACGCGCGTCGACGTTACATTACTCAAACGGCACAATAGTGAAGGGATTTTAAATTGAATCATTACCTGTGATGAAAAGTGGATCCTGTACGATAAACGGAAACGCTCATAGCAATGGCTGAACCCTGGCGAACCAGCCAAAGCCTGCCCTAAGCGAAAATTTACTCAAAAAAAGCTACTTGTGAGCGTTTGGTGGACTAGTGCCGGTTTCGTTCACTACAACTTTTTCAAATATGGCCAAACGATTACGGCAGATGTTTATTGCCAGCATCTGCAAATCATGATGGAATAGCTTAAAAAAAAAATACCGAGGTTGGTCATTCGCTCTAGGCCACTGCTGCTTCAGGACAACGCTAGACCACACACTGCACAACAGACGGACATAAGACATCCACCGTACTCCCCGGACCTTGCTCCAACAGATAACCATTTTTTTCGAAATTTGGATAACTTTGCAAGGGAAAAAAATCAACTCCGATGGGGCAGTCCAAAGCGCCTTCAACGATTTTATTGATTCCTGTCCGAATGTTTTTTTTAGTAAAGGAATCAATGAACTATCTATGAGATGGCAAAAGTGCATAGATAGCAATTGTGTATACTTTGATTAAATAATTAATATATTATGTATAAAAAAAATCGACTTTATGTTCCTCCTGTACAAAACGCCAGTTTCATATTTATTATCTTCTAATACATTGATTAAATTTGTTAAAGGTATAAATTGTGTTTAGAATTTTTGGCATCGTAAAATAATAATAATTTTATATTAGTGTTGGCTCTCCATGATAATGTGAAGTGGTGTTTTATATTAGTATTGGCTCTCCATGATAAAGTGAAGTGGTGTTTTATATTAGTGTTGGCTCTCCATGATAATGTGAAGTGGTGTTTTTTTTTTAATTTCACCCCATCGTGTAGACTGCCGGGTATCATCGAAAAGGTCTTTTGGAATAATGACGAGGTATCATACATAATTTTTTAATAAAATGAACCATTTTCAAGTATTCGTTCTAAAACTCTAAAGTGATTTAAAAGTTGGTGGTTACTTTAAAACTATAACTCCCTTATAAATGAAAATTTTTACACTACAAAAACGCTCATCCATGTTGCTGTCTTTGTCTGTCAAATGGCTTTACCCACGAATCGGAAAAAGACTTGGAGCAACATGGATTAGCGTATCCGTGGTGAAAATATTTTTATTAAGAGTAAGTATTTGTAATTTTCCATACTTATAGAGCAGACTAAAACTCTTTACAATCATTATTTTCAGTGAAATTGGTAATTAATATATTGTTAAAATGCACAGTAACTTTTTAAATAATTTAAAAAAGATGATTACTAAATATAGACTGAATTAAAAAAATATAAAAACAAAATGAATTTTATAAGTATTTAAATTAAAACATTGTAATTCCAAATTATTTAGTGATTTATTTTACACTTAAAGTTTAAAAGATTAGATTTCGAATGTTGTAAGTAGCATGACCGCGAAATTAATCATGTCTACGGAAGAAAACTGAATACATAAAATAACAGATTTAGAAATAAAATATTATAATGTGATTATGTCCAATGTACAAATGTACAAACAGTATAATAATATAATATACTAATAATATTTATAGACGCTTCCACACCACGTCAATCTGGTCCTGTACAAGGTATCCGAAGAACTTGTATCACAGGTACAACGGAAATATATTTAATACTGTTAATTATACAGTAGATATATTTAAGATTTTTATTATACTATACTTATATTTAACACACATCCAAGACCCAGGAACACAGAAAAACTTTTGTCATCTCGGCGGTATTCGAACCCGCAACCTCCAGCTTGAGCGACGACTTGTAGTCAAATAAATTGTGACTTTACTAATACATCATAATTTTAATGAGTTTTAATAAAAAATAGAATCCCGGAAAAATTCTTCACCGGGGTTCGAACCCACCACATTCCGAATTTCCGAACAACGCAAAAATTTACCAAACTGCCAATCGGACTGAAATTATACGCAGAGTCGAAATTTTTGATATATTGTTGCACGACGAAAGAAAAAACATATAACGTAAAAATGCGCAGTTTCGCAGGGATAAAACCTAGCTCGAATGACTTTACTCCCCCAAAACTCCCTGCATACTCAATTTCATGTTGCAGCCGTTGTCGAGATTACGATTATATATATACAAGATTGTTTCATTTAAGTATAGATATCTTTCGACGTATTTTAGTAAGCAATTCGCATACTTAATATTTCGATATTATATAGCTCCTGCAGCGTTGGCCAACACGTATTTCCTAACCAGCATCCGCCTTGCGTCAAATCGACAGTTGCAACACACACTAAAGTGCGCCTTACACAGCGCCAGTGCATAAGGTCATGAGTGTGTTGGTTCCGTAGTATACATTTTTTCCACAATTGTTATCATCAACGATAAGAGCTTGTAGTTGGCGCTTTTTACCCGACTACGGCGAAGCCAAAAGGAAGGGTGATGATTTTGGCAGCCTATGTATGTATGTATGTATGTGAGTATGTTTGTTCCCTCGTCGCATTTAAACTACTGGTCCGATTTTAATATACGAGGTGTCAATAGATTTGTAATGATGCCGCGAGCAAATAGGCTATTTTTCTTTTCAAAATGTTGTATTTAGAAAATTGAACTTCTGATTCTAATCTCGTGTTTGGTATCAAAAAAAATCTTGGCAAGCACACAATAAATATGTATATATATATATTTTTCATATATTATATCGTGTGCTTGCACAAATATGTCAAAATACACGTTTAAAGCGCGGTCGTACAATTAGTACTAACCCAGTTGTAGAATTTTCAAACATTACTTAATACAGGACTACAAATATATAATTTATATATTATTTTACCTTCTTATAAAATATTTTTCATTTTATAAATATACCCCCTCACTAATAAAAAAATTTACACAACGGATAACTTAAACGAGCTTGCTGTCTTTGTCTGATACGTTGGAAATTCTTTACTTGATAAATCACTTGATAAAAAAGGTAGCAACGTTGCTTAAGTTATCCGTTGTGTAAATATTTTTATCAGTAAGGGGGTATATTTATTATACATACGATACACAACATAATAGAAAATTTAAATAACCCCTGAATTATCAAGCACTAAACGAGCTGATGATGATGAATTATAGCTAAGAAAACTCTCGATCATATCAGCTTTCAACCAAAAAAAACTAGACTAAAATCGGTTAATCGGTTCATCCGATAATGCAGATGAAATAAATTATGAGACTTTTTTTTCTTATTCGTTCGATAGATGTCACTATACTGGTCATAAATATTTCTGAATTGCAGTATCGTTGTGTCGGTGAATATGTGTTATAATATGCTGAATAAATAAAATCCAAATTCAATGAAAGTAGAAATCCAGAAATGCATAGGTAAAAAAAATGGTTAAGGTAGAGCCGTGGTCGCACCTACTTTATAAGGTTTGGAACAGTCGATGTCAAATCGCAGCCGTCTGTATCTTGGGGTATAATTCTAGAAACTTGTATAGGCCTTAGGGTCAGCTCATACCTAGACGCAAAGAATCTCGGTGTCAACTGACGCTCATATGCCTTTTACCTATGCATTTCTGGATTTTTATCTGAATTATTTTCTTGTTTCGGCCTTTTTAGACCCCTTTTTTACGTAGTCGAGTTTTTTCATCTATAATCTATATAATAAAAATACAACACAGCTGTACACAGTATTTACGTAATATCATATATCTGAACGACAAGCTTATAGCAAACCAGGATTATATCTTCATTCATTGTGAATTATAAGATCGATGATCTTTCTTTTAAGAATATGATCAATCAATCATTGTTCTCATCGGGGATTGTACTTACGACCCCGAGGCCGAGAAACGCTCACCGTTTCACCACCGAAATGACAAACTAGCACAGTTTAAGATCTTCTTAAACTTGTATTTTGTGACGATCAAGTGTGCGATGATTCGACAAACTATCTGATAAAAAGAATTGAATAATCTATGAAGTAAAAGTTGTTTGAATTGTAGACTTGTTGCGTGCATACAACAAGTATTTAGTGCTTAGACTTAGGTAATAGTCTCATCATAACACTGAAAAATTATATTAAACTAATCCACTAGACACTAGACTAGTGTAAACTATGCTTAAACGATAGGTTCATGAAACAGTATTATTGACTTACTAACGTTTCTCTCGATAAGTGAGTTTGATAATTATATTTTAAAACAAAATCTACGAAAAATGAAAACCTAAAACGTTTTTAGTTTTTTTATTGGTCCTGTTACATTTAGCTTAGTATACCTTGTGAACTGGTAAGTACTATGCCTGTGTTCTACTTGTAATTTCGGATAAACATTAGATTTAGTCTCATTGCTACTGCGTTTTCTACTCAAGAAAAACACGGTATTCCGATATCTTCACTTTTTGTTCAAATTTCGACGCCGTCTGACGAATGACCTTTTTATTAGTCACACAAACAGTGAGTTAGATTTTCTTCGTAGAAATTGAATCCGTGACCTAGGTGAAGAAATAGAGAAATAACTTTTTCAAATACAAAAAAGTACCTATAAACATTAAATTTTATGTTGCTATAAAAATCTCATCCCTTATTTCAATTATTTTTAAATTATTATTTGATTTTGTCATAAAAATTTCCATAACACATTGCGAAGTTCAATTCGCTCCCTCTTTTGCTCCCCGCCACAAAAAAACTTTCAAATCCTTTCACCGTTTTCGTAAATCAAGCTTTAGTGTTTTTTAAATATTTCGTGTGTAAATAGTGTACTTATATTAATTTTTAAACATTGTAAATATTATACAGACATCAGAGTATTTGCCAAGAATTTGTGTAAATCAAAACTAGAATTAATACGCTACTGCACGTTTAGTTTCTACGATAATATTAATGATTGTGTTATTTTTATTAAGTCTTAGTAACCTAGAAGTTATTGCATAGTGCATCAGCTAGTTGCCAGGGTAAGTTCTTTAAAAAACTTTTGTTTCTTCGCTGTTCTAGAAGCAAAATATTCTATTTGTATTTTTTTTTAACTTTTGAAAGTTTTTAGTATGTCGTTTCGTAACAAGCGAGTTAATTTTTTAAATTATTAGTTATCTTAAATGAACAATCGGAGAATTTAATTTTATAAAGTCGATTATGAAATAACTAAGTTTATTGGGTTTGCGAGGACATATAAAGTTAGATTTTATGTACATTTTAGACACAGTTTAGTCAATTTGACACACTTCTGGAGTCAAAATGGGTCAGAAAAAACTGCTGCAGTTCAAACCGAATATGGTACATGAAGTTCGGAAGGCATTCGACCTGGATGGACCAGGGAGGATGGATGCGGCCATAGATCTTCTGGAGGAATGGGTCCAGAAGCAGAGGCACTTCACTAAACATAATTTTCGTGAGTTTTGAGTCTCTTTAACATATATGAGAGCCTGGTAGATTTGGTCGCGTCCGCTGTACAGGGCTGGTATAAGTTCCATATATAAATAAACCAGAGACTTGCTTTAAAAGCATGTGATGGTAGGTGTTTTTTTTTTATGATTTCATAAAATATAGCCAATATGGCCTTAATATTATTACCAAAAAATATGCAGGCATGCAACTTCCAGACGCATAAACCACACAATACTTCATCATTATGTAAACAAACAGCGTCATAATATTTTGTCATAAGCACATCATAGCATAATGTGTCGTTTACATTGCTTTGAATATTTGCCTCTATTCAGATTATTCAGCCACTAAGCACACAATTTGTTGCAAGCACGAAAGAATCTAGCCGACAAAGCGAGACTCCCTTCTTAAATGGAATGGTGTCAAGTGTGTCGCTTTTTGTCACCGTCTCGACTCTCTCTCGCTAGGGGACTTGGTAGATTTATGTAATCGATGTTTATTGTTTACAGAATTATAATTATAAAATTTAATATCCTGATTTTAGCTCGGCACTACCTGGAGACGACGCTGATCACGAGCAAAGGCTCCATGGAGAGATCGAAGGCGATGTTGGACAAGATCTGCACCATGCGGACCCTCGTGCCAGAGTTTTTCGGGGAGTACAACGTGAAGAAAGACTTTCAAGGGTTGAGAGATTATTTGTGAGTATAAATGTTTATTCGTTTTGTACTATCATCTATGATATACAAATTATTATGGAAAGGGAGGTAATTAACAAAATATGGAATACACTTTAGCCACGTTGAGAGTGTAATTTCAAGGTCAGGACACGATTTTAGAGATAACACCATAGATATAACGCCATATGTCTGAAGCTTCTTATACTTCTTACAAAACAGCATATATTTCTAAAGTACGGCTCAATACTCGTATACAGATGGTGCTAGGTGACAATATTAATTTCTCTATTCTTTTATGAAGTGATTAATGTTCTTGCGGGAAGATGAGAGTATTTTTGGATTATAAATAATGAATAAAGTTTCACTACTGCCACTGGCACTCTGTGCACGTCATGTTTTTTTTTTTTATTCTGGGTGCACAGTAGTATCTCTCTCTGTAAAATATTTACATAGGATTGTAAGTGTTCGGATCGGGAAGTTCCGTTTTATTTATATGATTTATGCTTCTATCATCACGCCGTTTTTTGCGCGAGGGTCGAAAAGGTGTCAAAATCGAAAATACTTAACCCTACTCCATATACTAATGCGACTATTTTTCACATGGAGGATATTAACTACTAAAAATATTGCCCTAATAGTTAGTTACTCCGTATAGCCAATTTAGATGGAAGTTATAAAGATACCGCCTTTATTAAAAGCTCTTAAACTATAATTACACCAATTTAAGTAGACATAGTGTTTCCTATACTTTTGCACGGATCAGAGTAATCAAATGTATCATTACATTGCCTATATTTACGAGGCGTTACCTGATTCGTATTGCTACATCGATTTCATAAATTTATTATTACATTTTACAAGGTTTAAGTAAATTATATATATACAAATTAGGTTTTAGGTTTAAAGAACTTTATTTCTCAAAAAGACCAAAGTCTCTCACATGAGAAAATCACCATATAAATGATATAACTTTAAAAACCTTTGAGAGTTAAGGCTTTGGCACATACGAAGGTACCTTATGGTTAAGGTCACAAGGAAAACTAATCCTTTAAAGTCAAAGTGCTATAAAATTAACAAAATTTGAACTAAAAATAGTCTTATCAATTTATAATCTAGGCACTAAATTAACATAATATAAGTATTCTTAAATCTTATCAAGACACTTACAATTATTTTAAGTTTATTATCTGATGTACTTACTTGAATCATTTTTAAATGTTTTGAAACTGCGACCAGAAGGCATTAAAGAATTTAGCTGTTTTTTTTTGCGTTAATTAAAAAAGAAGGCAATGAAAATGCACCTATTGCAGTTATTTTTGTGGAATATAATAATATTTCCTTTATTAAAAGAAGCTGTCTGGGTGTGTAACAGATTTAGATATTAGGCATATTATCTAAATCTGTTAAGACTTAGTGGTTTGATTATGTATAGAGTCTGGCAAACGAAAATTGAAGCTGAGAAATGGTGGCAAATTTTAAAAATATAAGGGTGGCAACATTATAATTCCTATGAAAAAATTTAAATAACCTGATGAGTTACTTGAGAATTAATTAATTAGTACAAACATGATAAATAAAATACCAAATTAATGATTTTTACTCTTTCATGAAAAAACCACAGAATGTTTGTTAAATTTTGGTTTGTCTTTGCCTTGAAGGTCGTATGGTCGAAGGAGTTGCCAAGTTAAAAGTTTGCAAATAACCCAGGTTCAACTTTCATTTGGCTTTACCAATTTTCGGACTAAGGCTAGGACTATACTATGATCTGGATTCCGGCAGGACGGGGAAGATTCAGAGCGTTGTAAATAGAACTCTGCGGTAAAACAATAGGTCTGAAAATCGAACACACAAGTGTCGAGTCAAATGTCAATGTCACATAATTATGACAGCTCGACACTTGACACTTCGATTTTCAACTCTATTGTATTAGCGCCGAGATCTATTTTCAGTGATCAAAATTTTCCCGGGCCCGCTGGTTTCGGATCATATATCCCAATTTGGGCCTTTTGACACCAAAGTGTTGACCTGATGATAGGATCCACGAGGAATCGAGGGAACTCCTCGAACTTTATATGGAAACATATAGTGATTTCGAATTTTTCTGAATGAGTCCAAGCATATGCTACCAAAAAGGATGATTTTGCACCAAGGTATACGCTGGATCCAAAAGTACTGAACAGAACTCCTGACTCCTTATAGATACATGATTGGTGATTTCGGCGATGTTTAAAGAACTGCAAGCACATGTTACTATGTCAATTACAGTAATCATAATCATCACCACCATCATCACATCTTACATAATCACATTATGACGATATAATAGGTACTTTTCATGGTATTTTATACCGACACTGATATCTTTGATATCCTGATATCAAACTACCATTTGTGGACCTTTTCGCTAAATTTTTTTGTTTTTATAAAGGGTATAATTTGAAATTGGTCCCTAAGTCACCAACGTGGAGACCTGATGATTGCATCCATGAGGAATCGAGAGAACTCCTCTAAATTTATAGACATCTATAAGAGATTTGACTTTTGTGAAGTAAATCAAGCATATGCTACCAAAAAGTAAAATTTTGTGCCAAGGGTTATACCCTGGAGCCAAAAGCACTGAACAGAACCACTCAGTCTTTAAAGATATTTCATTGAATAAAGAACTGCAAGCATATGCCATTATGAGACTTACAGTAATCATCATCATCTGGTGTTAGCGTGTCGTGTGAAGATAGACCCACCATCTTATATACTTTACCTAATGGAACGCTTGAAAACTTTCTTAAAATGTGTTAGTAATAATATAATAATTAATATGACTTAAAAGAGAAAAAATATTATTCTTAAACAAAAAATGAAAACCTACTTTCAAAGTTATTACTTACTTTGAAAGTAGGTTTTCATAATAAGATTAATTTCATAATTTTTTGTGCATTGTTACTTTGGAAGTCGGTTTTTATTTTTTGGTTTAAAAATAATAATTTTCTTACAGTGTAACAGTACTCTTGCCAAAACCAACAGACGACCTCTGCCGAGTGTACGTCTGCCGGATCTACGACAACGGCTCCATGAAGAAGCACGCCTTGAACGCGCTCAGGTATCTTACTATTGTGAGTATGCTCAAATTTTTACATTATTATATTAATACGTAAAGCAAAAACTTCAGTACAGTTTTATGAGAATTGTGCAACCGGAGGTGTATGGAATTTGGCCGGTAAATTAAAGTTTATGTGGAGGAAGGTGAAAAAATATTGCTTATAAATACAATTGGCTTGACGACTTATTTTATTATTGCTTATAAAACATTAAGTAAATTAAAGTTAATGTTTGAAAAAAAATGAAACTTTTTTGTATTCTTTTGATGTATCGAATTACCAAACTACACATAAAATATTATATTTTTTAACGTTTATCAAGTAGTATATTAGTACCTCAATATTTATGAGTATATAAATTAAAGTAAATATTTTACATGTAGTCGTGTCATTGGTGGAAATTGTGATTCAATCAAAAACGATAGTAGCCCCAGCAGTGGCGTGCGGTTCCTATAACTCCATTCATATCGGCTTCACTTACCACTTACCTTTAGATGACCCTCATCCAAATCCGTAGCCATTATACAGGTTAGGACTTCCCTATGAAGGAGAACCAGCCTTCGCCACTGAGCTCCAGTATTACAATTTCCTGGATATCTTCTTCTAACTTTCAGCTCGCCGACTACGTGAAGCTCCACGACTGTCTCTGCAAGGCGGTTGTCATAGTGGACCTGATGGACGCTAACTTGTCCGATCTGATCAGCGGAATCGATGTGGTGGATATAAAGAGACATTCCTCGGTTATTATGGTAAGCCCCCAGTCACCCACACGGCTATTAACTTAGACAATAACCATATACTAGCTTAGTAGATAATAATGCTAGCTTTTCCCCACGGTTTTGTCCCACGGAAACACTGTACTTTTACGAGATAAAATGTAGCCTGTGTTTTAATGCTGAACCTAAGTCTACCTTCTATAATATAATAAAAATAACTCCCCACACCGATTTCGGTGACGGTGGCCGGTTTCATTGAAACCAGGCCAGTTACACAGGAATAATTTTATAGTACGCAGTACACAAGAGCACTCTCTCTTCCTTTACATAACCCAAGTGGGACGGATAACCGACACGACTGGCGGGAGATCAGGCGCCTTTTTACATGCCCATCCGACGCATGGATCATCTTTCTTGTCAGACAATCAGGTGATCAGCGTACATTGTCCTAACCAAACTTGGCAACAACATTTTTTGTTGTTCCAATGCGGGAATCGAACCCACAACCTCCGAGTCAAGAGCCAAGCTTAACCACTAGACCACTGAGGCTGTAGACCTTCTATAATACTACCATCAGCAAAGTTCGTTCGGTAGTTTTTGCGTGAAGAGCTAGAACTTCTATCCATCCATCCTCACAAAGTTTAACATTTATGATAGTAGTAGTATTAAAAGTAGCCGAATATTCGTAGAAAATAGTGATTACGATAGACGGACTATGACGCAGTCTTCAGCACCCCAATTCCCGTAACTAACTTACACTTTCATTTTACTTAGGCCTTTTCATCCGTTATTGGATTATTTATACAGTAATCTCCGAGCGAAGTAACCTTACCTTACTCTTGAAATACAGTAGCGCCTGAGATAGTTGGTTCTTTAAATGTCGTATGGTTGCTCAAGTACGGCATTTTCACAATACAGTCAGCCTAGTCCAGAGGAATGACTGGTCAATACGTCTGGGGCTAACCATGTACGGGTTTCCTCACGATGTTTTCCTTCACCGTTAGAGCGTCCGTATAGTGTACTTGAGATCTGAAAAAGTCTCATTGGTACACGCCACAACCTGGGAATCGAACCTGCACTCTCTCGAGTGCGAATCAAACGGTCTACCCACTAGGCCACGGAGCTCTTACTTTCATTTTACTTTTAAAATGAAAGTAAGAGCTCCGTGATAAATGAATCTTCCCGATACTATGAACTGATTTTTGGAGTTTGATTTCCCCGCGATAATATAGCGATAGTAGCATATGTTCCTCCCCGTTATCTATCTATCTATTCCCCTTTATATCTGTGCCAAATTTCATGATGATCGGTTAAATCCTTTTTACGTGTACCTAAGCGTAACAACCAAAGTCACATTCACATTTTTAATATTAGTAAGGATAGTTAACGCTGTAATTTTGCAGGCAAGTCGGCGTGTCTTTACACTTGATATTGCCACTTGTACACGTATTTAATAAAATGCGACCAAGTGTTTACTTTAGCAATTGCCTAAAATGTTCGTTACAAGTAAAATAGTATAAGTTACATAAGAAATAACTTGAATCTGTTCATAATTTGAGTGTAATTACTTAACAAACGCGATTTCTTTTCCGAGGGCATGATACTTTCGAATTCGCCTTCTATGTACACATCAGATGTTATACTATGGAGTATGTAATATATTTTATAGCACTGTATTAACAAGGGATTTGTTAACTTTTCTAATTTCGCCTTAAGCGAATTTTTGTGTGATAGGTTAAGAGGCATATTACATCTCGACTGTGATTTTTGCGTCACATGGCCAATTATGGCGTTCGTGATCTCAGAAACAAAGATACAATTACAATTTTGACATATTGAATAGTGCAGAATAGCTCAATAGCTATATAATAGGCCTAGTTCGTAGCGGCCTCGCTTTTTGTAAATTTTGCTTAACTTTTTAATTAAACCCAAAACTGCTGAGAATGATTTTCATAAAATGCGCGAAGGCGCTTTTTTGAGCACCTGGATTGAACTACTGTTCTAAGCAAATGAAATGATAAAATGTGAATGTTATCTCTTATATAGTCGTATAGTTCGTATAGTTATATATATAGTTCTCCTATATAGTCGTATAGTCGTATAGTTAGTAGCGGCCTTAGAATTTTGAAATATATTTGATGTAATAAAGAAAAAATCTTATTCTAAGCTTCTCTTCTTCTATTCTATTCTTATTCTAACAACTTCGAAAATCATTTTAGTTATCTGTGATGTGTGTGTAATTTTAAAGCATGATTTTATTAACCTATTTCAATAAAAACGATAAATGCAACTGCAAAATTACTACAAAATGCGAAATGTCGGGAACTTTTCAAATCTGTACCTAATCTCGTAGAGTGCAGTTTTGTAACAGGGCTCTTAAATTCGAAACTATACGGAATAACGATCAATATACTACAATATATATATATATATATATATATATATATATATATATATATATATATATATATATATATATATATACAACCTACTTAAAAATATGATATCGGTATTTGAATTAATTAGATAATAAAAAAGGATTGTGTGGTTTTATGAAACCACGGTAAAAGTGAAACTTAATAACAAAATAGCGTGGAGCACTGGCACAAATGAGTACTAGTCTATACACTACACGGTCAGCTGATGCGAACTATAGGCGCCGCCATATTGGCCTCGGCTGCTCTGACGAGCGCCTTTCACTTTATCCCTACTCCGCGGCCGACCGTCACGCGACATGCAACACACAGACGAAAAAGTTTGATTGATTTGAAAGATTGAAAGATTGATTGATTGATTTTAATTAATTGTTGTTGAAAAACGTACGATACGTCTAAGGTATGTTTTATGGCAAGGGGCCATCCTTGCCTGAAACCCAGGTTGTTATTTTAGAGAGAAAAAAACACATACTTAATAATAATTACACGATTAGCCAGCATAGCTAATAATTATTGAAGTGAAACTTTTATATATTATACGGGGGGTATTACGATTTTCTGTTACGAAAACGCGTTACTGCCAATGTAGAGCATAAAATTACCTTTTTTTCATCGTGTAATACAAATAAGATACTTATAAGTAATTTCGAATACTAATGTGAGATACGCGTAACGCAGTTAGGTAGTATACATCGATAATAGCCGGCTGCATGCACGAAAAATTGTCACGTTCCGCCTAAGTCACGTTCCGCCTGACTGTCACGTTCCGCCTGAGCCGAGCGTGTAAGCGAGAGCGCGGCACAAGCGATAGAGAGGCACGATCGGCCTAAGCGTTCGGCTTGTGATGCCGTTATCACGTAAAATTATGGTCCGTAAACCGACTTAAAAGGCAACCATTTTTTAATTTTTTCTTTTATAATTTTTGTAGTGAAACAAATATTTTTTATTTTTAGAAATGATTGCCCTTCAGGCACGATGAGAGCATTTTTGGATTTTAAATAATGAATGATGGTTCACTTCTGCCACGTGTACTCTGTACATGTCATTTCTTTTTATTATTAATCCAGCATATTTTGATCAGTAACTAACCATAATATTCTTTCTTTCAGGACGGCTTCGGAATGCGGCCACAGAAGGTCTACGTGCTAACAGAGTCCAAGCTGGTCTGCACGCTGATGACGCTCATGAAATCAGCAGTGAAACAGAAGATAGCCTCGCGGATGCAGGTGGTGAAGAGCTATGAGGATCTGCAGAAATACCTGCCGAGGGAGATACTGCCGATGGACTATGGCGGGAAAGAGGACTCCATACGGGATATGCAAGGTTTGTGTAATGGCGTTTATCTTGTTTTATAATCAGACAGAACCGTATACTCGTGTGGGGCTCCTATTACTCCATTCCTATCGGCTTCACTCACCACTTACCTTTTGAAGACCCTCATCCAAATCCCTACCTATTTTAGGCTGACCCCATATTAGGAGTGCGCGTTCCTCGGGCGTGTGAGTGGCACGTCATCCTTGCCGAGTATTTCTTGGAGAGCTGACACGCCCGAAGAACGCGCACGCCTAATGTAGGGGAGGCCTTACAGGGCTTCCCTGTGAGGGAGATCCGGCCTGCGCCACTGGTATACTATACATAAAGTCCGTTCAGAGTTATTTTACCTCGGAGTTTCTGTCCATAAGTCGTTGTCATAAAGGTCCTTGAGAGTTATAACTCTGATCGCCCTGTACATCTGTACTGTCAAAATAGATCCATTCGCAGTGATGCCGGCTCAATCGTATGCCTCTTCCGGAAGGCCTTCGATGTAATTTGCAGGTGGTGCCCCTGGTTCACCAACAGCAATCTAATAAAAGGAGATGTCCGCACTGACTGACTGACTGATATATTGACGTTACGCAAAACCGCTACCCCCTACCCTATTTCACCCCTTTAAATTAGAAAGGGGTGAAATAGGGGTTCGAAGTCTGTAGAAAAAATTATTAAATTTGTACTGATTTTGTTGAAAATTGAGACTCATGAGCGCTCTTAAATACATTTCATTGAATACGTATTTCAGGATTAATTAGAATTCACCCTCTGAGAGTGTAAAGTGTGGTTGAAATATTGATTTCTTATGTTTACGCGAATATTGTTATAAGTTATATATATTGTCGGAAAAAGGAAAGTGCACCGCGACACAATCCATAAGTGTTTAAAACATTAAGGATTGAAAGTTTTTATGAAAAATATTTGAAATCCGTCGTTGTCCATGAAATTGAATATCCGAGGTATTAATTAATACAAATCACTGAGTACGTATTTTATAGTATTTTCAAATTCGGGAGTCCAAAATTTCTACCATACCATTTGCGTACCTGTTCTTCTCGCCGGGTAAGTACTTGAACATGCGGTAGGATCACGTAGGGACAATTTCGTGACAAGTTATTTAATAGCCTAATTATATCGACGTAAACGTATTTGCTGTAAGTAGCAAGAACGGCGTAAGTAGAGTACACACACAGCTAGATTCAGAAAAAAAGTCTGGATCTCATATCGCTACGACGACAAAAATTTTGAAAGTAGGGTATAATTTTGAAAAGTTTACTAGTTCAATTTGCTGTCACTAGTCACAAAAAAGGGTATTTTAACACTATTTTACTTACAGCAAAAGTGCGGTTTATTATTAAACATCTGATAGAACTTGCATCATTCTTATGGAGTGAAAGTAAAATGTGAAAAGATAACAGTAATAAACAAAATATATAATATAATCTTAGAGCATTTTGTTTGTACCACACACACACAAACAATTCTTTATTTATGCCAATTAAGTGGTAATATACGGAACATAGCTATCTCCATAAAAGTCACTGAACTACTTACGCCGTTCTTCGGGTCCTTAAAATGAAAAGCCAATTGCTGTAACTAGTGAAAAGCCTACTGGTAATGTCTTTGATAAAAATATTTTCATTGATGTTCATGATAATTAAAAAGATATGAGATTTTTTCTATAAAAGTTTTTTGGCTCTGGTGGTTTGGCTGGTTGCATCGATATGGAAAAATGTTCTTCGTTTTTTTTCATCAATTTGATATGATACATATTTTGGCATTTTGATCTACTTATTGGTCCTTTTAAGGGCCAATAATAATCAGTAGTTATATTATTGGGCCTCCGTATTTCAATATTGTGTGTGGGGGTATCCGTGTGGGGCACGGCCAGTCACAGCAATATTGAAATACTCGAAAGATTTCAAAATTAGACAACGAGGGCAATGTTTAATATCCTATAAACCGTGATAGCTACACAGTTTAAATTTTCACAGATGATGTGTTACTGTTACCGCCGAGTATTATGTAATAACAAACACCTAAATCAGAATAAAATAAAAATATCGCATACAACAAACGTATTTTTTTTTTTTGCCGTTTTATACGAAACCATTCACACACGAGACCAACTCGCACTTGGCCGGTTTTTAACAATCTGATTTTTATCCGCGCATTTGTTTTATTATTGTAATTGAACGCTCGGGTAAATATTTGTTACATGCAATTAAAAGAATTAAACATCTTGACGTAATATTGTTTTGATATTACTAGATAAAGCGATTATGAAAATATCTGAAATAGTGGTATTTGTAAACAAAATGTTAAATTATAATTAGATTACACCAAAAATAACATTGAATCGTTATTCAAGTAAGTAATTCACAAACTGGAAAACTGGAAAAAAAAATGTCGGTGACGGTTGTCTGTAAAGTCGGTTTACTGACGACAGTTGAACGTGACAACGTCATAAGAAATGGAACGCCTCAGAGCGAGGTAACGCCGCATGAGTCATGTTTAGCGAGGTAACGCCGGTAACGCCGCATGAGTCATGTTTTTTCGTGCGTGCAGCCGGCTCCATCGAATTATAAGACGTTGTCACGTCAAAAATAATAATATTATTATTAATAGCGACAATGCTTCGCACTAATAGCCAAATTCATTGGTGAAGTATTTTATATATAGAGGTGTAAAAGTAACGAAAAAAGCGTACCTGTATGTATTCGTTACCATAATTTTTGGTACTCGTTACTATAGTATCGTTACCTTACTTGTTACTTCTGATACCTCATAGCATGCTATGTTATGTTAGAGCAACGAATCAAGTCGTATTGGGTATGCGTATAGTATGATGTCGTGGGTCGCGGTATCGCAACATTCGTAATTTGTAGAAAACATACTTATTCATTACATACCAAGCTTCGTAAGGTGTATATTTTCACTTTTCCGTTTTTTACCCATACTACGAAAAATGCGAGTAACAAAATGTATTCGTGTATAACGTTCCGTTACTCGGTCCTAGATGGCGCACCCGTTACTCAGTACCGAATACATCCGGTTTGCTACAGCTCTAGTTATATATGGTTATGGTACCTAGTGTTAAATATAAAAAAAGTTAAATGGTAGATATTACAGAAAATCATCAAATCTTAACCGTCATCCTGAAAGAATCATGCTCTTTATTTTAAAACTTGAAACTAAAGCGAAGCTGAAAATTTAATTTTAGGCTGGGACTTCATTGACCCGGAATCCAGCGACCCCGGCTAATTTCACTGAAAATAGAACTCTGCGCATAAACACCAGCACTGAAAATCGAAGTGTCGAGTGTCAAGCTGTCATTTATGACATGGGCAATTGTGTGTTTAAATTCAGCCCTATTGTATTAGCGCAGAGTTTTATTTTCAGTGCTCTGAATTTTCCCTTACGGATTCCGGATCATATAGCCCCAGCCTTAACGTTTTGATTTTGCAGATGTATGGCTGGACGCGCTATCAGAGCGCGAGTTCCTCGACTACCTGCGTGAAATGAACTCGGCCAAGACGAACGAGGCGCTGAGGCTGCGGGCCGACTTCAACGAGAACTACGCGGGCATGCCCGGCACCTTCAAGTACTTGCGCGTCGATTAAGGACCGGTTCCATTAGGTTTGCAGAAAAAAATGCTATAAAGAGAGATTGCCATAAATTTGCCATTAAATTCGCGACACTTTTGAGAATAGAAAACAGACACTCGCAAGCGCTAATAAAGTTATATGGAATGCCAAATTTTCGTGAAAATCTAAACTTGCTTGTAGAAAACCTGCACATATTCAATACTATTTTTTGCCTGCGGCTCCACCCGTGTAAATACAGTCGTACAATCCCACGGGATCACTGTACTTTTTCGAGATAAAATGTTGTCTATGTTTCAATCCACAGCCTTAACCATACCAAATTTCATCAAAATTTGTTCAGTATTTTTTGCGTGAAAGGTACACAAACATCCATCTATCCATTCATCCATCTATACTTACCAACTTTCACATTTAAAATAGTAGTATCATAGTAGGTACATAACTATTCTGTCGGTCTGTTAGTGCTCTTGAATGTACTTAGATATTAGCTTAGACATATGTATCAATGCTTTCTGCAAAAAAAGTTAAGGGGCTAGATGATTATATTAATGGCTGCTATGCTAACCTGGCTACTTTCAGATACTGAATTTTCATATATAAAATACTGCTATCTTATCTTAGCCACATATATATTATGTGTAAATAAATATTTTACTGTAATTACTTCAACAATATTAACTACACAGTACCTACCCACTATATAGTGTATTATAAAATAAGTTATTAATTATTTAATAAATTTCGTCTAATATTTTTATTTTTATTTTCCTTTTCTGTCACTGAACTGAAAACCGAAGGAACCTTTGTTTTTAAGGATATATTCTTGTATTTTTTATATTAGCAACGCTTCACGAATCACAGTGCTATTTTATTTAGGTAGGTATAGACAATTAAATCAAACACAATTTATTATTAACTCATTAAGTCACACACAGACAATTAAGTAAAAGTTAGCGATTTAATAAAATATTAAACAAGTATTTCTGAAGATTACTAAGCTTTTTAGTTCATTAGTAATTCGCAATTTTATTTTCTATATGACAAACACATTGTTTCAAGCATGTCTGCAAGCTGAGTGTATGTAACCGTCGCTTTAGTTTTTGTGGTTTTTACTGAAGTTGGACTTGTCACCAGCTTCTGTGGTGATCGTTCCCGCCTCGAATTTTCCCATCGAGGCTAGACCGTTTGCCTGAAAAAAAAAGATTTATCTTGCTTCACATAGCCTAAATAAATAGCTAACATGATTAGCCTAAATGCAGTTCGGTAGGGATTCAAAAGGCAACGTACTTATTTTCCGCTTTAATGCCTGCTACACACGTGATGTTTTATCGTATCGATTTAACGGTGTAATGGACCATCATGTGAATCGGTTGCTCTTTTTTCACTCTTGTCATAAATTATCACTATTGACTATGCATTTGCCTAAAGTTCAAAGATAAGAAGGATCCACAATTTTCTGACTTATGTTATGCTGAATCATTCATTAACCTTGCATTCTGTACGGAAACTTAGCCATCTCGTTTTTTTTTTTTGGAAAATGAGGCACAATTTCGACTATGTCCCTGCTTGACCAGTTTATAAACATTTTCCTTTGCACTAGGACGCTTAAAAATAATTAAACATAAAAGAGGTGACCGCAGCGACTGCAGAGGTGGTTTAACTAAGTATTGACACGACGTTAGTACGTGTGCGTTCGCACGATTCAACGGCGCCGTTAAAAGATTTTCATCTTATGCCTGGCTTTCTGGTGATAAAATCCGTGTTTTAAGTACTTCAATATGTTATAAACATAAAAAAGTTTATTTGCTACTTTCTAAGTAGCATAACACACCTACACTTTTTTACGAATAAGAAGCATTTTCACAATGCCCACTACACGCGCATCGTTGCAGTTTAAACTGTGCAGTTAAATCGAACGCGCACGCCAACGATAAAACTATGGTAGATTGGTAGGGTCATACTGAATCAATCACCGCATCGAGCTTCGTGACGCACTACGCGCTTCGTCAAACGCACACCTTATGCCCGCTACAGTTCACAACGATAAAACTGCACAGTTCGGTCACAGGTTCGGTCACAGGCGACATATTTAGTACGTGTGTGTAGTAAGTATCAAGATGCAGTTTTATGAATTTGAATGGATTAATATGATTTTTAGTTGTGGTGTGTAGCGAGCATTACTCATGATTTAGGCTATTTACGTTAAACAGTGACAGGTGTATATTACTGTTTCATACACCATACAATTTAGTTATGTTTTAAATTGCATTCTGAATAATAGATTTGAGTTTATACTAATTTAGCAGCGCTTTTCGTACAATAACGGAGACGTAACATAATTTTCCTGTTTAATAATTTTACCAAACAGGACAATAACAATGCTAATAGTAAACACATTATAATGTAACAATTTGTGTCATTCATAATATAATATGCTCAACACAAGTTTTTCCAGGAACATGTTTCTAGTAATGGAAAATAACAATGAACCTCGAGATGGCCTAAAAGGGCCACATTAAGTATATCGTACTATGAAACATCAACTTTTGAAGAAGATGCTCTTACAGTACCTTCAATAAATTCTCTTAATTGGCAATTTAACCGATTCTGAAAATAAGTACCATTTTACGCATATCTAGTTAAAACTGTCGAAATAGAATTGTTCGAAGTTAGTGCAAGAGCAATTTCTTCAAAAGTTGATGGTTCATAGTATGATTCACTTAATGTGGCCATTTTGCACTGCTGGACTATCATTAGATTCACTAGTATAGTCATTTGCATTTCCGGCAAAAACTAAACAAAAACCAAAATTATATTTTAATATAAGCTAGTGCACTAATGCGAATTTTCGTCGAAATCTGCATTTTAGCGCTGACCGGCAACTTAGGTCATACGTCAGATTTGAAGGGGGCGCCTAGGTCGTCACCTATGACATAAACACTAGGGGGCGCCCGAGAGGATAATACCGTTCAAGTAAATTCTACAGAAATAGTTTTTTCGCATTTAAAACAACTTATAATACCTTTGCTCTTTTCAGAAGTTCCATTTGGGCTTTAGCCACGTTCTCCGGTTTGCCAGCCCAGGTCTTCCAGACCGACGCCTGTAGAGCCCTTCCGTAACTGAAGGTCAAAGCCCAGGGCTTGTATAGCTGGACCTGGTTTATGGCATTTAGGTTGACCGTAGCTTCTTCCTCTGACTGGCCACCGGATAGAAATGCGATACCTGGAACAACAAAATGAATACTTGTTAGCTTAATATGTCGCCCTAGTAACTTTTGGCACCGACCGTGTGGTAGACAAAACGACACAATATGGTAAGCGATTACCGCTGCTCATAGACACTTACGACACCAGAGGAGTTACAAGTGCATTCCCGAACTTTTAACCCCTACTACCCTTGAGACTCCAGTATCCTCACTTATTCGGAAAAACACAATAAAAGCGTTATTTTACGCCAGTTTTTTCTTTATCGTGGTATCTCTAAGGTCGAACCGGCCCATTTGTTCAAAGATATGGCGCTTCCACGCTAATATCCCCTCTGTGCTGATCCACCACGACAGTTTATGGCGGGTCGACCGACTTACGGCCTTAAATAGGTTTAGAAATTTACCTGGTACAGCAGCAGGTATGGATCTACGAAAGGCTGTGATGGTTGCTGCCGCGATTTCTTTTGCACTACTCCTGTTTTTGCATTCCTTTCCTGGTGTCACCTGTGTGACATATTAATTATAAAATTTAAAATAAAATTAATATATCACATATTAATTTTAGGAAAGCCAAACATAACTTATGATATATTAAGATAAACTTATGAAGACAATGTTTTTATTCCTTTTATGGGCGTGTTGAATTGTTGTAGAATTATATTATAATGAGTCGATGAGTCAAAAATATTAACAGCTGTTAAATGTTTATTACTTATTATGGCCTCTTAACTTCATGTGGTATTTCTATCATGATTCGTAATTCATAGTTAGTAATAAAGTATGTAACTCATAGCCCGGGGTTTCACCACGATAGGTTATTCCTACTACTCCTGGGATGTTTATAATACTATAGAAAAATTTAGTAACACCAATTTTAATTTAGAAATGAAAATAATTCTAGGCTATTCTACTCACCATATTGGGCTTCAAGAGAGTTCCCTCCAAAAAAACATGATGGTCATGCAACGCCTTGTACACAGTAGCCAAGACCACTTCCGTCACTTTTTCAGCTCTGTCTATGTCATGGTCGCCTAGTGCCATAAAATAAAAACATTATATAATGAAAGTATTTCAATTAATAAGACCGGAAAACGAGCAGGCGGATCGCTTTATAAATACCGCCGCCCTACACTCGCAGCGCTATAGTTTCAATCGTGATTTCAAATTCCGGTCTTTTAAACTTTAAACTCAGAAGAAAGAATGTATGTGCTTACCATCTAAAAGTACATCTGGCTCCACAATCGGCACCAGGCCCTGACTCTGGCATATAGAGGCGTACCTTGCCAAAATCTGGGCAGTTTCATTGATTGCTCTATCCGATGGGGTGTTCTTCGATATTTTCAACGGGCAACGCCATTTAGCAAACCTACAACCCAGTTTCTTATACTCAGAGCAACGTTTGGCAAGGTCATCTAGACCTGAAAATATTATTCATAATAATTTAAATTATTACTTGTAGTTAAGCAATGAACGTCAGCTACAGAAATATTTAAGATTATGTCTAGTTTAATACCCCAGAGGACGAAATTCGTAGTATTATAATTCATAATCTTGAACTACAGGGTTTTTGGTTTGGGTTCTTTTCCCACTTAGATACGAAATAAAAATGTAAATGTTGTCTATTAAATATGAAATACCTCAGAATAAAATCTATGCTATAAGGCTGGGACTAAGGCCAGGGAAAATTTAGAGCATTGAAAATAGAACTCCGCGCTAATACATTATTTATATGGAAATCAAACATAAGAGCGTTAAATCAAATGTCAATGTCAAATCTGACAACTCGACACTCATGTGTTCGATTTTCAACTCTATTGTTTTATAGTCCAAGAGTTCTGTTTACAATGCTCTGAATTTACTCCGGCTTTCCGAATTCCGGACAATATAGTCCCAGCCTAAAGCGCCATCCTGACCATCCAGTAGTCCGTTCGCATAATTTTCGTAAAAAGTTATACAAAGTTTTTGCTTCACGTATTAATTAACGTGACGATAGGAATGCATTTCCCTTAAATCTCATATGAGAGTCTGTGCTTTACATTATTAATTTATTTATAGTTAACTCATATATATAAAATTTTAGCTGTACCTTGCGTAGACACTTCATTTTCAGATAAGAATAGGTCTACTACATCTCTATCAACTGTTATTCCCGGCATAATATTCTTGTTCTGCAACACTTCTATGAAAGTTCTACCATCATCCGTCTTTTGATATACAGTCTCATCAAATAATATGACTGCCGATACATGTTCCGATAGCTGAAAAAAGGGCTTATGTAATACGACTCTAGACTCACGGCGAGAAGTCTCGCGAGAAAATCTCTCTCGAGAATCATTTGCACGAGCGCAAGAAGAAAGAGGCGAGACACTATCTACATTCACATTTTCGGGAGCTTCTCGGCTTGAATCTGGATAGGTCATGGCCCTTAAGGTCTTAGCTAAAACGATCAGCCTACCCTCGTTATCAACAGATTAGAGATGCGCAAAATGTGTCACTAAAAAGATAAGATATTATGTGTGATATATATTTTGATCATTGTGAACTATATCACTCTTTTAGTTCAGTAGGTCAATTATTTGTCTACTGTCTAATTGACAATGGCTAAAGTCATATCTCTCTGTTTCCCTCCTCAGAATAGATGGTTTTTGTTGCATTTTCTCGTTCATTCAACATGTTGTTTAATGTTACTTGTTGCGAATGAGCTTATGTCGCTTCGTACATTGTCGGGTGCATGGGGACGGGCGATGGACATGAACTACAGATGTATCTGTTCAAAACTGAATGAATGAACAACAAGACGCAAGTGATCTAGTCCAATAGAACGATTCAATCGCAAGTCTACTACAGATTTGTTACCTCTCAAATTAAATAGGTTTAAATATATTTTATTTACAGCTCAAGTTAACAATTTAATTCAATAACAATGACAAATTATTATTATTTAAGACATATTTATGCGTCTTTTTAGCAAGACAGACTACGCTTCATAAGATTTATTATATTTTGTTATAGCTATTCGTTTGCGAATTAAGAAAGTCTATCTACCTAAAATGGGAAACGTAGATTTTGCCGGAAAAATTAGAGCCCGTATCCTTAATTAGTATCTAGAATTTGAGTTTTTATTTTAAATTTCATCAAAATTCGTTTAGTGGTTTTAGTGTCAAAAAGAAACAACTCTTTAGATTAATTCATTAAACAATTTTCATCGATTTTCTGTGAGACCGTGGTACGTCTCCGATGTTGCCGAAATATGGCTCTCCCGCTATAAAAGTTAGCGCTATTTTGTGCTGAATAAATCAGCTTATGTAGGTATCAGGTAGGCATAAAGTAGGCATAAAACCAGAAATCACAACCTAATTTTAAAGTTCAAGACCATATATTTAGATTATTATTGTGATATTATGGCAAGTGTTTTTTTTTTTCTTGTAATTTTAAATCATTTGCCTGTTCCATAGACCATCGCTCTGGGACGATGTGCTTTATAAAGAACCAGGTTTCACCCCAGACAGAAGTATTGCAGATATTGCAGCTGACTGGTACCACCGTTACAAGGAAGACGTCAAATTAATTAAAAAGATGGGCCTAGATGGGACTCCTTTAGATTTTCATTCTCGTGGTCCAGAATTCTGCCAGATGTATACGCAAATAATATCAACCAAGCCGGCATCGATTACTACAATGGCTTAATTGAACTAATTTAATATAATATAACGCCAATTGCTACTATTTTTCAAGAGGATACGCCTGCGAAGCTACGTGAAGATACTACGGATGGATGAACCCAGCCGTAATCGACTTCTCCTTAGATTATGTCAAAGTGGTGTTCGACAATTTTGGTGATCGAGTGAAAATGTGGGTAACTGTAAACGAGCCAGTTATTTACTTCTACTATTATTATGGATGTTTCAAAACTCCAAGTACCAAGAATATACTGCTCGCCCATGCTCGAGCTTACCATTTATATGATAAGCATTATAGAAAACAACAAAATGGAAAAGTTGGCATTATATTATACAATAACTGGCATGAAGCAATAACGAATTCCTCTGAAGATATAGAAGGAGCTAATGAATCTAAAGAATTTCTAGTAAGATGATCTTTAAAGTACTTTAAAAGTATCTAATTTGTAAAATATTAATCCTCAAATTATAATTATTAGCATATTATGTAAAATTTAAATCTATCAATATTATAAAGATTATTTTTGTTTGTTTGCATTGAATAAGGATCCGTAACTACTAGGCTGACTTTGATGAAAATAGTTCCTGCGCTTTTCTCATTTCAGATTTCGCGCAAGAAGTAGCGGGCAATCTTGTAATATCTTAGTTTTGAGGCTGGATTGTTTTTGAATGCCATATTTACGGCAGATGGAGATTTTCCTGAAGCAAAAAGAACAGTAGCCGCTAAAAGTGCAGAACAAGGATTTTCAAGATCCCGTCTGCCGACCTTATCGGACAATGAGATTAGCATGATAAAGGGCACAGCTGACTTCGTGGGTCTAAACTTTTACACGACCGTTTCTGTCTATAAAAACAGTTGACGCAATAAGTCCTGGGACATCTTTAAGAAACTACATGTACGTCAGGCTAGAAAATGATCCTACGAGATTGAGACCCGGTGTATCGATTAAGGTAATTTGAATATGTTGTTATTTAAGAAATTTTTACTTGTTATCATAAGTTAGAGGAAAATATTGTCCACTGTTGACTAAATCACTAAATAATAAGTATAAATTCTCAACATGTGACTGTTTTTGTTTCCGCCTAAGACGATTTTGGTAGTAACTTTCTTTAAAATTGTTCACGTTTAAGAATCGCGTTATCACTATCTCATAGACTCCCCCAATGGTGAAAAGAGAATGAAGATGTCCTAGAGGCGATAAGGACCCAAAATAAGCACCTCATGCAGTCACTGTCTGAGGAAACCAAAAGCAGGATATCTGTAAAATATAGGAAAAAGGGTAAGGACGACAGTACCGAACACGTGGTGCTGGCGGTGTCGCCGGGGTTGTGGCAATGCTTCACAAAAGCAGGCCACATTTACGTGGACATGCAACGCATTCGTGTCGCCGACCAGTCCCCCCTGATACAGTGCTCGCACTGCTTAGGGTACGGGCATGGAAGGCGGCACTGTAATAGTAACACCGAAGTGAAGTGTAGCCACTGCACCGGAGATCACCGCCGGTCCCAGTGTGAGGGGTCAAAAGCAGGAAGCACGGCATGCTGTATAAATTGTAAAGCAGGGAAACATGACAGGACTGACCATAATGCGTTTAGCGCGGAGTGCCCGGTAAGGCGTCGGTGGGATGCAATGGCACGGTCGACTGTTGCATACGGAGATGAAGGAAGTATAGATTGCCCCTAACAGCAGCAGCAAAATACGAATGAGCATGTCATGTAAATGTGTGTGTAATAAAATTAGTATTTGGCAATTTATTAAAATGATTTTAATAAACCCAAACTATGTATGTAACCCTGCTTAGCATATATGGCTATGGCGATGACATAGCGCAGCATATATACCTATAGCAAAGTAAATGTACGAATGGATGTATGAATGAGTGTAAAATGTGAATGTAAAATGTTAAAGGTTAAATGTAATGTTAATTGTTAAATCTTAAATGTTAAATGTTAAATGTTAAATGTTAAATGTTAAATGTTAAATGTTAAATGTTAAATGTTAAATGTTAAATGTTAAATGTTAAATGTTAAATGTTAAATGTTAAATGTTAAATGTTAAATGTTAAATGTTAAATGTTAAATGTTAAATGTTAAATGTTATATGTTAAATGTTAAATGTTAAATGTTAAATGTTAAATGTTAAATGTTATATGTTAAATGTTAAATGTTAAATGTTAAATGTTAAATGTTAAATGTTAAATGTTAAATGTTAAATGTTAAATGTTAAATGTTAAATGTTAAATGTTAAATGTTAAATGTTAAATGTTAAATGTTAAATGTTAAATGTTAAATGTTAAATGTTAAATGTTAAATGTTAAATGTTAAATGTTAAATGTTAAATGTTAAATGTTAAATGTTAAATGTTAAATGTTAAATGTTAAATGTTAAATGTTAAATGTTAAATGTTAAATGTTAAATGTTAAATGTTAAATGTTAAATGTTAAATGTTAAATGTTAAATGTTAAATGTTAAATGTTAAATGTTAAATGTTAAATGTTAAATGTTAAATGTTAAATGTTAAATGTTAAATGTTAAATGTTAAATGTTAAATGTTAAATGTTAAATGTTAAATGTTAAATGTTAAATGTTAAATGTTAAATGTTAAATGTTAAATGTTAAATGTTAAATGTTAAATGTTAAATGTTAAATGTTAAATGTTAAATGTTAAATGTTAAATGTTAAATGTTAAATGTTACATGTTAAATGTAAGCTGCTGCTGTTATGGGAAATTAGAAAGTAGGACGGTATGCTTTGCAGACCGCCGACATTGCGATGGAATTTATTATGCGATAAATTTTTTGCAAAAAGGCCCGACGGACGCTTCGCGCTCAGCGCGAGGGAACATGTAGACACCAAATAGTAATAATATGTAGTTTATAAATTAAAAATTAAGAAATTGGGGCCGAAATTGTAAAGAAGACAAATGCAAATGAGATTAGGGAAAGTAAATGCAAAACATAAAAAACATAAAAGACAATGTAATACGGAATAGGGAAAATAGAATACAAATAACTAATGTAAAGGATATGAAAAGGGAATGTGTTAAAGGAATGTAAACTTAGTGAACAATGCAAAGGAAATGAGTAAATGTAAGTAAGAAGTAAAGTTGTAGAAGTAAGTAAGAAATGTAGTAAGGATAGCAAAAATGAAAATAAGTAATTACTGTGAAGTGAAATATAGAGTAAGCAAGAAGTAGAGCTGTAGAAGTAAGTAAAAATGTAAAAAAGATAGCAAAATTAGAATAAATAATTAATGTGAAGTCAAATATAGACTGAAATAGAGAAAAGGAAATGTAATAGAATAGCTAAATGATGGAAATGTAATAATAGTAAATAGAATAATAGTGATGTAAGAACAAGATGTAAAGGAATGTATAAATAATAACTAATTGTAAGTGTAGAAATAAAAAAATGAAAAAAATTGTCCTGGCTAATGGCCGGGGGAACAAGAAAAAAAAAAAAAAAAAATGGTGAAAAGAGAGCTGAAATATTATACCAATATCATGTACATTGTGTAAGGTACCCAATGTACATGATATTGGTACAATATTTCAGGTTTTTGTAAATATATTTGGTACATTGTACAATGTACATAGTTTATGAATTTTTGAATACTCAATATTCCTGCAAATTTCCAGCCAAAACCTACTGGGGTCTACATAAATTGCTGATGAAAATGAAAGAACAATACAACAACCCAACTGTGTATATCATTGAAATAATTTTTATGTATACACCAAATAATTTTATTAAATTAAATTAATTAAATTAAATAACTTTTATTTCAGACTGCATAGGTCCATATTATAAATACCTTACAGACTAGCATACATTTTATATACTTAAAACTACACTTTGTCATGTGCTTTCGGCGACGTGATGCGCGCTTTGTTCCAGAGTCTCCCCCGGAACCTCCGATAAACCATATCCAGATCCAGCCAGAAATCCTCCACCTCGAAGGTGGAGATGCGTCGGTACTCTAACCACAAAGGAACTGAAGTTGACCTTGTTGCGAGACTCCAGACACTCGACCCTTATGGCGAGGGACGTCTTCTTACGGATGTAGTCCACGACGTCCTCGACCTCCATGGACCACTGCAGGCGGGAGGCGTACAGCGGAGTCGCGCGTAATTCACCGCAATCGCAGCTCGGGTACGTAGGGTTTTTTTTCTCTCCACCAGTGTGAAGCCCTCCTCATCGCACCTACTGCTCTCGTCCTTGTTAGGTTAAGTAGGCTCAGCCTTGCACCTCTTTGCCTTCGCCCGCGGGGGAGGTGCGGGGCGAGCGGCAAATTTCGCTGCTGAGTCGCTGATTGACTCGGCGTCGGCATGACTCGGAGGGGAATGCATCCGCTGGAGGCGGTAGCTGACTCTTCAAGTTCTGCTGACACGCAAAACGATGTGTCAGCACGCGTGCCACCACGAAGTGTGTTGACAAAGGCAGTTGAATGCTCGTCTGCTTCAACAGTTAGATTATGTTTTATGTACCGAGTGTCACTCTCACAATTACAACCAATCTAATGATACTTCTCAATGTCTCAATCTCAAATGCGAGAAGCCGTTAAGACTCTAGAGCGTGCTAAATAAATATACATACATATTAAATAAATTTATTTAATATTTTTAAATTTATTTGCAGAAGAAAGTTTGGATTATACGAGGTTAACTTTTCGAGTCAAAACCGCACGAGAACTGCAAGAAGATCTGCGCACTACTACGAGAATATGACCTACCGCCAGAATTTTACACAAGAAGTTATCAGTGCAACACGAATACCTGCTATGATACAGCCAATTATTACAATTATTACAACCAAAACCAGATATGAGAACTGGAATAAGTAAATAAAAAATATACCTACCTTAACCTTCTACTCTAATTTTATTAAACATTATTAATAAGTCTTCGTTAATTTCCATGATTTATTTTTCTTAAAAGTAACTAAGTAAAGTAACTAAGTAATTTAAAAAATATTTAATCAAAAATTTTGTTTCTCCGTTACTATATTTTCCACTAGTTTTTGCACCCCCGTGTATTTCTAAGAACAGATTTATACTTTGGACCCACAAACGTTAAGTACGTACCCAATAGTTTTTTGAAATTCATCCCTTAAAGGGACAGATTTAATTTTTTTTCATATAAAATTTCAACCCTTAAATTAAAAACCCTCAGAGGTTTAATTCTGATAAACCCGAAAAGACATAAATACGTAATTAATTAAATGTATATCTTATATACATTTAATTACGTATTTATGTGTTTTCAGGTCGGCATGAAACTGGATTTTCATATTTATCGGTGCAGATTTAAAGATGTTTTATACAAACATTCAATCCCTATTTCACCCCCTAAAGATAGATTTTAGTGTGCTTCTACATTGTAAATTAAAACTACTGTCTAAATTTAACATTTCTACCGTAAGCGGTTACACAGTCAGTCAGTGAGGAAATCTCCTTTTGTATATAGTTAAGGATAAATGCAATAACTGTAATAATACGTCATTAGCTATTATGTCTGCTACTAATCAGTTCTTGATAAACATAGAATAAAAACAGGACACCCTCCAGCATTCAGTGACGTCATTACATCAATGTGTAGGTACTAAATGCGTGATTTTTATATTCCCTACTTGCTATTATTTGTACGTAGTATATTATTATCTCTGTGCCATTATCTGTAGGTATAAGGACAATGCTTTTCTTTTGCTTAGTGGATTATATTACCTTCACTATTTCAAAAATGCTTTAAATAGCCCTCGAGAAATGTGTAGGTCAGTCATAGTACTTCAATTTCGAAGTCATTGGTACGAGAAGAAATTGAATATTACCTTTTCAGTGGTGAAAACAAGTTGTCTATACTTTCTACGGTTTTCCTCAGAATTTTCCAGTCCCACCAATTTCAGCAGATTACCGATTTCATCTGAAAATATAATAGATAAATTATAACTTATTCATAATGAGTTTTAGGTTATCACGAAATACCCCTTTTTTGGGCAAAACACTAACATATATTTACTTAGTACTTATGTTATGTATAGAAATAAAAAATATATCTCGTTTTAAAGTGTTTTATTGTAAAAAGTGTTATATAATTGTTTTAAGATGATGCTTTGAATCTCATATAGAATATTAATTTAAATCATCCTATCAGTCCTTCACTGCTACCCCTCAGAAAAGATTACATACCATTCGATTCATCTGCAGCCAGAATTCCCTTGCCAGATGTGACAATGGCTTCGGCAGTTCTCTTCAATTCCTCCTGCAATCTCGCGTCAGGATACGAGAAGTTTGTAGGCATGATTCTGAAATTATGGCTAAAACTTTATCACGTATAATATTTGTACTCTTTTTGCTTAGAAGACTGTGCGACTTTATTTAAATGTAATTCGCACTTGAATTATTTGAACCACGTATTGATTGATATGATTTTCTAATCATATCAATCAATACGTGGTTCAAATAATTCAAGTGCGAATTACAATTTCTAATTCATACATCAGACTTCTGTCTGATGTATGAACTATTATCATCAATTATTCTTTCACCAACATTTATATTTGTTTACCGTATTTGAGATGATGATAAAATTGATGTGAATAAATGTATCTTATTCTACTTTACAACTACACTCCACACTAATCAGTGACACAATGAACAAAATTATTCGTCTCCGTTATGAGTATTTATTATTTAACTTCACAGATTATGATGAGGAGGTTATCTACTGTCTCGCTATCGTTACTAGTTACTTACAAGCTTAAACTGTTTAATAGAGACAATTTAATTGTAACCTAAAACCTACCGACCTACTAAGCCTCCTGAAGCAGGAACAACCCGTAGGTAATTAAGAAGTCAGAAGAGCCTGTTGTTTCTGAATGTCACAAAGAGGTTTAGTAATCAAAATAGGGCGATATTAATAAGGCGAAAGAAATTTGTCAGGGTCGTATTAAACTGAGGTATCAGGTTTCCGACTACCCCTATGGGGTGCAGGGTTGGGGAGTAGTGATAGAACAAATAATAGGTCAATAAAAATAATAGAAGTTACTAGGTATGGCGACAAAATTAACACCTTCGTCTGTTAAAACATTGTTAGGTCAAAGAAATATTAATGAATAGCAATAATTATCGCTAATTTATTTAGTTCGATTTTAATTTTATGGGTTTTCTAATCGTTAGATCAAATTTAAAAGCTTTTGTTATTCAAATTGTGCAACTGTCAATTATGATAAATTGTAAAATGTCAAATCTAAAACATAAATTATATAACTATAATAATCGCATAATTATTTGGCTCGTATTATGATTTTTCCAAAGTTAATGCGTTTTATTTAGTTTATTTGGTTGACAGTTGAACCTTTAGATGAAGTGACAGATAATTTGTATTAATTAGATGGACTGTGTAAAAATTAACGAATGTTATTATAAGAATTATATAATTATGTAATATTTATTAAGATTGTGTCAGGTTTTTCTAGATTGTTAAAATAAAACTACATTTATTCCTAAACGGAAGTTATATTTGACTTCCTTCAAAAAGGTAAACGCTGATAACAGTTGGAGGGAATTGGAAGGGATATTTCAGTATAAAATAGGGGGTTTGAGCCCTTTGAGGGTTGGTTCTGGTATCAGCGTAGACCTCAGCGGTTCCTATTGGTAAGTCATCAGTCTCGAAATTCTTACATACTGATTATTATTGTTGCGAGAGTTTGTTAATTAATTATATACATTATAGGATAAAATAAGACTAGTATTACAATAACTATAACTAGAATTCATATGTGGTTTATTGTAAAATTATTTCTGGGAACACTTTATAATAAAAATACTATTTGTGTGATCTGGAGTTTTACTACAGATCAGAAGTGACACGTACACGCCTACAATATAGACAGTGTTAAATGTTAATTATAGAGCCGAAATATTTTCTTTTAGTGAAATATACTAAAGCATCCGTTTTTGTGTTTGAGTGACAATGGAACACGAGTCACGTAAGAGAAGGCTTGATGATGACCGCGAGAGAAGGCAATCCACTTCGAGTGAAAGTGCTGACAGCAGCTATTCCTGATGCCGGGATAGTCAGCGTACGTCGCGTGCAAAAAGAAGGTCCCGATATCACAGCCACAGAAGAAGTCGCAGCTGCCGTCGCAGACTTCAAACACCGCACCTGGAGCGCGACGTTCGCGAGTCGTCGCGGCGCAACAGCCGGACGCGCCGGGAGCGCGACGTTTGCGAGTCTTCATGGCGCAACAACCGGGCGCGCCGGGAGCGCAACGTTCGTGAGTCATCACGCCGTAGCAGCCGTGCGCGTCAAGAGCAGCCCGACGTTCGTGCCGAAGTTGTGGACAAAAGGTCAGTGAGCCCGCATATGTCTACAAACGACGTGTTAAAGCTTATTCAAACACTGACTTCTCAGTCACATACACCAGTTATTAACAATAGGAATAACGATTATAAAAATATTTTACCGGAATTCGATCAAACGTCTAATAACCAACGTATAGATATATGGCTTAAAAAGGTCAACGAATGCGCTGCTGTCTATGGCTGGGATGACAAGACGACTATCCATTTCGCTATGCAAAAATTACAAGAATTGGCCAAGCGTTGGTACGAAAGTCTTAGTACTATACTGTATAATTGGGACGAATGGCAAGTTAAATTGACTAGCGCGTTTCCATATGAACACAACTATGGCCAATGCTTGGAAGAAATGCTTAGACGCAAGAGTAGGTTTAATGAGTCAATACAAAATTTATTTTATGAAAAATTAGCACTTGTAAACCACTGTGACATAACGGGAAAGCGAGCAGTTGACTGTATAATCCATGGAATAAGTGATAGAACTATGAAATCTAGTGCGCTAGCATTGCGTTGTTCTCATCCTGATCAATTGCTACAGTTTTTGATGAGTAATAAGGATAACACTGCTTTTACAGACAGATCAATAATTATGAAGCCTAGAGTAGGAAATGAAAAATCATTTACGCGTACAGGTTCTAATCAAAATCAAACTCTCACTTGTTACAATTGTAAAGAACAGGGCCATAGTTACACTCGATGCACGAAACCATTAATTAGGTGTTCACGATGTTCAAAAGTTGGTCACAATGCGGAAGCGTGTGTTAAGTATGTGAGTAATTACAAGGAAAAGATTAATACTACACATAAAACCATGTGCATTTCATCATCCTCGCCCAATGCAAAATTTTATAAGGATGTTAAAATTAATAATTTGCAAGTTAATGCTTTTATAGATTTCGGCAGTGAAGTTACGGTAATCAAACAGTCATTGTTAACTCGTTTAAAATTGAAACAATGTCATCACATTTCTTATCCTATGAAAGGATTTGGAAATGACATCGTGCTAGCTCTGGGCAATGTAAAGGTAGAGCTCATGGTAGATGGCGTTACCGCCGAAGTCGATAGTAAAGTAGTTCCTGACCAATATTTAGATACACCATTATTAATAGGCCAAACGTTTACAGAACAGCCTCATATTTTAGTGAGAAAGTGTAGTAATAAGCTTGATTTCTTTAGTGTTAATAATGAAATGCCGTTGTTTGATACTTTTGATGATAATGCAAAGATTATAAAAATAATAATAAATGAAACGGTTACACTTCATGGAATCTCTTCGGTTAGGGCTGTAGCTCAATCTGGTTACGATGGTCATATTTTGCTTGATAATAAAATAATAGGTAAACCGATTAATCAGTATTTTGTTAACGGTGGCCTTTACCGTTGTGTTAAAAATCGCGTAAACATTGTTATTGCTCCAGAATCATCATCATGTCAAATAACTAAAAATACCGTTATAGCACGAGCTTTTCTAGTTCAGATTGTTAATCGTATTGCTTCCACATTACCTAATGAATTTAGTGTCAAAGATATTACGAACATTGACCTTCAAGATTTACGTATTGGAAAGTTTGTATGTGAGTCAGACAAACTTAGGCTTTTAAGTATTTTAAATGAATATAAACATTGTTTTGCAAAGTCCCTTCAGGAATTAGGATACACTAACGTAACTGAAATGAACATTGAATTAAATAGTAAAACTCCAGTGGTGTATAGACCATATAGGTTGTCTCATACAGAACGAGAAAAGGTTAGAGAAATGATTGATGAAATGTTAGAGGCCGGCATTATTAGAGACTCCACGTCAGAATACGCAAGCCCTATAGTTTTGGTAAAAAAGAAAAACGGCAACCAGAGGCTTTGTGTAGATTATAGAATGTTAAATTCAATTACCGTTAAAGAGCGTTATCCGATGCCTATAATAGAGGATGAAATTGCGCGATTATCCGGACATTCTTGCTTCATCACACTTGATTTGGCATCAGGATATTACCAAATACTAATATCGGAAAATTCAAAAACTTTAACGTCCTTTGTCACACCTGATGGCCAATATGAATTTAATCGGATGCCATTTGGTCTCGCTAACGCACCAGCCGTATTCCAACGGATGATGAATAAGGTATTAGGTTCTTCTAGATTTACTAAAGCCAATGATTATATAGATGATGTCCTTATTTACGGTGTTAATATTGATGACTGCTTGGATAAATTAAAACACGTTCTTCACTTGCTAGAAAATGCTAACTTGACTCTTAATTTAAAGAAATGCGAATTTTTATGTGACAGAATTGACTACTTAGGCTATGAGATTAGCTCCGAAGGAGTGCGACCTGGTAAGCAGAAAATAGATAGCGTACAAAATTTTCCACAGCCAGTAAACCAACACGGTATTCGTCAATTTCTAGGGTTAGTTAGCCATTTCCGCAAATTCATTCAAAATTTTGCAAAATTATCTTATCCTTTGACTAAACTGCTAAAAAAGGATACTCCTTTTACGTGGACGAACGAACAAGACAATTGTTTTATGGAACTGAAACGAAGACTTATAACGAGACCTGTTTTAGCAATTTACAATCCATCAGCCGAAGCACAACTTCATACTGACGCTAGTAAAATTGGAGTAGGCGGTATTCTAATGCAACGGCTTAAAGAAAACGACTCTTTTAAACCTGTAGCTTTTTATAGTCGACAGACCTCTCCCGAGGAGAAAAAATTTCACTCATATGAATTAGAAACTCATAGAAATTAGAAACATTAGCTTTAATCTGTTGCCTTAGAAAGTTTAGGGTTTACTTAATAGGTAAGGAATTTAAAATAATTACAGATTGTAGTGCATTGCGAACTACGTTTACGAAAAGGGACCTCATTCCAAGAATAGCACGTTGGTGGTTGCTATTGCAGGAGTATCAATGCACAGTAGAGTACCGTCCTGGTACTCGTATGTCACACGTAGATGCACTGTCGCGTAATCCTACAGACTTGCTAACAATTGATGAACTAGAACGATATCCTACGGTCATGTTAATAAATAATGAAGATTGGTTACTAACGTTACAGCTAGGAGAATCAGAATTACAAAAGGTTAGGGATATATTAACTTCTAAAATAGACGCAGAACAAGTTAAGCATGTTAGCGACAATTACGTAATTAAGGACAACAGGATTTATAGAGTAATAGACGGTGATAAAAATAAATTAAGATAGGCTGTACCAAAGGGAGCGAGATGGCAAATATGCAAGCTGAACCATGATGATATTGGTCATATTGGCATCGAAAAAAACTTTAGAACGAATCAAGGGTGCATATTGGTTTCCAAAAATGACTAAATTTATAAAAAAATACGTAGGTGCATGTCTTCATTGTGCTTATGCTAAGAAACAGTTTACAAATTTCGAGGGACAATTACATCCATTACTAAAATTGAAGACCCATTTCATACCTTGCATATTGACCATCTCTGCCCCTTCGTGAAATCAAAGAAACAAAACTCGTATCTCTTGTTAATCATAGATGCCTTTACTAAATTTGTTTTTATCAAACCGGTAAGAAATACTAAGTCTAAAACAGCTATAACAATTTTGGATGAAATTTTTAATGTTTTTAGATTTGGTAGTAAAAACAAACGCAAATCAGTCATCGCCGCAAGCCGTATGTTACCTTGGGTTCATATTGCTGCTCTTGATGTACATAACTCTTAATGTTGATGATAACGATATAGATGAAGTTGAAAGTATTGAAGACGGTAATATTAATGATCATAATTGAATAATTAAAAAGTAATTTACTTTCAGTAATATATTAAGAATTAAATATTAGGATTTGTTTAATTAATTTGATTTAATCAGTGTTAAAGCACAAGTTACAAAGAGTAGATTGCTGCAGATCGAAGGACGTTCAAAGTAACTTGAGAAGATCTTGCAACATACGATTCAGAATTTACAAATCAGACTTGTTAACAACAAAGTACTGCAGATTGAAGGACAGTCAAAGTAACTTGAGAAAATCTTGCAATAGTGAAGTACTGCAGATCGATAGACGGTCAGAGTAACTCGAGAAGATCTAGCAGGATAAAGGGTTAAAAAGATAGAAATATATTATTCTTTATTATATAATATGGCCGAGTGTTAGGTCAAATTTAGAAAGTGTATGAGGCCATACACCTTATCAGAATGGCCGAGTGTTAGGTCAAAGAAATATTAATGAATAGCAATAATTATCGCTAATTTATTTAGTTCGATTTTAATTTTATGGGTTTTCTAATCGTTAGATCAAATTTAAAAGCTTTTGTTATTCAAATTGTGCAACTGTCAATTATGATAAATTGTAAAATGTCAAATCTAAAACATAAATTATATAACTATAATAATCGCATAATTATTTGGCTCGTATTATGATTTTTCCAAAGTTAATGCGTTTTATTTAGTTTATTTGGTTGACAGTTGAACCTTTAGATGAAGTGACAGATAATTTGTATTAATTAGATGGACTGTGTAAAAATTAACGAATGTTATTATAAGAATTATATAATTATGTAATATTTATTAAGATTGTGTCAGGTTTTTCTAGATTGTTAAAATAAAACTACATTTATTCCTAAACGGAAGTTATATTTGACTTCCTTCAAAGAGGTAAACGCTGATAACAGTTGGAGGGAATTGGAAGGGATATTTCAGTATAAAATAGGGGGTTTGAGTCCTTTGAGGGTTGGTTCTGGTATCAGCGTAGACCTCAGCGGTTCCTATTGGTAAGTCATCAGTCTCGAAATTCTTACATACTGATTATTATTGTTGCGAGAGTTTGTTAATTAATTATATACATTATAGGATAAAATAAGACTAGTATTACAATAACTATAATTACTAGAATTCATATGTGGTTTATTGTGAAATTATTTCTGGGAACACTTTATAATAAAAATACTATTTGTGTGATCTGGAGTTTTACTACAACATCAACCTCATTAAAACAACAATTCATTTCATACATCTTGAAAATATAAATCAACGTATTGAAAAAAGTATTTTTACCCGACTACGGCGAAGCCAAAAGGATGGGTAATAATTTTGGCATTCTATGTAATTGTATGTATGAATGTTTTATGTATATGTTATGTTTGTTCCACTATTTTGTTTATAGTAGATTAGGTGTCAATAGATCCGTAATAATAGCCGGGGTAACATAGGCTATTAAATTTACGTAGTCGTAGTACGTTAACGTAGTCGGGTCATAGTTTTTATAAAAAAATTTAGTTATTCAAAATTTGTTCCATCTTAGCAACAATATCGGACTGAATTATTACACCAAATAATACATGATGTATACCTTTTTCCAAAATCAGTCGCTTTAATGTTTGGTCAGGGAAATTGATTTATCCAAAATCTCATCATGCAGTTTCAGTTTTTTATCAAAATCTGGCTCGCCAGTCGCAACTCCTTTTATTATTTTTGGCTATTGCTAATAGTTTCGGATTTCGGTGGAGCTTTCAGCTACCCGAACTTAAGATGCTCCTGATTTGGAGAAATTGATATTTTCAAATTCTTATTGTTTTAGAATCTTATGTAAGTACTAACCAGCTAAAACTAAAGATGCTTTTAAGTCTTTAGACCACGTTAGGGAACCAAAAAAAGTATATTAAAAGTTATTATTAAGAACCACTAATTTATAGTTTTTTTTTCTTCAGAACTTGGTTTGTAAATTACAATTTTTTAAAACCACATTTCTCCTTATTTAGGCACGCAAAAAAATAGGAAATTGCAATCTCGCCTTTTTTTTCTTTAATATTTACAAAACTGTAATAAAAAGGCAATATTTAAATTAAAAAAAATAATTTATAATTTAAATAATTTACCGTAAAATATCTTACATGACGTGTTTTCGGTAAAATTACGTAATTTTTCAACAATAAGAAGGTCGTAAGTATTGCTTACTATGTATATCCACGGGTTTTCCTGTCCATGAAATGACTCGTCTGCGCTCGCACGCGACAAACATTCCACAGACCAATTTAATAGACTACTTGACTCATATTTAATTTCATACATTGAAGGAGTATTTCCTTTAGTACTCGGCTTAGGAAAACGTATTCTAGCGATATCTAGTTGATTTAAATACATGTATTTTTGTTTTTTAAATTTCTACTGATGAAAACACTTCCAAATAACTTCCGGCAAGGATGTGACGACATAACACACTAAACACATATGTAGTAGTGAAACGGAACGCTTCTGTAAATAAATAGTTCATGACATCTTAAATAGTTATTTATTACGTAGCACCGCCATTTTTCTACTACGGACTATTATAGCACAGATTACAAATAGTACTAGTATGACGTCACAGCACAAATAAGCTGATAGCTTGTTGCTAATGATACCATCATGGCGAATAGTGTTTTGGGCGGTTATTAAAAAGTATATTTAAAAAAAAATTGTTTTAAGTTTCAAAATAATGTTATATTATTTTTTTGTGTGTAATGAAACAGTTATGAAGCGTTTAGGACATCAATAAAAACAAGGTCAAGTAGCCTATTACCATCTTTGGGTATTTTGATATTAAAAGTGGTATTTCTAAATGATTTTTTTAACAATCTTTTTCTTTTCGAAGACTTTAAAAACCCCAAAATTATCTTCCCCTGTCTTCCACGTAATTATGTTTGTAAACGAAAAGATTAAAAGATTATATTCGACCCAATGATTATGTCACTGTATATATTTCTTGCACGGTAATAAGTCATTTAAATTGGTACCTACAGGTTAGAGGTGAGCGAAATGTGTCACCATGTGTGCATATATTGTGTAGCCAGTGGGCGCTATGCAATGGGCAATGGCCGAAGTCATATCGTCGTATTATCTCTCTTTTCCCCTCCTGTTCCTGTTGCGTAACAAAGGGATACCATCAAATTCTCGTGTCAGTGTTTGCTAGAGAAGTCTTCCGATAGGGCATGACCGATTTTTATGAAATTTTGGAGGTGTATTCGGTATGTATGAGAATAGGATGTCTACTACATTGTGGGTTTGACATTTCAAAAATACATTTAACCCTCAATTTTTACTATTCCAACACCAACCGCTATTGTTTAATAGCGATTATTTATTTAGTGAGTACTGTCTTCAACCCTTAGTGGTCGATAACTCTGTGTAATGTGTGTATTCTTTCACACATCGCGTGTAGGTTGTAGGAGTAGTTTTAGGTGTAAGTAGTAGGAAGTAGCTGGTGTAGGTGCAGGGTAGGTATGTAAGTGTAGGAAGTAGGTTTATATTGTGTGTGTAGGTAGGAGCTCGGTGGCCTAGTGGGTAGACCGTTTGATTCGCACTCGAGAGAGGGCAGGTTCGATTCCCAGGTTGTGGCGTGAACCAATGAGACATTTTCAGATCAGAGGAAAACATCGTGAGGAATCCCGCCCATGGTTGGCCCCAGACATATTGACAGTCATTCCTCTGGAATAGGCTGACTATGTTGTGAGAATGCCGTATGTGCTTGGGCAACCATACGCCATTAAAAACCAACTGTCCCAAGCACTACAGTATTTCAAGAGTGGTTACTTCGCGAATGATGATGAAATATAGATACGATGAAAAGGCCTGAGTTTAAGTTTAAGTTAGGTGTAGGTAGTAGATGTAGGTGTATGTTGTAGGTGTAGGTAGTAGGTGTAGAAACTGCCAGTTAAGTAGTTTGTTACAGTTGTTGGGTACAAATAGTTATGTTATAAAATGTAATATTACATAACCTAACTAACTCTTAAATATCTGCAATAAGAAGACGCAGATTATATATACTACAGAAGTCACAATATTTAAAGGAGGCGACAATGTTCTAACAGGAAAACAATAATGATACTTCTATGTTGTACTTCACTTTATTTAAATGCAACAATTAAATAACAATTTTCAATAATTATAGCTCTCCACACCGGAGTCACACTACGCACAAGTCATTTTATGGCGCCCAAGTGTGTGCGCAATATACAAGAGCACTCTCTTTCTTGACTCTCGTAACCCAGTAGGCCGGATGACCGACACGACTGGCGGGAGATCAGGCGCAGGACCGACTTTTACATGCCCATCCGTCGCATGGATCATCTTTCTTGTCGGGCAGTCAAGAGACAAGCTCTGCTCAGCACTGGATCACAGAAGCGACAGACTATAGAATATACAATAATAAATATTATCGATGTATATTATATAGTCTAGGGTCAACTCACACCGAAACGAAACGATAAGCGACATGGTGCTGTATTTTAAGATAGCTATTCAAAATTGAACTTTATTCATTACTTTAGAAGATACATGTTTCATTGTAAGAGTTCGAATGTAAAATGGCAGCTCGCTGCATAGCGCATGTGCAGTGAATGGCTTAAATTAGCCATAAATGGCTTAAAATAGAATAAAGATTAATTTTGAATAGCTATCTTAAAAATTCAGCTCCGCGTCGCTTCGTGTATTGTTGTGGTGCGAACTGACAAAAGATTATAGTTTACACTTTACATTTTAAAATATCTGTGTATTTAAAATCTACATAGGTACATAGAACTTATAGAGTTTAGATGTACATATAATATAAACTATTTTATACAATAAATATGTTATTATACAGCTACAAAGTATTTGAAGCAGCTAAATTCACAACATCCCGTAAACATACTTAATTTACTTAAATATTTAATAACACATTTTATTTATCAATCCATCCATCCTCAGAAACACGTTTATAATACTAGTAATATTGCGATCTTGTTATTCTTTTCGAAATGCTTCTCCTGGTTTAAGTAAATGATTTCACTTCTTTAAAATCTGATTTTTTTCTTCTTCTATGTATTTATTATCCTATAGGGATACAATAAGGCCCCTTCCTTATTTTACCTGTCGCACAGTTATCGGATCCTATTCCAAATCTGTCTTCAAACCTGGGGATTATAGGCTTCGTTTCTTCTTCGGTTTCCGTAGTTGTGGGTATCGACGTTTGAACTGAGACAATTTTGCTTTCAGAAATTATTTTATCTAAATCGGAAATCGGCGGTAAATCTTTTAAAACTTTTCCTCTGGTTGGTAAATTATTTTTTGGTGGTCCTACTTTCTTCCCTGGAAGCCTGGGATGTGTTGGCGGTGGAACTACCTCTGACTCTTCTTCTGCCTCAGGCGCTTCTGCTTCTGAATGATGTTTGGTATATTTTGGTGGTTCCTCGGGCTCTCTTTTCTCCAAATCAATTTTGATGGAAGCGATCTTATGGCTCTGATCACTCGATCCTTCTTTGACCACGATCTTCATTAGCATGTCATCATTAATTGGTATTTCTTGTATTTTAATCACTGAACACTGAACGGTGATCACCACAGCAGCAAGGATTAGACACTTTATAGACATGTTGAGTTTTTTTATATCAGAACTGTTCTCTTGCGAGAAGATTTGTAAATCAGAACAGTCGCCTTAAAGTGCTAAACTGAACCCCAAAGACCGTCTGCTTCGAGGCGTCACTAGATTGTGTTTGTCGCTCCTGTACCCCGTTATTTTATACCTCGAACATTTTCCTCGTTACGATTAAACCGGTTGCGATTTTAATATGACGTCGATATGCTTATGTCCGATGACACTCATCGTAATCAAGGAATCCCAGACTCAAATTTTCATATAAAATCCGCAGTGGGTTTACTGCGTAATGTGCAAAAAAAATTATGTAATTTTGGAAACACTGGGGAATTTCGGAAGCACTATTACGAGTACGGGTACTCTGTTAAATTTCATTTTTTCAAAAAACGTGTTTGCGGCATGTTTTAATAAATAATAATTTGTTATTAATTCAAAGATTAGTGTGAAATACAAAACAACGAGTACTACGAGTTTTGCATAATATTATACTTTATACTTACAGTAAAACCACAAATTAATCAATGATTACTTTGTAAGTAAAACTATAAGTGTATTTTATTTTATCATAATTGAAACTGTTCTTTTTTGCAAACACGATTGCGAATAAATAAATTAAATTAATTTAACGCAATAATACTATACACTACTGTACGTAGTACGTAAATGTTGATAAACAATGTTTATCAATATTGAATGTTAAATGTAAATTAATAAATAAAAATAAATAAATTATTAAAATTATTATTAATTATATTATTATTTAAATTAATTAATTACATGTTCATCACATTTGTTTGTTCTCGTATCAACAAAATTATTGGTTTCACGATAGGCATCTTGTTAGCAGTATGTACATGCTTACATCATGTGTGCGAAAAGTGAGCTACATATTTTAGTTTGTGGTATCTGGCCTACACCTATGTGGCTCGGTGGCTTTTGCCTAGTTGACCTGATTTAAGCCTTTATATAACCCCAGTGACGTTGAGTTTAAAATCCCATACTGATTTTGTAGGCGAGAAGGACGTGTCGCGCCAACTAGAGAGTATTGAAATCGGATAAAAAATCGCTATAAATATTTGAGACAAAATTTGCAAAAACTAAAAAGACCTTCCCCTGAGTCTTGTTTTACTTAAAATACTTTTCACACTCGTGTGACTTATAGAAGAAGAGAAAAAATGTTTTAACTTAAAAAAATAGGGTGGACTTGGTATATTTTTTAATCAATATTTAAATAAAAATTTCAATTTATAAAAAAAAATCCTAGGCTAAATATAATGCAGATTAACATATATTTTTTTGGGACTTTTCAATACTAACATGACTGAAAAAAATGGTTTCAAATAACCCCAATTTTCAGTTCTATCGAGCGCACAGACCTTTAATGCTCTATGTGCCTATTTCGCTACCACACACACAATATGCTGAAGTATATTTTGGTAAAAATGGCGTAGCATATTTGACGACCTCTGTATCTCAGTGACTAGCGCCTTGGCGCTCAAGCCGCTGGTCGCGGGTTCGAATCCCACAAGGGAACAAAAATTTTTCTTCATTCCTGGGTCATGGATGTGTATTATATAATAAAAACCTTAAATGTATGTATAATATGAAAAGTAAATATATTTCCGTTGTCTTAGACCCGTCACCCAAGTTCTTCGAGAACTTAATTGTGGGAGAAGAAAAAAATTAAATGTGGGAGAGCCACGCTTCGGCATAAATGGGCATGCTCGACCGGGTAAATACCACGGCCCCACAGAAAACCCGCGTGAAATAACGCTTGCGTTGTGTTTCGCCGAGTGAGTGAGGTTACCGGAGGCCCAAGGGGGTTTGGGGATTTTAAGGAATGGGAACACAAGTGTAACTTCTCTGCTGTTGCGAGTGTCCATGGGCGGCGGTAATCGCTTACTATCAGGCCATCCGTCTTATCTTTTCCTGGTTCATTTCATAAAAATAAAAAAATAATAAAAACTTACCGCGGGACCAGCTTGACGTGGTGTGGAAGCGTCCGTAGATATTATTATACTGTATTTTGCGCGTGTAGTGTGTATGTTTAAATCATAATGCACGAGCCGTGCAGTTCTGTGCTCCTGGCGAGAGCAACACCTTACTATGATAGTAGCTGGACCCAACAGGCGTTGTTCTGTCACTATGAACTGGAATAAACAACCCCGACAACCTACAGCCATATACGTATATATTACTAGCTGTTGCCCGCGTCCCGCCCGCGTAATTACGGTATCCCAAAGGAACACTATAGTTTTTCGCAATAAAAAGTAGCCTATGTTTTAATCCAGTTCCTAAACTACTAATATACCAAATTTCACCGAAATCCGTTCAGTAGTATTTGCGTGAAAGAGTAACAAACATCCATCCATCCATTCATACATCCATGCATCCTCACAAACTTTCACATTTATATTATTAGTAGGATAGACAAGGCATGTCGAGACAAAAACTGACCCCATTTAAATGGCCCCACTTTTGGGGTTGATTGGGGCCATTTTGACATTTGAGGTATGGTGAAATAAATATTTGATACCCAAATGACACTGGAGACCCGAAATTACGTTAGCGACTGTAGTATCAAGTATTTGACAGGTACGAACATAATAAGAAAATCTTTCTTACTGCTTAAACCTTCTTTGAAATTCCACAATTACACTAGCGGACACATAAACTGCTAATACTAAGAAAAGAAAAAGGTTTTTTGTTTTTAATGTAATTATTAGGGCAGCATATTAAAGTATTATTATCAAAGTATTATAATCAGTTATTAGGGCAAGAGGAGGTAATACACCATTACCTCCTCTTGCCCTAATAACTGATTCATGTCGGTTTCGCATCGACCTGATCAGTGTTTTTAAAAGATCTTGCCCACATATTGTCCCATTCTTGTGACAATGCAACTCTAAGCTCCGCGGCCGTTGTTGGGACCGGATTTCTTGCCTTCTTCTTAAATACAGCTCTTTTTAGGTTGTCCCACACGTGTTTTATCGGATTGAGGTCCGGGCTACGTGCTGGCCAATCCATGGAACGAATCTTAACCTGAGTAAAGTATTGCTCAACTTGTCTCGCTGCATGCGGACGAGCATTATCCTGCATCAGAATGAAGTTTTCGCCTATGAATCCGCTAAAAAGTACATGAGGGTCCAATATCTCCGTTATATAGCGATGTGATGTTAAACCACGGTTACCACGGCCATGTGTGTCTGCGTCAATAAACACAAGTTCAGTTCGAGCATCCATCGATATGCCGCCCCAAACCATACAAGACCCGCCTCCAAATGGAACCCTCTCCTCAATGCAATTTTGAGCATACCCCTCTCCTCGTCTATGGTACACTAGTCTGCGACCATCTGCACTGTACAAACAAGTCCTACACTCATCAGTGAATAATACGGAGGCCCATTGCTCTTCAGTCCAATTTAAGTGTTCACGAGCGAATCTTAGTCGAGCTTGCCGGTGAGCTGCAGATAACTTTGGTCCATTTGCGGATCTGAAAGGTGTGATATCACGCTCTTTTAGCCTTTTTCTTATGGTTCGTGCACTAACTGCTACGTCACGTACCTGGTGGAGCTCATTTTTAATGCTTATAGATGTTAAAAACCGATTTCGCGAGGAAGTTGTCACAATAAACCTGTCGTCACGGGACGTTGTCACCCGAGTTCTGCTGTTTCCACGTCTTCTTTTGAATGAACCTGTCTTCATAAATCTTTTGTAAACTCGGGAAACCGTAGACTACTTTACATTTAAATATGTAGCAATTGTTCGTTGGTCTAGGCCTTGCTGCACTAGAGCAACAATTTGTGCGGCTTTTTCGGACGATGCGTCCATATTCGTGAGAGAAAAACGTGTTTAAAATGAAAACAGACAAACAATTAAACAATTAGTAACGATAATTCAACATATTGTAACAAAATAAATAAAAATAACCATCAATCACAACATGAACGTAACAACGAGTTAATCTTTAGTAAAATGACAAGATTTCATCTATAGAATATTTCCTTTCTTTTGTGACACTACCATATTTAAAGATTTTGTTTTTGTGTTTATAAAACAGCCTTTATTTTCCAATACCAATAAATGTAAAAAGATAGCATATTTCGTAATAAAATTTGATTGAATATGTTCTTGCACTATGATGCAGTTTATGTGTCCGCCAGTGTATTTATTATAAGATCAAAATTAGACACGAAAAAATAGGAATCATCCCCACTTTAGGTGTAGGGGCTTTGTAGGGAAGGTGCCCAAAAAATATTTTTCGTGATTTTATTTTAGCACGTTGTCGATGTGATAAATATACGTAGGTATCCATGCAAAGTTTCATATCTACAAATAACTAACCATTTGAACGTGAAGAACATGAAGAAAGTATAAGTAATTCCGAGACCCTAAAACCAAAAATACCCGGGCATCGACAAATACTCCTTTCTTTCGTATTTTGATTATAATCTTGACAATTGACATTTACATTGTTCAATAAAAAGTAATTAGACTTCGTGAGTTGGTGTTTTCAATTATATGATTTGTTTTTTATTTGAATAGTTTTTGCTACAATGGCCTCCAAGGCGCCATGTCCTCGCAAAGATGTGTGTACAGCATGCAAGCGCTGCAGTGGGCAACACTGTAAGTATTCAAGTATTTGTACTATAAATTATAATGTCTAAAATATATTGTGTCATTTAAATTAGTAGCATTATGTGTTCTTTAGTTCTGTTTGTTTACGTTTGGTCTTTGGATTAGCAGGTCTAAAATGTATGTTTCACTTAATGTGACCATTTTAGACCTGCTGAACGGAAACTGCGTTGGAAATTGTAGGTAGGCCGTAGGTATCTCTAAGCATCAATCTATTTTGTCTCTTATTAGTGTCGGTGATGTAGACAATCCGCAAGCTCTCTTTTCTTAAAAAGCCCACCCTTAAGCCCCGACATAATAATATACTGCTTTAGTACCAGGCACTTATGAGTCACAAGGAGTATTCAAATGTTTCACACGTAACCCTTCTCCATCATCAGATCCAAATTCATAATGTTGTGAAAGTTTGATGAGTGATCTCATCTTTGTGAATCGTGAGTCAGTGTATATTAGTTGCGCCTAAATTGCTAAGAAAGTGCTAAATACGTACGGTACTGTACGAATATTTGCTATGCCTGCGGCGTGGAAACGCCGCGGTAGGTATAGCAAATATTCGTACCTACACAATTTGTTCATATCTGCCAGGAGGCCTGAAATAGCTCATCAGTTTTTTAACTTATACCACCAGGAATTATTATGGTCCCTGATGCCTCTTCATCGCTACATCTTGGTTTATCCAACAGGCTGTAGAATATGCACACGGGAAACGCCAATTTCTGCCACTTATGCAATGCACGCATAATATAATTTGCATTATTTTATTTGAATGAATTAATTTACAAACGAGTTCCTCTCATCGGGGAATCCACAGCGGTGACTGTAACACATTTCAACTTGTTACGAAATGGTAATGCCACGCAGGTTACTAATACTAATAATTAATTATTACTTCGTAAACGTTACTTTAGGAGTCGATTTTTACTAGCGCCGAATGAAAGCGCAGGCTGCGCCTCCAATCAATGCTAACATTTTAGAATTTTGCTTCGAAATGAGTGCGTTACGTTTTGGTACATAAAAGCATAAGAGAGGAATATCAGAGGAATCATATTATGATTATTAGAAAATATCAGAGGAATCATATTATGTATGATTACCTATATATATCTTATTAGAGATGTCCAAGTTACATTTTAATCGATATCAATTTACACAATATTATAACCTCAAACAGCTGGCTATCCGCTATAGGCTTATGACGTGGCACGTGGGAGCAGGTAGGTAAACTCTTATTAGCATATAAAATATCCAGTTTGGAGTAAGCCCATAACAGTGCTTGAGCTCACCTCACCTAAACGAGCACAAACTCATACATACATACAACTATGTCAGTGTCTCTAATATATTTTGTGATCGCGGTAATCGTGAAAGCGCAGTGTGATATGCCTTTTTCGAACGACTTTACGATAAAAAATGTACTAGGAATCAAGAGTCGGATTATTGTGCCAAAATTGAATAAACAAGAAGTAGCTGAGGTTTATAAAGCTTGGCCAACAACAAACGATGACGATAATTATATTAGAGGTGTAACAAACAATGCGAGTCGGAGGATTTTACCAGAATCAAATTATCAACACAAAGTTGCACCCATACAAAAAGTCGTTATCAAATATTCGGCACCACCACATAGACAAGCAAGATCCATAATAACATCAAGGTCAGGGAATGTGTTCGTTCCTAAATATTATCTGTTACGAACTGGAATAGGTTCCAATGTCTGTGCGGCTGGAAAAGTGAGGAAAGGTTCCTTTTGTATTTAATTATCTTTATTCTAAGGCCCACTTGCGCAAATCTGGGTTAAAGTTAACCCTGGATTAAATATCATGTCATTTCTCTCGCTCCTCGTATATTTTATTAAAGATAAGAACCCAGATCTGCGCAAATGGGCCTAAGCGATCCGAAAACCAAACAATTAAACGCGTAAAAATGTTAACAGAAAACTGCCAATAGAAGGTTGTACCTACAATATTGTAATAATAATATTTAGTTATAAGTATATTAAATGTTTCATCTGAACTTGTTTCATTTTGTTTTAAACTTTCTGGGTTCCTATTATATCTAAACTTATACTTTAATCGAGATAATCTTGTATGTTATATAGGCACGGCGGCAAGTATTTAAAATGAAATTTAGTATGCAGGGAGTTTTGGAGGAAAAAAATCAGTCTAGTTAGGTTTTATACCTGAGAAACTGCTCATTTTTAAGTTACATATTATGTTTTTCTTTCGTCGTGCAACAATATAGGTAATATCAATCATTTCGTTTCAGTCAGTCATGTCAGTCCGATTGGCAGTTTGATTAATTTTAGCGTTGTTCGTAAATGCGGCATGTGGTGGGTTCGAACCCCGGTAAAATATTTTTGTGATTTATTTTTTAGGGTTCTTTAATACTCAAGGAACCCTTATAGTTTCGCTCTGTCCGTCCATCTGTTTGTCTGTCCGCGCCTCTAGCGTCTGTTATTATGAATATAAATGGATGAAAGTTTGAAAGTTTGTATGAAACAAAATTAAAATCTATCTCGATTTCCATGACATCTGCCAAACTCTACATCATCTAATTCGCCAAAACGAGCTCAACGAAGCGCAAGGGTACTACCAGAACACCTTTTGTCGAAGCGATTCATCGATTTTTTAACTTGGGTCTGGACTCTGGATTACACCAGATATACGAAATTTTCAGTATATGTTTCCAGTAGCAGACTAATTAAACATGTAATGTGTTGATTGCTTTGGTCTTATTTGTTATTATTGGATTTTATTGATATCTAAATACCCATGATTTCATTAATGACTCACTGATGATTAACAAAATTATAGGGTACTTCCGGATTACCTAGAAAGCTGAAATGTAGTATGTAAGCTAGTATTAGCACATACATAACATAAGAAAAGTCAATCTTGGAACTTTTGTCCTCTAACCCCTTAAACTAGGGTATGAAAATTTGTAAGAGACCAACCTACGCAAAACTTCTACTCTACAGGTCTGTAAATTGTTGTAGGGATCCGTGTTATAAATAATAGCGATACATACATTTACTATAGCCGTCTGTCCCCCGCACGCCCGTCCCGTCAATCTAATCTCGACCAGAAATAATCTCGTTCTCGTTCAAGTCCCGTTGACGTTGGCGGTGGACAAACAGCGTAACATGTAGGGATGTCATAATATAAAATATACTCTACGTACAAATCACTTTTTTTTGCAAATCGGAATCATATTTTATAAAAGTATCGTATGGTACGTTAGACGCAATAATTACTAAAAAATCTTATAAAACCGAATACACTATTTGATTGTCATTTTATTAAATATATAAATTAAATAATAATGTTTCAAGACATTATGCACGCCATCAATAAAACTGACAATTGGCAACACTGTATCTTACGAACGTCAAGCAACAGCTGTCTTTGTACTAGCTTAATTATGAATTGTAGTCATGTTTCCTCACTAGACCTACAATAGAGCAGAGTTTAAACATATTAAGCACTCTGACATTGGCAACTCACTGAGGCCATACATAAAAGAAGAAGAAGAATTGTAGTCAATGTAATTTTAAAATGACTGTATTGGGATTTTAGATGTGTTAAAATAGCATACATACATAAAATAACATACAGCATACAGCAACAGGATAATTAATTTATAATGAATGTATAGTAAGTTGAAAGTCTAACTTATATACCAGAATTGCCAATTGGGCCTCTGATTGTCTCTATTGACAGTTGACACTAATGACGGCCAGTTGTATGGGTGCTGTATTTGCTAGTATCTTGTAGTAAATGCCTCTGAAGGTTACTCAATGATCACAAATTAAAAATTATTCACAGATGATTTTCTTTAAAACAACATTTATATGCAATTTTTCTTCATTAAAATTATAAAATATTGTGCAATCGGTAAGCCTGATTTTCAAGCGAGCGTAGAGTAGCAATGAGTTGGGGCTAGGGGGCCCCAACCATCGCGGGGCCCTGGGCACGTGCCCATTGTGCCCAGTGGTAAAGACGGCCCTGTCAGTTAGTTATTTAACAAAGTTTACAAAATAATTATTCTATTCGATACTATTAAATCAAGAAAGTGACATCTATTAGATTTTTCTTAAACTAAGCCATTCGTTTTAGATTCAGGTTACATTACTAGATGGCGTTATCAACATAATTAATAATTCATTAAAACTCAAGAGCAAGATTATTAATTATTATTAAACTGATCCAGAAATATTTTTTTTTATTTTTACCTCGTAACCTAATGCTCCACAAGCACAAGCGTGGAAAGCCGTCGTTTGACTTGCCTGCGTGAGCTTGTGGACGCTTGTACCCGATTCGGTCTAGTGTCGGTTTTTGGACACAGTTCAAAAGGTATTTGCGGCAAGCGTTTGCGACGCGTTCACACGTTGGCGCGCGTTTAGTAGCCGCTGCGATCTCGCGACGATTGCTCGTCTAGTTCTATCTCCAGAATTAGAAAATGAGTGTTTGGTCGAATGAAGAGAGTTTATCGTTTTTGGATTATTATCAGACCGAAACGTCTATCTGGAACCCAAAGACGTCAATCATAGTTTGTATTTGAAATAAAAGTAGGTTAAACCAAACGTAAATGCTCGTAGCCTCGTAGCACACTGACGCATTCACAAGCGTGCAAACGACTCCAAATGCCAAACGAGATTTGTGGACGCTTAGGGCTAGTGGAGGCTTGCCGAGCCTCAGCAAGCATGGAAATGCAGCATTAAAACTTGTAGTTTATTGATAGACACTAAGGCTGGGGCAATACTATATATAAAGAACATTTGTACAATACTAACACAACTATGGATCTATGGTCTGAAATAAAGTATTATTATTATTATATTATTATACTAACGGAAACACGCCATCGTCTAAACGGGTCCGGTTGAGTGGCGCGTAATTTATTTAAGCTGGGACTATACGGAATCTGCAACTCCGGAGAGAAAACGGTTCCGATACCAATCAGTCTGTCAAACAATCGTATGAATTTTTTCTGCATCGACTACATTGCCGCCGGGTCTTTCCGGGTCGGAAATTAGGGGAAAATACGAAATAATAATAATAAGTAAAATAAAATTACATCAATTTTAATAAAATACAAAATAGTCATCAATTTTGAATTTACAAGATGGCGGATATTTTTTTATTTGTAAAATTGACATAGGTAGGTGTAGTCTTCAAGATTTTAAGGGGTGCTGAACATGAAAATTACCTCCATTTAAAAATTCCAAGATGCTGGACATTCATTTTTATTCAAATGAATATGGGTGTCCTTTTCTAGGTTTCTGGGGATGCTAATGACAAAGTCATCCATTTTGAATTTCCAAGATGGCGAATATTTATTTTGTTTCATAATCGATATAGGTGTCGTCTACATGGTTTTAGGGGTGCTGAATACGATAATGACATCCATTTTAAAATTCTAAGATGGCGGACATTTGTTTTTTTATATGGGTACCATTTTCTAGGTTTTTGGAGGTCCTGATTACAAAAAAAGTCATACATTTTGAATTTCCAAGATGGCGGAAATTTATTTTTTGTAAAATTGATATAGGTGTCGTTTTCCAAGTTTCTGGGTCGCTGAATTTGCCACAATTTTAAATTCCAAAAGGAATAAGTTTTTGGAAACTGCACCCTCAAAAACCTAAAAACCTGTGCTCATAAGTTGTTTAAAATAATATCGCTTTGCCGGTTTGAAATATTCAGTTAACAAAACTGGCATGTATTTAGTCGCGGTATTATTTGTGTCAACATTCTTTAGCAAAATTTGTTTAATAGTAGTATTATTAGTACCTATATAATTGTTCACATCCTATATTTGAAGTTTTTTTTCATGTTTAAATACATGCTGAATACAGAATATTAATTTTTATTATTTGTTTATCATTATTAATTGAATTTTTCTATATTATTAATAATACAAAAAAATTATGGGGGATTTTCAAGTAATTGTAGCAATTTGAATGTTTTTGTGAGTCAAACATAAGTAGTTTGTAGAGAAATATTTTTAAGAGTTGATAACACTGTCGAACGTGACCAAAGGGCTCAGTATCCAGCTCTAAACAAATTACGCACCACTCAATCCGGACCCGTGTAGTCGATGGCGTGCCGATAAACTGAGTTTTCTCCGACCGGAGAGATTCCTGTAGTATGGTCCCAGCCATAAGCTGGATCATTCTTTTCATTCGTAATAAATATTGTGGCCTGTGAGTTTACAAAACAATTCAATCATGTAATCTCATACGTCCGAACATCAAAAAGAATCCAATAATATCAAAACTAACTTCTTTTCTATAAAAATCTAAATTGATTATACTTATTTATAAATGAAATAATGTTTAACATATATTTTTAGATTAAGTTATTGTTTGGCATGGTATACAATTTTGAACTAAAGTGACAATATTGCGTTTCGTTAATACACAGTTATGATGGCCTTTTCGAAAATTATTTATATTGTCTTAAATATGAAATTAAAACATCAGCGGTTTTTTAAGTACACTATTTATTTCAAATGCTTTTTTTAAGTCCTTATTAGTTTTAATATTAATTAAAGCATAAAATTTAAATAGATTACATGGTGCTAATACACACAACAAAACGCAAATTTCATTACAACAATATTTCACTCTTATGACCAACATAGTGTCCTAGGTAAGTACATAGCACAGAGTACTTTAGTACATAGTTGCGTAATACCCCGACAACAAGTGTCTGGGAGAATTTACAACAAGCATTTACATGAATTCCAACGAAGTTAGGTAATAGCCCTGCCGGATTTACCCGGCGGCAATGTAGTCGATGCAGGAAGAATTCATACGATTAATTGACAGACTGATTGGTGCCGTCATGGAGAATAGAAGTAAGGAGTACCATCTCTCTAAGGCAGAAAAGCTAAAAAGTGTCCGACAAAAGTAATTAAATAATAGTTCTAAAACTGGCCATAATAGCGCTAGAGTGGCAAGGGTGTTTGCTATGAAGTTAGAATTTTCGATGACTATGACTAGTTTTTAGTAGTTAATTCAATAAATCATGAATATTTATATCCGCTTAAATTTTGCCGCCTCACAACCTTGCGTCCGTAGCGCCCCCTATTTAACGCTTTTTTACGGACACTTTTCATATATGGAGATGGTACTCCTTACTTCTATTCTCCATGGGTGCCGTATAGCCGTATAGTCTCTATATATATACTGCATTATCTATGTCGTGTAGTCCCAGCCTATAGGTACAAAATTGAAGCACGAGTCAAATGTAGGTGAAGCCGTCACAAATGTCATTCCACAACTGTCAACTGTCACCAATGACCAATTATTAGTTAGACCTTCATTTGACCTTTCCTCGTGTGTAACAAGAATTTCCCGATATTTTTGACAATTATTGACAGTTATCACTGTAGAGGAGTAGAGGAGTGAATAAAGTTCATAGTTAAAAACCCATTAAAATATGTAAGTAATATTTTTAATATAATTTAAAGGTTTTTAATTAATTATCAAGGATCTGTGTCATTTTGTGACTTTCAAAGACTTTATTACATAGTTGTGTGAGGTGATGTAATAATAAGAAATAATATTTTTGTGTGTTAACAAAATGATGTTAGGTTTTTAAAATAACCAAAAATTAACAGTATTTTCATTTTTAATACTAAGTTATAAAGAATTTTGTTGACTAATAATATAAAGACTGAATTCATTTTGCAATTTTTTATTGTTACATTTTTAACTTTTAATTGTTTTTTTTCTTGATAAATTTTAATAGTCAGTGGTATCAATATAAAACTATCAGAATGTACAGTGTTACATACTTGCATTATTAATTATTATAAAGACGCTTTACATAATAATTTATTAATAGAGCAAATTACTTCATAACAAATCTCTATTACTACCTATTATTGAAACTTGGTTTTGTTCCAATACTAAATTCGTAATGTGTTTATAGTATAGTCTCTGCAAATCGTGCTACATCTCTTTGCGGCGTATTTTTGTGACCTTTCAAGGTCAGTGTGACCTTTACAGAAACAAAATAGTCTACATTAACTTATTATGTTAAAAACCAAAAAATATAGATTACTCAGCCCGCATTCTATTTAAAAAATAGGGTCTGAAATATTTGATTTTAATTGTTAGGTATACAGATTAAAGTTGTCACTTCTGTAATATTTAATACTAACTTGCCGTCCTGGGCCAGTAATGTATTTTAGTAATGCATACTCTTTCCCCGGGCCGACACACATTGTTCTATCTTAACTATGAACTGGAATAAATATATAACCAACAGGTAACCTGAATGCACCTATAATTATTTGACAGTCAAGTAACAAATTGAACACAGTGAACCATGGATGTAGTGAACAGTTAGTATTGGAAAACTAAATTGTTGTTTTGAGTATTTTCTCCACAATTGTTCCAATATCTCTCACCATTTAATTCTACACTGAACTACCACAATCATTTCAAGACCAAAATTAGCCAAATCGATCCAGCTTTTCTCGAGTTTTAGCGAGACATTGGAATTGCAATCCATTTTTAAATAGGTATAAGATTATTAGAAAAACCTATTTTTCTAATGAAATCATTTTTTCGGTGAACCAACTGCTATGTGTTAAAATTCGAAGCAATAATAATTAGGGGTTTTTGATATTTTTCTCCCGTTAGGTGGCAGACCCAACAACTCACAAAGCATCATAAAGTATCAGCGTAAGTGGTATAAAAAACTGTCAATAAGAATTATCGATTCTTTTTCTGTCACTAGACGGCGCTTGGTAGCCCTACGGTCCTAGTTGTGTCAAGAAGCTGTCAGATGTAAAATTAAAAACCCTGATTAGTTACTTGCTGCATAATATTAAAAAATTAGTAATGTACTAAATTAATGTAGGTACCTCTCTTGCGCTCGTCACTGTCATTTTACAGAAAGTAAAAGAAAAATTGATTCATTTAAATTAAAACCTAAACCTTCATAAATAAAAAAAAATGTCTGTCAAATTTAAAAACAAAAAAAATGTGATTTGTTTGAAAAATTGGAAATTAAAAATGCTTTCATCAATAAAAAATTATAAATTATAAAAAAATAAACTAAAATATTAGTAAATATATCAAAATTTACTGTGAAAATGGCAAAAGGAAAAAAGAAAACAAAAAAATCTGCAGAATCAGGATGGATGCCAGGTTTTGGAACAAGGGGTATAATATTGTCCATATTTTCTTTGATTCACTATTAAATAGTATCAAATACAATTATCAAACAATGTTTCCCTAATTGGATTAGGGTTTCTACTTTCTAGATTTAGCACAGTCAGCAACTTAGTTCCCTCGTTAACCACTTTCTTATCAAAATGTTTTCTTAGAATAAGAAACATTTATTCCAAGAAATTGGTTACATAGGTCTACTTTATCTTTCTTTAGAATCATGATGATCCCTTGTTATTTTAAATTTATTCCATTTGTCTAAACAAGTATATGCTAGTTTATTTTTCTAACATTTCAAATTCCTTAAAAGTATTTGTATTAATCATGAACTTTGTTTTTCACCAAATCTTGGTTTTCTACTTGTTTGATACCTACCTATAAAGAGCATTATCATTATCAGTCACCAATAGCCCTAGTAGAACACAGGTTGCACATATGTGTGCCATCAATCAAATAGAATGCCAGTCGAATAAAAGCTCCCAATAGATAGAAAATATTATTATAAATAATAATTATTACTAGAGGTCGCCCTGTAGTCGAAATTCACGAATATAATTTATATAACTTTTGAGTTTGTGAACACAAGAGGCATAATAATTGCCTCTTGGAAAGAAGAAATAAAAAAAAATCTTGTAAATGTTGCTACATCATGTAACAAAATTGTGGGTATCATGCAGAGATATGCATGCATATCAAATGCAGTTGCAGAGCTGTCACTTCACCTGATGCTATGTTCTAAATGTGTGTCTATTACAGCCACAATGACCACCTACTTCAACTACCCCACCCCCGAGCTGCAGGAGGAGCTGAAGAAGATCGCCAATGCGATCGTGGCTCCGGGCAAGGGGATCCTTGCTGCTGATGAGTCCACCGGTAAGTACTGGCAATATTATACTTTTAAGAATATTATATTATTATTATTATTATTTAATTTATTAGGTCCAATCTAATGTATAAAATATTATTCAAAATAATAGTTATTTTTAACCAATTTTTAAAAAGGTAGAGGTTTACAATTTAACTGTTTTTTTATGGTATGGACATGGACTGGTTAGCTTGATGGTAAGCAATTATCGCCGCCCGTGGATACCTGCAACACCAGAGGAAACACTGGTGCATTCTGGTCGTATTTAATTAAATGACTACATGATGTTAGCCATCTGGCTGAATGTTGCTTACAACGACCTACCTTCAGGCTTGATTACAAAGCATCCTTGGTAGCCATTCGTAGCTAATTTAACCTGATGACTGCGTATTCATTGAATAAAAATACGTTTGTATTGTTTGCAATTTGCATTTGATCATGTGTCCTGGGTGTACTACAAGGATCTGTTTTAGGGACATTTCTTTTATTTTTTTAACAATTGACATTAAAATAATATACTTCTTTGTTCAGCGACCATGGGCAAGCGTCTGACCGACATCGGCGTGGAGAACACCGAGGAGAACAGGCGCCAGTACCGTCAGCTGCTCTTCACAGCCAACGCGGTAAGTATCCTTTAGCGGGGGTCGAACCCGTGACCACGGGTATACATCGCTTCCTAGCTGATTCGCCACAGACGCTACGTGACGCAAGATATATATTCTAGTCTACAGCGCGGCGTCCACGTCGTTGGCGCCAAAAAACTTTGTGGAAGGCGCACTGCAGACAAAATCGCGTCGGGTAGCGTCTTTGGCAATAGGGATGTTACCTTGTATCGAACGCTACACATAAAATTTTAAAATAGGTGAATAGAATTACTTAAATCTAAAAGAAAAAGTTATATAGGTTGTCGCGATTAAAAATTATAATAAATATTTTCTATCTCTTTCTCGCAAAACGATTTATTACGTCACAATCTGCTATTCATTCATTGCATCATTGCATTCTAGATTGCTTATAATACATGTTGTCTAACATCGAATAGGCGGATTTTTTTATGATACTTTTATAATAGCCTTTTATGCTAGTGTAGGGTTGCCCACCCAAAATTTTATAAACTAGGATTTGAAGTTGGAAAAACCATTTTAAAATACATGACCTAATCAGGGCGCTTTAAAATCCCAGAACGCTATTTTAAAACTGTCCAGGACACTGCAAAAACTAGAACATGTCCTGGGAAAACAGGACGGTTGGCAACCCTATGCTGGGGGGCGCGCGCTAAGTCGGCACTATGTTCGAGTTTTTTACTATGGTTTTATCTATGTTCCCATAACTGCGGCTTCTTTGCTTCATACTTGCGTAATATAGTTGCTGAGATGTTTGTATTGCAATTGGCAAAGCATTTTTTGTGACGTTGCACACGACTCCCGTAGTCAATGTTGTGAGCACTTCACAATAGGTGCGGCCAGTCACGTTCACTTTGTATGACTGAAACGATAAACTGTTTATAATATGTTACATACTTTCTTATACATACAAATGAAATTTTTAAATTTTTCCGTTGTTGTATTTAACGCTTAAAGAGGGGCGTTAAAACATGAAATTTACATACAATACATCAACTGATTATATGTATATGTTTTATTTTATTTTTCTTTATTAATATGTAGACGTCATTTGTCAAAATGTGATATTCCACACTAGGCAACATCCCTATTCTCACTATGACATTTATAATACTAGTAGGATTATGTATTCAATACGTTAATATTGTAAATATTAGCAAACTTATACAAGTGATTAGGTACTTTAGTATTGTTTGAGCCCTGAGCCCTGATAACTTTGAGGTTTCGTAATAATCTGTGTCTATTGTTATAAATAGATATAAAGATAATAGTAAATTACTGCTTATTTAAATCGTATCTGAGTCAGTAGTAGGCATAATGACTACCTATAGCAAAGAAATACGAAAATATGGTGCTTATCTACTAAAGTATGGTTAATATATTTAGAAATATTTATTAATGTTCCTTTTGTAATGCGAGATTCATGTTATATATTCATAAAATAAAACTTCAAAACACAGAAGTCCGCCATGTCGTGTGCCGAATCAGATTGAATGACGTCACTTTTCGTGCGTTGTCTATGCTCACACCGCACATACCAATGTGCTGCTCGGCTGCTACATATAGGTACAGTGAGGGAAAATTAATGTTTACTGGTATTTGTCGTTAATTTGTAGCTTAGGTACTGTCGGGAAGCATGACTTACCTTACAAATACGCCGTGCTACACATTCCATTTCTGAGATAGTCCTGATTACTATGCATAATCCTACTTACTATTATAAATGTGAAAGTTTGTGAGGATGGATGTTTGTTACTCTTTTACGCAAAACCTACTGAAAGGATTTTGATGAAATTTAGTATTAGTTAGTAGTTTGAGCTCTGGAATAACACAAGGGCTACTTTTTATCACAAAAAAGTACAGTGTTCCCGTGAATTACGCGGGCGGAGCCACGGGAAAGAGCTAGTATAGAATATCCTTCCTACTTCTATATTTCCTGTACGCTGAACTAGCCTATTTAATTCTCATTTAAATTAATCTATTTATTTTTCTAGTCCGTGGCGGAGAACATCTCGGGCGTTATCCTGTTCCACGAGACGCTGTACCAGAAGGCTGACGATGGTACACCCTTCGTGAAGCTGCTGGAGAAGCAGGGCATCATTCCCGGCATCAAGGTGGACAAGGGCGTCGTGCCGCTCTTCGGCTCCGAGGACGAGTGCACTACTCAAGGTATGATTCGTGGATTATATTTCGGATTTACCGATTAGGTTTCGGACAGGTTTCGGATTCGGAATCTGTTTCGGATTGACATTCGAAATAGTATTTGTGTTCACAAGAACGTTTCGACACAAATACAAGGCAGGCCAAGAATATATTATAATATTAGGTCTTTACCTATGAAATTACCGTTTTGTATGAAAAAATTTAAAGTATTTTTTTAATGTATTTTTTATTTGTATTAATCGAAGTAATCACCCATGCAATCAATGCATCTATGCCAACGCAGTGGCAGTTTATTGATGCCCTTCTTAAAGAAATCAGCTGGACGGGAGGCAACAAATTCTTCAAAAGCATTTTGTACTGCCTCTCGGGTATTGAATTTTTTTCCGCCAAGAAGTTATCCAAAAAAAATTGGTCTGTAGGCGCAAGGTCTGGTGAGTAGGGCGGATAACGGAGAGCTTCCAACTCCAGTTCTTGGAGTCCGTCTGCTGTGCAGTATGAGGTCGCGCGTTGTCGTGCAGGAGCAGCGGAGACGAGTGATTGACCAATGCTGGTTGGAGAAGTGCCAGCTTCTCCATCATTGTGTTCAGTTCTTCACAGTACACATCTGCAGTAATGCTCACCACGTTTGGTAAGAAGCTGTGATGAATTACACCGGCGCTAGACCACCAAACAGTGACCATTACTTTTCTAGGAGTAAGTTTTCGTTTAGGGCATTGTTTAGGTGCTGAACCAGGATCCAACCAACTTGCTGAGCGCTTGCGGTTATCAAACAGAATCCATTTTTCATCGCAGGTAACAATGTGGTTCAAAATTCCTTCATTTGTGTGCCTGTTGAGCAGTGCAAGGCACGTCTCGAAGCGTACTTCGCGCTGGCGATCATTGAGTTCGTGGGGCACCCATTTGTCAAGCTTTTTTACCATGCCAATTTGACGCAAATGGACCAATATTGTTTTGACGCTAACGTCGAAAGCTGCTGCTAATTCAGCCGTAGATTGTGTATTATCAGTTTCCACAATCGCCTTTATTTCGTCATTGTCGACCAAAGTCTTCCGACGACCGCGAGGTTCATTTTTCAGGTCGAAATTTCCAGAACGGAAGCGAGCAAACCAATAACAGGTGGTGCGTTGATTTGAGATTTAGCTCCGTAAACGTGTTGATATTTTCCTCAGAGATGTCGTTTTCCTTGGCTATGATAAAAATATCGGTTCGCTTTGGCCTACATATGTGTAAAGTACGTATTCGCCATTTTTACAACGGTTGAATGTTAAATAATATGAACTCTCAAACCGGCTAAATTGATCAAATCACTTGGCGGTGCTAAAGTCTAATATGGATGTGTGCCAATATGAATACTTTAATATATCCATACTTACTTTATTTACAAATATTATCAATGCGAAAGTAAATATGTCTGTCTGTATTCTGTAATAGGGGATTTATTTGGATCTATTGTCGATGCTCGATTTCAGACGCACGGATAAAATCGACCGTATAAATGACGATAATGCCTAGGTCCGGTCGCTAAGTCGCGCAATTTTGCCAACAAAAATGACAAGACGATTTGTCAAGCGACTCGCCACACGTCGAAAATCGACCCATGTATATCTCGCATTACGCAATCACGCTCAAAATACGGGGATAGATTCGACCTTGGGGTAGGACTGACTACTTTTATCGCGGCAAAATGTACGGTTCCCCGCAGTATACGGATTTCTGCGCGATTGAAGTAACGGGCAATATCTGTACCTACATATTTAAATTGTTTAACTTCGGCCGTAAACATTACATAAGTCGTTCAAAAGACCTTTTATCTTTTTGATACGGGGAGTTCGGCAGCTTTATCGGCACTTCATAAACAATTACGTTCTCTGGTAAACACAATATGTTTTGTTATGTTATCTGAAAAAAATAAGGGTATGACAAGTCATGTAGTAGATATAAATAGTACCATAGTAACAACAAATATAATTAATGATAGAATTTTAATCCACTGAAAATCTTTTATAACAAAAAAATTCTTAGGCCTTTTCATCCGTTGTTACAGTATTCTCCGAGCGAAGTAACCACTCTTGAAATACTGTAGTGCCTGGGACAGTTGGTTTCTTTTAATGTCGTATGGTTTCCCAAGTACGTATGGCATTTTCACAACACAGTCAGCCTAGTCCAGAGGAATGACACTACGTCTGGGGCCAACCATGTGCGGGTTTCCTCACGACGATTATAACAAAAACTTATAAAATATCACTTTTTGCGTCGGAGATTAAAAGGTAAGTTCTATTCGTAATAGCCAATGGTCGTTAAACTGATATTAAAATGGTCATATTGTACTAATATATACCTTGATATTTCGCCGTAATATCCGGTTCGTCATTATAAATGAGGCCGTTGAAAAAGGTTTTTATTGTATTGAAAATCGTCCCTACATAGATAGAATCTCTTTAACCTAGTAACTGTTTGAATGTTATCAATTGAATTCATTATCATTTGAACAGATGGTCAAAGACCGAAACGTGTACTTTGAGCATCTTCAACTTTAATCAAATGCATACAATATTTGTTATTTACTCTCTAATTAGGTAATTGAGATCTCAAGTACATTATACGGATGCTCCAATGGTGAAGGAAAACATCGTGAGGAAACCCGCACATGGTTGGCCCCAGACGTCTTGACCTGTCATTCCTTTCGACTAGGCTGACTGTGTTGTGAGAATGCCGTATGTGCTCGGGCAACCATACGACATTCAAAACCGACTGTCCCAGGCACCACAGTGTTTCAAGAGTGGTTAATTCGCACGGAGAATACTGTATAAACCATCCAATAATGGATGAAAAAGATCTAAGTTTTTTTTAAAAATTAGGTAACTTAACAGAGTACCGTAGCGTATTCCCTCTTAAAAGGCCGGCAACGCACCTGCAGCTCTTCTGATGTTGCGAGTGTCCATGGGCGACGGTAGTTGCTTATCATCAGGTGACCCGTTTGCTCGTTTGCCCCCTTATTAAATAAAAAAAAAAAAGCACACAATTCAATGTGACTACATACAAAACATTTCTAGACATAACAAGGGCGTGGCTGAGTCTGGGATACGACCCTACGTGAACGTAAATAGTGAATACGTATCAAAATTACTTCTAAGCCTGGGACTATATGATCCGGAATCCGGCGGGCCCGGGAAAATTTAGAGTAAAGAAAGAAAGAAAGTAAAATTTATTTTCAGTTCACAAAAGACACAAAAATATAACTCTATGCTAATACAATAGAGTTGAAAATCGAAGTGACAAGCTGCCATATGTGACATTGACATTTGATTCGACACTCCTGTGTTCGATTTTCAACTCTATTGTGTTAGTCCAGAGTTTTGATTTTACTGCTTTGAATTTTCACCGGCGTTCCGGATTCCTGTATATAGTCCTTTAGCGTTAATGGCGACGTCCTCCACTCTACCGCGTCCTATGCGTCGTAGACCAGTCTTCATTTCGCGTATTGAATAATTTGATATTTCAGCCATTAGTGTAACAGAATTTTTCTTTATTATTTTTTGACCATGCTAATATGATCTGTTTTCTGATTCCAGGTCTCGATGACCTTGCACAGCGTTGCGCCCAGTACAAGAAGGACGGCTGCCACTTCGCCAAGTGGCGCTGCGTGCTCAAGATCGGCCGCAACACTCCCTCCTACCAGGCTATCTTGGAGAACGCGAACGTGCTTGCTCGCTACGCCTCCATCTGCCAGAGCCAGCGCATCGTGCCCATTGTTGAGCCCGAGGTGCTGCCTGATGGTGAGTACACCTTCTACACATTGCTGATACCCTGGTGCCTAATTATCCATTGTACGCATTGCGATCGGAATGATACCACCGCCTCACAGAACACCGGTTAGTTTCGCTGAGGGAGTCTGCCGGATTCGGGGGAAAAAGTGAAAAAGTCTTGGCCGGGACTATATTGTCCGGAATCTGTAAGGCCGGGGAAAATTCAGAGCACTGAAAATACAACTCTGTGCTAATATAATAGAGCTGAAAATAGAACACACGAGTTTAAAGTGTCAAATCTGACAATCCGACACTCATGTGTTAGATTTTCGACTCTTATATAAATCCAGAGTTCTATTTTCAATGCTCTAAATTTTCCCCGGTCTTCTGAATACCGGACAATATAGTCTACAGCTTTAGAAAATACCCCAATACACTTGTACCTAAGTGTTAGGGTAGTGTCCACGGACTGCGTTAATCACTTCCAATGAGTATTAAATACTCACGTTTGTCTATTTGTCTGCAGGCGAGCACGACCTGGACCGCGCTCAGAAGGTGACTGAGACGGTGCTGGCGGCCGTGTACAAGGCGCTCAACGATCATCACGTGTACCTCGAGGGCACGCTGCTCAAGCCCAACATGGTGAGTGCTCCCGCTGTTGCTGCAGCCCTGGTGTACATGTACTGGCGATCACGTTACAGAGCGCGCGCAGAAGGTGCTGGCGGCCGTGTACAAGGCGCTCAACGATCATCACGTGTACCTCGAAGGCACGCTGCTCAAGCCCAACATGGTGAGTGCTCCCGCTGTTGCTGCAGCCCTGGTGTACATGTACTGGCGATCACGTTACAGAGCGCGCGCAGAAGATGGCGGAGACGGTGCTGGCGGCCGTCGTGAAACGTCTTTAATACCTATATTGTTTTCATTATGTGACTTGCGATTTCCAACTTACTATGAACAATACAAACCCTGTATTGAATAGTTCCCCTTTATCTCTAATTTTTTTTCTTTGAAATTTGAACTCTAAAATGCGGTTCACATGGTAGGATGTAAACGTATATATACACATTTCAGGTGACTGCTGGCCAAAGCTGCAAGAAGACGTACACGCCTGCGGACGTCGCGCGCGCCACCGTCACCGCGCTGCTGCGCACCGTGCCCGCCGCTGTTCCCGGTGAGTACAGCTCAAATTACTGAACTGTGTGCGCTGAAAACACGTAGTTATTATGACAGATATGCCTTCACTTATAACTACTGAATTCACTGTATGTTAAATATTAAAATATTAAATAATTGAAAAAAAAAATGTAAGCTCTTACCACCGGCGAAGCCGCGTCATCAAATATTTTATATGATTTAGCCCTAGTACTCACGAGACTTTGTGGTTGCGACAGAAAAAACTGCACTTTAAATAGTACTCTCCGCTAATACAATAGAGCTGAAAATCGAAGTGTCAAGTATCAATTGTCAGATTTGACTAAAAAGTCTCGTGGGAACGTAGCCTTATGTAAAGTAGGTTGTAATTGCTTTCTGTGCCTAAACGCCAGCTGGGCGACTCGACTCTTATTTTTATAACTCTGTGATTGTGTGCAGGCATCACTTTCCTGTCCGGGGGCCAGTCCGAAGAGGATGCGTCCGTCCACCTGAACGCCATCAACTCCGTCGACCTCAAGCGGCCATGGGCGCTCACCTTCAGCTACGGACGCGCGCTGCAGGCGTCCGTCCTCCGCGCGTGGGCCGGCAAGAAGGAGAACGTCGGCGCCGGACAGAACGAGCTCATCGCGCGTGCTAAGGTAAAGTAGACCTAGTGACCACGTGATAGCGCCTCTCGCCTGACACTAGCTGCGACCGCACGTTCCAGGCGTCCATCCTCCGCGTATGGGCCAGCGAGAAGGGGAATGTCGGCGCCGGACAGAACGAGCTCATCGCGCGCCTAGGTAATTCACAACCGTCGCCAAAAAACGCCAAAAAAATATTCACTGGTAAGCAATTTGCAGAAATCTAAAAACGTCATCTCTACGTGCGAAAGTTACGTAAAAATCGTAAGATTCACTAGCAAACAAGTTGCAGAGATGAAAAAGGCCATAACTACGCAGCATGTTGACAAACAATTTGCAGACATATAAAACGCCATCTCTATACAGATTTACGAATTGTACTCGAATTGTTAGCCGAGACCAACCACATCAGTATATATAGTGATGAGATTGGTCAAGGCCTTGGTGGAATAGTCAATAAATACTGAGAGGGGCAATCAGTGATCAAAAATTTTATGCTAGGGGCATCGTTTGACCAGATATTGACAAGAGCCTTTATGGATACTCATCGTCCCAACAAAACTTTGATTGTAATAATTGGGAGAAGGGGCAAGGTGCACAAAAAACAAATTAAAACATACATTCAATCTTTGAGTGCATTAGAGAATATTAAAAAAAATGTTTGGTTCACCTTACCCTACATTAAGAATTTGCCACACGAAAATAATATTAGATTTAAGTTGAATAGGCCAATAGAAATAATTCTATTATTATATATTATATATTCGACTTTTTATTGTATTGAAATCATATAACCTGATTAACTTATTGAACCTACAAGAATTTGTGGTAGCTCAGTTACTTGTATTGATAACATTTTCAGTAATTTGACTCCAAATAAAAAGGAAATAATAAATGTATTGAGTTCTGATCACGGGGCAGCTTGTTACACTAAATATTGTGTGTTCAAAAAATAATTTATTTAGAAGAAGTTTAGAAGCAATATATTATTTAATTTGCAGTGCTTTGAGGAGCTACATGGTTTAAATTTCGATGTTGCACAATTATTTAATTTAATTAAAAGTCATTATAATTCTGTTTTTACTTCTAAAACGGTTAGGCATCGAAGTACTAGTAGATTTAATGAATGGGCAACTGCGGGAATTCATATAAGTAGAAAAAGGTTATATGAACTGTACTCCGTATAATCTTACAATAATAGTGAAAATTATGCTCTTCATATAAAAAGATATTCAAAGATATTTAGAAAAGTGTCAATTGCGGCAAAGGCAATACACATAAGAGATCAAATAAAGAATTCTAAAAATAAAATAAAACAACTTGGAAAATAGTTAATAGTGAAACTGGAAGAGTCGCCTGTCGTAATTCAGATTTTAAACTTTGTTGTAGACAATAAAATAATTAACTTAGACGATGAAGTGGTATCAGTATTTGAGTAATTCTTTGCAGACATTCCAGTTTCTACTACAAAAAATCTAAAGTCTTCACCCGCAGCTGCTAAATCATTACTTAAAGATAATGTTAAAAAATGTGAGGTCAACTTTCATTTTATACAAATTGAGTCACGTGACATTATTAAGACATTTAACTCATTAAATGTAAAATATACTGCGGACATGTGGGGTATGTCCGTGAAAATTATTAAATCGATAGTTGACGTCACCGCACCTAATCTTGTTTGTTGTTTGCACGTTTGTCCTTAAACCTGTAGTAAAATATTTGAAAAAAATATTTTACAACAACTATTGGCTCATTTCAATATTAAGAAATTGCTACACAACAAGCAGTCCGGTTTTACTAAAAGTCGGTCGAGTGATGCAAGTATTTGCCTTCTGAGTAGTATATATTTTAAGCCTGGGAGGGATTGCAGGATGCACTAGGTATATTTTGCGATCTTTCTAAGGCTTTTGATTGTGTAGTGCATGCAACTTTGATCAGGAAACTAGACCACTATAGCGTAAGGAGCACAGCACTTACACTGTTAAAATATTATTTAAGTAACAGGACACAAAGGGTTGAAGTGAATGGCAAGATGTCATCTGGAGCCAAAATAGACCTGAGAGTGCCGCAAGGGTAAATTGTAGGGCCTTTCCTCTTCCTGATCTACATAAACGATTTGCCTTTTATTGTTTAAGATATACTAGAGATAGTGTTATTTGCTGACGATACTTCACTTATTTTTAGAGTGAAGCAACAGCAGTCGGACTTTGACGGGGTAAATAATGCTCTCTCTGAAAAAGTTAATTGGTTTAGTATTAATAATATGCTTCTTAATGCATCTAAAACAGAGTTTAGCTTACCAACTGTGAGGCATGTACAAACCAAAGTACTATTGAATGATGCTAATCTTGACCTAGTGGACTCAACTGTTTCTATGTATAACATTAGATTCTAAGCTACAGTGGGGTCCACATATTGCTAACCTAGCGAATAGTCTAAGTTCTGATGCATTTGCAGTCAGTAAAATTTCTGACGAAGCATCGGCACGGTTAGTTTATTTTAGTTATTTCCATAGCAGAATGGCCTATTTACCGACATTAATCTTTGTGCTGCAGAAGCGAGCGATTAGAGCTATTTATAAGATGTCCCTATATGCCTCCCTAAGAGAAAACTTTAAAGAAATAGGGATACTGACTGTACTCTCTCAATACATTGATGATGTTATGTACGTTAAAAAAATATAGTAATGAATTTGATAAAAAATGTGAAACATAAATACTAGGAATAAGCACAAACTGGCTGTACCTGTGACTAGACTCAGTAAAATAAGCAATTCTTGTACTGGTCAGTGTATACGTTTCTATAATAAACTCCCAGAAAATTTCAAAAATTTGTCAATAAATAAATTTTAAAAAGTAGTTAAGACATTTTTGTGTGCCAAAGGTTATTATAAAGTTAAAGATTTCATTGAGGACAGCACATTTTGTTTTTAATGTATTGTATGATAGGAACATATATATTTTTTAAAATATCAATTTTGGCTATCATTTTAACTAATGGATGGCACCCGCGCGAGTTTCTTACACCGTTTCTTTTCCCCGAGTTCCAAACCGGTGGTAATTGTATTCGTTTTTTTTTTCTTTCTTTGTTTAACGTCCAGAAAACAAAACCTTGTTTTTTATTCTGAATAAAAATATTATTATTTTATTTATATAATTTGAATAAATTATACGCTACGACCTACATATTTCGTGTACAGGTCGATTGCAACGCTTATACAATACCAGTGGGACTATAGCAAACTCTAAAATGTATTCTTAAATGTTTGAGTCAGTGTTGCCAGTGGTGATCATTGTAAATTGAAAATACATTATTATTTTTGTTATTTCAGGCCAACGGACAAGCGGCACAGGGCAAATACGTGGCTGGCTCCGTAGCGGGCGTCGGCGCGCAGGCCGGTCTCTTCGTCGCCAACCACGCGTACTAAAAATGTCACGTAAACTCTTAACATATTGGTATCAAATATATTACAAAAAAAAGATATGTTTATTTCATTGTTGACGATAATACAGCACGCTAGCATAAACATTTGGTCGGTCGAGTTTTGTAACATGAAAATGGCGTACGCTCCCAACACAAGATGGCGGCCCGCCATCTGTCAAATCGCCACAAACTTTAGTCTATTTTACTATTTTAAAAAGTACAATATTTAAATATATTCTCGAATGTAATATTGTAGACCTAGCGTTGTTGTCTTGAAATTTGAAATTAGACACATGTAGCTTCATGTATTTGTGCTTCATGTAAGAAATAAATAATTGATACAAAATAATAGAGAAACAGTCTATACACTATTTATATGAGATCAAATGTTTTATTATTTTAGATATTAAATTTATTTTGTTAATTAAGTAAAGTGTTGTATAAATCATGTATGTAGTTTCAATTTTAAAACCCAATGTCATGTCAAAATATATATTTAGTATAGTAACTACAAATAACACAGTATTAGATACTCCAGATCATAATATTCAATAATTTGCTAGGAAAGCATTTTCAATAGTATTAGTTTATTAAAGTTTAATAGAAAAGAGATATTATTAAATAGACAATATTCGCTAACTGTCGGCTTTGTATGGACTGAGATCCTCAAACCTACTCTTATATTCTTAGTAAGAGTAAAATTTGATAATTGTACATTTTCATGTACACATGTTACATTTTATCAGTAAGAATGTCTCACTAATAAAATGTATATATCGTATCGTAGTAGTAGTGGATGCAATGAGTTTGCGCTAGCCTTGTATCTAAATAACCTAACTAAGAGCATGTCAGGACATGTCTAAGCCGGGTTCCGTTACTATCAATGCTTAATAGCTTTTTTTTTTTTCAAATTACTTTAAAAGTTACTGTCCGATTTCGTGAAAAATATTTTTCCTAAAGAGTATTTAGCAATATCTATCAGCATGGAAAATTGCAAGTTTCTAAGTGTCATAGTTTAAAAATGCCAGAGGGAGACCAACTTGTTAACCACTTTGGATGTTAACAAGACCTACATTATAAAAAGAAGTCAAGTATGAAACCTTTCCTATATTTAAATAGACCTATTCAACGATACCCCACATGATAAGATGGAGTGAAAACAAATGTCATCCCCACTTCACTTGTAGGTAGCTGGTAGGTATGTGGAGCTACCCATAAATTAAATATTATTTTTTGATACGAAACCGAGATCTACACACACAATTTATACTATACCAAATTTTATACATTTATATGTATAATTACAGAAGTTAGGAGAGCGGACAGACAGACGGACCCCTAAAAAAGCAGCTTTTATCTAAAAATCGGCCCTCGGCACAAAACTAGCGGATATGCATGCGTTGATTGTACACACTAATACTACGATTTGATAAACATTTTATCAGTAAGAATATAAGGGTAGAAAACAGCTGGTGTTATAATTTTGACGTGTTTGTCTGCATGTGTGTCTATCCGTGGCATCGTAGCTCCCAAACGGATGAACCGATTTTGATCTAGTTTTTTTTTTCTGAAAGCTGGTATGATCGACAGTGTTCTTAGCTATAATTCATCATCATGAGCTCGCTCATTGCTTGACAATTCGGAGGTTATTAAAAAAATGTAGTTATGTTTTAGACCGGATCTTTCAGATAAAATTGTCATACGTCACAATAATCGAATCTAAGGCTAAGAACTTACTGAGCGATTTCCAGTCCCGCCAGTTTTTGAGCTTCTATAGAATGCAAAAATATATTTAAAAAATTATTTTCTTTTTGACGATTTGACACGATTGCGGGCGATGATCGCAACCGCGGGTCCGCGGCGACTGTGTAATCGCGCAAATAACCCGCCTCGTGAGTTTTGAAATAAAAAAGTTCCACGATCGCAGCGGGCGCGACTGGTAATCGCTCCGTGAGTTCTTAGCCTTAGGGGCCCCATATATAATCGTATCGTCTGTGTACAATTTCGAGATCGCATCAGTCGATCGGATGGACTGAAGCGATTCGTTCCAGTGTCGTCGATTTCTACTAAAAGAATATTGAAAACTATAAAAAAAGCTAGTCAACTTATAAATCCCTAAAGCCCCCAAACCACCGCATTTAAGGTTTTGTTATATTAAAAATTTATTAATTATTGAATTATAAATTTTACCGTAAAAATAAAGTACACTAGGAAATATTACGTATATAGTAATGAAACGGGTAGTTTTAAGCAAATTACGGACGAATGCTACGATGTATTATTATGATAAGGTGTAATTTTTTTTTGTTTTTTTTTTTTGTGCCTAACCTATATATTTTGCATATGATTGATTACTGTCTGGCTCTTTCCTACTAAAACACTACTAACAACTAAATTCCTACAAAGGAGCGAATAAAATACTTAATTTAGTACTAAAACTTTGTAAAATAACTAAGTGGGCAACATTAATTCTGAACTGAACGGACCATATGTGACAAATTACATCAGTTCTCGCCAGAGCCGCGGCCGTGCGGACGTGTATCGTGTACAAGCGTAGTGAGTTTACAATTAATAAACACGACCGTAGCTCGCGACAAACCAGAACGAACTGATGCTATTTTTCCGTGTGTGTGCTCGAATCCGTTCAGGCCGAAATGACGTCAGTTGGGTCGGTTGCGATTTTTTTTCCGTGTATGTGCTCGAATCTGTTCAGGCCGAACTGTCGTCAGTTCTAACTGAAACGATCGGCCTCTCGTCTGTGGAGGCCTTTAGACCTCCGGGTCGCAGGGCAACATGCCTAAACGATAGATGAATGCTAATGTTATTTTCCACGAGACTAGATTGAACACGAGTGGTGAAATTTTCCAGTGCGTCGAATATTATGAATATATCGATGTATTACAATGTCGCCGACCGCGTGGCGTCTACGAACAATATACGTACGTCGTACAACGAACCTATACGAAGATATGGAAACTATTCGATACGACGTCTCTACGCCCCCAATCGTCATTGGACGATTCGGATCGGATCGACGCGGAATATTTGCCGCGGGTCGTCATTGAAGTTTGCTCGAGCCACATGGACTGAGGTCCCAGACCCGCCAGACTACTCTTTAAATATTCTTACTCATAAAATGTATATAATATTGTAGTAAGTATTAGTGTGTACAATGAACGTACGAACACACCGGCTAGTTTGTGGCGTGGGCCAATTTTTAGGGGCTAGGGGTACATGGGGCTAAAGTTGCGGAAAATAGTACTCACTTTACTTAGTTTAGCGTTTTTCTATAGAAATGCGTAAATGTATAGAAATGAATAGCTCAATGAAAAACGACGATTATCGAAAGACATTGTTTTTACTGTACTGTATTGTAATTAAAAAACCGGCCGAGTGCGAGACGGACTCGCGCACGTTGAGTTCCGTACCCTTATACCAATGTGATACATGTTTACTCATTATTTCGTTATTTTTACCCGAATACGGCGAAGTCAAAAGGAAGGTAACCCTAAAAAAGTAATGATTTTGGCAGTCTATGTATGTATGTTTGTTCCCTCGTAGCGTCTAAACTGCTGGTCCGATTTTAATAAACGAGGTGTCAATAGATTCGTGATGATGCCGCGGGTAACATCTAGTGAACGAGCTGATGATGATGAATTATAACTAAGAACATGCGTTTTTAATTAAAACATGCTGATGAATGATGACTTTTATTACTACGTTCGATAGATGTCGCTATACGGGTCTTACATGTTTCTGAATCGCAGTATCGTTGTGTTAGATTTGAGGATATAATATTCGACTATATATAACATAGAGGTCCGTGGCCCATTGGGTAGACCGTTTGATTAGATGCGGACACTTTTCTAGCTTGACCAATTTTGTACCTATAAATTTCTGTATTTTTTTATATGAATTTCTTGTTTCGGCCTTTTAAGACCCCTTTTTTACGTAGTGGGGTTATAGTTTTTATAACTTATTTTTTTATTGTACGAAGTTTTCCAAGTAAGCGCATTTTACAAGTTAAGTCTCTATAACTCCTAAACTAACAAACGTATAAGCCGTTGTAGTTTTCCTTCAAAGTTCATCACATGGACTACCATCATGATTTTTTTCAGATTCTTCGAGTCAGCCGTTTAGCTTTTGAGGGGGGTCGCACCAAAATGCATTTTCAAGTTGAATATCTCCCAAACGGATACCATAAAACAAAAATCGCTTTAGCAACCTCACAATGTTTTTAAAATACCTATTTAATGATACACTATGGGGTAGACGCGAGAAAAAAAATCATCCCCACTTTATGTGTAGAGGAGGAACCCATAGAAATATATTCGTAATTTTATTTTAGCACTTTGTCGACGTGGTAAACACAATTATTATCTATGCAAAGTTTCATCTTTCTAAACCGTTTGGACGGTAAACCGAAGACGGACGGACGGACGACATGACGAAACTACAAGGGTTCCGAGACGTAAACTACGGACCGTAAAAAAGTATTTGATTTTATTATTTGCAATGTTATGGATTACAATGTTTTTCGAGCCTAATACATCATACATATATTTACTTACGTCTTACATAAAATAACTTTAACTCATTATTATCGTCTTTGCTGGTGAGTTTGATATATACTGCGATCAATATTGACGGATTTTATCTAACTTCTTACATTTGGGGGTCAAACACCTGGATATTAGGTACATTACATTAGATATTATTGCTATTCAGGGAGCCTTTATAAAACTAGCAAATTTATGATGTACATTTGTCAGAAGTTTTATGGAGAGGGGCAAATATACTTTCGGAGCATTTTCGGACACGTTTCTGACAGAAACAACAATAATTTTATTAGTGGGTATTTGATTAAATACGTGTTTTTAGAATCCATAGAAAATAGAAATCAATCAATGATAAAATCGGGTAAAAATTTACCCGGCTACGGCGAAGCCAAAAGGTGGGTATTTTTGGCAGTCTATATATCATGTATTTTTGTTTAATATGTAATAAGTATGTATGTTTGTTCCACCGTAGCGCATAAACTGCTGGTCTGATTTTAATGAATGACGTTAGAGGTATCAATAGATTTGTAATAATAGCCCGCGTAACATAGGCTATTAAATTTACGTAGTCGAGTTATAATAATCTCATATTTGTTAAATTATTATTAATACATTTTAAGAACGTTTAAAATAAACGATCGAATGTGTAATTGAATACGCGCCAAGCTTCCACTAGGTATTGTAAATAAGATGATGATGATGATTACTGTAATTGACATAGTGGCATATGCTTGCACTTCTTTAAACATCGCCGAAATCCCCAAACGTGCATCTATAAGGAGTCAGGAGTTCTGTTCAGTACTTTTGAATTCAGGGTACACCTTGGAGCACAATCTTACTTTTTGGTAGCATATGCTTGGACTACTTCAGAAAAAGTCGAAATCACCGTATGACGTGTCCATATAAATTTCGAGGAGTTCCCTCCATTCCAAGTGGATCCATCATCAGGTTACCACTTTGATGTCAAAAGGACGAATTTGGGATTATACCCTATACATCAAAAAAAGAATTTTGAAAATCGGTCCACAGACGGCCGGAGTAATCGTTGGAACATACAAAAATGTTGAACGCTCAAACTTGAGAACGTTAAAGGCTGGACCGATTTGGCTAATTTTGGTCCTAAAATAATTGCATCAGTTCGGTTAAGTTTTAGATGGTGAGAAATTTTGGAAAACTGGCGGGTAAATATTAACACTATGTTTATAGGTGCGCAATAGCAACTTGTGTTCGGGACAGCTTGCTAAAAAAATATTAATGTATTGAATTTACTGCAGAAGAAATGCTTATGATGAATACAAAGGTATGGGGAAAGTGGACCATCTTATCAAATGGTGTTTGTTTACATTCTCTAGCCTGTTGAAAATGCTAGTGTTCAAGTCATCAGCCTAAAAACGTAATGGTATTCGAATGGGCTGTCTAATTAGTATCCGATAAAGTGTGTGTTATACTCGTAAGTAATCTAAGGGTCGGTTCACACCGAAACAGAACCCGACTCGGTGCTGCATTTTTAAGAAAGCAATTCAAAATTGAACCTCATTCAGTACACAAGAAGATACACGTTGCAAGAGCGGCGCTGCGCCGCGCTACGCAGCTGGGCGCAGCTTGTAATTCGAATTCATTGCAATTAAACGTCTACCTATCCTCTTGTGTAGTGAATAAAACTTCAATTTTGAATAGCTTTCTCTCTTTTTCTTTTAAAATCGCAACAACAACATTGTTAGTGCGTTCAGGCGCGCATTGACGTGCGTGACCACGCGGCGGCCGCGCGACGGACGCGCGCCGGCCTCGCGGAGACTGCACAAAGACCAAGCACCTGTTTTCAATAATAAACTATCCGCGTGGTCACCGCGCTCGGCCACCGCAAGTTTGCCGCGCGGGTGGGTGATTGCTATTGGTTAACCGACTTCCAAAAGAAGGAGGCGGTTATACGTTCGGCTGTATATACATATATATTTTTTTGTAGGTATGTTCATTTTCTAGTTGTGGCCTGGTCAACACAGCTTAATTTGCTTCTGCGCGCCTTGTCTAACTGGTTCCTAATACGGCTAAGGTATTAAAATATGTAAGTATCTATTTTTGGTTGAATTGATGCGCGGTGCCAAAGCCCGAAATCGAATCGAAAAATCAAAAATAAGAAAATTAGATGAAAATTAGACTTTTGACACGGCTATGAAAAAGTAGTTTTTTTTTCTTTTTTTAAGACATTGTGACTGAATATTATGGTTGGTAAAAACAATTCTCTACTAACGTGCGGTTGCGGATCACGTAAAATTTCGTATGTACGAAAGTTACGAGTCAATGTTTAAAATTCCATGTGCTCCGCGACCGCACTTTGGAGTTGCTAGATGTTATTTCTTTGATGTGATCGATATAATATTTAGTTATTAACTGGTTATTAGCTATAGTCATTAATCATCATCAGCTGCGTGACTATAATATTTTAAATATTTCGGGTATTTTATTAAGAAGCTTCTTAACAATGCCCAGTCCATTAAAGCCTAATGTTATGTAACACGGCAGCGATGTTATCCTAAATCTTTTGTGTTCAAATGCAGCGATTTTTTCCGCATCGGAATGTTCCGGAGCAAAACAAATACCTTTATGCTCGTGCGTTCACCTTTCATAACTAATTTACATTTTATTTGTCGCTCGGAATAATAATGATATTGTTTATTAACCTGGTTACATGGGTCTGGGGAATCCCGAGATAAATTAATATATTCATTTAGTCCGGCTGTTTTGAGTCGTCAGTGATAAATAGATACCCTTTGCCTAAAAGTTGTAACACACGTACAGATTTGGTTATGCTTTTAGAAGTATATTTTAATGTTTATAGGACAGAACAATATTACTTGTTCGTCAGTTTTAAGACGACCTGTGTGGTTCAGTGGTTAGCTCGTCGGTGTTGTTAAGGCGCCTGCTCGTGTTATTTTTGAAACATTACACAAAATCATCGAAATTGGGGCGTGGCTATGCACATTTGTGTACGCATACACAATGTTTTTGTCTTCCGAGACGGACGGAAAACATTCCCCGCGCGGGTAGAGAGGGGAAGGCAAAAATAGTTATTTTTGTGTAAAATAAATATTTTTATTTTATGACTTTCCCCACATGTCAAAGTGAAAAAAAAAATCCGATTGACGGTTCGGTTCGAGTCAAATTGGAGTCAATTTTATAAAACGAGAATACCGTTTTCTATGCATAAGTGGTTTGCTCAATCTACAAACAAGCTTCGATACAATAATAATTGCATCGCGGTGAAATTCGTCGTTTGACGTTTGTTTAAAGTTAAGTAGAATACGATTTTGCTGTTTGATAGGATCCGGACTGTGTCTAACAAGTATCGAATCTGCATTATTGTTGGATTAAAGTAGCAGAATCGACCTTCAGATTGACGTGGTGTGGAAGCGTCCATAGATATTAATTATTTTTATAATAAGTATGAGAAGTAATATTTTTAAGAGTTGGAACACTGCACAATAACCGGGATGCACTGTAAAAAGAACTCTGTGCTTAGACAATATGGTGAGTGAGGTGAAAATCAAACACACGGGTGTCGTGCTGTCATAATGGTCTGCTCCAGACCAAATCGGTACGTGTGTTAGCATTCTAAGCAGGCACAGACCACTTAAGCCTAAATTATTTAACTTCTTAATGTTAAGGGGCTCTCAAATCACATGCTGCCTGCCAAGCAGGAGCTTTATCAGTCTGTTATTTAGGAAGCCCTTAACTTTAAGAAGCGTTTGGCACATTGTCACAACGATGCTTCGTGTAGATTGGCATTTAATCAGCTTTATGCCTATTGGCGCCCTAAATGTGTACAACGTTATTGCATCACTAAAATGGATACCTTCATATTAATCCAACTTGAGGGTTCCGTACCCAAAGAGTAAAACGAGGCTCTATTACTAAGACTCCGCATTCTGTCTGTCAGCAGGCTGTATCTCATGAACCGTGATAGCTAGACAGTTGAAATTTTCACAGATGATTTGTTGCCGCTATAAAAACGAATACTAAAAACAGAAGAAATTATTTTTAAGTGCGGCTTCCCATTCGAAAAACGCGTTCTTTGCCGTTTTGTACGGAACCCATCGTGCGCGGTTTTGTTTAATTTTCGGTATATTCATCTCTAATGCTTTCGTAATGTTTTCGTTTACTCTATGCGTGTTTTGCGGGTTTCTGGCAAACTTTAGAATTTAGATTATTTGGTTTCACCAAAGTCAACAGGTATTTTGAATTACGAAATTATTTTGATCCATGACAGATAGTAATCACGACTCTCGTGGTGTAACGGTGTGATGATTTAATCAATTTAATGATCAGAGTTATGTATACATAAACCTCAAAACAACGTCCAACAACAACAAACAGAACGAGGAAGTAGTCGAGGAGTCGTAAAAAGGGAAATACACAAATTCCACAAAACATTGTAAAATTAGCAAAGCATTAGGATTTGTCAGCTTTTATTTTTAACCAGATGATGCCCGCAACTTCGTACGCGAAAAAAACAATCCCAAATTTTAAAAAAAAGGCTTAAAAGACGCATAATCACGAGAGCTGTAAGATGCAAAAAGATTCAAGAAAGTCAATCAAAAAAAAGTTATGGCCGAAATAGTGAAAAAAAATGTTCATGTTTTTCCGAACTTGGCGCTCGATATTTTGGAAACGAAGAATGATATCAAAAATTTGAGAAAAACAGCTCTGGACAACTTAATCACCTACAATTTGAGCCTAAAATAAAGACGATCGGGTTAAGGGTTTGGCTACAGGAGCCTAACCTTTTTGCGACAATATTTTTTAGTATTCCGTAGATTAATTTCCAATGTGCTCGATAGTCGTGTGAGGCACGAAATCTGTCATCATTGATCAATTTTGATATTTTTTTGACATTTCACTGGCTTCCTAACGTGAATAAACTAAAAAACAACTTTTACTTTGTTTCATTATATTAAGCATACTTTAAGCACAGAGTAGAAAATATCTTATATATACTTACGTACAGAGAAACAGCTTACATAGAACCATCCAAGTCGATCCAAATTCGAAATATTTGGCGTCCCCTTCAAGGCCCCACAATTTTTCCACACAGTCGTGGACACACTGTATGCTTGTAGTAGTGCAATCAAATCGAAAGCTGACTATGTACCTGTTTATCTGTTCCTCTTTCTTTAATCTGTGGTTAATTGCTGAGACTTTAGACTAACTTGCTGATAACAAGGCAGTCTAAAGTCAACTTAGTCGTGTAATTTATTAATTATAAACTATAATATTAGGTATATTAGTATATAATTAAGTACTTATTATTATTACGAAACAATAGGCGAATATTGATGTAAAGAACAATTGTCTTATCCAATCGCTAAATGTTATAATCTCTTTATAGTTAATTGTATAAACAAGAAGTTGCTACCTGATATTATGTTAAACATTTTTCTGAAAAATTTAGACAACCCACATACATGACTTCAAAACATAAAACACCTAATCAAGAGCATTTCAGGACATGTCTAAGGGTTCCGTAAATATCAACGTGTAATAGGTCCTTATCAAATGACCTACTTCAAAACTTGAGTAAAAAATTATTATCGTCGTAATCTCAATTTTTAGTTCGTTTTACATTTCATCATTCTTATAATTAAATAAATTATCATGGATACTCTTCACAATTCGCTATAAATATGTTTTCATGTCAAAAGTTACCGCGTCTAGCGCGTGTGACGTGTGACGTGACCTATGACATCGCACGCTGTACTATACTCACCAATATATTGAACGGTTCGATACACCGCCTATAGGCTCATGTGAGCCTGGTAGTTTCCGATACTTTTTCTATTATCGGCAATTTCCAATAACCCCCAATAGGTGTTCGATTAAAACCATCCTTGTTTCCTGACCCCTTCCATTTGTAAAGCTGTTAGATAAAGCTAATAAATGAAAGTGTATCGACATTATCGATGTATTTTTGGAACGAAGTACCTTATCGCGCGTTACGAAAGGGGGCTAGATGGAAAAAATTAAGACTAAAAGTTGTAACAACTCTTTTTGCTATAGTTGTAAGCCGTGCGGCGTGCGCGTGTTTCTCTGTCTCCCTCTCTCTCTCTCAATTATTACTAAAATTGGTCCTACTGATTAAGTATTGCATTATATTTGTTAATAATAAAAAAATATTATTATAACTTAAAAAAATAAAATTTTATTACAATTCCTTCACTAATTAATAATAGAAAGGAACTTCGTTCCATCCGGGTGTCCCTTGACACCTCTCAAGTTTTTTGTACTAGAAACAGCCCGCAATTTTGTGCGCGCAAAAGGAAATCTCGAGGGAACCGAAAATTTTGCCGCTATAAAAGTAGCGTACGTCCTTCCCCGTGCTTCTAATCAACTGTGTCAAAATTCATCAAAATCTGTCGTTTCGGAGCCTATTCAATGCAAACAAACAAACCTTTCCTCTTTATTATATTAGTATAGATTATTCGAAGAGCTTATAAAAAGTTTTATTTTAAAGTTAATAAATAATTATAATAATTAATAAACATTATGTAACACATAACTATTCCTCACAATGTTGATTGACTTATTTGAAGTACAGTAAAACTTGGATTTTGATGGATGGAATCAACACCGACTGTAGCATATTATACTCTCTTTAATTTAACTTCTTTTAAATTCCGCAATCAAAACGCCATCTATTAGCACGTAGAATATTAAGCGACATCCTAGAACAAGGGAACGAGTCGGAAAAAGATTGACGACTTGCAACATAATATGTCGCTCAACGGCCTCTACATCGCGGTATCAAAAACACAAGGCGTTTGTTTATGAGGCTCACACATATTAAATCATTTTTTGGTCTGTTGACAAAAACGGTACAATGAAGCCTTGCTGGGGAAAGCGGGACAGAGGGCCTGAAAGCGCGATTGTTGCGCCGAACGCGGGACGTATGGTCACGTTATACATAACGCGTTTTTTTATACTAATTTTATGTAAAAAAATAGGTAAAAAAATAGTACTGCATGTAATAAACATTCATTACTATTTTTTTTATCTATAGATTTGATAAAAAAATCAAATTCTTTAATTTAATATTAAAAAATGTAACGCTCCATAAAAATAAAAGAGGTGAGAAAAATTAAACAAGAACAGGAAGCTATTATTTTCGGTATATTAGCAAATTATGTTTTCATGCGAGCACATTTTTTTTTCTTTCAAGTTAATTTGTCGAAAGAATGTCAGTTAAATGTTCTCACCATCTTACGGGCGATGAGATTACAAAGGAAAGAAGGAAGTCAAGTTTAACTCAAATCAAGTGTGGAACACGAACGTGGGAATTTCACCTCCTCCCAAATTATTAGACCCTGGTACTATCGAAGAAGTTAGTTTCCGAATTTCTCACGGTTTCATTGCCATTTAAAGAAGAGAAATCCGCGAGCAGAAAACAATTTTAACTCTAAGATGTATCCCAAAAAGTTCAAAATGTAACGCGCTTTGAAAATAATTAAAATATGTAATAATCAGCTGTTAGAATCAGGCTCTCCTAAATATTTTACGTTCGTCCGGCTTCAAAATCACTCAATAATGGGTCTTATGTCATAAGTATTAATACCTATTATCCTTATCCGTATTGTTTCATATTTAGGGGCGTCCCGTTTTTGTCTCTCTCGCACACAGGTCATTGATCGTTACCAGCTGGCGCATCCGTTACGAAGGACATAGCGCAAGCGTTGGAATGCGGCCGACTCTTATGAACTCCTGCGAGCCTGGTACTTGTGGAGGCTTGGAGCGTTTTTGGAGCCAAGTGAGAATGACATCGAAATTCCATCTCCCTGACAAGTTCGGACGTTGATCACAGCAGCTGTAGTAAATTTTTTAAAATGTCAATACAATTTCTTTAATTGAATGCAATTATCTCAAGATCTTCATTCATTCATTCATTTCTTCATTTAATTCGAGATCTTGAGATAATTCACAGTAATAACACACAGGACTTCCTTGCACTATTTCCACTTTAATAACTATTTCACATTAATTTTAATATATTACACGACCGGTTTCGACAAAGTCATCATCAGGTGTTTAATCTTTAATCTACCTAGATTATTTTTTTTTTAAATTTGTAAACATTGTGCAAAGGGTTGCCAGCATCATGATTTTTTTACAATTTTGTGCAACGTAATTTAATTTTTTATACCAACTTATTCTATTTTCTACTGTATATCACAAATTAATATTAGTATAATATTATAACACATTAGATTGATAAATTAATAACTTATTGATTTGTAATGTCATAGAATGATATAATTATATAGAATGGATCAGAATATAAAATTAAAAATACTACTATCACCAATGATTCAATTAAATTAAAATGTCCTTAATACATAAGAATCTAAGATATTATAAATAACGGCAAATAAATTATATGAAATTAAAACATGTCAAAATTAAAATTAATAAATTATGTCAAAAATTCATCCAAAATTAATACTTACCAATGTCAAAATTGCAATAATATGGAGCTCGAAAGGCATGTCTGGTCATTTAGTAAGATCCCACATTTTTTGTGTCTGTTAATTTCAAGCGCTTCTAATGACGCATCTTCCTGCTTTTTGGTAATATATGTTAATATTTTATATTTTTATCAGGGTCAAAGTTGTGTCCATTACTATTTAGATGTTCGGCAAACGTAGATCTTTCAGTATTCTTCTTCCAAGCTGTTATATGTTCTTTTATTCTAGTTTTAAACTTTCTCCCTGTCTGACCTAAATACACTCCTCCACGTGTATCACAAGTGAGACTGTAAATACCGCTATTTTCCGTGATTTTAAACTTATCTTTATTATTGCACAGTATTTTTTTTTTGTGATCCTGTAGTATAGAACGCCACTCTAGTCTCCTTGTTTTGTATAATCCTCTGGAATCTGTAGGAAGATGGGCCGATGTATGGTATTTTTACCCACATGTTTCTTGTTTTTCTTTGTCTTCCGTCTGATTGTACAGCATTTTTCTGTCATTTTCTTTCTCGCTCTTCTTAAAATTGTGTCAATCAAGATCAACTCGCTTTTGTAGCCATTATTTACGGCAATATGTTTAATGGTGCTTAGTTCTGCCCTAAAATCGTTTGCGTCTAGGGGTACATTCAGTAGTCGGTGTACAAAAGCATGAAACGAAGCGTGTTTATGTTGGTGTGGATGACATGAGTACGCATGGAGAATGTTTTCGCTGTATGTGGGTTTCCTAAATATATTAAATTTATGACGGCCAAGGTTTATATCAACAGTTAAATCTAGAAAATTCAAATTTTTATTGCCTATTTCCATTGTCATTTGTATTTTATTATTAAATGTATTTATATAATATAGAATTTATTATAGACAATACATACAAATAAAAAAAAAATCGACGGGTTGCACTCCGGGAGTGCCGGCAGAAGTGAAAACTTGAATATTAACGTTGTGCATTTTTGATATTTTGGAATGGTTAGAGAATAATTTTGTACGAATTGCTTTCATTATCAGTATAAAAGTACTATTATTTATGTGGTGGAATACAATATTCATTTATTGCGCTATCGTACACAAACATGACAATTTATATTACTTACATTAAAAATGTAACACTTCAGAACTATTACAATTATTTTACATAATAATAATAAATAATAAAATAAACAAAATAAATTAATAATATTAATCTTATCCATGGATGCGCGTGGCACGCTGTAACATTAACACACACGAACATTCGCGCAAGCGCCCTGCGCCGCCTCTCCTCTCTCCATCCGTCTTACGAATTTTCGATCAGGTCACGTGTCCTGACGCGAGTTTAGAAATTTTTACCCATTCCAAAAAAAGTACACAGCGCCGCTAAAGAAGTTTTCACTTCAAAAATAATTAAATAGCCCCTGAATTGTTAAGCACTTAACGCAACAACACAACGATGATGATGAATTATAACTAAGAACACCCTCGATCATGTCAGCTTTCAAACAATAAAAACTTAATTTAAAACATGCTGATGAAATAAATTATTAGCACTTTTATTACTACGTTCGATAGATGTCACTATACGGGTCTTACATATTTTTGAATCGCAGTATCGTTGTGTTCGATGTGCGGATATAATATTCAACTACATAAAGTTATACGGTGTGCACCTAATAAGTGAAATATTGTTGCCTGTTGAGTGATCTCTATTGCATTTCTTGATTATCATAATAACTCGCAGTACCTACTTTATAAGGTTCGGAACAGTCGATGTTAAATCTCAGCCGTCTGTATATCTAGCTATCTTAGGGAATTCATGTGTATGACGAATATACGCATTTTCTAGAAACTTCTCTAGGCTTTAGTGCGACCACGGCTCTAGCTTGACCATTTTTGTACCTATGCATTTCTGGATTTCTATGTGAATTATTCTCTTCTTTTGGCCTTTTTAACCCCTTTTTTACGTAGTCAGGTTATAGTTTTTTTTAACTTATTTTTATTTTCAGATTTGTTCAATTGATATTGTTATGTGACATTATGCGGCAATGAAATTTTTTGTAAAATGTTCATGTTATTCATAAAATAGTAGGCGCTTATTTGACGACTCAATCATACAATATCGTGGCCGTGCTTTTGAATCCCGCCAAGGGAATTTCTATTTCTGGGCCATCGATGGCCTTAGCTCTACATAAATTTTACGTGAAGTTCCGCGAACAGGCGTGAACGTGAGTATGGATTGTTTTACGTGGTTTTCACGCGTTTAATTGATTGGGACACAACATACTTCCGACAGGTTTTTTTTTCGTTTTTGTCATTTGATACTCGTAACACATGTTTTTAGGATATTTTGAATAGGACTAGATTGGCGTGATATCAGGGGTTCGTAGACAGATTGTTATTATTATAGAAATCCTTTTGTATTTGTTTACTATTGGATTTCTAACAAGTTCTAAAAGCTACTATTTTTGCCCTATCTCTCCGATTCTCTATTATTTTTATTGTGATTTAAATTGGTTGTTATAAAATTGTTTATGGTACATTGATTTGTCGCCTGTGTTATGAACCTATTAGATCTAACCTCACAGCAGTTATTGTCTCCTGGTGTTCGGATCCAAATTGGACTGGTTCACGCTTCCTTGGGCATTGGGACCATGACAATAGATCGTGCTGGAGACAATCCTTTACTTAACACGCTTATCAATTTAATATTCTTTACTTAATACGTGATCACATCGTAGAAATGGTTTCTTTCTACGGAAGAATAGACAAAATGACAGATTATCAAAGGAAATCTATCATTTTGTCTATAATATCTGTCAGTATGTCTATTCTTGTGTATAAAAAACGCATTTCTATGGTGGTTATGCTAAGCGTGATGGAATGTAAACTGCTAGCTTTTACACGCGGCTTCGCCCGTGGAACAGAACAATTAGTAAATAACTCTACTTAAACTGCAATATATTGTAAACTTTATTAAATTTTTTTTTTTGTTCAGCTGTACTTTAGGCTTAGCTTTAATACTGTACCAAATATAATCAAAATTCGTTCAGCAGTTCTTGCGTGAAAATTAATTCATCCATCCTCACAAACTTTCTTATTTTTGTTTATTGTAATATTATATTTTATTTTAATTTATTTTAATTATAATATTATGTATTTTCTACATTCCTAAGCTACGAAGAAGCTACGTTAAGATTCGTACTTAGTGTGAACAAGTGTGATCGAATTTCAACTCTATGGTATCAGAGAGAATTGTATTTTCATCAGCGCATTTTTTTTCCGGCCGTAAATATTTCGGATGCATGAAGACTCAGTCTAAGACTGGCTTGTGATGCGGAAAAGAATATTATGAATTAAGCTAATCAATTTAAAATATTTAAGCTCTTCACTTTCGCCTTGGACGAGCATTACCTTTGATTTTATAATTCTACTTCAAGGACTCGGGTTTTTGATTTCCTTAAGAAGATGACATTAGTTATTTAGGTTTCCGTACCCACAGGGTAAAACAGGGACCCAATTACTGAGACTTCGCTGTTTGTCTGTCCGTTTGTCACCAGGATTTTTTGCGTGAAGAAGCGGCAGCAGAAGAAATACATCATCTGTGAAAATTTTATCTTCATCTCTATCTATATCTCCATTACCGCGATAGATAGAAAGATTAAATTTTCACAGATGATGTATTTCTGCTGCCGCTATTACAAATACACAGTAAATTCAGAATAAAATAAATATTTGAAGGAGGCTCCAATACAGTAAACGTCATTTATTGCTGAATAAAATGGACAGTTACAAATTGCAATATTTTGTATAATAACTGTGATCACTAAAGCAAAATACATATTAAAATCCCCTTTTTCACTTGAGTAACAAAATATTATATTTTTTATTTTTTTATTTAATTAGCCACCTAATAAGCTTTTTATTATAAGCTTCATTGAAAAGCATTAGCCTTCAGACTTGGGAAAATTCTCCTTGATACGGTCGAATAAGCTTTGAAAGCCCCGATCGCTAGTCCAGTGTCCAGTTTGCGAAATCGGGGAGTATTGGCAATCATCGATAATGGACAAGTGATCGGAAAGTACTAGGGCAGCATGAGCCGCGTGGAGCTCTTCCGAACCGATCAATATTCAATACCATCCCTGGCAGGTGCACACAACCGTGGGGCACACTCACGCTCCCAATAGGCAATAACTCGATAGAACGTACCTACTGGAGCGAAACGTAGTATGTACGTTCGGCATGTTAAACATTATCAACAGATATTTTCTTTCTTAAACAACAATAAGTATCAGAAAAAAAACGTAATAAGTTGTTTTTTTTTTAATTAATCAAATTTATGTTAGGTACATGCAAGGGATGCACAAATTTGGCACGGTCAAAGTTATGGAGAAGAAGTGAACTGTACTAATAAATTTTATGATGCAGCTTAATATAATGTATCTTACATTATATTAATAAATAACGTTACACACTAATTACCTCAGATTAATAACTCACACTACCAAGCGTTTCATACAATTTTCTATTTGTCACACGCTGACGTAATTTGTCAATTTGTTTTTCACATTCAATTTTCATTTCGTATCTAATGGCTCCCGCAGACGAGAGGCCGATCGTTTCAGTTAGAGCTGACGTCAGTTCGGCCTGAATGGATTCGAGCACATACACACAGGAAAAAATCGCATCCGACCGAACTGACATCGTTCGGCCCTTAGATTAATAATGCCTGGATAGTCTTTAAACAAACGCATCGTACAAAGTGAAGCAAGCAACATATAGATGTAGGCGTAATCATTACATACCGACACGCACATAAACAGAACTTTAAAGTTTTGGATTGTGTACAGTTTTAAGGGAGAATTGTTGCTCTTAAAATTGGAATTGGTATTTGTTTTTCTTAATATCGTGAGATGCAAAAATATAACCTATTTTTACATCTCAAATTTAAACCATCGTACATTTTAAGCCATCTAAACACGATTTCTGAACATTATTTATGTTAAACTGGTATTAAGGAATAAATTAAGGATTATCTTAATACTGGCATTAATATTAATTGAGTTTTAAAAATCAGAAATTATTAAAAAACTTTGTCTTAGTTAGCCATGAAAATTTTGAAATAAATTTATTATTACTAGTAACACTTTCACAATTCACAATAGGGCAGCAAGATGGCGACTAATATAATTTTATTTTAAAATGTTTTAAATATTTGGCTTAATAGAAGTCAAATTGTTCGGACATAACATTTCATACTTACATAATATGAAATGTTAAGTCCGAAGCTTTTTAAATTATTTTCCGATGCATTGTGACACCTAATAACGACACAAACCGTCCTAATGTTTTTAATAGTCAGAGATGTATGTATTTGCGCTTGACCTTGACAACTGACGGGTCGTTCGAACAAACTGAGCCGATATGGCTCAGTATGATTTGTTTCACTTTTCATACGCGTACCCGGTTTCTAGGCGTTTTAATCTGAGGTTCGGCCTGAACGGATTCGAGCACATACACGGAAAATTGCCGCAAGCTTCCCCTTATAATTTCGATCTGCCCGTCTGTCTGTCTGTCTGTCCGCCGGTTCTCCTAGCTTCTATAATAACTTCATGACAATAAATTTTGAAGTAATTGAAAGAAAACCTATTGCGCGTTGATAGTTACAGACCCTCCTTAGACATGTCGTGACATGCTCTTGGTCAGTTTAGGCTACCATTTTATTTATTAATTGTATTTTGCTGCAACTGTAGTCACGCTATCGACGAAACGGAATTATTGTGTCATACATTTTTCCAGTAATATGTTATAGAAATCATTTCTCTCAGTTTTTATAGCAATAGTCTTTAGATTTTATCAACCGTAGTGGCTCTAAAGTTTTAAATACTCAATGAACTCTAATAAATATTATTTAGACCACGTGCCATTTTTAGGGATCCGTACCTAAAGTGTAAAAACGGGACCATATTACTGAGACTTTGCTGTTCGTCCGTCTGTCGCCAGGCTGTATCTTATACCGTGATAGCTCGACAGTTGAAATTTTCACAAATTATGTAGGTATTTCTATTGCCGTTATTACAACAAATACTAAAAACAGAATAAAATAAAAATTTGAGGCTCACATACAACAAACGTGTGATTTTTTTCCGTTTTGTACGTAACCCCTCTTTCCGACTCGCACTTGACCGGTTTTATTTTACACTCAAATTTTATTACCGTTCAGTCCAATTTTATTACTGTTCAGTCCATCCGTTCAGGTTTTTAATTAATGTTGCCAACTTAGATGTTCTACAAAGCTTTACTACTAAATTTAGTATTTTATTGCCTCTTTAGTAGGAATTAAGTTGCTAGTAGTGGTTTTGCAGAAAATAGCTAGACAGTAATCATAATATGCAAAATGGCCTGCTACTATGTGCTATATGACACCTTATCATAATAGCACATTGTAGCACGCGTCCGTCCGTAAGTCGCTTAAAACTACCGATTTAATTTATATATAAGTACGTAATATTTCATACTATATTTTTTTTATTTTCATATTTTCAATTTAATATTAACACTGTCAACAAAAAAACTACTGCATTTTGTAAACACAAAATCCCTAAAAAACTTTTAGGGATTCCTAAGTTTAGTAGCTTTTTTATAGTTATCGGTAGGTACTCTTTTAGTAGTTTTTAGTAGAAAACGACGCAAGTTCAGTAGTTTCGCAAAAACAGAGTTGGCAACACTGGAACTAATCGCTTCAGTCCATACGGCCGACTGATGCGATCTTGAAATTGTTCACAGACGTTATGATTTTGCAGCCGTTTAGGCCGAACTGAAAACTGGACCGTGTATGGGATCCTTAAGAGGCAAAGAACCCTTTTAAAGTTCAAACATAAAAATGAAAATGAATTGTTGTCGAATTTTGACCTCTAGGCGAACACTAGTAAGGTATTAACATAGTTGTTAAGGTAGAAACATTTAATTAAATACTCATATTTTAGTTTAAAAACTGCATAATTAGTACTAATTTATAAAAATGAAAATATACCTACTCACTATGATTTTAGCTTTGCATGGCAATGAGAGCTTATAAACCATTTTTTAGGGTTCCGTATTACTCAAGGAACCCTTATAGCTTAGCTCTGTCCGTCCATCCGTCTGTCTGTCTGTCTGTCCGCGCTTCTAGCTTCTGTAATTATGAATATGAATGGATGAAATTTGGTATAGTAATAGGTTGTGTATAGATCTCGGTTTTGGCATCATAAAACAATAATATTTGTTTGATTTTAGGGGTGGCTCTCCACACATGCGAAGTGGGGATGAAGAATATTTTTTCATTCTACCCCATCGTGTTGTTGGTACCGTTGAATAGGTACTTTAAATTTTAATTTAAATAAGGAAGGTATCACATGACTTTTTTACAAAGTGAACCATTTTCGAGTAATCGGCCTCCAAAGAGGTTTATATGTTGCCTCCTCAGACATATCCTGACATGCTCTTGGTTATTGTAAAGTGTTTTTAGGTACAAATAATTTAGTGCAGCCATAAAATGTTATGCGCTTGTTATTTTCCAATTCATGAATAATTTTATCGCCGATTCTTTGATGTAAACATTAATAACTACAAACGAAGATTTTATGGACGCTTTTACAAGCAATCATCATCATCATCATGTTACAAGAGCAGAAGTGGACAGCTGGCATAAAATGTTAACTTTTTTAATAAGGTAAAATTCATTATTTCGTTGACCGAATTCTAAAAGACGGTGGCTATTTTGTATAGCCCTTTTTGGGGTTCCGTACAAGGAGCCGTATCTAATTTTGATAAGGATTATTACTGTACCCGTCTAAATAGCTTCTGAAAATACCACATAAATATTATGTAATCATTTTTAAGTTTCCGTAGGGTAAAAACGGGAATCTATTAGGTACTCAGACATCGCTGTCTATCACCAGACGAACCGTGATAGCTAGACAGTTCAATTTTCACAAATCACAGATCACGTATAATCGGTATAATTATTTCTTTTGTTGGTATAGCAAAAAATACTTTAAAAAAAATTGTATAAATATTTAAGTGGGGCTCCCATGCAACACGGATCATATATATTTTTTTTAAAGTTAACGGACTTTTTGTAGGACTATTAAAGATATACATTTCCATCATCTATACTAATATTATAAAGACGAAAGGTTTGTTTGTTTGCATTGAATAGGCTCCGAAACTGCTGGAACGATTTTGATGAAATTTGGCACAGAACACTCACATGACACGGGGTAGGACATAGGCAGGTTTTCATAGCAGCAAAATGTACGGGGGATTTCCTTTTGTGCGCACGAAGTCGCGGGCGACACCTAGTACATTATAATATTTACGTGTATCTCTAACGGATTTCGCAGCGCACCCCAGAATAGCTCACAGAGTGCAGAATTTATTTCCTACTAACTTGACACTTATCGTTATATTTTGTATAGTTCACACAATATCTGCATAAATTATAGCCTATGTGTTATTATAAGCTATATTTTTGTACAATTTCAATTAAAAATTCAGTAGTTTTTGCGTGAAAGAGGTAAAAACTTCCATACATACTCACAAACTTTCACATTTGTAATATTAGTATTTAGTACGGAAGTAGGGATAGCTACTATGTAACTAATAAATAATATTAAGTAAATAGTTTAACACAATAAATAAGAAAAAGAAAATAGCCTGCGTTCATTCTACGCGAGTTCCAGAAAAGAAAGTTGAAAATCCCTGCTAAAAGAGCGCAGTTTAGCCGTCACTTGGCTTTTGAAAATACATTTTATTGAGGGGTCATTTATCAAAAATTTTGTCGATGATTAATATTCTTTTTGTTTCTGTTGGCCTGGTCACAATAAAAATTGTTGACGAAAAAATGTAAAAACATTTTATTTGTTTTGCAAAAATATGAGCGCCTGGTATTTTATTTGTTTTGCAACTAGCTTTAGGTAGAGTAAAATTTATATTAATTAATCGTTGTTGGCACGCAGTCGAGTTATGATTACCTAAAATAGCTTTTTAATTTACATGCTTGAAAGAACGATACTTTACTTACAAGTAAGTAGATTTTTTGCATTTTTTTTTATCTCTCGTCAAAATTGACGAAATTTTAGCTCTTCTTATCTTGTCTGGATTATAAATATTATGTACTCAACTAAGACATTAACCAATTTCAAGCACTTTTCATCGTAAGACCAATTTGCCAATCAATCTAAAATCTAAGTAGGTAGAATTTTTAAAAGCCACCAATTTTAAAAATACTGGTTGCTGTATTTTAAGATTGGTGGCTTTTAAAAATTTTCAGTACTTCATAGAATTGCTCTTAAAATTGCTACATTGTAGACATTCTGATCTAATTTTGAACGGCCGCGGCACGCCAAAGCAGGAAATTTGCAGGGTTACCACTTACCACATAAATCAATCAAGCAAATCGCCCTAGAGACTAAGCACCGTACGAACCCCTCGAGACAACAAAAACGAAAACAACAGCTACCAGGAACCTATAACTCGTAGGAGGTAAATGAAAATCCATTTTCCATCATGCTGCCCCGGTCAGTTTGCGCAATGAGCGGTACGGCGCGGCGCAATGGCGCTTACATAGGTCACTGAACTTTCCGTTTGCCCCGCCCCAATTTACAGAGTTGCAGTAACGTGCAGCTTTCACATAGACTAAAAAAGCACACAATTTACAGAAAGCTAAAAAATCTAAGTTGCTAAAAATTGTAATGCAAAGTTTTAGGTCTTATTTTTTCGTGAACATAATAATATTATTTAAAAACATTTTATAAACCTAATCTTTGAGCTTTTAATTTATGTGTTTATAAACAATATTATGAAGTTTGCTCATTAAGTGAAACAACTGAAACCGTGATTTCAGTCAATGTGAAAAGGTTCCTGTAAAACAACCCCTTTCATAATTCCTGTGTCCCTGGTACTGGAGGTCGCAACGCGGGGAGATTTTTCTGGGGACTAACACAGGTAGGGGCTACCATGGTAACCTAGGTAAGCTAGGACCAAGGGATCGTATATAATTCGTATGGTAACAAAAGTGTGAGTGCAATAAGAATATTGAACCTACAGGTCACTACAGAACTATCCGGAAAAAATTTGATAGTTAGACAATTAGCAGTCTAAGCGATGGCGATAGTTAAACCCTACCCTATATTTAATTTATGGTTAAATTAACCGTTTCTCCAAAACTACTTGCAAACATTCGTGTAAACTTTTGTATTTTTTATTTCTGTATTTTAAATAATAGGTCTTACCTATGAAATTGCCGTTCTGCAGTACTGGCCATTTCATATCAAAATAATTTTTGTTTGGCTAAGAATTCTAATTTCAAATTAATTTTATTTTAAATACATGGAATTCTTTTTCCAAAAGTAGTTATTTGTTTATTGATTAGTGTGAGTGTGAGAGTAAGAGTAACAATGACGATTTAAAGGCGATTTGGAAGCTGATGATACACAACCTGCGGCTGAATTAGCAGCAGCTTTCGACGTTAGCGTCAAAACAATATTAGTCCATTTGCGTCAAATTGGCAAGGTAAAAAGCTTGACAAATGGGTGCCCCACGAACTCAATGATCGCCAGCGCTAAGTACGCGTCGAGACGTGCCTTGCACTGCTCAACAGACACACAAATGAAGGAATTTTGAACCGCATTGTTACCTGCGATGAAAAATGGATTCTGTTTGATAACCGCAAGCGCTCAGCAAGTTGGTTGGATCCTGGTTCAGCACCTAAACAATGCCCTAAACGAAAACTTACCCCTAGAAAAGTGATGGTCACTGTTTGGTGGTCTAGCGCCGGTGTGATTCATCACAGCTTCTTCTTCTTCTTCAGCTTCTTCTTCTTCTTCTATCTTCTTCTTCTTCTAACGGGATGAGCATTACTGCAGATGTGTACTGTGAAGAACTGAACACAATGATGGAGAAGCTGGCACATCTCCAACCAGCATTGGTCAATCGCTCGTCTCCGCTGCTCCTGCACGACAACGCGCGACCTCATACTGCACAGGAGACGGTCTCACGTCTCAACGGCAAATTGCAAGAACTGGGGTTGAAAGCTCTCCGTCATCCGCCCTACTCACCAGACGTTGCGCCTACAGACTACTACTTTTTCCAAAATTTGGATAACTTCTTGGCGGGAAAAAAATTCAATACCCGAGAGGCAGTACAAAATGCGTTTGAAGAATTTGTTGCCTCCTTTGTTGTCTGTTTAAGAAGGGCATCAATAAACTGCCACTGCGTTGGCAAAGATGCATTGATTGCATGGGTGATTACTTCAATTAATGCAAATAAAAAATACATGAAAAAAATTCGTTTAAATTTTTTCATTCAACGGCAATTTCATAGGTAAAGACCTAATACCTCGTATCTTATAATTAATAAATCATTTTTTATTTTAAAATTATATCTTTTGTATTTTTGTGATCGCTTTTAATTATTATTGTTTATCTTTATTAGGCCCACTTGCGCAGATCTGGGTTGAAGTTACCGTAAGATATAAAAGTAGCCGAAGTTACTCCTTCATCAGCTATCTACCAGTGAATGTCCGGTCAAAATCGGTCCGGCCGTTTCAGAGATTAGCCAGAACAAACAGGTGTAGGAATGACGTCTAGAAAATTGTGCTCGAAGTGCATATCAGCACATAAATAATTGCAAAAGTTATAAACAATTAAAGAGGCCAAAAAGAGTGTTTTTGGTTTTTTGATAATAGTTTACAAGCTATTATTATTCATAATATATAGCTTAAATAGCTTAAATATATAGCTATTATATATTTAAGAAATGCAAAAAATATACTGAACAAGAGCAGGATATTTCCAATAAAAAACTCCTGATTACCGGAAATCTGAACTTCAATTATTTCAACACTGTTTTTTCAGTTTACTTACTTTACTTTATAGGCGAAAGTACACAAAGTTTTTTTTTTAAATTAAAAATCGTCTTAGTTATTGATAATCAATTTTTATTATTATTTTCCATTGCGAATTAATTCTTTAAAGTGTTTAAGCCATTTGTTGTCATATATTTTATTTCAATTTTTTAAATTAAAATTTACTGCTTTAAAAATATATATTTTATGCGACGTACCCATTATTACCGCCGCGCGCGTAACCCAAAAATGATGCGCGGAGACTACTACTTACTATTTAGTTAACTAATTAACTAGTTAACTTTCATTTAACGCCTGTTTTCAGCGTTAAATTAAAGTTAAATTAATGAAGATAGAGTTCCAGTTGCTAGGAGTTTTATATTGGAAATATCCTGCTCTTATTCAGTACATTTGTCGAATTTCTTAAATATTAATAGCTTGTAAACTATTAATAAAAAACAGAAAACTCTCTTTTTGGCCTCTTTGATTGTTTATAACTTTTCAATGATTTATGTGCTAATATTCACTTATAGCACGTTTTCTAGACGTCATTCCGAATCCAACGAGGGATCACCATCTCTATTTGACACGAAAATCAGTTTGTCGCTTAGACTCATGGAGCTAGTAAAAAGCTTAGACTATTATAATACGCCAAACCGATCAAGCAGTTTGTAGGCGTTCCGCGCAGTCTCTTACGTAGGTACTTAAATACTTTTAATTAAATTACTACACGTACGAAATACTATAAAGTATAAAGTTCGCCATGCCAATTACACGTACAAGATACATGCAAGATAACAATTTAGTGTAGTATAAGCTATTTGAAATCACTAACAGACAGAGAGATTTGTATGTATTATATGTATTTATTTATTTGTATGTTAAGATAATATGCTAAAGCTTTTTACCAGGAAAAAATAGAAGAAATGAGCTGTCTTAATTTTTCCGCGTATTGGCTAACTAATCTGATAAAGATAAGTTCGGTTTTGTGTGTGTATCGTATTGCATCACTCATTAGCTTTTAATGGGAAAATGAACCATGTGGCTGATGGCTCACGTGGGCTTGGTTGGCAATTGAATGGTTCGTGGAAATCTTCGGAAACCGTGTCCATTTACTAAGACGACACGTCACGTCGAGCTTTTGCTGATGCCACCCGGCCCGCGTAAATACAGTATCCCACGGGAGCACTGTGCTTTTTCTGCGTGTTTGTCCTGTGCCTGTGTTTTAATTCAGAGCCTAACTACTACTACCATACCGAATTTCATCGAAATCCGTTCAGTAGTTTTTACGTGAAAAAACATTCATCCATCCATCTATCCATCCTCGTAGACTTTCACATGTATAATATCTGTGGTAGTAAGAGTAAATGTTACCCGCGACCACGTGCGCGCAAGAGGAAGTCCCGTGCGATTTGGGAACAGTTTTGTTTGACGCGATTAAAAGTAGACTATGTCCATCCCCGTGATGTCCTCTCAATCTGTACCCATCAAAATAGACCCTGTAGCTTCTGAGCCTATTCATTGCAAACAAACAATGAAATCTTTCCTCTTTATAATATTACTAGCTTTTTGCAGCGGCTCCGCCCGCGTACAGTACCCCACGGGAACACTGTACTTTTACGGGATAAAATGTAGTATGTGTTTTAATCCAGAGCCTAAACTACTTCCATAACATATTTAATTAAAATCCGTTCAGTAGTTTTTGCTTGACAGAGTCACAAACGTTCATCCATTTATAATAGACTAATGAATTAAATTAATGAATTTTAATACAATAAAATGTATACCCATTAGATTTAGGTGTCTCCGAAGCGTCTCGTACAATTTATATTGAAACGATTTTCACAGATTACTAAATGGATATTGTCATGTCGAATGTCAACATACAGTCGGGCAAACAAAAGTTGAACCTGGTACATTTGCAAACTTTGAACTTAGCAACTATACGACCTTCTTTTTTATATACCATGGTGCAATGGAAACGGTCCCCCTGACCTTAATGGTGTGTGCGTTGTCGATACACAGTATTTTTTCAGAACCCCCCACGCTGTGTCAAGGACGTGCATAAGGGATGATAGGACCTAGATACTGGACGTGTTCAGTCTTGTGATTTAGGTCAATTAATAATGTTTAAATTTATTTATTAACTACTAGCTTTTGCCCGCGGCTTCGCTCGCGTAAATAAAGTGTTCCACGGGAAAACTGTACTTTTTCGGCATAGAAAATTGGCTATGCTTTAATCTAGAGCCTAAACTACTGCCATACCAAATTTCATCAAAATTTGTTTAGTAGTTTTTGCGTGAAAGAGCAACACACTTCCATCCATCCATCCTCACAAACTTTCACACTTATAATAGTACTTTAATGGCCGGTTTCAATGACCTATCTACCAGTAACTATTTGTTAAAAACGTCGTCATTCAATAATTTGCCGGTTTTTTGCGATACAAATGTAACGTTTTTAACAAATAGTTATTGGTAGATAGGTTATTTAAATGGGCCGTAAGACGACCAGTTAGTACTTCGTACGCGCAAAAGAAAATCCGCCGGAACCGTACATTATCCCGCGATTAAAAGTACCATATGTCCTATCTCTGGTCAACTCTATATTTGTTCCAAATTTCATCAAAATTGGTACAGTAGTTTCGGAGCCTATTCAATGAAAAAAAAAAAAGAAACAAAATCTTTACTCTTTATAATAATAATGTAAACAAGGTCTATCATTGTGCACCTTCCTGTTGATCCAATTTTGCTGTCTTTGTCTGATACGTTGGAAAATTTACTTGACAGACAGAGACAGCATTAAATGCTCACAAGTTGTGTTTAAATATTTTTTATTAGTAAGACAAAGTTTATAGCAAGACAAAAATAATTATGTACCTAATTAATGAACAGAGAAAACTATGTCTACAGTACAGTCCCTGCCAAACTCGTATTTAGACCTTCTTACAATTAGGTTTAAAGGTGATCGCGACTGTACATAATCGTATGCATAAATTCTATAAAAAAAATTCAAAATCAGAAATACACCGAAACCTGAGATCAAAACAACCATTTACCAAGAATACATCAAAAACAAAGGAAATGCGTAGTATGAACCCAACGGCTAATCTAACCTAACCAAGAGCATGTCGGGACATGTCTAAGGAGGGTTCCGTAACTATCAACGCGTAATAGGTTTTTTTCAAATTACTCCAAAAGTTAAAGTTCTATTTCGCTTAAAATAATTTTCCCAAATGGTTTTTAGCATGATCTGTCAGCATGGAAACTTACAAGTTTCTATCTTCTATAGTTTAGAAATGCTAGACCTCCCCTAGCATTTCGAAACTATAGGTATCTCGTATAGTTTCGTAAACTTAAAAGCCACTTTGGAGGCCGATTAATCTAAAATGGTCGACTTTGTAAAAAAGTCATGTACGAAACATTACCTTTATTTTAAAAGACCTATTTAGCAATACCCCACATGATGGGGTAGATTGAAAAAATATTTTTCATCCCCACATCACATATATGGAGAGCTACCCCTAAAACATAAAATTATTATTATTTTTTGATGCCAAAACTGAGATCTATACACAGTCTTTAACTATACCAAATTTCATCCATTTATATTCATAATTACAGAAGCTAGAACCGCGGACAGACAGACACACAGAAAGACGGACGGACAGAGCGTAGCTATAAGGGTTCCTTGTGTATTATGGAACCCTAAAAATAACCCAATCGTAACCTGGATTTGAACGAGACTCTGCTCCATAATCCATAAGCTCTAATTCATGTATTTAGTAACATAACGGACCGGGGACCAGGATAAGTGGTGCACATAGTTATATGTAACAGGAGCGTGAGGTCATGACTCCGGGGTCACATTTGGTTGTTCGTTCAGAATAAACAAATAAATTCAATGAATACAATGTTTTCTTTGTTTCGCAAACGTAGATCTTATGCTGGGTAAGTACAGTCGCGGTAGGTACATGAATGCTTGGCAGATTGATCACTTTGATCGTCTCGCTCGCTCAACGACGCGTCGGGATTTAATATTAACTTCAAAAGTATGTACTGTCAAAATGCTTATAATAATATTATTATAATTAAAGTTCATCGACCTATGACGACCGACTATTTTTATATAAGTACCTAAATAAAAAAAATGTCGAGTCATTGTCAATCAGTAAGCGAAGTGATGATGATGAATTATATCTTAGAACACTCTCGATCACGTCAGCTTTCAAACAAAAAAAAAACTAGATCAAAATCGATTCATCGGTTTGGGAGCTAAGATGCCACGGAGTAAGGACACACAGACAGACACAAATACAATGCATTTAAAATTTTCTTTTGTTACATGGCTACCCGCTTACGTAACATTTTATCTAATGTTATACAAACGGTATTTTGTTTTTTATATTTTGTAGAACTCAAAAGCTTTGTTTATCCTCAAACAATATCCTTAAACGTTCATTGAATAACTTAAGGCTAATAATATGTGGTAATTCACCGGAATCGCGTCACGAAATACACTACGATAAGCAGTTTGTAAATATTTAACTTTAAGGTTTGCTTAAGGCATAAAATACTTAAGTATTAATACTTAAGTAACGTGTAGGTAGAACTCGTAGGCCTTGCAACTACAGATGGGCAAAGCACCGGGTTTAAACCCGGTGCTTTGGTAAAAACCCAATAAACACCCATAAACTCCCATAATCACCCAAAAAAATAGGTTTTTACGTATTTTTTTGAAAATATGTAAGTAATACCAATAAATTATTTTTATAAATTGTATTGATGAATTCTACAATATTAAATAAAACGTTAACTAATAATATTTCAGGAAATTTTAAAAATCTATATATAATAAAATGAAAGTAATTAATTTTCAGTGTTTTCATGTTGCAGTTGATCAACATGTTGGCCTTTTGCTTCCCGTAGATACTTTAAAATTTCTTCATAACACCTCGTTCGCACACATGGCCGTATATATTTAAATTCTTGAGCCACTAACAGTCCGAAATACTCATTTCTTTTATCCTCTTCTCCATAAATTAAGCATTTAGAACAGTTTGTTTCTTCTTTCAGTAAATTTTCTTTTACTTTATCCTCGTTTTTTTTCTTTGTTGCGACGACGCTGGGTAAATCATCTGGACACTGGGTCTCACTATCGCCAAATATATTTGGAGATCGGCTTCGGCTACGGCTTGGCAGACATTTTTTTCTTTCTACAATTTTAAATTAAATTTATTAGAATAAATGCTTCGAACTCACGCGATCTAAGTACCTTTTGTGTTTATTATACCTTACCTACCTAGGTATAAAAAGAGTACTTACGTAGATTTTCTTTTAATAACTGTTTTATACGAAGATCTTGATCTCTCAAATTAGCATCCATTTTACTTCCAGTGATTATCAACTAAATTAATAATCCACAAAGTATTAAATAACGTTTTTATGAAATATTTAGCACAAAAACAATACCCTTTAAATATCGATCGTCAGTAACTGTGGCTGACTTACCTATATTCTAGCAAGCAGGACTGCCAGATGTGAAGGGGAAATCCCCAATAAATTGTTGCATGTGACTGATGATGTGAGCATGTTCGTTTCATTATTCATAATAAAAATGTTGCCAGGTAACCAAAAAGTCGTATGTTTTTGTGCGAATTACGATCATAATCTTTACGATCGTACATTAAAAAATAGACAAATAATAGTATGAGTACGATTTAAATCGTATATCTGTCAACCCTGCTAGCAAGACAGCGACAAAATCACGTTGCATAACAATGTAGCCCAAGCTTATATCTTATGAAATATACGGAAGAGATACGGACTTAGAAAAAACAGAAATGTTGTTCTTTGTGGAAGTCATTGATGAAATTCTATGTATTTTAGCCCGCAAACTTTCTTCAAACAAAAACAGCGCCATCTAGTATCGAGTTCTGTAATTATCTCTTTGTTTATGGATTTGAAGTAAGACCGCCACGCATGCAATACATTATGACTGGGGATTCCCCTATTCGTCGACGCTGAATATGAGGCGACGACAATCACTGTCAAACGTGTTCACTATTACTCTGACTCTGATAACGTGACTTCCTGGTAACGTGTTAGGTAGGAAAAGCAGTAAAAAAGTGCATATTAAGGGAGCAGATTTGAAATAATATTTATACTTAACAAGAAATAATTAAAGGTAAGTGGATTTTTGAATGATACAATTATATCATGATCACTTAACAATTTTAACTTAAAATTAGATGTATTATTACAAGCTTTTATTTAGCTTGCGTTATGTAAATAAAAGTATGTAGGTATGTTCGTATGTTGATGCAATTATCCTCAATCCTCAACCGACTGGGATAAAATTTTCCATACACGTTTATTTTGGATGATAGTGCATAGTTAGCTGAGAGTCGTCATTGGATAATAATGGTGGATAGCCTAAGATGTGTACTAGATATTTATTTTTAACATAATATGCGTAAGTACCTAATCGAATTAAAGAAGTTGCTGAGAAAAATACAGAACAATACGATAATAAACTAGCGTCTGCGTTTAATCCTCCGAGGAGATGTAATTTTACAAAGGTTTTTTGTATTTATTTTAATTTTTTTTAATAAATTTATTGTAAATAACAAGAAATAATCATTGTAAAAAAATAGGCACTCTATTGTTGAATTTTCGTCAGACCAACTAATCATCGTTCATTTTTTTAGGTTCAATGGGGAGACCTAAAGATTTACGCATATGGGAGCACTACCGTACTTTACCAAACAAGTCTGTTTCTTGCAAGCTTTGTAATAAGGTCTACAAATTCAGTAATGCTGCCAAAATGCTTCAACATCTTATCACTTGTCCAAAATCTCCAGAAACATTAAAATACTCTATGAAACTTATAAAAGATAGCTCGTCCAAAACCAAAATGTCTGGACTGTCAGAGATAGAGACAAATGATTCTTTTATAAGCCCCTCGTCGTCTGCTAACACTACAATAAATGCTGAGTTTCAAGACACCGATGATTATATAAAAACAGAATTAGCGAGAGCTATATTTGTAACAGGGACGCCACTATCGATGGTGCAACATCCTTTATGGATACAATTTTTCGAAAAATTGCAACCAAAATTTAAAATACCTTCACGTAAAGCTTTAGCGACAAAATACTTAGATAAAATATATAGAGAAATGCGTTTTGAGTTAAATGAGGAACTAAATGCTTGTAGTTACTTACACCTTCAGTGCGATGGCTGGTCTAATTTAAGAAATGAAGGAATAATAAACTTTCTTATATCAAAACCTCAACCTGCATACGTTAAAAGTTTGAATACAGAAAGTAATCCTCACACTAGTGAATACCTTAGCCAAGAAGTTGAAAAAGTAATGAAAGTATATGGAGCAAATAAGTTTCTTGTACTTATTGGCGATAACGCTAGAAATATACAAAAGGCATTCGAATTAACAAAACTCAAATATCCACATGTTGTTCCTCTCGGTTGCTGTGCACATATCCTTAACTTGTTGTGCCAAGATATTGTAAAGATACAAGAAGTAACTGTGTTTATTATGCAAGCCATAAATATAATAAAAACTGTTAAAAGGAGTCAACGATTAAGTTCCTTGTTGATAAAATCAAGGCAGGGTGAAGATTCTACACAAACACTAAAATTGCCTTGTGCTACAAGATGGGGAAGTCATGTTACTTCGTTAAAAAGTTTGAAAGCAAATAAGATAGCTTTGCAAATATTAACAGTTAGAGAAGATGTGGTAATTTCAAGAGATATTAAAGATTTAATTCTAAGTGATGATTTCTGGACGAAGACAGGGGAATGTATAAGTATTTTGGAACCAGTCACTGAAAGCATATTTTACTTAGAGAGCGACCAGAATCGTTTGCATCGCACATACATTACATTTAGAGATGTACAAGCTAAGATACGTTTTGCATTAAATGAGATTTCGACATTGAGCGAAGAAAGCAAACAGCAGATTCTAACATCAGTATCTTCAAGATGCAATATGGCAATGAGGCCAATACATTTTGCAGCATATATTCTAGACCCCAGGACTCTAGGAGTCGAACTTACTCAAGAGGAAGAACTTAAGGGTATGGAGTTTATCTACAATTTAAGCCAACACTTAAGTTTGTCAAATGTAATGGCAGATTTGGCGTGTTATAAAGCTAAAGAAAACTTTTGGGCCAGAGGATTTGTATGGAGCTCATTAGATAGCATTGAGCCCCTAATATGGTGGAAAGGTATTTGTGGTTCCACTGAGTTAAGCAAAGTAGCGATTCGTATTCTATCAGCTCCCTGTACTTCGGCAGCCACTGAGCGTTCCTTTAGTATCCAAGGCTACATACATAATAACAAAAGAAATCGACTTACAACTGAAAGAACTGAAAAAATTTCATTCATTTGTTATAACTGGAATCTTAAACATAAAGCTGAATGCGAGGACATTCAGTTTAATGAAGAAAATACCTTAGAAGCTTTCATTGAGCAAGTAAATGAACATAACAGTTTAGACGAAATAGAGCCTATCGAACCTATACAATTCATCGCTTGTAATAACTCTGAATCTGACAGTGATTGACTGTAGTTTTACATTTTACTTTCATCTCTTTCTTAATAAACTCAAAATCAAATTAAAAGTTTTTTATTCTGTAGGCTGCATAATAATATTGTCTATGTCCAGTATAGTGGACGTCTTGCGGCTGAGATGACGATGATGAAGTACAAAATCATAAACACCCAAAAATTTGGGTCTTTATGGGGTTTAAACCCAATAAACCCAAAACACCCGGTTTTTACCCACCAGACTTTAAACCCACCCAGGTGGATTGCCCATCTCTACTTGCAACCAAATTATATAATTTTTGGTAGAATTAATATTATTTAAAAAAAATATGTTAAAAAAAATAATATAACATCATTAAATTTATTTAACAATGATGTATATAGTTATAAAAAGAAAATTAAACATTGAAAAAGTAAAAAATTACATTCTGTCGACCGTGACAGGACTCGAACCTGCAATCTTCGGATCCGAAGTCCGACGCCTTATCCATTAGGCCACACGGTCTATGTAACACGTTACGAAATAGTCGACCAGTTGACGTGCGGCAAGCCTCCCGCAGTGACGTCACCCGTTACGTAATGCGGTCGTTCCCCGTGACCTTGATGATGTCAGCGTACGCCCTGCGAGCATACACATATTGAAGATTAGCTTTTGCGCGCGATTTCGTCAGCTTGGATCTCCATTGCACACTCGTGGGGTATGTATTTCAAAAAATCCGTTTTTAATGGATTTAGATTTTAGATATAGTCATTATAACTATCTGAGTGCCAGAATTCAACGCAATCCGTTCAGTCGTTGATATTTCACTATACAAAATTTAGTACTCCATTTCGCCCCTTTAGGGGTCGAATTCCAAAAAAAAACTACACGTATCTATTCAACAATTTGTGTTTATCGGACATTCAATTTCATGAAAATCGGGACAGATTTGAAATATTTTTCATACAAATTTTCAACCCTTATTTTATACCCTTAAAGGTTGAATTCTCATAAACCCTGAAACACGTATTTAATTAAATGTATTTAAGAGTGTGGCGGACCAATTAGCGCCACAATCCTGAATCGCGCTACCGAAGTTTTCTATGATCGGCATCCATATTCCCACAAGAGCATGAATCTCAATTTTCGTCGAAACCGGAGCAGAATAAAAAAAATCATAGAAACTTTCAACCCCTTTAAGGGTGGAATTTTTCAAAACCCCTTCTTAGTGCACGTCTACATTGTAAATTAAAACTACTGTCCAAATTTCACGTTTCTACTATTAGCGGTTACGGCTGTGCGAGCGTCTATACGTCAGTCAGGCAGTGGGGACATCTCCTTTTATATAAATAGATGAGAGCTCATAGGTGATAGGCCATAGCTCCTTAACTGCTATTTTGCTGTGTAAAATTCACTTTTGGGTTAAAGCTACCTGTGTACCAGGATAAATGACGAATGGGTGTTTTTGTAAGTGTAGTACGAAAAAAAAAACATAATCAAGTAGGTATTTTACATATAATTAACGTATTAGCAAATCAAATAAAAACGCATTAATACCTGTGTCTTTTCATTAAAGATTTTTCACAAACTGCATTTCATTCCTCCTTTCTACATTTACGTCATGTGTCCAGCACCAGTCTGTAGTTAGTAGTTATTATTTATTACTTAGGACATAGGCTTCTTTTTATTGCGGGAAAACATACGGTTGCCGTGGGATACTGTATTAATGCGGGTGGACCCGCGGGCAAAAGCTGTTACCTACTTTTGCCCGCGCCGTTAATAAACAAATTTTTTTATTGATCAGAAAAATCAAAACAAGGAACCGCACACGTACAGTATTGAATAATGATACCTAGTTGAATAAAACATCGCTGCGTGCCACTTAGTATTCAGACATCGTTGAAAAAACCCTAAAATATAACAGGAGGAAGGAAAACGTGGATGTAGGTTACGACTTACGACATTGACATGACCAATACCTGAGAATTAAGAGCCCTATTACAAATCTGCACTCTGTGAGATTGGGTATTGGAAGCGTTCCCGACTTTTCGCATTTTGTAGTAATTTTGCAGTTGTATTTATCGTTTTTACTGAAATAGGTTAATAAATTCATGCTTTAAAATTATAAAATCTTTATTCCTCATGAAGTAACAATTGTTCTCGTATAAATTCACCTTAATAATATTATCGTAAATAGGAGTAATTCACAGATAACTAAAATGATTTTCGAAGTTGTTAGAATAAGAATAGAATAGAAGAAGAGAAGAAGCTTAGAATAAGGTTTTTTTCTATATTAAATCAAAGATATTTCAAAATTCTAAGGCCGCTACGAACTATACGACTATATAGGAGATAACATTCACATTTTATTATTTCATTTGCTTAGAACTCAAAAAAATGCCTTCGCGAATTTTATAAAAATCTTTCTCTGCAATTTTGGGTTTAATTAAAAGCAAAATTTACAAAAAGCGAGGCCGCTACGAACTAGGCCAATACCAAACCAAAGCTATTCTGCACTATTCAATATGTCAAAATTCTTAATGTATCATTGTTACTGACATCAAGAACGCCATAATTGGCCATTTTACGCAAAAATCACAGACGAGATGTAATATGCCTCTTAACCCTAAGACCAAAAAAAAAGTGAAAAAAAGAGTTCTGCGAACCACAAACTGAGGCCGGTCTAAACTTCACCTCACCGGGTGTAAATACAGTATCACGCAAACACACATAACGAAACTACGCTTTACATTGTAAGGTGACCTGTCGCGGTGTGTGGTTTTCAACCGACTTCAAAAAAGGAGAAGGTTCTCAATTCGACTGTATTTCTTTTTTTATGTTTGTTACCTCAGAACTTTCGACGGGGTGAACTGATTTTGTTGATTCTTTTTTATTTGAAAGCTGGTGGTTCCCGTGTGGTCCCATTTCAATTTGGTCCAGTTCTGACTATGAGAAAACCATATAATATCTTAAATTTTTACTTTGGAAGTCAGTTTTAATTTTTTGTTTTTAAAAATATTTTTTTTCATGTCATTTTTCTGTTTAAAAATAATCTAGTTTCTGTTTGACACAGCTAAGTATTCATTTTTTTATTTGGTCTGAGCCAATACCTATAAAAAGAAAATGTCTATCTGCGCATGTACTCATAAGTTTAAAAACCGGCCAAATGCAAGTCCTACTATTATGCTACTGCTGGTACCATTAATATTTCAGTCGACTTTCATCATTTTGTTTACGTTTGGACTAAATTGGTTTTAAAATCTGAACAGAGTTATATTAAACTCGCTATAAAAATATATAAAAATATTCTCGCAATTAGGGGTCTGTATTTAAAATCAGTATGTAAAATTTATTTTTCCCCTTTTTGTTATGACTTCTGAAGGACGTGTGTACTGAACCTGGGTAAATTATTGGTGCCACATTGGATCCATTCTTGCCCCACGTCCCGGGTCTGCGCACATTATAGACAAATTTTGACCTCGCTTAACCGACTTTCGTAAAAGAGAATAATATTATGAAGTAGTAATTTAGATTTGAGAATTAAGCCTCGGACAACATTATCCGGAGTCCCTCCGGCCGAAAAAAATCAGCGCTGCAAATATAACTCTGCGCTTTAGACAATGGAGCTGAAAATCGAACACACGATCATTGAGTTTTTAATTAGCTGACATGTGTTACATTCGATTTTCAACTCTGTTGTATAAGCGCAGATTTCTATTTCCAGCGCTGTTTTTTCCGATCTTAGATAGTGATTTTTTTTGACCTGCATGTTATAACGGCAAAAAAATTACGCCAAACATTACGAAAGGAAAATATTACTAGCAAATTGAAGAATATAACAAATTTTAATATGAACATAAACTCCATAAATAATAATTTATTGCATCGCAAATTATTTTGTTCAAATATTATTAGTGAATATGATCATAATTTCCACAGTTGATATCTTACAGTAACTATTGTTACTATTAGTAAGGCGTCCCGTTAAAATCTGACGTATAACCTATGTTGCCGGTCAGCGCTAAAATGCAGATTTCGACGAAATTTCGTATGAGTGCACTAGCTTATATTATTATATTCGGAATCTACATAAAATTTGTTTTAATAAGTATTTAATATAATCTAAATAAAAATGAACAAGTGAAATTATTCTAATAAGAATATCGCACAAGTTTGTAAAATCACACTTTCGTTGTCGAAAAAAGCATTTAAAAACAATTTAAGACGCTAGACACATTATTAAATGACTAATTATATTAAAAACGAGTTATTTTATTATTATAAATTAGACACAATATCTTCTGTTTAAGAAAATTGCAAAAAATATGGTTTAAAGCGAATGCGTTATTTCAAAAATAATCATTGTAAGAGACGTGAGTTCAAAAGCCTTTTTGGATCTGATTATCCACATAAAATGTGTTTTTTGTGGTCTCCTATTAAACCTTACCTAATATAGTTTGTTTTAAAAAAAATCATGTATATTTAGTGGCTCGATCATTATAAATCTTAAAATACAAAAAAAAAACGGTAAAAATACCACTCTTACATAACAGGCTGATAAAAGTTTAACGGTTTGATGTTTTTACATATGAGCTGTTTGTTCTTTATCTTTTATATCTTTGGAGTCGTCTTTGTAAAATTTTTTAAATGTTTTTGTAAGACATAAAAATTAACTTAATTGACTATTTTACATAAAAATATTAGTCGTCTCGTCAATTTTTTAAAATGTTTTTGTAAGACATAAAAATTAACTTAATTGAGTATTTTACATAAAAATATTAGTACTTTAGATTATAGATTTTAAATAAAAAGTATATTATATTTTATTTATTTATAGTTATATCTATCATACAGTTTTTATGTTTTAGTATGTTTTTTATACGAAAATAAAAAAGTGGGTTGTATGTAGAAAATAAAACCGACTTGTAGGCGACTCCACAGTCTGTTGTATGTTCATTATATAAATTTTCGACGCCATTTTGCTTTGAAAATGCGTCCCGACACCGTACAACGTTTACTAGCAAATATAGTATTATTATTTTTTATTTTCTGATTTATTTATAACACTAACTAGTTCTTTTATTATAGTAAAACAATCGTTAATAATATTTTATATTATTAGAAGTTAAATATTATGTACCATAAATATTCTTACTTTATTATAATACAAAACTGTTTTTGTAACGGTTATTATTTGGGTTGGTATATGGACGCAACTAGATTATAAAATACAAGTTCATAATAGCAAAACTATGACGAAAATTGATATTACCTTTATTTTAGATAAAATTAGCTACTTACCAAAAACATTCTTAACAAAATTTCACTTCACAACACACTGTAATCCAGTCGCGAAGCAATTTATAATATACTAAACAATGAAAGCAAATGGACACCACTTAAGTTGTTTTCAATTGGCTGTAGCTTTTGATATTTGTTAGGATTATAAATGTGTGTATGTTAGATTTGTCATCCTTTTCATTAGCTTCAATATTAAATACATTAAAAAGAGACCACCATATATTTTTTGTACGTAATTTAATTGGTTTTTGGTACTATTACCCAACTGCCGAATCGACCGTACAACGGTGATGGGGCGCGGGGCGGCTATGAGCGTATTAATACTTGGAGGCGTGCACAGCTACAACGTAACATTGATGTTTATTATTTTTGGGCGCCTTTTTAAAATCGTCGTGTACACCTGCGTTTATGACAATATTTGGTCAAGTTTGAAAAATATTGATTTTTGGTGTTTTGTTGACAAATTGTGGTTTTTTTACAGATTTGCGGCCCGTTAGGGTTTTGTTAAAATAAAAAATGGTACGCAATCATGAAAAGGTTGGTCATGCCTGAGCGTAATAGATCGTGTAATATTAAAGGTTTTATTACCTCTTTTAGTGGATTAATGGCATTTTCATATTACTAAAAACAATAACCTATAAACATACTTACTGCTCTCGCAGTCTGCGTCTGCTGAATGAAGCTCCGTCTCTGCTACATTCAATAAGATGTGTGTCTCTATAATGATATATTCGAACAGTATGTTATAATTATTTCATATAATATTGAGTATAGGAATTTAATAATAATAAATACTTTATTGGAAAATAATTTACATTTAGGTATTAAACCTGCCAAACTGCCTAGCAGTTTGTCGGCAATTATTTATCGACGTATTTGCCGACAAAAATTGTCTTAATAGGTTATTGAAATACCGTGCAAGTCACTTTGATATTATAATATGCAGCGATTATTTAATTAGGTTTAAACTTAGAGGTTAATTTAATTAGGTCACTTAACCGACTTCCAAAAAGTAACTCAGATACAGGCTACTGAGTTGCAATCCAACTCTGTAGCCTGTATCTGTGAGAAACTTAGCAGATATTTTTATAGATGATATCCACTGATCTAATAGTTTTGATAATATAGTATTGTATTTATTTATGTCATCAGCAGTACAAATTTGTATCGTTTACCACGATAAAAATATACGTACATATTATTTAAAAAAAATCTAAATTGAGGTCAATCCAGTAAATACAATCACTGCGTGATTTACCATCCCAGTCCCGCTGGAATGCGGGATTGCAATTTGGATGCGGGATTTGATGCTTCGTAAGACTATATTCTATAGTGTGCACTGGGTACTGGCGCCACTGATAACCCCGAGGCATCTCGGCCGGAGTATTTTGCCTTTATCAATGGAAAATTTCTCTATTTTTAAACAAAAACGGAAGTAACGACTCATTGTAATCTGTGTCATGTGGTTTGAATAAGATGGATATTCAATTATTATCATAAGAAACATATAATTGTTAACTAATAATCGAACTAGACTGTTTGATGCATATGACAAAATAGTTTTGTCGCCAGAGGGTCGGACGCCGTAAAACTCAATTCTCCACAGATGGTGTATTTCTGTTGCCGCTATAACCACAAACATACATAAGTACTTTATGATGATTAAATTGTTTTTTTTTAGTCAAAATGGTTGAGATTCGTCGGTTGATCGGTTCCCCATCAGTTACGACGTAGTTCACCATATTACTAGGAATACATAATAACAATAGGTATCGGTCGAAACAAAAGTCGAAACAAAAATTGATTTGGACGAGGAAAATTACTGCGATCGAAATATGACTCAGTATCTTACTAGGAGCGCAGAAGTTCTTAAGTAGAATAGCATTTTAGTAGATGTTATAAAGATAAATTGATGTTCCCCAGCCAATGTTCTCAACAAAGTTCAAGATGATATGTTATTGTTTTGGATTGTAACGGTATTATTGCAGGATTTAATTAGCAGAATCAACCTTCATCTCTGATCCAATTTAATATTTTTGCAAATATAAATATTAAATACGACTGAAGTGTGTCATCGTCAAAGATTTCAAAACTAAAGATGAGGCTATGACGTACTTACATTTGACAGAACAAATCTTCATACAAGACAAAGTAACGCCATCTTGGTTTTCATCATACCTAATATGTCAGCCATATTGATTTCACAATAGGTACCGAAAATGTCAAAATGGCCCCGAAAAACTCCAAAAGTGGGGCCATTTAAGTGGGGACAGTTTTTGCCTCAACAAGCCTCGTCTATAATATGTGACTTATATTAATAATATTAAGTGGGTGGTAGGGGTAGATACCTAAAAAGTGTTTATTGTTTGTGTTCCTGTGATTCTATAGCCAGTCAGTTTAGGTCAAGACCAAAACTATACATTTTTGATTTTAGATTCAAATTCAAATTTATTTATTTGCTTTAAATGCTCATTTTTGCGTTAAATGCTCATTGATTCAAGGCTTACTTTTAGAATTTAACCATAGTAAAAGGACACGGGTGAATCCTGCCCGATTTTCTATCAAGAGCGGCCAAGTTTCGAACATTATGTGGTTTTATAGTACTTAAAATGTTAGTATATAAAAAATGTATAATAAATTATTTTTAGGACTTGGGAATAAAAAGTTATGAAACTCATCAGAGAATTCATGGGCAAAATACGTACTTATCTGTGGTAATCGTTATCATCATATCTGTATAGTCTATAGTTATCATGCTGTAAATTGTCAATTTGAGGCGTAAAAGTTCCATCTAGTGGCCTAAATAGATATATTTATTTTTTATTGGAGTATAAAGTTATTTTCTTTTCCTATAGTCCAACAGTTTAGTACTACTTTTATGAAAAAAAAAATGTTACTTGGGGTGTGAAATAGATCCCTCTGTACTATTATATGTACTATATACCAAGAAAAATAATAATTATATTTTTGGTTTTCGTAACGTGAAAGCGACATCTATCATTTATGATTTATCTATTAGCATATTGCGTATACAAACAAACTAGTTATTAATTTCATTACATAATTGACATCACAAGTAATAGATATCGCTTTTCCGCAAACCGCCACTAGGGCAATTTATTGAACAATAGGTTAGGTTATATGTAATCAATTATCTTTTATCCCCCGAGTTTGATGTATAATATTATTGCTTCTTTTGTTCCTATGTTCATAAAGTACAACATACAATAAATACTTTTTGCGGCCACGTATTTTAATTACCAGGCAGTAAATGAACGTATGGCGACTTGCCGGTCTCCTTTCTAAATGACATTGAATCAATAAAAAGAACTTGTTTTCTTCGTAACTATCAGGGAGTGCGGCTTATTAAAATATTCTTGACCCAGAAGCAAGGATCAGCGAAGTGACCTTAGAACAAAGGAATAGGGCCGGCGACCTTTGCCAAGTAATTAAGGCAATTTAGGGCGTCGCGTGCTTCAAATAGAGCAGTGCTTAAGTTGAGTGACTCTAATATACGCCTTAATTTTCTTAATTAAGATAGGTGGATGAACGCGTAAGGGTCGGTACATACCAAGACGCGTCACAGCGCGCACTTTTTGAGATAGCGATTCAAAATTGATATTTATTTAGGTAGTACATCTACAATGAGGGATTTTAAATTCGTGACATCCGACAGCTTTTTGACACGACAAGGATCGTCGGGCTACCAAGCGCCGCCTGGTGACAAAAAAATAATCGAAAATTCTTATTGGCCGTTTTTGACAGTATCACTTACGCCACCAGATGACGCTTTGTGTGAGTTGGGTCTGCCCCCTAACGGCAGAAAAAATATTAAAAGCTATTTAAATAAGTTTTTTTTAAATAAATTAAGAAATAATTATGTATTACAACTTGATAAAAGTAAAAATAATTAGGATTTTATGTGTAGTTTTGCAATTGATATATGAATTTCGAAGTCACAAAAAACTTTAAATATTTTTTTACAACTTTAATGTAAAAAGCCTGCATAATTATTTTACATACATCAAATACAAAAAGATTTACTATGGTATGGATGAACATAAACGCGCAAACTTCGGAGATATCAGAAATTTTGTTCATATGCACAAAATTTCTGTTATCTTCAACATCTTGCCATACATTTCGTAGCAACATTAGTAGCGTGTGACGTCACCTGCTTGTACAAATTTTTTGTGGGGCGTTTTCACGAGACTTACAAAAGTAGGAAAATACCGTATCGCGACTTGCACTGCGTCACGCAGCGCGGTGCCGCTCTTGCAAAGAATCGAGTTTCTTTATGTGTGGTGAATAAAGTTCAATTTTTTAAGGTTTAAGGTTTAAAAATTCTTTATTTCTCAAAAGATTACAAAATAACATACGAGAAATACATTTTGTGACTTAAAAATAATTAAAAATCTATCGCTATTATATATAAAAAGTACGCACCGTCGCGACTCGGTGTGAGCTGACCCTAAGCCAAAAAGTTGTTTCTGTTTGACAACAGACTTTAAGATACGAAATGTAATTTATGAATAAACTAGCATGAGCTCGTGGCTTCGCCCGTGTGAAATTAGGTTTTAAACTTTCATCCCCTATTTTACCCACCTAGGGGCTGAATTTTAGAAAACGCTGAAATATGTAATTCATTATATTGTCCGTACTCAATTCTTACGAAATATCATACAAATATGTCCAAGGAATTAAAAGTTTTATACTAACATTTATCCCCTATTTTACCCCCTTAGGGGTTGTATTATTTTTAAAATCCTTCCTTAGTGGATGCCTACGTCATATGAAAAATACATGTGCATAATTTCAAATTTCTAGCCTTAAGGGTTTGGCCTTGATACATCAGTTAATCAGCTTTGCCTTTTATTATCTTATACTTTAAACGAGACAATCTTGTATACAAGTCTGACCATAAAAACTGTTACAATTTAAAATAAACAAAATATTACATTTGAATTTGGAATCTGTCATTTTTATATTATGATTGTTCATCGTGTTTTCTTATTTTGGCGCCAATACATTGTACAATATTTTGCGATATTAAAATTGAGTGGGGTGATAAAGAGAACCGAATCGCTGTGATTGCATTACACAAAGTAGGTATGGCGCCAAATGCAATTTTTTAGTATTAGTAAAATGTTTGTGTACCGAGCTTTTAATAGGTACAATGAGACCTCCTCTGTTTGTGACAGAAAAAGATCTGGCCTTCCACGTAGTGTTCGTACGAAAAAGGTGGTCAAAGCAGTATGGGAAAGAATTCGAAGAAATCCTGTCCGAAAGCAAAAGATTTTATCTCGGGAGATGAAGATAGTACCTAGAACCATGTCGCATATTTTTAAAGATGACTTAGGAATAGCAGCATATAAGAGACTGGTCATTTCTTAACTGATCACTTCAAAAGAATAGGGTGGTAAAGTCGAAACAACTACTGAAGCGGTACGCAAAGGGAGGTCACAGAAAAATTTTGTTTACGGATGAGAAATTTTTTACAATTGAGCAACATTTTAACAAACAAAATGACCGTATTTATGCTCAAAGCTCTAAGGAAGCTTCCCAATTAGTCGACAGTGCAACGTGGGTATATCCGACTCAGTGATGGTTTGGTGGAGTATTAGCTATGAAGGAGTGACCGAACCATACTTTTGTGAAAAAGGTATCAAATCATCGGCATAAGTGTATCAAGATACCATTCTTGAGAAGGTAGTGACGCCCCTTAACAACACCATGTACAATAACAAAGAATGGTCCTTCCAGCAAGACTCGGCGCCAGGTCATAAGGCTCGGTCTACGCAGTCTTGGTTGGAAACGAACGTTTCGGACTTCATCAGAGCTGAAGATTGGCCGTCGTCTGGTCCCGATCTTAATCCGCTGGATTATGATTTATGGTCAGTTTTAGAGAGTACGGCTTGCTCTAAACGCCATGATAATTTGGAGTCCCTAAAACAATCCGTACGATTGGCAGTGAAGAATTTTGCGTGTTTTTTTTTTTTTTTTTTTTTCGGGTCTATGCTAAGGGTCGGGTTATATCGGGTCGCTGTAGCTAAGTCGGACTATAACTAGCCTGGTGGCTAGTTTATTTGGTTAGAGTCGATGGGAGGGTTTGACCCTCCCTAACATCACCCGGGTGATGTTCAGACCGGATATTGAGGACAGCTACGGATGTGAGCTATTATTATGACAGGGGAGACGCGGGTCTCTCCTGCTAAGGGGTCCGACCCCTTCCTCACTCGCTGATGAGTGAGGTTGCTCGCGCGCGGTAGCAGAAACTAGTGGCGTGCGAGTTATCGCGATAGAGGAGCTCTCGTTTTGAGTGGTATCGGTACTGAGAGGGCCGTCCCTCTCCCCTTCCGCGTACGGTCGGGATGACTCGCGCGCGTAAGTCCTAATATCGATGAGGTTCGCGGTATTGATAGAGCTCTCTATAATAATATCGCGGTCGCGGGCACTATTTAGGAGTGAACCTAGTCTACTGGGATGCGAACTCGAACTCGGGTTCGGGTCCGGTCCCGTGTTAGGGTCGGTCTGTACGTCTGTACGTGTTGTCGTGTCGGTTGTGGGACCTCGGGGTAGGCGCCGGCGTCGACCCCGGTGCGATACTAGTCTCGCGGGTGCGTGTGTTTTGTGTTTACGTAACTGTACACAGTACGTTACGTATTTTGTGATCGGGTCAACGGGATCGGCTAAGATATGCTTAGGCCGTTTGTACGGGTGTCGGAAAGTCTGTGCGTCGTGGTCATAGTCCAGTGCCTTTTTGATAAGGGGGTTTGGGTGGTTTTTGCCTTTATCAAAGAATCTCTCTACGAGTTCCTTGATATAGGCTTTAATAGTGACGATTTCGCAGTCCCTATGCAAGTCGATGTTACGCATGTTCCAGGGGGGCGCCTGTTGCCATGCGTAGAAACCGGTTTTGGACTCTTTGCAAACGGTCCAGTTGACACTCGCTTATCTGTGCGAAAGAGACGCACGCATAAGTGAGTATCGTTCTAATGCAAACCTTATACAATGTAAGCTTATGTCTTAGGGACATTTTGCTTCGCGAATTAAGTAGCGGATATAATTTGTAGAGTACAAATTTCGCTTTTCGTAATGTGTTACTAATGTGACTCGAAAACGTCATCGACTTGTTTAGTACTACGCCTAGATATTTGACCTGAGTGACCTGTGGGATTATGTTGCCGTGCAGGCTTATAGGGCTCATAAGTTTACGGGGGCAAGTACGCTTCATTGCACTTTTAATATCGAATTGGATGGCGTGACTTTTGTCGGGATTGACTTCTATTCTCCATTTGGAGAACCAGTTACCGAGAGCGGTAACTGACTCCTGGAGAGCTTTTGACGCGGTACAAGCTCGTATGTGGGAATAATAGAGGGCTGTGTCGTCCGCGAACATGGCTAAATGCACCTAAGCGTGTTTGGGGATGTCACTAGTATACAGGTTATATAGGAAGGGCGAGAGGACCGAGCCCTGCGGCACTCCCGCCTCCATATATCTTGGCGACGACAGTGCGCCTTCAACGCGGAAATGAAATTTACGGTTTTTTAAAAAGTTACTAATCAGTAGAACAAGATAGTCGGGTATTTCCATTTGATAGAGTTTATATAACAGCCCGTTATGCCAAATTTTATCAAAAGCTTTTGCAATGTCAATGAATACGGCGCATGTCGTCTTCCTGTCGTTTTTGCTAGATATTATGTACTCCGTTAAGCGGTGTACTTGAGCGGGACAGCTGTGCATTTCGCGGAAGGCAAAGTGCTCGTCTGGAAGGAGTTTTTTGTCAGATATGACGTCATTTAGGCGCCTTTTAATAACTCTTTCGTAGACTTTACCGAGGGAGCTAATGAGACTTATTGGACGATAACTACCAGGCACCTTCCGGGGTTTCCCCGGTTTGTGGATACCTATGACAATAGCTACTTTCCAAATGTCTGGGAATGAACATCCTACTAAGAGGGCCTTAAAGATGTTCACTAGGAGTTGAATAAGCTCGGACGGTAGCATTTTAAGTGTTTTGTTTGAAATACCGTTGAGGACTGGGGCCTTTTTGGCTTTCATACACTTAATAATGTCACTGACCTCCTCCGAGTCCACCATCCTCACCCTATCTACATCATTTTTGCGTGAAAGAGTGCGTGCTTATATTGATAGCTGGCCTCAACGTTTAAAGGACTGTATTGCAGCCAATGGAGACCACTTCGAATAAGCTTTTTATATTTTAAATTGTTTTATATTTATGTATTAAACTAACACACTGTAAAGGTAATAAATGTTATTTGCAAAAGATTTTTTTTCTTTGTTTCAGTATTTATGGCAAGACTAGGTATAATCGTAATCTTGGCAACCGCTGCAAGTATTTACATGAAATTTAGTATGCAGAGAGTTTCGGGGGAGAAAAATCGGTCGAGCTAGGTTTTATCCCTGGGAAACTGCGCACTTTTAAATTATATATTTATTTTTTCTTTCGTCGGGCAACAATATATCAATAATTTCGACTTTACGATGTATTTTGCAGTTGCGATGCAGTTTGGTTAATTTGTTGTTCGTAAATTCGGAATGTGGTGAGTTCGAGCCCCGGTAAAATATTTTTGTGATTATTTTTATTTTTTTTAATCTACTAGAGCTCCGAGCAAAGCTCGGTTAACTAGGTACTATAGATTATTTTAACAATTACCTAAACAATTTAGTTATAATCTAGACACCATGTAACACCATAGACAGTCAGTATTATTATAAGATTCGATGTAATTTTATATCGAATCTTATTCTAACTATATTATATTCAAATTAACGAATTCGAATATTAAGGAACACTTAAAGTTTTGCTTTTCGCAATAATTTTATTACGCTCTGTTTAGAATTTCATAATTTGTGTGAACTGTGAACTGAAAATATCACAATCACAAGATTGCGTTGTTGGAAAGTTCAACACGTGGCCACGTGTCAGCTGCCCTTTTGTGCTGGATCAAGCAGATTCTGCTGATGTACACGCAGTAGGTACTGTTGCTCCCTTCTTGACAAACAATAACCAGCTTTACTACTTTGTTTTAATAATATTATATTACTAGTTACTGCCCGCGGCTCCGCCCACGTAAATACAGTATACCACGGTAACACTGTACTTTTTTTTAACTACTCCGGTATACCAAATTTCATTAAAGTCCGTTCAGTAGTTTTTGCGTGAAAGAGTAACAAACATCCATTACCATCCATCCTCACAAACTTTCACATTTATAATAGTATTAGGATCTATGGAAGCTTCACACCGCGTCAATCTGGCCCCGTGGTATAAGTATCCGAAGAACGTGATACGGGTACCAGACAACGTATATTTGATAACGTATACATGTAATTTAAGTAAGATTTTTATTAAATTATAAACATATTATTTAATAAACGTCCATGACCCAGGAACATTGAAATTTTTTTTTTTGCTTCGGCGGGATTCGAACCCGCGGCCTCCGGCTTGAACGCCGACGCGCTAGCACCAGAGGCCGCCAAATATTAATTGTTTAGTTCAATAGTAATACAACAGCAGAGTTATAAAGTACGGCACATCTTGTAGCTGCATAAACAAGGTGTATTTATATCCGAATGATATATTACACCCAACATTAGGCAAAAAATTTAACAAAATGTTGGGTGATATGTAGTTATTGAAGTTTTGATTATTTCATAATATTATATTTTCCAAACACGACAAAAGTAGGTAGGTACATCTAACTTCAATACTTGTTTAACTTTCAATACGGAACTAAAACTTTATTATTAAATTTTATTTAATACTTAATTTTCGCGAATTAAGTCGCGTTTGTTCACGTCACGTTAACATACGTATAAAAGTACAAACATCCAGAATTACTTGCTCGAGGACACCACAGCGTATAAAATATTAACAGTGGGCTTAGCACGAACAATTGACAACAATTGAAAATTCGTATCGCTATCGAATGAAAATTGTATAGGCGCGCTGTCATGAATTTCATAAATTTTTCATTTGATAACGTTACGATCACGCTGCTGTCAATTGTTTGTGCTAAGCCCACTGAAGAAGATACAGCAATAAATAGCTAATTTAAACTATATCCATAATCCAATAGCTTCGATATAGGGACAGGGCAGGATTTGATGATGACATTGACAACAGCCCCACAGGATCAATACACTGTATTATTTTCAGAGTGCTAAGTGTGAGTTTTTCTTTTCGCATACGATCGTGAGCGTGTTTGGCGTTTACTAGGAATTTGTATGTGATTTGTACAGCGCCACCTAGTTGTAAACGCAACAACTAGGTCAAATCACATACAAATTCATAGTAAACGCCAAACGCGCTCACGATCGAATGCGAAAAGAAAAACTCACACTTAGCACTCAGGGGGTCTAAAAAGGCCACTTTAGATGGTTCATATTATTTGCATAATATGTTTTTTTCCATACAAAAATATTGAAATTGTAAAATGGCTACATGATTCATCTGATTTCATCAATTAAAAAAAACATCAATTTTGTCAGTTTGTAATAGAAATGCGTAAAATGGCGCACATAATATGAGTTGAAAAAAATATATGAATCTTACCTAATATGAAACACCGTGGCCTTTTTAGACCCCCAGATCCAATTTGATATTGTAAACAGAAAGTCATCCTACTACTATTATAAATGTGAAAGTTGGTAAGGATGGATGAATGGATGTTTGTTACTATTTCACGCAAAAACTACTGAACGGATTAGGAATAAATTGTATGGTAGTAATAGTTTAAGCTCTGTATTAATACATAGAATACTTATTATCCCGAAAAATTACAGTTTTCTCGTAGGATAAGTACTAAATTTTTTGCGGGCGGAGTCGCGGGCAACAGCTGTACAGCTGTACACTACAATACTACCAATTTAAATGTCACTTATCTACTGTGCGATAAATTGCGCTAAATCCGACCTTAGACGTTTATAAGGTTTGGTAAAATTAATTACGGGTAGATCATATGCCCAAAATAATCGTAGTTGATTTTACGCTTTATGTTGACGCAAAAACTGTCCCCACTAAATAGCCCTACTTTTGGAGTTTTTTGGGGCCATTTTGACATTTTCGGTATGGTGAAATCAATATGGCTGACATTTGAGGTATGATGAAAACCAAGATGGCGTAACTTTGTCTTGTATGAAGATTTGTTCTGTCAAATGTAGGTACGTCATAGCCTCATCTTTAGTTTTGAAATCTTTTTTTTAATTAAATACGACTAAAGTGTGACGATGACACACTTCAGTCGTATTTAATATTTATATTTGCAAAAATATTAAATTGGATCAGAGATGAAGGTTGATTCTGCTAATTAAATCCTGCAATAATACCGTTACAATCCAATCCCGAAATGAACTGCAAAATGGTATTCTCATATAACCAACGTCAAATCCGTTTCGATTGGCTCAAACTCCAAAAATCAGTCAATGAAAGTGTAGGTTAATAACGAGAATTAAGGTATTAGTAGGTTAATAATAAAAGGTTCAGAGTATAATAAGTACTTTATGTTGTTCCCCTAGGTCCTAGGTCCTGGGAGCTCAGCCCGTGACCCAAGGTTCACCACCAACGGCTGCAGCAGAGTAATATTGTTACAGCATTTCTTTTGCAAAAAGTAATGTCAGTAAAGGCTTACAATAGCTCAAAGTCATGGTCAAGGAAAGTAACCCTAAAACTGCCTATCAGGTATTTTGTCTAAATTAATTGCGATTTTATGAGATCGGAAATGTTTAGTTATCTGTCTTTGAGGATGAGACAAGGCCAAGCCAAGCCTATTGCCCTTGAAGTTGGCCTTGGGTATCCGCACAGGATGCGGTAATAAAAGGTATCAGACGTTGACATATTGCTTGTGTTGTAATTCCCTTTTATAGGCTTTGTTAATGGATATTTGGCATATAAGGCTGTAAGCGAAAAAGGCGATTTTATGTTAAATAAGGAATTCCTTCAGAATATGTAGAGCCTGTTGTAACTCGGCCAGTTTTTCAGTTGTCTGTTATTTATTCTGATTTGACTTACTACAACTGCACAGTTCGTTAAAACATAAACCAGTGGATCGACAAGGCGCGGCTTTTGATTTCTTCTTATTTTGTCTTCATTGCTCCTTTGTGATCTGTATTATTTTAATAAAAATAAATAATTTTGCATTTTTAATATCACTTAACGGCTACAATATATAACTAGGTAGATATCAATTAGGTACAAAATTATATTACAATTATTGCGGACCGCCCTTGTCTATATTTTCACTATGTGGCCCATGGTTGCCGTTCCCTGGTTTACAAGTGAATTGAACCGAACTGTGCAGTTTTATCGTTACGTGTATAGCGGGACTTAGAATTTTAGCGGAACTGAGCCTTTAGTTTAGCCTTTAGCCTTATGTCAAATCCCATACATTTTGTTTTCGAACTTCGCCGTCGAAATTATCGAATGCATCTTGACTAAAGGCCATGTGTCAGGAATTTCAACCGAAAGTAAACTATGCCAGTCTTATCACTTACATATACGCCTACGTGGTCCACGTGGTTTTGAGCTTGGCTCACGATTCCGAAGGTCGTGGGTTCGATTCTAGCTTTGGCGGTTGGACCAACAGAAAATGTTGTTCCCAAGTCTTGTTAGAATAATGCAGGCTGAACACCTGATTGTCTGACAAGAAAGATGTTCCATGCGTCGGATGGGCATGCAAAAGTCGGTCCTGCGCTTGATTGATCTCTTGCCAGTCTTGTCGGTCCGTTTATTATTATTATTGTCCGTTTGAAAACTAAAAATATTCGTCATATTTTTGCTTAATTTTCGTTTAATTGAACTAGCTCTCTGAACTTCGAATCGGTTTACCTGAAACGAGGCGAAATGCCGCAAAATCGAACTTTTTCGTATCGACAACCAGGCTCACAGAAGAATTGAGGCACAAAAATCCGTTTCGTAGTCGTTTATTGCTTAAGCTTTACGGAACTTTTCGTTTTCTGTGACTAGGAGGACAGAAACGATCAAGTCTTTCGGGCCGTTTATAATTGAAATCTAGAAAGCTCTCATCTCCTTTCTCCTTTTAAGCAGCGGCAAATATTTTTACCGCCATGTTGCCAAAAATGCTTTTTTCTTGAGATAAAAAAGCGTCATTTGATTTAATGGCGATACGAAGAAATATAAAAATAAGACACACACTCTTGAAATTCAACTTGGGACTGATTTTACAATAATCAGACAACTCATAACTAGGAATAAATATGCGACTTTGACAGATTTTTCATAGTCAACAAAATCTGTCAAAGTAGCATATTTATTCCTCAGTTAAGAGTTATCTGACGATTGAAAATCATACCCTTAACAGACTAATATACTGTTTAGTGAGGAAATGCCAATCAAGAAATTGTTTAAATACTTCATAATTAATGTGGGATTATTTTAGAAGAACATTTTCTGTAAATCTCAAGGGTTATTGACCCTTCTTTATTCCCTTCCCTAACCCTACATTTGGTCATGGTAGATAATTATGTGGTAGCGGTGGTCACGCGACGAAACCCTTTAACTGCTTACGAATATTTTTTATAAGCCCTAATAGTGCTAACAGACACTCGAACTTAGTCCGCGGACCATATCCGCGTACCGAATCCGGTGTCGCTACACACGCACGGATTTGGTCCGGCAGACCGAATTGAAAACTCGACACTCGTGTGTTCGATTTTCAGCTCTACTGTATTAGCGCAGAGTTCTATTTACAGTGCTGTTTTTTGACGACGACGATCATTCCAGCAATCAATTGAAATCGTGTAGTGATACCAAGTGTCAAAAATATTTCTCCCCAAACTTAAACCTTAATTTGAACCTGATTAGTTATACTATTTACAAGATTTACGCTGATTTTATTGGAATATAATTGGGTTATCCCAATTATAAAAACTTTGCATTTATACACATAAAGACTTACGCGTAAATGACATAAAACTAACGTGTCACTTAATCTGATTTCACTCTATAAATTTTCATACCCTGGGCTATATACATATATAAAAATGTATTCTTAAGTAGTAAACTCTTAAAAATCCTGCCCCCTAGTAAATCCCCGTAGATTTATTTTTCCTAATTCGGGGAAATTTTTAGGAGAAAATCCCTAAGTTGGCAACAATGAGATCGTTGTCCGGCCCAAACGCCCGCCCGGATTTAGTACGGAGCGAACTATATCCGATGCGGACCGCGGTCTCAATTAATAACAATTATGTTCGCTAGACTACTCTACACACGGTCGGATTTGGTAAGGAGCGGACCACGGATTTGGTCCGAATCCGTACGTGTGTTAGCACTTTAACCGAACAGATTTAATCACAACCGCACATAAGTAAGGTAAGTTACATACATTGCACACTGCACTGGTGTAGAGAGGCCAGGGGCACCGGATCATGAGCTTGCTTTCTAAACTAATCTTCTCTTATACTTATATAAAAAACCAGCCAAGTGCAAGTCAGACTCACGGTAAAGGGCCACCATAGCAGGTACCAAAATAAAATTCAATCGTCGTTTTAAGTATTTTCCCCGCAATTTTTCTAATACTTCTCACGTTTCCGCAACGCAACTTAACTTCTACATTTATATGATCAAAAATTCCCGTTCCCGAATTACAGCGAGACATTGGAATTGCAATCCATTTTTAGGGTTCTGCAGTTTACGTCTCTGATACCTTATGGCTTCGTCATGTTCGCCCGTCCGTCTGTCTTCGGCTGTCCAAACGGTAAGTGCTAGAAAGATGAAACGTTGCGTGGATATTACCACGTCGACAAAGTGCTAAAATAAAATCATGAAAAAGAAAAGTTTTTTGAGGTACCTACACGTAAAGTGGAATGAGTTTTTTTCTCCCGTTTACCGCATAGTGTGCGGTATCATTGAGATGGGTATTTTAAAAACATTAAGAGGTTGCTAGGGATTTTTTTTGATTTGTATTTAATAATAGGTCTATACCTATGAAATTGCCGTTCTGCAGTACTGGCCATTTTAAATCAAAATAATTTTTGTTTAGCTAAGAATTCTAATTTCAAATTAATTTTATTTTAAAAACATGGAATTATTTTTCCAAAAGTAGTCATTTGTTTATTGATTAGTGTTACATTTTCATCGCATTTCAATCTTTTGGTCATCATGGATACGTTAAAATTCGAGTAATTATGGAATATGAGTACCGTCGTGGCAGCAACGCGGCACAAGCGGCACGCAACATCAACGACGTTTACGGAGCTAACACTAAAAACCAACGCACCACCTGTTATTGGTTTGCTCGCTTCCATTCTGGAAATTTCGACCTGAAAAATGAACCTCGCGGTCGTCCGAAGACTTTTGTCGATAATGACGAATTAAAGACGATTGTGGAAGCTTCATTAATTAGCAGCAGCTTTCGACGTTAGCGTCAAAACAATATTGGTCCATTTGCGTCAAATTGCATGTTTCGATATAAAAAAAATCGCGCGCGATAAGCGATATTATAGCGCTCGTGTAAAAACGCGTGTTAGTACGTGAAGTAAAAATCAGGTTTTCAAGGTTTTGAACCTATTTTAAACGTCCTCACGGTCCAGTCTGCAAAACCAGCAGCCTGTCGATAATTTGTTTACCTATATATTTTCATCTGTTATCTGTAAATAGATGTAAATGGTATCATGGAGGATAGTTTTATTGGTCCATGATGGTAGTAAATATCCACTGGCGGATTTATCAGAAGGCTGAGTAGGCTTCAGCCTACTCAGCCTTCTGTGAAGAACTGAACACAATGATGGAGAAGCTGGCACATCTCCAACCAGCATTGGTCAATCGCTCGTCTCCGCTGCTCCTGCACGACAACGCGCGACCTCATACTGCACATCAGACAGTCTCCAAGTTGCAAGAACTGAGATTGGTAGCTCTCCGTCATCCGCCCTACTCACCTGACCTTGCGCCAACAGACTACTACTTTTTCCAGAATTTGAATAACTTCTTGGCGGGAAAACAATTCAATACCCGAGAGGCAGTACAAACTGCCTTTGAAGAATTTGTTGCCTCCCGTCCAGCTGATTTCTTTAAGAAGGGCATCAATAAACTGCTACTGCGTTGGCAAAGATGCATTGATTGCATGGGTGATTACTTCGATTAATACAAATAAAAAATACATGAAAAAAATCGTTTAAAAAATTTAAACGATTTTTTTCATGCAAAACGTCATTTTCATAGGTAAAGACCTAATATTATTGAATTTTAAGATCAATATCTCGCAAACGGATACCAAAACGCATTTTTTTGTAATTAAATATTTTAAACAAAAACTAAAAGCGGTCCTCCGACTTGGCGACGCACGTATTAAAAAGATCCTTTAAAATATTGAAAGGCTAAAATTTAAATTTATTTATTTACTATTTAAATTATTTTTGTGTCGGTGGTTACCTAATTCGATCGAATCTCCGAGCCGGGGGACCGCGGTGTGAAGAGTTATTTTATTTTGGTACGTATAGCTAATACACAGAATATGCAGGTACCGTTACCGAAAAGTTATAGGCATTACAAATATTTATGGCGTAAATTTTTATTCTCTTTTCGTTCTAGCTAAAAGAAAAATATTCATACTGCGGTCCCCCGACTCGGCGACGCAAAGGCTAAAATAGACATTCATTTATTTACTTTTTACTAGAGGTGGCCCCTGTGGTCGAAATTCGACCATAATTCATGTTTAAAATTTTTAAGATTCAATTTTTTAGGGTTCTTTTGTCTCTAACGGCCGGTTTCAATAACCTGTCTACCAATAACTATTTGTTAAAAACGTCGTCATTCAATAATTTGCCGGTTTTTTGCGATACAAATATAACGTTTTCAACAACTAGTAAAGGACTTAGCTTTAGTTAAAGACAAACTTAGCTGCAGCTAGCTTACATATGAGCCTTACATAACAGATGAAAATATATAGGTAAACAAATTATCGACAGGCTGCTGGTTTCGCAGACTGGACCGTGAGGACGTTTAAAATAGGTCCAAAACCTTGAAACCTGATTTGCTTCACGTACTAAAGCGTTTTTACAATACACGAGCGCTACAATATCGCTTATCGCGCGCGATAATGTGATAGACATCAGACAACTTTACGTTTTATATCGAAACATGTACCTACTTCGTCTTTGTGCGATATCGGATATCGGACCTAATCAATGTGTATTGTGTTCTTATGCCGACAACATAAAAGCGGGCCTTTCACATTATTGTGCGTGATACGGGATATAGAATCGCGTTATCTGAAAACGCTCATTTATTTTATGATGATGATCATTTTTAAGTTTGAACTTTATGAAGCTTATTTTGCCATACTTGACTTGCTTGACTTGCCCTTCTTAAGGGTTTAGCTTAAGAACCCTTAAGAAGGGCAAGTCAAGCAAGTGTATGTATGTACGAAAAGCACGGTAGTATATAAGCTTAATAAATGTATGGATTATGGATTTCCAAAATATTTTAAAAGCGTTTCAATATTATAAAATATATACAATTTAAATTCAATAATTTACAGATGAGGTGGCGGGAGACGGCGGGGGCGAGGACTCCATAGACAAAATTAACAGGTTTTACCGTCTAACGGCCCGTTTCAATAACCAATCTACCAATAACTAGTTATTAAAAACGTTATATTTGTATCGCAAAAAACCGGCAAATTATTGAATGACGACGTTTTTAACAAATAGTTATTGGTAGATAGGTTATTGAAACCGGCCGTTAGAGACAAAAGAACCCTAAAAAATTGAAACTTAAAATTTTTAAACATGAATTATGGTCGAATTTCGACCGCAGGGGCCACCTCTAGTAAAAAGTAAATAAATAAATGTCTATTTTAGCCTTTCAATATTTTTATATAGGATCTTTTTACTCCGACTCCGACTCGGCGACGCACATAGCGTCGCCGAGTCGGGGGACCGCTTTTAGTTTTTGTTTAAAATATTTAATTACAAAAAATGCGTTTTGGTATCCGTTTGCGAGATATTGATCTTAAAATTCAATAATATTATATACAAATAAAAAAAATGCCCTAGCAACCTCTTAATGTTTTTAAAATACCCATCTCCATGATACCGCACACTATGCGGTAAACGGGAGAAAAAAAACTCATTCCACTTTACGTGTAGAGGTAGGTACCTCAAAAAAAAATTTTTTTCATGATTTTATTTTAGCACTTTGTCGACGTGGTAATATCCACGCAACGTTTCATCTTTCTAGCACCTACCGTTTGGACAGCCGAAGACGGACGGACGGACGAACATGACGACGCCATAAGGTATCAGAGACGTAAACTGTGGAACCCTAAAAATGGATTGCAATTCTAATGTCTCGCTGTAATTTGGGAACGGGAATTTTTGATCATATAAATGTAGAAGTTAAGGGAAGGTTGCGTTGCGGAAACGTGAGAAGTATTAGAATAATTGCGGGGAAAAAACGACGATTGAATTTTCCCAAACTAACTGTTATTATATTATTAGGCGCGTTCAGTTTAACTGTTTGGTTTATTTTTAAAATACGGCCGGCCCCAGTAGGTGAGTAGGTGTAGGTGTAGTTGTAGACATAACGATGTGTGTCCGCACAACTGGTCGAGAATAAATAATTATGTTCTGGCTCGTACTTAATATAAAATATTTTTCCCATATTTTGTTAACATAATAATTTTTTTGACATTTTTCGGCAAAATTTACGGTTCTTTTCAATTGATAGGTTTTCGATTGAATAAATCAACTGCTCTATGAGCTAGTAACAAATATAAATATGTTTTATTATGTATCGCTAATCGCTATTCGCCAATATTAAAGTGAAATGGGGCGAGAGAATTGAGTCGATAAAATGCGATAGCATCCTTACTGTCGATATTTCGGTGATTTTATTTTTAGAGAAGGTTTGTGTTGTAGATATTGGTAGCAGACTTGCAAATATATGGATAATCGAGCTTTGCTCGGGAGATCTGATGAATTTAAAAAATTAAAAAGGATCACAAAAAAAATTCTAACAAAGGAGGCGATTATCCTATGTAGACTTCATATTACTAGGTAATTAATAATCTGTGCTTCATAGAAAGGTACTCTGTAATCCACTTCGATCGCAAATATTCTTGTCTTTTGGTTTATTCGTTCTTTTCAGTCGTAATAAATATTGTGGCCTGTGAGTTAACAAAATAATTAAATCATGGAATCTCATAGGTCCGAACATCGAAAAGAATCCAATAATATCAAAACTTACTTCTTTTCTATCAATATCTAATTTAATTAAACTTATTTATAAATGCGACTTACTTATTAAGAAATGTATAATATATTTTTTTAGGTTAGGTATGATAATGTGTATAATTGTGACGTAAAGTGACAATATTGCGTTTCGATATTACACATGATGGCCTTTTTCGAAAATTATATAAATTGTTTGAAATATGAAATTAAAACATCAGCGGTGTTTTAAAGTACATTTATTTATTTGAAATTCTCTTTTTTAAATCCTTATTCGTTTTTATAATTAATTAATTGCATTAAAATTTAAATAGATTATATGTTGCTAATACACACAACAAAACGCAAATTTCAATACAATAATAGTTCAAACTTCATGGCCAACATATTTAGTTTCATAGGTAAGTTGCGTAATACCCCGGACATCAATTGGCTTGGGGAATTTATACAAGCATTTACATGAATTCCAACGAAGTTAGTCAATAGGCCAGAGGCCTGCTGGTTTCCTCTGTCCTTGGACAGCGATAATTTCTTACCATCAGGTGATCGCGATTCCGTTAAAACACGTCTACCATTCCGTAGTTAAAATGAAACTTATCAACAAACAAACATAAGAGAAGCTCTGTCGACCATGAGAGACAACCAGGCTAGCAAAAGTCAGATGGAAGAACAATTAAAAAGGAAATCACTTTGTTATCGGCCGAGCCTTGGACCGTCGAAGCGCAGCGAGGCCGAGTCAACAATGCACCGACACTCGAGGACGAACGACTTACACCGAAACGAGCTACATTGTTGTAGATAGTTCAGCTTGTAATAGTGTAACTGGAATACTTTCTACTCCTCCTTCATTTCTTCTGATTAATTTCGTTGCTGGTCCAAAGAAAGACTTAGCATGTCCCTCGGGTCATATCAAAGGGTTATTGCGGTCGGTTACCGCTGGCGACCCTAGCTACACAGGAGTTGCAGTGGTGGAAATGTGTGGTGGACCATTTGCCCGTTACAAAAAAATCAGCTTGTAATTACAATTACTTTATTTGTGTGACAGTCTCACGACACACTACCAATACGCGGCGCCATATGTGTGGGTAACGTATTATGTACATTACCCAGACATAACGTCACGCGCACAAATGAGTTGAGCTATCTATACGCAAAAATTTAAACAAAAAGCTGACAAAAAACTTTCATTTCTTATTAAGTCTTTAGATGATGGATTATTTAGATTATGGATTTATAGACGGCATTAGTGTAATAAATACCAAGCACAAATTGCTGTAATTACTTTAACTAAGAATCATTTTATTCTTAAATTATTCAAAAGAGCAATTTCAAAGCATACTTACATAATTACCAACTCGATGTGTATGTGAATGTATTTCTTTTTATGGACAAAATGATATCATCATGAAATCGCAGGCAATATAGGTATCTTGAGAAGTTTTAAAATAAAATACCGCTTCTTATTTATATCAGAATCTTCAGTTTACTATTTACTCAAATAAGAAACTAAAGATTCATTTACATCGTAACAATATCATTGTTAAGGACAGCGGCCTCGCAGTGATATAACACATATTAAGTGTATATACGAACGCTATATAGTGATTAAAAACATTTTATAATCTCTAAGAGTGAAAATCTATTGAAAATATAAGTGTAGAATTTCATAGCATGAGTGTAAAATAGTTATTCTTGAACGTAAGTTTATTTTAATCATATCTTAAAAACAGTAACCCTGTTTAAGGTAATTCTTTTTTTATAATATATAGATAAAAGTGTTCACTAAAGTAAATAATAAAATTCTTGATCGTAAAGTAAATGGTTAAAAAGTTATTACGAAAATAGTGGTGAAAATACATAGCATTTGGTTGTACTTTTAACTTTGGATGTAAATATTTATGATTATATATTAGTGTGTGATTATGTAATGCGTTATATATATATATATGGTAAAGTAAATAAAGAGTTTCACAAAATGTGTTTCACTATCTCTAGCTCATGGTAAATAGGAAAAATGGCGGAAAACAGCCGTATATGAAAGTAAAAGTGAGATGGCAAATCGGCTCAAAGGATGCCTGACCGAGAGGCTCTCTATACGGCATTGCCATGAGGTAGGATAGTGAATTGATTTTTGTGCATAATGTTTATACTAACTATTAACTAACTATTTATACGCCTCACTCTGCATGTACCGGTGTAACCTTGATATCTTCGAGTCCCATCTGAGCCGGCGTTGGAAAAATCCTATGGAAAACTACTGTCCTCTACATTCATCGACTAGTATTTTCCGAATTGATTATTATCAAATTATTGATTATTTTTGCAAATATATTTTGGACATTCGATAGCAAGTAGCGTTTCACTAATGTTACGTTGCGGTGTAAGAGTCGTCCAGTTATAGACACGTGAAATATGCTAGCCGAACCAAAAGTTCCACTCTTCGGTCCTTATACCCCACGTTAATAGGGCTGTTAACTTCAACATAAAAAAATAATAATTTATTCTACATGACAGAAAAAACATCACAAATAATATTGTGTTTCAGGAAGTGTAAAGGCTTAAAATAGAAATATAAACTTGTCATTGTGAGTTTTGACGATGTTCATTATTATAACGATTAGTATATTATAGTTGTAACGAACAGAACATACTAGAATACTTTGAATTTCTTGGACGATACTTATGACTTAAGTCGACATCATCATACGACAAGCAAAATCTAGGTACAGTTTTACGAGAATTGTGCGAACGGAGGAGTATGAAACTTGGCACAGTTAAAGTTTATGTGAAGGAAGGTTTGCAGGAAGCATTTTTTTTAATAATGCTTAGAAATACATAAAATTAATAAAAATAAAGTAACACACACTACCTCACGCTACCATGCGTTTGTATAGTAGTTAACAGTATGTGTTGGTTTGACACAATTGTCAATCTTTCTTTCACATTACGTACACAACATATTTTATTGTGTATCTAAGGGGCAAAAGAACCCTAAAAAGGTGAAATTAAAATGAATTATGATAGAATTTCGTTATTTCGGCCACTAGCCAACCTGTAGTAGCAATAATTAAGATTGCCGACACAGCCGAAGTTTTTAGGGGCATATATGTGTTGTTGTGCGTTCATCAGCGACAGTAATCGCTTACTATTAAGCAATGTGTCTTTGTTTTACAATATATACTTTGTTTTATAATATATAAACATTCTCACAAGTGCCAACCCTGCTAATCCAAACTTATCAACTGAAGGAAAACTACCGAGTTCAGGGCCGTGTAATTAATAGTGTCATGGCTGCCAGGGGTAGTAGTTAGGGGAGGGTAAACATTAGTGACCACTCTGCACTAATTTATTACACATTTTTATGTTATGAATAACTTTACTCCTTGTTTAACCCCTAGATTTCCAACACCCATCCTACGACATATCGTTATTAGGACCAGGTATGAAAATAGGGGGTTTACACGCAAAAATACTAGGAACAAGAATTAAACATCGAAGGCGTAATAAAATTAAAGCCGTAAGCTGCTATCTGTCTCACAAAACATTAATGACAAAACCCCTAAGAGTGAAAGAGAAAGCAAATCCATGTCTTTTCGTTTTTTTCTACGGTTATCTTCGCGTTGATGATCCTTTGGAGTTCCTTTTTACTACATTGGAATTACGACTTTATGGCACACATATTAAGTGTTAGCATGTGGGATAAGGACCGATATACAGAAAAATCTGCTGAACATGTAGATGGTCTAAAATAAGATTCCAGTTGGGATCTGGGGTCATTTAAGTGTAGTTGTTACATAGTTTCAATATTCAATATATTCCACGATTGCATTGTAATAGCAGTATTGCAGCCTCAACAGCCTCCGTGGTCCAGTGGTGTAGAGCTTGGCTCTCGACTCGGAGGTCGAGAGTTCGATTCCCGCGTTGGAACAAAAAAATGTTGTTTCCAAGTTTGGTTAGGACAATTTTGGCTTATCACCTGATTGATCAAGAAAGATGATCGATGCGTCTGATGGGCATGTAAAAAGTCGGTCCTGCGCCTGATCTCTCGCCGGTCATGTCGGTTATCCGTCCCACTGGGTTACGAGATTAAAGGAAGAGATAGTGCTCTTGTGTACTGCACCACACTTGGGAATAGCTACAAAATTAACTGGCCTGGTTTCAATGAAACCGGCCACCCCGAAATCGGTGGGGGAGCTACTACTATAGCAGCAATGAATCCATTAATCTTATACTTCAAACGAGCTAATATTGTATATATATAATCGGAATCTCGGCAACGGCAAGTATTACCATGTTTTGGGGGCGTAAAATGAATCTAGCTGGGTCATATCTCTTGGAAACTGCGCATTTTTAAACTATATGTGTTTTTTTCTTTTGTCGTGTAACTATAATATAATAAATTATAAATTTCGTGTCTATTATGTCAGTTTGGTATGCGTATATTGTATAATTTTTCTTTGTTCGAAAGTTCAGAATGTGGTTCGAATCCCGGTCGGATAAACATTTTTGTGATTCTTTATATATTTTTCAATTTATCAGAACTTCGAACAAAGCTTGTTTATCCAGGTATTCTTAATTAGGCTTGCAGTACTATTTAGTGTTACCTACAAAATGTAAGTGTAATGTTGACTCCATTATTATAAGTCATCTAATAATTGTATACCTGTAGATTTAACACCATGATGATAATGATGATGAATACAACGATTTAACACTTTACGATATTCTACATTTTCATTGAGCTGTGAAATAAAAATAATGTAATGTAAGTGTAAATAGAAATTTACCGTAGAGTTAGTCCAACTAATACACCGTCCACGTGCGCGCCGCTCGCGGTTTACATGTAGCGTCTAATGCTGTATAGTAAAACCACGTTGCTAATGTCTTTTTTCACGCATCGTCCGTCACTTCCATAGAAAAACGACGATTGCATAGACATTAAGGAGGTGGTCTTGCTGTAGCACACTGTACAGATATCTAAGTAGTTACTTAGTAAAATGTAGTGTGAATACAGAAGAGAAATACTTCTGCTGTAGACTAAAGAATAAGGGCCATTGTTCCAGGATACCACGATGGCATCGACGGTGAATTGGTGGCTGACGTCAAATCAATGGCGTGTAGCTGACTTCGGGCACAGAATAATAAATAGTTACTACGTAAAGTCAGGTGAGTTGCCGTTCAAACTTGTTTCCTTTGTTCAAAGATAACACAGTAATTCCATGTCAATTGGCATACTTTTTAAATATTGTTTTTTCATGTTCATTGCAATAATTTCATTAGGTGGATACTGGGTATACCTAAAACGTTCCAAAGATTTTCGTCGTTTTCCAAATTCAAATTAAATAAATAAATAAAATAAACAAAAATTTATTTGACAATTGTGTCGATCTCCACAACAATCAACATTACACCACAAATAAAACAAAGACATACAAAAATCACAAAAACAGGAAAAAAACACAAAATTAAATATGAATACACGACAAAAATAATACTATCACCAACTGCAAGCATATAAATACATAAATATTTACATAGTATTTATAGTAACTGCATGAATTTACATAGTATTTATAAATGTAACTGATAAAAGATATCGAAACCGGCGTCGTTACCGCGAGTGACAAGGTCGTGCGTCGACCCGGCCTTACAAACCCAAAACATTACGGGAATTCAAATAAACATTCAGTTTCCGATATACACAGGAAATGTATTACTTCTGTTCGATTTCTATTATATTCGTCATACAAAAATATTTAATTTTCAATCGAAATTGAACCATCTACATTGGCATTTGAGTCCAAATTCGTAAAAATCGAATTAGCCTAATAAGTTGCATTTCCCTCTGTTTTCATATTTTATTTTAGTAGCTTGAAATTTACTTAAACTCAAACTCTCTTAACTACTGCATTCCTAGTCCAACAAACTGAATTCAGTGATTCAATGGAAAATTTCAACCCCAATATTAACGTTACTTACTGGACTCGTAAATGTAGATCACGTAGAGTCATCACGTAGTGGTACAATATAAAACGTAGTTCACGTGAATAATTAGCACGTAACTGTCAGACGTGCTGTCCTTTACGGTGGTCAAGAGCGAGACGAGCCACGCGTATGAGGCTCCGTGGCAGCTGCTACGAGATTTTACATTTTTCATAGCTTAATATTAGGTACATATGAAATTGGCGTTTTGTAAAGGAGGAACATAAATTAGTTTTTTTTAAACATAATATATTTATTTAATCAAAGTATACCATTGATATCTATGCACTTTTGCCATCTCATAGGTAGTAAATTGATTCCTTTCCTAAAAATCTGTTTTAGATTGATTGGCTAAAAACGCCAATTTCATATGTAAGGACCTAATAATTTAATTCTTGTTCTAAATAAATATATCTGATATTTTCTAATTTCTCTTTGTTCCAGAAATTTATACGTTTCGGCCAATCAAAAATAACATTTAATATATCATCACATCACACATACATTTTTTTTAAATTTTTTTTCGAAAGGGTCTACGCTAAGGGTCGGGTTAAGACCGCTGTAGCTAAATCGGACTATAACTAGCCTGGTGGCTAGTTTATTTGGTAAAAGTCGATGGGAGGGTTTGACCCTCCCTAACATCACCCGGGTGATGTTCAGACCGGATATTGGGGACAGCTACGGATTGTGAGCTATTATTATGACAGGGGAGACGCGGGTCTCTCCTGCTAAGGGGTCCGACCCCTTCCTCGCTCGCTGATGAGTGAGGTTGCTCGCGCGCGGTAGCAGAAACTAGCGGCGTGCGAGTTATCGCGATAGAGGAGCTCTCGTTTTGAGTGGTATCGGTACTGAGAGGGCCGTCCCTCTCCCCTTCCGCGTACGGTCGGGATGACTCGCGCGCGTAAGGCCTAATATCGATGAGGTTCGCGGTATTGGTAGAGCTAGCTATATCAATATCACGGTCGCGGACACTATTTGGAAGTGAACCTAGTCTACTAGGATGCGAACTCGAACTCGGGTTCGGGTCCGGTCCCGTGTTAGGGTCGGTCTGTACGTCTGTACGTGTTGTCGTGTCTGATGTGGGACCTCGGGGTAGGCGCCAGCGGCGACCCCGGTGCGATACTAACCTCGGGTGCGTGTGGTTTGTGTTTACGTAACTGTACACAGTACGTTACGTATTTAGTGATCGGGTCAACGGGATCGGCTAAGATATGCTTAGGCCGTTTATACGGGTGTCGGAAAGTCTGTGCGTCGTGATCATAGTCCAGGGCCTTTTGGATAAGGGGGTTTGGGTGATTTTTGCCTTTATCAAAGAATCTCACTACGAGTTCCTTGATATAGGCTTTGATAGTCCCTATGCAAGTCGATGTTACGCATGTACCAGGCATGCCTGTTACCATGTGTAGGAACCGGTTTTGGACTCTTTTCAAACGGTCCAGTTGAGACTCGCTTATCTGTGCGAAAGAGACGCACGCATAAGTGAGTATCGTTCTAATGCAAACTTTATACAATGTAAGCTTAATTCTTAGGGACATTTTGCTTCGCGAAATAATTAGCGGATATAATTTGAAAAGTACAAATTTCGCTTTATGTAATGTATTGCATAAAGCGACTTCGACATCGACTTATTTAGTACTACGCCTAAAGATTTGACCTGAGTGACCTCAGGGATTATGTTGCCGTGTAGGCTAATAGGGCTCATTAGTTTACGGGGGCAAGTACGCCTCACTGCACTTTTACTATCGAATTGGATGGCGTGACTTTTGTCGGGATTAACTTCTATTCTCCATTTGGAGAACCAATTACCGAGAGCGGTAACTGACTCCTGGAGGGCTTCAGATGCGGTACAGGCTCGTGTGTGGGAATAATAAAGGGATGTGTCGTCCGCGAACATAGCTAATTGCTCCTTAGCGTGTTTAGGGGTGTCACTAGTATACAGGTTATATAGGGAGGGCGAGAGGACCGAGCCCTGCGGTACTCCCGCATCCATATATCTTGGCGACGACAGTGCGCCTTCTACGCGAATTGAAATTTACGATTTTTTAAAAAGTTACTAATTAGTAATACAAGATAATCGGGTATTTCCATTTGATAGAGTTTGTATAACAGTCCGTTATGCCAAATTTTATCAAAAGCTTTTGCAATGTCAAAGAATACGGCGCATGTCGTCTTCCTGTCGTTTTTGCTAGTTATTATGTACTCCGTTAAGTGGTGTACTTGAGCGGGACAGCTGTGCATTTCGCGGAAGGCAAACTGCTCGTCTGGAAGGAGTTTTTGTCGGTTATGACGTCATTGAGGCGCCTTTTAATAACTCTTTCATAGACTTTACCAAGGGAGCTAATGAGACTTATTGGACGGTAGCTACCAGGCACCTTCCGGGGTTTCTCCGGTTTGTGGATACCTATGACAATAGCTACTTTCCAAATGTCTGGAAATGAACATCCTACTAAGAGGGCGTTAAAGATATTCACTAGGAGTTGAATTAGCTCGGACGGTAACATTTTAAGTGTTTTGTTTGAAATACCGTGGAGGCCTGGGGCCTTTTTGGCATTCATACACTTAATAATGCCACTGACCTCCTCCGAGTCCACCATCCTCACCCTATCTACATCAGGTGACCTCGAGAGTCGGCTGTCGACCTCGCTATTTACTAAGCTAAGGTGAACGGGATCAATCGGGAGTACTCGGCCGGCACTTTTGTTCGAAATTATCAGCTAGGCACTCGGCCTTGTCTATGTCTTCGAATGCAGGAGGACGGTTAGGTCTGTCTGCCACGTGAGACGGTTCTAAATCACTGAGAAGTCGATCCCAACTCTCGGCCTTGCGCTGTTTAATTTTAAACTTAACTTCCCTCTCGTAGTGACGGAGGGCTTTCCTCCACTCTTCCGACGGGTAGCGATCATATGTGCGCTTAGCCGCATTTCGGAGTCTGATGGACTCCCTTATGTCCTCAGGGAGGGGCCAACGGCCCTTGGAGGTCGTTGGCACCTCCCTAGATGAGTTCTCTATGGTCGCTACCAGGTGATCGGTCAAGTGGGAGGCGGCCTTTATGGTTGTCTCTTTACTATTTATAATATCGGGGATTTTATCTAGGTGACTAGATTGGAGGACTTTGATGTTCTCCGCTAATGATTTATAATCTACTATCTTCCTAGTACTAGAATTATTGGGGTTAAGACTACCAAGTGTAATCGTAACCGGTCTGTGGTCCGAGTTATGCTCGTGGAGAGTCTCAATACAGATATTGAGAGAAACATTTTTAACTAAGGCTATGTCTATCGTACTAGGATCGCGTATGACACCGTTGATGTTTTCATTGGTGTCATAGCGAGTGGGGTCAGTGGGAGCTAATAGTGCAAAATTTAAAGTGTCGGTTAAACTACAAAGGATGATGCCGGTTCGGTGGCTCTAGGGGAATACAATGTAATGATTTTTTATAGTAGATAAGAGTACCTCCGAGTCGGGATCGAGTTCTATCATTTCTGACTATTTTGTAGTTAGTTATTTTAGGGCTCCTCATACTAGGTTTTAAAAACGTCTCCTGCACTAGAAGAATATCGACATTTTGGCTGCTTACAAAATCGCGAATTTCGCTTATGTTAATCCTAATGCCGTTCGTATTGAACGACACTACGTGTAACGAGTGCGGCTTTGGCCTTCCCGAAGGCTCCATTAATTACCGTTGGTGGAGAGAGCCTTGATCTGACGGATCTAGACCTGATGGTCTGACAAAGCTTGGATGCGGTCTGTGGCCGATCTTTTTAGCTTTGTCGCTAAAATAGAAAGCTCCATCGGGTCAATAGGCCCGATGTTGCTTAAGAACTGCTGGACGAAAGAGAGGTCTGCAGTGAAGCTGGGAGTCGGGGGGGGTCGTGGCCTTAGGCCCTTTAGGCGCGGAGGGCATGGCCTTACTGGGGAGAACGGGAAAAACCGCTAACTCCGAACTACGATTCTGTGCGGGCTTGAACCATGCAGATTGGGAGGGTAGGGGGGCAGGGACGAATCTCTGTTTGGGGGGGGGGGGTACCTTTCGTCTGTGGTGCAATGCGCTTTTTTAATTTGGGTGCTTTTTTGCACCCTCTGTAATTGGCGGGGTGTCCTTGGGACTTACAGAGAACACATCTGGGGGGTTCGGACTCCTCAGCTGGGCTCTTACGGGGACAGTCAGAGGTGCCGTGGTCACCGGGGCACTTATTACAACGCGGCCTAGCTTGGCAATTCCGTGCCGAGTGCCCGTAAAGTTGGCATCGGTGGCACTGGCCAGGGATGCCCCTTTTACGGGGGGGGGCTCGACGCGGATGCCCGTAATGTGACAGATGGCTCGGATATTGAAGATATCCTTGCCCTCTGGCGTAAGAGGGAGGGTTACGAGTACCATATTGTACTCGTGTTTTTTAATTGGATGGTACATACGATGTACCTCTATGGCGGGATAACCCTGGGACTGGATATCCATGAGTACCTCTTTTGTGGAGAGGTACTTATCGACACCGGTAATGACGACACGCAGAAGGCGCTCGTCTTCGAGGGCGTAAGTGTGATATCCTATGCTTTTATTGCGTAGGAACGCGGTGAGGAGGCGGTGATCCTCCGGAGTCTTAACCTGCACTTTAATACCTATGGGGGTCGTGTGTGCAGAAGAGTAACGAAGCTTATGCTCGTTAATCGCTGCGGAGATTCGGTTCCATTTGGCCTTCTCTTGTATGATTACAGGAGGCATTTTAGGGGAACGGAGGGCCTGAGGGGCCTGGGAGGCCTGAGGGGCCTGGGAGGCCTGAGGGGCCTGGGAGGCCGGAAGGGCCTGGGAGGCCGGAGGGGCCTGGGAGGCCGGAGGGGCCTGGGAGGTTCGGGGTACCTGGGAGGCCAGAGGGGCCTGGGTGGCCAGAGAGGCCTGGGAGGTCAGAGGGGCCGGGAGGGCCGATGGGGTAACGGGGGCCGCGGAGCCATAAGCCTGCACGGTTTTCCTATTTTTAGGGACCGATTTGGTCGGGGAAGATAAGACTGGAGAGGAGGTGCACTCTGGGCGCTTCCTCTTCTTCGTCTTCTTATGTTTGACAGTAGTGAACTCGCCTTGTTCACTACGGTCAAATTCTTGCTCTGAGCAAGACATCTCTGAAGGAGATGATAGGGGTCCATTGTCGTTCGGAATTAACGGGACGTCGCTATCGGGCGACGCCGATGAGTCTGCTACGTGCATGCGCACGAAGCGTTCCCACTTGGACGCGACATCGGGGACTTCTGATTTTAAAAACTCCAGGAACTTTCTAATTATGGCGTCAGACATAATGAGGAAGTTTATCCCGGGAGTGGGATTCTGCTCTCTAATTTAAATATTGGGCGATACAGCCCCTCCCGGCGGCCGGGAGGGGAGGTGTGTAGGGAGGAAAAACTCCTCGTGTAGTGTGCCTAAGCGTGTCACGGTACTTACAATTGTTCCTCAGGCGGCTGGAACTCACTCACAAACGTTACGCTAAACACTAGGGCGCTAGTGCTCGCGAACGGGACGCGGCGGAGAGCGAGCAGAAGGCTCGCGCTAAAAACGAGACGGACGATGCGACCGGTTGCACGCTCGTCCTAGCGCGGCGGTTACTACGCGGCGGGGTGCGAGCAGAGGGTTCGCACCAAAGAGCGAGACGGACGATGCGAGCGGTCGCACGATCGTCCGGTAGGCGGCGGTCGCGGCGCGACGCGAGACACGGTAAGGCACGGGTCGGGCGGCAAAGGCGGTTGGGTGGCGCCTTTGTTTCTTCTTTCTTGAGTCTTGACTCTTGAGGCTTGACTCTTTGGTCTTCTTTCTTCTTTCTTCCTATGGTTACACTATCGCGAGCGATGTCACACGCGACAGAGCGAGAGCGCAATGAGAGAGCGCTTAACGACGGCAACAGCAGAATGATCACACATACAGGTGATATATAGGTATACATACACATCTAGGTCTAGACTAGGTCTAGACTCTAGGTATCACATGAAATATTATATTTTTATACTTTAAATAAGCTAATCTTGTACATATATTTAATTATATATCATCGGAATCTCAGAAACGGTTGCAAGTATTGCCGTGAAATTTAGTGTGCAGGGGGTTTTGGTGGGAGGAAAATCGACCTAGCTATTCCTGGTCCTGTCCCTCGGAATCTCGCATTTTAAAGTTTTGTCTGTTTTTTTTTTCACCGCGTAGTAATCGTTTATTAGATACGAGTGATTTCGATATTATGTCAAATCCGGTTGGCGACTTGGTAAGCGTTGGACTTATCCAAAGCAAAAAAAAGAAATCAGTTGACCACTACTAGTTTGTATGCTATGAACTGGTATTTAAGGAACCCTAAAACCTATAAAACAGTACACACCTCGTTTATAGCGGTCTCAATCTCCATTCTAACGACAAATATATAGTTACTTATTCTGTTATGAAGGTATTCTGTTTCTGCACAAAATAAGTTAAAGAAATTAAATATTCACATATTTTATGTATGAGACGTCGTTCTTGTAGAATAAGATACCAATTGACATTTCCACGGAAAATCTGAATTTTCCTTGCTTAGATAATATTTAGATAATAAACAAGCTACAAGTTTCGAACCTAATTAAAATTAAACAAAATTAAAAAAATTAAGTACGTAACCCTCATTGTCAACCAGTGAGCGATTAGCGAACTAATGATGATGAATCACAGCTAAGAACACTCTTGATCTTGATCTTGATTACCATACTGATCGTAGAAAAAGATGATATGAAATCACAAAGCCGTTTGGAAATTTGTTACACAATTAAAAAATCTACTGAGTGGTTTTTAACCCCCATTGAAAATAGAGGGGTGTTATAAGTTTTACGTGTCTGTCCGTCTGTGCGTGTGTCTGTCCGTGGCATCGTAGCTCCCAAATGGATGAACCGATTTTGATCTAGTTTTTTTGTTTGAAAGCTGACATCATAGAGTTTCGAGAGTGTTCTGCTTTAATTCATCATCATCAGCTCGTTCACTCATGGACATATCAGGAGTTACTAAATTTTAATTTTGGTTTTGTTCACAAAAGGTTTAAAATATAGGATCTGTTATGTTATCATGTTAGAATGTAGCCGTATCTATAAGCGGGTATAGTGCCTTACTTAGGCACAACATGTTACTGACGAAATATTTTTGGACCCTTCAGGTCACAGATGCAAGACATGGCTGAACTTTCATCATTACTGGCCACTGGGTCACTACAATATGACGAAACTTTTACAACTAATCTAGATTCTAGAACATAGGTAATGTTTTCTTGAGCGTAATATTGCAACATGGAACAAAACATTTCATACCTACTGTAGCTTAGACAAGAATATTATTTGAAGATAAAACTCTTTAGGTGCGATGAGCGTTTAGAGATGGGATGAAACCATTGAACTGTTACCGACACCGGTGTTGTATGAGGTAGAGTGGGGCGGGCCGGTCGCGCGCCGCATATTTGCCTGTGCGCTACTGTTTTTACTTCTGTCGGCACTTCCAGAGTACTGTTATTGTTTTATTTCATAATTATTGGTTTTAAAGCTAGTCATATGTTTCCCGGGACTTCGTGCGCCGCAAAAGTAATCCCGCTCGAGCCGTACATTTTGCCTCGATTATTAGTAGCCTATATCCATCCCCGTTGTCTTCTCTATATATGTGCGCAATTTCATCAAAATCGGTCCTTCAATTTCGGAGCCTTATTCGATACAAACAAACAAACATACAAAGATATTATGATTCTCTTTATATTTTTATAGACTTAATGATGCATATTTTTAGGTGTATAGGAAAGTAAAGAAAATTTCCACTTCCATCGATGAACATCAAAGTTGGCAGTGGTGCCGTTGCGTGTCGCGGTTCACCGACCCTGGTTCAATAATAAACTTCGATCGTCTTATCTTTTAATCCAAGTCCAAAGTGTATAAAACATATCTGCGTTTAACCCAACTAGCTCAGAAATTATTGAATGATTCGCTGGTAAATACAGAAATAGACGAAAATTGTGTCGATTCTAGGCGGGAAAACATGCGATATTATGGTCAAACTTTTATCAAAATATGCGAATATCCCACTAGTGGGTCACTAGTACCCGCCCCGGCTTCGCGTTAACCTACATTTTACTTTTATTGACTTATAAATGAATCGTCTTGATATCAATATCATAAACTGATTTTTGGAGTTTGGGTCATTCAAAACTCTTTTATTTTGATAATGACGTCCTGTAATTTTCAGCTCTACAACATGAGCATGCGAATAAAATATAACGCAGTTCCTCATAACCCGGATCTCTGCATTTCCCCAGAGCACGACTCCCGGCGAATTACAGACCTTAATTCACCAAATGTGCTCCATATTTATAATCTCATCATGCTATAAACCTCTCCGTGTTCAGAAAATTAGAACATTTTCTACCAAATTGTATGTATAAGACACAATAATAATATTATTTCAACCCCCTTACTAGCAAAATATCTACACAACGGATAATACAAGAGAGTTGCTGTCTTTTTCTGATAAGTTGAAAAAGACATTTGCCAGACAAAGACAACTTAAGCTGAACCATTGTGTATGTAAGTAAGTATTTTTATTAGTAAGAGGGTATGTCACACTCTATAGTTACTATTTATTTAGAGGAAAGATTTGTTTGTTTATTTTCATTAAATAACCTCCGAAACTACTGAACCGATTGTACTGAAATGTCTCGAGTTTAAGAGTTTTTAACAGCAGATAATAGGTTCAATCTTATCGACAAAACACCCACTTTTGACCCTAACCACATCCTATACAACTGATTGTCTGTAGAAGGAATAAACTTTTGGTGTTGAATATTACGTCATATTGTAGGCAGTATCATCATAAATACTGAAAATTAAAAACCTTTTTTGAAGTGAAAACTTCTTTAGCGGCGCTGTGTACTTTTTTTGGAATGGGTAAAAATTTCTAAACTCGCGTCAGGACACGTGACCTGATCGAGGCGGACGGACGGCGGATCCAAGACGGATGGAGGAGAGGACAGGCGGCGCAGGGCGCTTGCGCGAATGTTCGTGTGTGTTAATGTTACAGCGTGCCACGCGCATCCATGGATGAGATTAATATTATTAATTTATTTTGTTTATTTTATTATTTATTATGTAAAATAATTGTAATAGTTCTGAAGTGTTACATTTTTAATGTAATATAAATGTCATGTTTGTGTACGATAGCGCAATAAATGAATATTGTATTCCACCACATAAATAATAGTACTTTTATACTGATAATGAAAGCAATTCGTACAAAATTATTCTCTAACCATTCCAAAATATCAAAAATGCACACCGTTAATATTCAAGTTTTCACTTCTGCCGGCACTCCCAGAGTGCAACCCGTCGATTTGTCTTTTTTTGAATATCATATCTGTTTTTTAGATTGTAAAAAATAAAATTGAAATGTAAAAAAAAACTTAGTAATAATTATGAGACCTTTTTGATGTGTGTAGGTCACAAATAAAATTAACATTTAGTTTTATTCAACGTAAGGTAGTAACCAAAACATAAAATATTCAATAGCTTGTATCTTTGGGTTGAGGGTTGCGACCCCCAAAAGGGGGATGTTCTCTATGGCACTGTTGAAATCTCTTAACCTCGAGACGATAAATACTATATATTAGACCACGGGGAAGGACATAGGCTACTTTTAATCGCGGCAAAATGCACGGTTCCCGCGAGATTTTCTTTTGCGCGCACGAAGTCGCGGAAAGACGAAAGAAGAAAAAAGAGAGTTATGACGTCGGTTGACAGTTGAGGAAGGTACAATGATTTTAACCAACAATTTTTGCTATTATTAGCAAAAACTAATCTTGGGCGTCATTCGTGTAAAGATCAGTACCTGGGAGACCGAGCTTTACTCGGAGTTTTAGTACAACGATAAAATAATAATAATTAAAAAAAATACATACAACACAAAAAGAAATAATATGAATCACAAAAATATTTATCTTCCCGGGATTCGAACCCACCACATTCCAAATTTCCAAAAATCAAACGTAGTAACGCATACCAAGCTGCCTATCAGACTGACGTAAGACAGTCGAAATTATTGATATTATATCTATTGTTGCACGACGAAAGAAAAAACATATTATATTACTTATAAATGCGCAGTTTCCAAGGAATAAGACCTAGCTAGATCGATTTTTTCCCCTAAAACTCCCTACATACTAAATTTCATGGTAATACTTGTAGCCGTTGCCGAGATACCGATTATATATATACAAGGTAGTCTCGTATATGATTATAAAACAATACAGTAAGTTTCTGACTTAGGTTTCTTTATTTAGACTTAAAACGCTGATCTGTACAAAAATAAATGTTGACAATTACTTAATTGAAGAAATTAGCAGTTACATGTGAATTTGTTTTTTTGAATTGCCAATTGATATCAAATTTAAATTACCAAGTAATACTATTGAATTACGGGTAGCCGGCGCCTGGCCTATAGCCATTTCGCTGATCTTGCGTCTTCAATACAGGTGTTATCAGCATGGTTATACTTTATAGTATAGGGGGTGAACTTAGAACTTAGATACCATGCCTGCCGCTTGGATTTCCGAACCAGGACTTAAATTTTACCCCCTCATTTATAAAAATGGATTATTGTGTCGAGTGTCTTTTCCAACCTATCGGACAAATACAACAACAGATTGGCATTTCGATGGTGTTAATATTTTTAATAATAAAGGGGCTAGTTTTCAATGTCCCCAGGTGAAATATTGGCTATCAATTAATTCTATTACTATTTGCTCCTGCCACGTCTCAGTTGTAAACAGCTGTGTGAAATACAATCTCAATATTATTTTAAAAATAAAAATATGTTAAAGCTAATATTTTTACCCACTAAAATACAATAAAGTATGTAAGTACCTAATAATTAGCAAGTACTTCTACATTTCTACATCCAAGCAAACCTTTATAACTTCTACTGTTATATTAAATATCTGAAAAATACAAAATATTTTAAATTCATGTCCACTCAAAACACTCTCCAGGGGTTTCTCCACACACAAACACTCCTCAATTTAAACTCCTCTTACGGGATTCCAGTCAATGTTTATTCCTCAATGATTCACAATATATTAATACCTCAATAGACAATAATATAACGAGTCATCCCCTGGACTATGTGAGTAATGGTCGCGGCATACTGTGTTACACGCGCCTCGCTTTGCTGTTCCGCAGATTTGGTCCTGAGTTAGCTGTTGTCTGGTCACCTCGAGGCTGTTGCTAGCTTCGTGTCGATATAGAGGTGTTACACATTAGTTGCAAGTGACAGTTTCGCACAAAATAAAATACGCACATATTACATAATTCATATAATTTTTAGTATTAACTTTAAAGGGGTCCTTTTTTTTGCCTCTTAGATATTTTTTATCTAAGAGGCAAAAGAACTCCTTAAAAGTTTATTTCATTTAAAAAAAAATAGTTGTCTGTAAAGTCAGTTTACTGACAACGTCATAAGAAATGGAACGCCTCAGAGCGAGGTAACGCCAAATGAGTCATGTTTAACGAGGTAACGCCGGTAACGCCGCATGAGTCATGTTTTTTCGTGCGTGCAGCCGGCTTCATCGAATTATAAGACGTTGTCACGTCAAAAATGAAAACGTTGTGACAGATTAAAAAACATAAACGTGTAACAAAATTGTATCTATCAAACGCATGGTGGTGTGTGTTAATAATTTGAGCTAGTGTGTTGTTGTTATTTTTGTTAATTTTATTATTTTTAAGCATTTTTTTTTTAAATAGCTTCTGAACACCTTCCTTCACAGTCCACATAAGCTCTAACTGTGTCAAATATCCGGTCTCACAAATCACAATTCACTTAAACTTGCTTCACGTATTAATAAATATAATAATAAAATATAATAATTCTCGTATCTTTGTAGTTATTACTTATATCTTAATACCTTAATGTTTTATTTTTAAGTCAATCCTGGCAAAGAAATAGATAAATCGCCTGATGGTAGGCGGTTACCACCGTCCATGGACATTAGCAATACCAGTTATAAGTGCGTTTTCTGTGTTTCAAATGGCCACCCTTTCTTAGTTTCGATGCAGTCTCAGTCTCTTAAAACAGCAAAATGGTATTCTCATAAAACTCGAATCAACGTCAAACGCGTTATGATTGGTTCAAACCCCAAATCAGTTTATGATAACAAGACGATCCATTTATAATTAATTAAAAGTAAATTGAAAGTTAAATACGAGAATTAGGGTTCTGAAGTTTGAATCATTCGTTATTACTCCTAAGTCCTGGCTGTTTTTAACCATATTACAAGGAGGCGGTTATACGTTCGGCTGTGTATATATATATATATATATATATATATATATATATATATATATATATATATATATATATATATATATATATTACTGATGATAGTTGAACGTGACAACGTCATGTTTATAGTACGCGCGGAACTAATTGGCCGCGCCTTAGGTAGGCGTGTTGCCGCCGCGAAGTCCGGCGCCGAACTGAGTAATAACATCAAGCGCCTCCGCCTCTCCGTCCCACCGCTCACATACCTAAGGCGCGGCTAGCTGAGGTAACGGTGCGTCATATTTAGCGAGGTAACGCTGGTAACAGGTAACGCATGAGTCATGTTTTTTCGTGCGTGCAGCCGGCTCCATCAAATTATAAGACGTTATCACGTCAAATGAGCATTTCAAATAAATAGTGTACTTTAAAACACCGTCGATGTTTTAATTTCATATTTCAAACTATTTATATAATTTTCGAAAAAGGCCATCATATTGTGTATATATATATATATATATATATATATATATATATATTGAGGTATTAATATATTGTGAATCATTGAGGAATAAACATTGACTGGAATCCCGTAACAGGAGTTTAAACTGAGGAGTGTTTGTGTGTGGAGAAACCCCTGGAGAGTGTTTTGAGTGGACATGAATTTAAAATATTTTGTATTTTTCAGATATTTAATATAACAGTAGAAGTTATAAAGGTTTGCTTGGATGTAGAAATGTAGAAGTACTTGCTAATTATTAGGTACTTACATACTTTATTATATTTTAGTGGGTAAAAATATAAGCTTTAACATATTTTTATTTTTAAAATAATATTGAGATTGTATTTCACACAGCTGTTTACAACTGAGACTTACTTTGTACTTTAAAACACCGTCGATGTTTTAATTTCATATTTCAAACTATTTATATAATTTTCGAAAAAGGCCATCATATTGTGTAATATCGAAACGCAATATTGTCACATTACTTCACAATTATAAACCACGCCAAACATTATCATGCCTTACCTAAATATATATTTAATAAAATAAGATTTTATACAATAGAAGTAAGTTTTGATATTATTGGATTCTTTTCTATGTTCGGACCTATGAGATTCCATGATTTCATTATTTTGTTAACTCACAGGCCACAATATTTATTACGACTGAAAAGAACGAATAAACCAAAAGACAAGAATATTTGCGATCGAAGTGGCTCACAGAGTAGGTAGGTACCTTTCTATGAAGCACAGATTATTAATTACCTAGTAATATGATGTCTACATAGGAAAACCGCCTCCTTTTTTGGAATTCGGTTAAAAATGTCAAAGTCGGGAGCAGAATAGGTCCCTGCTTCGTTTGACAATTCTCATTTCATGGCTTATGTCAAAATGCACTACGTCACACGGTTTGATTGGTCTAAAGGGCGTTTCATTCGTTCTCTGAAGGACAAAATGGCGGACTATTTAGTTGGACATGCCCGTAGGCTTGCGCAATCGTTTTTGACATCTTATCTTTTTAAATTGTGTTTTTAACACAATTCTCGTATTTAACTTTTAATTTTCTTTCAATGAAATTTATTGAATGGTAATTTGTGTAGTAATTGTAATTTAAGGAATTGAATTATAATTGAATCGTCTTGATATCATAAGCTGATTTTAGCAGTTTGGACCAAGCAAAAGGTGTTTGACGTTGGTTTGACGTTTATGAGAATACCGTTTTGCAGTTTTAACATATCAAGACTGCATCGAAACTGTATTAATGTAAGATTTAATTAGCAGAATCTACCTACTGTTTGATCGTTTACTGTTTCGTGATAAAACTATCTAACTTATCTATTTGCGTCTTCTGCGAGTTTGTCCGTTAGTCTTTTGTTGTAAAACCCTCTTAACAATTACAATGGCATTCAGTGAATCCAAAACAAATCAGACACGTGTGCTTAACTCTACAGATCTATTTTGAGATCGCTGCTGTGTCAGCTGATTTGTTTACGTGAACACAGCGTGCACGAATTAGGCGGCACGTCCATGAAAAAATGCAAAGTCACGATAGCCGATGTACTTAAACGGATGAGTAAATAAACTAACCAAGAGCGTGTCAGGACATGGAGGGTTCCGTAACTATTAACGCGCAGTAGGGTTTCTTTGAATTAATTCAAATATACTGTCCGATTTCACTCAAAACAATTTTCCTAAAGAGTTATTTTAGCATTATATATCAGCATGAAAATTTTCAAGTTTCTATCTCCTATGGGTTAGTAAATCCAGGGGGGGGCCAACTTATAAACCACTTTGGAGGCCGATTACTCAAAAATGTTTGACTTTGTAAAAAAAGTCATGCCTTGCCATGCCTTTATTTTAAAAAATCTATTCAATAATACCACACGGTGTAGTAGAATAAAAAAAAATGATTCCCAATTCACATGTATGGCGATTGGAGAGCCACCCCTAAACTACAAAATAATTATTATTGAAGTGAAACTGCTTTAAACACGCTTGACTTGAGGTGTAAGGGTGAATGCGTGACGAGAGCGTTACGAAAAGTGTGACGGAAGTTGAGAGGGAGATATAAGATATTGAAGATAGAAAGAGATAGCTACTGTACGGGCAAGAAAGAGAGATGCCAGCATACATTTACTTTCTCTCTTATCCAGTTACGTGATTCTGCTCTCGGATTCCGATTCGGGTGGCAGTGCGAAGTGGTAACGCTCGACTGTAAAGTAAATCTATGTTCAGATATTTGATTAAAGTGTTTATTATAGTACACAACACAGTGCCAGTGCCTTCATCTCGGGGCTTCAAGCAGCGACGTGACGCCGGGATTTTCGCGCGTTCCATTACGACCGTTAGGTTTCCCGCCGCGACCGTTATTTTTCGCCGCGACCGTTTTTTAACACTTTTCCACCTTCGCGATCGCTTCGCATAGCGATAGTGTAGTGTCGGTGTGTTCCTGCGTCCGAGGAACAAAGGAAAGTAAGTAAAGTGTAATTGTACGATTAGGTTACACCAAGTGGACTCCTCCACGCACACACCTCCCCCCCCGGATGCCGGGAGGGGTTAAATCTTTAAACTAATAATTTAAAATTGAGAGCAGCCCCAAGAGGGTCAGGGTAAACTGCCTTACCATGGAGAACACCGTGGTAAAGCTTTTCTTTGAGAAAAGCAGATCGGTTACCATACCTCTGCCCTGGAGGACGAACGCACTCTGCGAGTCGTCATCAAGGGTGTAGATAAAGAGCTCTCCACGGAATCCATCCTCGAGGACCTCTGTAGACAGGGGATCCCCGCCAAAGAGGTACACAGGATGTACCACCCAGCCAAGAAATACCAGTACAACATGGTACTTGTCGTGCTTCTCCCCACTCCGGAGGGGAAAGCCATTTTATATATTAAAAATGTATGCCACATCACAGGCTTATCCATAGAACCCTCCTACAAAAGGGGAATGACGGGGCAGTGTCACCGCTGCCAACTGTACGGCCACTCAGCGCGGAACTGCTTCGCCAGACCGCGCTGCGTCAAATGCCTGGGCGACCACGGCACGTCCGAATGTCCGCGTAGGAACCCAGCTGAGGAAACTACTCCCCCAAGCTGCGTCCTATGCAATACTTCTGGCCATCCGGCCAATCACAAAGGGTGCAAACGCGCACCCCAAGCAAAGAGGCGCAAAGTACCACCAATGAGAGGTACCCCTCCCAAGCAGAGGTACGTCCCTGCCCCTCCTCCCTCCAAACCTGCTTGGGGGTTATCTAAAAAGAGTCCACAAGGACCTCCTCGTCAAAAGTCGACGGCCCTCCCAGTCAGTCCGACAAAGGTCCTCCCTCCCCCGCCAATAGGGCCACAGAAATGGGACCTGCAAAACCGTCCCCGACCTCCAATTTCGGCGCCGACATAGCGTTCGCAGCCAAATTTCTTAGCGAAATCGATTCGATGGAGCTAAACGTTTTCGTTACAAAATTGCGAGGTTCCTTCGAGGACCGCATGTCAGCACTAGCAAGTCACACGGACTTGATAAACAAAATAAAGGAGTTCTCCTAAGCACAATAACATGCACCAGCGTGATTAGAAAAGCACCGGGGTAGACGCCGGCGCCTACCCCGAAATCTTACACCAGACACGAACACACGTAAAGACATACGGACCGACTCAAACACGGGACCACCGGACTCAAACCCGGATCCGAGTTCGACTCCCATTAGTGTAGCCACACATAATTATGACCGCGACCGCGATATTGTTATAGAGAGCTCTATAAATACTGCGGAAGCACTCGACATCAGGACATTCGCGCGCGAGTCCACCCGACCGCACGCGGAAGGGGGGAAGGGACGGCTCTCCCAGATCCTTAAAACTGAGCTTCTCTATCCCTACAAATACGCCGTTAGTTTGTGCTACCGCGCGTGAGCAACCACACTCGTCAGTGAGTGCGGAAGGGGTCGGACCCCTCAGTAGGAGGGACTATGGTCTCTCCAGACCTAAAAATAGTTTTCTACGGATATTTAGCTATTTTAAAAAACCGGTTTAGGGAGTAAAACTCCCTCTTTGTTTTCCCACCAAAAGGACTGCTAAATGGCAGTCAGCAGACCGACGAAGCTAAGACGGCTTAAAGCCAATAGCGTAGACCAATTCGAAAAAAAAAAAAAAAAACAGTTACGTTATATAATACGCATATATAAGACAGTTAAATATTTGTAGCCAAATTAATATACACATATATAATAAACGCGGTATAAGAGTCAGATGAGCGTATCTACATTTTCTCAAATTTTACAGGAGAGCAATAAAACAGCGAAAATTTACCTAATCAAACTTTGAGAACTTTTTAATAGCAGCATTATACAATTTTCGAAAGAAAAAACTGTACTGATATGTTGGTATAGTAGTATATTGTTAATAAAGTTAACATTTATTTATATCCTTGCTCAGAAAAAAATTATTTATATATATTTTTTAAATATGGTTGACATACGAGGGCGGGTCAATAAGTCCGTGACTTTTGGAATAAAACACAGATTTTTTGATAAATAAATCATTTTATTTTTCAACGTAGTCCCCCTTGAGCTCTATACACTTTGTCCAACGCTTCTCCAATTTTTTTATCCCTTCCAAAAAATATGATTTGTCGAGGTCCTTAAAATAGGCCTTTGTTTGCGAGATGATTTCATCATTGGAGTCAAATCTTTTTCCACCGAGCCATTTTTTCAGGTTTGGGAACAAGAAGTAGTCACTCGGAGCCAAATCTGGAGAATAGGGTGGATGTGGGAGCAATTCATAGCCCAATTCATGGATTTTTGCCATGGCAACTGCACATGTGTGCACCCTTGCATTGTCTTGGTGAAAAATAACTTTTTTCTTGGCCAAATGAGGTCGGTTTTTTTTCAAATCCTCATTGAAGCGGTCCAATAAGTTGGCATAATATTCCCCATTAATTGTTCTTCCCTTTTGAAGATAGTCAATGTGGATTATCCCACGTGCATCCCAAAAAACAGTCGCCATAACTTTATTGGCTGACAAACCCACCTTGGCCTTCTTTGGCACCGATTCACCCTTAGAAACCCACTGTTTTGACTGTTGTTTGGTCTCTGGTGTGTTGTGATGGATCCATGTTTCGTCCACGGTTACAAAACGGCGCAAAAACTCCTCCATATTGTGATTAAACAACGCCAAACCTTCCTGTGAAGTTGTTACACGATTGCGTTTGTGGTCGACTTGCGGAAAGCTTTCTCATGCCCAAGTGATCATTCAAAATTGAAACCACTGAGATGCGATCACATGCGAGATGCCTATGGCTTCCACAATCTCTTGCACTTTCAATCTTCGGTCGGCCAACACCATATCGTGAATTTTTTCGATTGTTTCGGGTGTAGAGACCTCAACAGGGCGTCCAGGACGTTCGGCATCTTCAGTGCTTGTACGGCCACAACGAAATTCAGTAAACCACTTTTTTACCATTGAAATCGATGGTGCAGAGTCCCCATAGTATTTATCAAGCTTAGCCTTGGTCTCGGTAATGGTTTTTTTTCGCAAAAAATAATGCTTAATAAGCACACGAAATTCACTTTTTTCCATTGTTTCCTTAAGTTACTGGATAGTCTAATAAAGATAGCTGTAAAACACAAACTAACTGACGCAGCAAGTTCAAATTTTGATAGGAGTCAACTGACAGATGCCTGTTGACAGGAGTAGTGTTGCTTTTTCAGTAAGGAGGTTAGAAATTCAAAAAGTCACGGACTTATTGACCCGCCTTAGTACATTAGTGTGGTCCTAATTTTTTTATAACTTTTATAGTTATCATACGTACGTACCTACGTACGTCATTTGTGAAATTATTACTCATATGTAACAAATAAATAAAACTAAACGGGTAATTATCTTTATTTATTGGTAAAATAGACAAAAAATAAAAAAAACTATGAAAATATGAATAAGTACAGAACAGGATGCGCAAATATATATTTTTTTAAATATTATTACAGAAATGTTTGTATAGCCCTTACTAATATTACGCAAATTAAAGCTTATTTAACGGTACTCGTAATACCTACGCTTTTCTGGTTTTATTGAAAATGGTTTTTATAACTGTTCGTTTTTTTGGAATTTGTGATATTAGGTCTTTACCTATAAAATTGCCGTTTTGTATTTTTGTATTTTTTATTTGTATTAATCGAAGTTTTCACCCATGACAATCAATGCATCTTTGCCAACTTTGGCAGTTTATTGATGCCCTTCTTAAAGAAATCAGCTGGACGGGAGGCAACAAATTCTTCAAAGGCATTTTGTACTGCCTCTCAGGTATTGAATTAAAAAGTTATCCAAATTCTAGAAAAAGTAGTAGTCTGTAGGCGCAAGATCTGATGAGTAGGGCGGATGACGGAGAGCTTCCAACCCCAGTTCTTGCAAATTGGAGACCGTCTGCTGTGCAGTATGAGGACGCGCGTTGTCGTGCAGAAGCAGCGCAGACGAGCGCTTCTACATCATTGTGTTCAGTTCTTCACAGTACACATCTGCAGTAATGCTCACCCCGTTTGATAAGAAGCTGTGATCACTCACACCGGCGCTAGACCACCAAACAGTGACCATCACTTTTCTAGGGGTAAGTTTTCGTTTAGGGCATTGTTTAGGTGCTGAACCAGGATCCAACCAACTTGCTGAGCGCTTACGGTTATCAAACAGAATCCATTTTTCATCGCAGGTAACAATGCGGTTCAAAATTTCTTCATTTGTGTGTCTGTTGAGCAGTGAAAGGCACCTCTCGACGCGTACTTCGCGCTGGCGATCATTGAGTTCGTGGGGCACCCATTTGTCAAGCTTTTTTACCATGCCAATTTGACGCAAATGGACCAATATTGCTAATTCAGCCGTAGATTGTGTATCATCAGCTTCCACAATCGCCTTTAATTCGTCATTGTCGACCAAAGTCTTCGGACGACCGCGAGGTTCATTTACACAGGTCGAAATATCCAGAACGGAAGCGAGCAAACCAATAACAGGTGGTGCATTAGTTAGTAGTGTTAGCTCCGTAAACGTCGTTGATGTTGCGTGCCGCTTGTGCCGCGTTGCTGCCACGACGGTACTCATATTCCATAATTACTCAAATTTTTAACTTATCCATGATGACGAAAAAGATTGAAATGCGTTGAAAATATAACACTAATCAATAAACAAATGACTACTTTTGGAAAAAGACTTCCATGTTTTTAAAATAAAATTAATTTGAAATTAGAATTCTTAGCCAAACAAAAATTATTTTGATTTGAAATGGCCAGTACTGCAGAACGGAAATTTCATAGGTAAAGACCTATTATATTCAAGAAGGTTAACTGCCTCCGTGGTCTAATGGAAACAAGAAACAAGAAGGATAATCCATGCGTCGGATGGGCATGTAAAAAGTCGGACCTGCGCCTGATCTCTCGCCAGTCATGACGGTCTGTCCGTCCCACTTGACGTTCACGTTACGAGAGTAAAGGAAGAGAGAATGCACTTGTGTATTACACACACACTTGGGCACTATAAAAATTACTCCTGCGTGACAGGCCTGGTTTCAATGAAACCGGCCACCGTATATACGAGTACGTCGTTTTGGCATAACATAAAAGACCACACTCGGATCCGATTTGTTGACAAAAATTATTTTTGATTTTTTTGAAGATAAGTTCATCTGGTTCTTGTATTCTTATACCGCGATATATTCTTTGACGTAAGTATATATATTTTCTACTCCGTCGTTTGAACCTCAGTTCAATGACAGGTTCACGTGTCGCGCCCTCAGTCCTCAGCCCCGAGATCTGAGCCTTCGTTATGTAGGTCGCTTAACATCGGACGAGAGCCTGCTACAGATAGAACAACTTTTTTAAGGTATCAGAGGAACCTGAATAATTGCTACATAGTCTGGATAACTTTTTAAAGTAGGTAGAGATTAAAATGCGTAAACCTTGAGACAGGTGCACGGTCTAATAGGCGATAATTTTAAAAAGATTTTTTTTGCTATGATACAAGTACCAAACGAAATTGCCAATATACAGGCAATATTATGTTTAAACATTTTTGTAACATGTAAGTATTTTAGAGGGTACCTACATAGTCTTATTTAAACAGTAGTACCTGGGAGACCGAGTTTTGCTCGGAGTTTTAGTACAAAAAAATAATTAAAAAGTATATATTATGTTATATATAAAAGAAAAAGAAATAATAAGAATCACAAAAATATTTATCTTACCGGGATTCGAACCCACCACATTCCGAATTTCCAAACAATGCAAAAATCAAACGTACCTAACGTACGTAAGGTATCTACGCATACCAAGCTGCCAATCAGACTGACGTAAGAGAGTCGAAATTATTGATAATATATTGTTTCACGGTGAAAGAAAAAAACATATATTGCTTAAAAATGCGCAATTTCTAAGGAATAAGACCTAGCTAGATCGATATTTCTCCCCCTAAGCTCCCTATATACTAAATTTCATGGTAATATTTGTAGCAGTTGCCGAGATACCGATTATATACAAATAAGTTAATCTCTTTTAAAGTATAAGATTTATGCGTTTCATGTTGACATGGTGTTTTGAAGAGAAACTTATTTAGCGGCGTTCAGAGTGAAATTTCGAGGTCACGTCACGGTTCGACACGATTTTGGACATAACGCCATCAAAATAACACCATCTATCGGAAGTTACTTATACTTCTTACATAACAACATAACTTTCTTATGTACGGCTCAATACTGATGACGCTATGTACAAATTAAATTTTTTTGAAGTGGTGTACTTTACGCACTATGAGAGTATTTTTGAATTTAAATGATGAATAAAGTTTCACTTCTGCCACGTGTACTCTGTGCAAGTCATGTTTTTTTTTAAAGATAGCTGTTTAATAGATGTTTAATTATGTTGGCAATTCTCATAAATATAAGAAAAAAAAATAAGTTCATAGGCTCTTCACCTATGTTGGGTTGATGCTCGAATTTGAGAGGAGAGACAATATTTTTGTTGATGTTGGGTGTGATTAACCTTAATTTACACATTGGAGAAGGACGCAAATAGCAACTAATATTTGTACTGAGGTTGGAGATTTCTTGGTAATTTACTTGAGCTTTGTCCATAGTAATCGCGACCTTTGTAAAGTTAGTGCGGCTTCCAGGCGCAAGTTTCACCCTTCCGTTGGGCAGGCCATCTGCCTGAATGGTTCTTTATTGACGCGTCAATCCTACGCCTGTAGCCTCAAACAAAGATCGACTAGCAGGCGTAGCGTGAATACTGTAGAAATATGTTTTGCCGACGGAAGAATAGACAAAATAAAAGTAATTAAATATGAAACAATTATAATTTTCATAATGATACCTATCAAGCTCAAATACGACAAGCCGTTCAGTTTTTAGGCTCTAGTGTGGCCTAGAACTATACATACATAGTACACTCGAAAAACATAATCCTCCTTTTGGCGCAGTCGAATAATGAAAATACCAATTTCTACAATATGTGGATATAATTGGCCATACTGTATCCTACAGCTTCACACCTCGTCCTGTGACTCTTGCACTTCCGTGTTTACGTCAGGGGTTACCTCCCTTTACCCGGGACGACGGCCTGAGAGTTGACGCGAGGATCAATCACTCTCGAGCGCGCTACATTTCCGTTTCAACGCTTCTCAATACAGTTTGCTATACGAAAGCAATTTTAAACAGTAAATAATCTCGAGATCAAAGGTGTTGTTAGACATTGTTAGCACAATTTATTTATGTTTACTCAATGTGTCAAACATGCTGTCCGTGGCTCCGTAGGAAAAGAAAAAAAAAACTTGAGAGGTGTCAAGGGACACCCGGATGGAACGAAGTTATAATATATATATTATAATATAAATATATAGTTGATAATGAATAATTGAAGCCTTTTTTGGAAGATTGGAAGAAATATATATATATATGCCGAAACAAACACACAGACTGACAGAAAAATGTTAACAATTTATATTTTATTGTAAGTACCGTCGTTAATAGGGTTGCTTGCTGCTCGCAGTGTTGCCGCCGCGAAGTCCGGTTCCGTACTGAGTAATAACATCAAGCGCTCGGCTAGCTAGTCACAATATGTAACAGTCATAACAGTCACAATGTGTAATTGCAAAATTCTACATTATTGCCAAGGTGATGAGGTCGTTTTTTGTATCATTCTTAATAGTCGTTATTACATTGTGATTTCGAGTGGCAAAAGTGTCGTGCCAATTTTAATCCGCCTAGCCTCCAATTCGCAACGCGCCATATGGAACTACGTTCCAAAACTTTCATTCCGTTCCAAATATTCCAAAAGATAGTTTAAAATGTCAATTCCACGTCAGTGGAATCTAAATTTACAGAAGACCGACCCTTCAGAGCTATTTTGTATATTTATTTACTTTTAACGATTATGTTATGCGTTTGGAATGACAAATCTAATTATAATTTCATATTCAGATTTTGTACATAAAATTGAATTTATCAATGCAACACAAAATGAAAAATTTCTTTATGAAATCTTATATTGTGTGCCTTAACTAAGTATTTCATATTCAGATTTTGTACATAAAATTGAATTTATCGATGCAACACAATATGAAAAATTTCTTTATGAGATCTTATATTGTGTGCCTTAGAGGGTTATAATAAAAGTCTGGAAATATCTTTTATAGCATTTGACCCTGAGAGTGTGCCTTTGTGATGGGTTAGCTTGTTATAAATTTACTCTGATTTAAGGGACGATTACATCTAAAGGATCTACATAAAAACTTGTTTGTATGACTAAATCGGAATACCTAACTGCTTAAGAGCTCGGTGGCCTAGTGGGTAGACCGTTTGATTCGCACTCGAGAGAGGGCAGGTTCGATTCCCAGGTTGTGGCGTGAACCAATGAGAATTTTTCAGATCTGAAGTACATTATACGGACGCTCTAACGCTGAAGGAAAACATCGTGAGGAAACCCGCACATGGTTGGCCCCAGACGTATTGACGAGTCATTCCTCTGGACTAGGCTGACTATGTTGTGAGAATGCCATATGTGCTTGGGCAACCATACGACATTAAAAACCAACTGTCCCAGGCACTACAGTATTTCAAGAGTGGTTTCTTCGCAGGGAGAACACTGTTTAAATCATTCAATTACAGATGAAAAGGCCTAAGTAACTGCTTAGGCCATTAGAGTCCAGGGTGTTTTCGTCTGGTCGCTTGCCATCGCCGCGTGCCAAACCCGACGGTTCCATCACAGCTGGTACTCCGACGGTAACAAGAGCCCGACAAAATATAAGGTCGTTCAGGCAGTGATGAAGGGAAATGCGACCGGCGCTTCGTGGACAGGACAGATTGTGGTGTCCGAGTCTATCCACGTTTGCGCCACAAACGCAACGGTGGGGGACGACGTTGGGGGCGCCAAGGTCTTATCTCTGCCTACCACTATGGCGCTCGATGGTCCCTGGCTAGGCCTACCTCTATTGAGAGATGAGGGTGATCATGTGAATATGGCTAATATTATTTGAAGTAAATACTATAGCCCAGCCCATCGTAATTAAACTATGAATACACAGTCGAAATGTCATAATGAAAAGACAATCCGGATAGTAATTTAGATAATGTATGATTATCGAACGGATGCCAGAGCTATCATTTGACATTGATTTTCCATCATCCATGACCATGACATGCAAATAATTGTCAGAACACTAGTAAATTAATGTGGTTCCAGCTAGACATTTCTATACTAGAAGTTTTGCGTTGTTTCTCTGCAGTCTGCATATTACTTAACTGGCTCCGCCTGCGTTAATACAATATCGCACGTAACGTTCTTTTTTGGGATAAAAAGGAATACATGTGTTAATGCAGAGCCGAAACTACTACCATACCAAATTTCATTAAAATTCGTTCAGTAGTTATTGCATCCAAACTTTCACATTTACAATAGTAGTAACCAGTAAGATACAAAGTTGTTTAATGTTGTTGTTTGAACATTAATATTTTTTCAGAAGTTGCGCTTTTCACTCCTTTTTCGGAGATGAGGTCAAGTTTAAGGGTTGTCTAGTATATTATGCTCTATCGGTAAGTATACTGAAATCCAGAAGTATTTAAATTTTCGTCGCGTTAAAGAACAGATCTGCTCCGAGAGACAAACAAATTAATCCTCAGAGACAACAAACACTATCGACCATATTTTGGTTCAGACGACTTTAAAAACTGCAAAAATACCACATTTGTATGTGAGCCTCCTTAAAACATTTTACCCTGTCTTTAGTACCTACCTATTTGTTGTTATAGCGGCAGCAGAAACACATCGTCTGTGAAAATTCCAACTGTCTAGCTATCACGGTTATGGCGATACAGCCTGGTGATAGACAGGCGGACGGACAGATATACAGACAACGAAGCCAAAGTAATAGGTCCCGATTTTACACTTTGGGCATGGATCCTTGAAATTATTTCTGCATATGTATAGTTATTAGTTTAGTCTTAGTCTACTGATTGTATTCTTTAATGATACACTCTTTATTGCTCACAATAATGAATAAAGAGTGAATGTATCTATATATCTATCTATGTATTCTTAACTAAACTTGAGATAGCACTGAATATTTTAAAGCCTTTAAAATATATTCTATAAGCATTTGCGTCAATCCACTCTTTTTAATATAATATAATACATCTATAATAGTCAGTCCTAAAACTTGTAAATGCGTCAGTATTTAATTTTTTTTACGACGACGACGAACTAACAGACGAGATTGCAGTTTTTGTAACTTTTAGTTTTTACCAGTTTTTAACTGTTTTATTGACGGACATAATGATTTAAGTGTATTTATGTTATTATGACGTCAGAGCACGCGCGTCATAACATGTACAATATTATTATTATACATTTTATTGCTATTGTGTAAATTATACTTTAGTGTATTACGATTTGCAGGTTTAATATAAGGTAGGTGCGGCCAATAATGGCCTTATTAGAATTTACAAATTTTAATGTTAATTAAATACTTATATCAATTACTAACAATTACAAATAAAAAACAGCAACTTCTGCCATAAGCATAGTCAAAATAAAACATTTTTAAAACCAATATGTTTAGGCCTTATTAAACTATGCTAGTATAATAAGGCCTAAGACTTTCAACTACAAGATGAAACAAAATTAACCTATTTTATTAGGTAATTGAGATCTACAAATAATAATAATACAATAATCACAGCAAAACATTTTTTTTTGCTAAGCAATGATCTGGACACCCAATATTACGCCCCGCACGCCCCATGGCACAACTTGCTGCATTTACAACACTTCCGCATAGCAGCCAGTTGATCCTGTGATGATTATGTGACAGTACTAACTCTCTTACAGTTTCACTCTGTCTGTCCGTCTGTCTGTCTGTCTGTCCGCGCTTCTAGCTTCTGTAATTATGAATACAAATTGATGAAATTTGGTAAAGTTAGATATTGTATTTAGATCTCGGTTCCGGCATCATAAAATAATAATAAATTTACATTTTATGGGTGGCTCTCCATATATGTGAAGTGGGGATGAAAAATATTTTTTGTTCTATCCCATCGTGTAAGGTATCGTTGATGTCTTTTAAAATAAAGTTAAGGTTTCGTAAATGTTGACATGTCCTGACATGCTCTTGGTTAGGTTTATTTTTTTTCTATATTGCTATTATCTCTAGTTTTTTTTTTTCTGAAGACTTTTTTCTGTTTTATTTTAAGTAGCTTTGGTTACTGGAGTTCCTCTAAGTATAATTAATGAATTCTTCTAACCGTTGTTGTCTTTTTATTATTTTTAGCTAGTGTGGGCATGAGCTGCTGCACTTTTCAGACCACAGTGATCGCTTGGCGATTATAATTGGTCCCTAAAACAATAAAACCAATTAAAAAGTAGCTGTTGAAATTTCTTAAGGCATAAAATAAACAGTAAACTTGATAATGCTAAATGTGTCAATAAGGCCTATGGTCGACTTTTATAGGCCTTAATACCCACCGACGGTCTAATTCATAATATTTTAACATCGCTGCCCTCTAAAGCATGAACCAATAGACAATTAAACTGCAAAATGCGCCATCTCTGATTGTTAGCTACCTGTGACTTCGGGCAGTGGTGATTATTTTAAGTTATTTTTCTGATACTTAGGCCTTATTACCCGACAGGTCTTATTGGCCGCACCTACCATAGGTTGCATTGACGTTTATGAAAAAAAAAACAACAACATAGTATACGTTATATGATAGTTACAAAAAATATTAAGTATGGTTATTTCTATAATAAAATAAAATTTGCATTTAGCATCGTTCGTTATGTATAATTACTGTAAAATGTATTTCTGACGACGAACGATAATTGTATTTAGACAATTAAGAAAATCGCAGCTAGCCTCTGTTGATAATAAAGAATATTTAAACCTAAATTATACCGTGTTTGATAAGCATTAAATTATCTGCCAACCGCTACTGGCTAACGTCTTCGGCTTAGGGAATATTATTTGTATATTCTTTTTATTTGAATATTCGTCAATTTTATTATTCGAATGAGACTGGATTCAGTAGGTATTCGAATAATATGAATATTTTTATTTATTTTTCAATATGTTAATAAAATAAGAAAAATCTTGCATAAAGCGGAAAATTTACGTTATTTCATTTTATTTTATTTTATTTTTATTTCATTTTATTATTAATAGTTATTTATTTATTATATAATAATAATAATACCTACATTATTATTATTATTTATTAATATTGTCATCAATGATATCTGAAAACTGATTTTACTACACTGTTTGTGAAAGAATAAAATTCTGTTTTTAAATAAAATAAAAAATTAAGGTGCATATTTCCTACAGAACAGCGAGAGGACGCCACGCTCACGCGCAATGTTAAAATAATCTAACCAAGAGCATGTCAGGACATGTCTGAGAAGGGTTTCGTAACTTTGGTGGCCGATTATTTGAAAATGGTTGACTTTTGTAAAAGTTATGTATGAAATCTTGCCTTTATTTTAAAAACCATATTCAACGATACCCCACACGATGTGGTAGAATGAAAAGATATTTTTCATCCCCACTTCAAATGTATGGCGAGCCACCCCTAAAATATATGAAATTATTATTTTTGTATGATACGAAAACCGAGATCTATACACAATATATAACTATACCAAATTTCATCCATTTATATTAATAATTACGGAAGCTAGGAGAGCGGACAGACAGAGCGGAACTATAAAGGTTCCGGATTCCTATGAGTATTACGGATTCCTAAAAACTGAATGTTAAAAAACGTTAATTACCTAAATATTAAAATATATACCAGATTATCACAATCGAGTACGGTATTACACTGTCCTGCAAAACTAACTACAAATCTATTAAAATTTCAAACGTTTCTAAAAAATTATAACAAGTTTTATCAGCTTATTTTGAAACTAGTAATTTAAATATTTTTATCTTTAAACAAAAAATAACCATTTTAATCTTAGTCTTAAAGACTGAATTTACATTTTTATAAGTACTTTTACATATTATTACGGTTTTTTAATAACTCCTCGGGTTTAACCAAGGGTTTAACAACAGCTTGGAGCAGGTTTGTCATACTGAAAACGAGGTTTTGAAGCCGATTTATGCAATATGCTCCCATTCTTCTGTCAGGGCGTGTTTAAGTGCTCTGAGGGTGCCATGTGACACTCTGCGGCTTCTGACTAGCCTTCCAAGCTCATCGTTAGTATTGATCCATCACCCATATTTCCTAATACGGCCTTGTATACTCTTTGAGAATCTCTTGAGCATATCTTTCTCCAGTAAGAGTCCCAATTGTCATGCCCACATACTCTGTGCGGCATCCTGAAGGTGTGCCAGCCAATTTTACTTGTACACTGCCCCAAAATACTGGACTCTTTCTGAAAAGTAGGCTTGAAGATATCGCCTACCAGGTCACCTGTACTTAGGGTTACCGAAACATAAGTTTTCCTGAAAAAATCCCTGTTTCAGCAAAAATTTCCTGACATTTTTGCAGAAAATTATATTATTTTACAAACTCGCGCGCGGCGCGTGGTAGTCTGAGTATGAGTGTTAGATGCCTTGTGGCGGGATGCGGGGTGCAGCCCCGCGCCTCCCGCACCATGCGGTGCGCCGTGCGGACTGCGGGGGGCGCGGCGCGGCTGTGCGAGTCAGTTAGTAGTTCAGAGTTTCAGACTTCAGTACTCTTGCAAACGGTGCTAAGTTTACTAGTGTTGTCCGTATTTGTGCGGCAAGTATTTATTTTATAACGAAAAGGCAGTAATTGAGATTTCTATAATAGATTCGAGTAGTAAACGTCAATGTACATTTACAGACATTTTACGTGAAAGATATCCTTTAATAACACAAGGACGAGAGCCGTCTGAAGTTTTCTGTACAGTGTGTGATTGTTACATTTCCATAAAGTACAAAGGTGCATTCGATATCGACACACACATTAAAAGCAAAAAACACCAGAATCGATTGTTGGTGGTTAATAAAAACTGCAAAATAGATACTATTTTCCAGTCTTCATCGTCTCAAAGTAAAAAGAAATCTGCTGCTGAAGCTACACTTGCGTTTCACACCGTTAAGCACCACCAGTCTTACAACTCCATGGACTGCACTGGGCGTTTGATGAAGGTAATCTTTGCTGATTCCAATACTGCCAAGGATATTACTTGCCAAAGAACTAAAACCGAAGCTATCGTAAACGGTGTGATAGCTCCATGGATAATTCAAAATATCAAGTCCTCATTACAAAAAATAACATACATTGGGGTATCAACCGATGCGAGCAATCATGGCTCGGACAAAATATTTCCGATTATGATCCAGTTTTTCGATTCTGAAGATGGAATGCAGTCAAAGTTACTGGATGTCATTAACACGCCAAATGAGACAGCAGAAACAATATCAGATATTATTATGAAGACATTGGAAAGGTACGACTTAACTGAAAAATGTATCTCTCTAACAGCGGATAATGCCAACGTAAATTTTGGAGGGATCAACAGGCAAGCAGGAAGAAATGTGTTGACAAATCTTAAGAATAAACTCAATAAGGAGATTGTTGGCATTGGTTGTCCAGCACATATTTTGCATAATTGTATCCAACATGGTACTGATGTACTAAAAATAGATATCGAATCGCTGGTGATGAAGCTCTTTAATTTCTTCTCAGTATATACTGTGCGCACTGAAAACTTAAAATCACTTTGTGAATACATTGGTTATTTTTTTATTATTTTTATCATTGGTTATTTAAATTACCAAAAGTTGCTGTATCACAGTAAAACTAGGTGGCTGAGCCTTTTTCCTGCCATTGAAAGAATTTTGAAAATATATCTGCCTCTAAAAGAATACTTTTCGACAACTCCACAAGTGCCGACAACAATTAAATCTTTCTTCGAAAATGAACTCGCCGAAAGTTATTTATTTTTTGTGCATTCTCTTATGTCGGTCTTTCAGTCACAAATCGAAAAAATATAACGGGAAAATAACTCTATTATGGATATTCTAGGAATATTAAATTCGACCTCTGAAAAGTTGAAAGCACGATTAGGGGCTATGTTTGTTCCATTAAAAGTACGAGAATTGCTGTCGAATTGTACTGAAGACGCCAAAGAAATGTTTATGTCAGACGTGAAAAATGCCTACATGACTTGCCTTGAATATTTGGGGAAATGGTTGCAGCCTCTAGACGAATTTAAAATCTTTGACTGGATAATACTTAAAGGTATTGATATTGACTACGAGAAAGTTGTTTCTTCTTTGCAGTTTTTGAATGGATACGGAGTATGTATAAATGACGTTAAACTTTTCGATGAAATTACTGCGTTAAATTATTTTTTAAGGCAGCAAAGCAATGACTTTATTGAAATGGGGCTTGTTAAACAATGGGAAATTATTTTAAAATCCGTCAGCTGTGAAAGATTGGAAGAACTCAACAAAATTTGCGGCTTTGTGTTTGCTATTCAAGCACAAAATGCTAACGTCGAAAGAGTGTTTTCATTAATGGGTGCGCAGTGGACAAAGGAGAGAAATAGACTGTCCATAGCTTCTATTAAGGCTCTACTTTTGACACAGTTCAATTTGAAGAACACATCATGTGAAGACTTTCATAAAATTGTCATGAAAGATCAGCAGTTGCTGAAATCTATATCCAGCAATACAAAATATGAGGATCAGATGAATACTTAATAATTAATTAATTGGTTGCTAATTATTATTATTTGATTAAAATTTAATTTCTTATATTTTTCTTTTTTTTTAAAAAAATCCTGACAATTTCCAGCTTTCCCTGTTTCCCTGACAGACAGCTGAAATTCCTGACATGTCAGGAAAATTCCTGTCATCTGGTAACCCTACCTGTACTCCTTACAGAAGGGCTAAACATGGGCTACACCTTCAGCAGAATAACCTGATAAGTAATAAATTAACCAAAAGTATGTCAGAATATAAAGTATACAACGCGTAATTCAAGTTTTTAAGTATCATAGTTTAGAAATGCCAACTGAACTGCCATGCTTACGATCAACTTATAAAAAACATTTAATTCGAGTATCAGAGACCCATAGCAACAAAATATCACAAAATTAATTATGATGATAATACAATTTAAAACAAAACAAGGTTCTACAGGTAAGTATAACATCAGTCCCCTACAGGTAAATATTAACTTTATTCATTATTCATATCATTATATTTTAATCGAATTTGTATTATTTGTATATTCATTATAATTACTGTTTTACATCACATTCGTACATTACATTCGTGTTTTAAAATTATATGTTAATAAATTATTATAAGCCTCTTTGTTGTTAATATTATGTATATTACGTTAATAGTATGTATGTTGACAACTGCGAGTAACGTGTATATTATAGCATTGCCGGAGTCCGGACATCGCTGCTATAAAATCAAATCGACGGGCTATCATCGCTAGGATGATGTCGGAGCTCTCCCGCACGCGGCGCACCAGCGACGCGCACCGCTTACGAATAGTCGCTTTAAAACAGTCGGTGCGAACATGCAAGAGGCGCTGCAGTATCGGCATTAAGGTTTATTATTTTTTTTTTATTTTTTTTTTTATTCTGTCCCCCCAACGTAATCAGGGCTTGTTCATTTCTTTTTTAAATCTTTTGTCTAATTTAATCTTTTCCTTTTTCTTTTTAAATTATCTTACATCAATTTTACAATTTTTCTCGTTTTTTAATATTTACAAAGGTTATTGCGTCGTCCTTATTTACCATGACATTATTTTTATATTACCATTGTAATAGTCACAAATAGAAAATATAACAAGCAATTGTTTTAAAAATCATAAATTTACAATAAGAACCCAATAAAATAAAATCCAAATTAATACCATAAATAAAATACAGTTCCATTTTTCAAATTAAAATTCAAATTCAAAATGTCAATAAAACAATAAAATCAATAAATAATAATTAAAATAAAAAACAGATACAATTCAATTTAAAAAATGTCAAAATAAAACAAGAGCACACACATTTAACTTAATCCTACTATCACAGTTTACCTTAATCTAGAGCCTACACTAATATCTCACCAATTTATCACAGGTTTTTCTGTTTACACTCACAGCTATTTGTCTACAATAAGAGAGGAATATTTCCCTCCTTTTTCCCCCCAGGATGGAAGACATTAAGGTTGGGAGTTGGGACTTTATTATGCCCCGGAATCCGGAACGCCGGTGAAAATTCAGAGCACTGAAAATAGAACACTGCGCTTGTACAATGGAGTTGAAAATGGAAGTTTCGAGTGTCGAGCTGTCACATATGACATTGACATTTGATTCGAAACTCGTGTGTTTGATTTTCAACTCCATTATATTAGCGCAGAGTACTATTTTCAATGCCCAGAAATTTCTGCGGCCTTCCGGATTCCGGAGCATATTATAGTTCCAGAATCGGAACAGAGTATAGTTAGTAGGCCTAGTAGCAGTCCAGTGGTGTCATCATATTCTGGTCAAAGAATATTCTATATAGCTGCAACACCAAACTCTAACCCGCGATTTGATTAGCATTAGATTTTTGAGTCGCTACTTGCTGGTTGCTACCAGTAGCGAACTAGCGACCATAGTGATGGTGGAAATACCAAAGGCTTACTTGCTTCCATGGAGGCAAGACCAAAGACACAATATCAAGACTCCCGTATCTACGTAAAAAAAACCTCAAGTGGAGTATCCTCCATAATGTAACGTATTTGTGGAAGGCCCCTTAATTTAAACCAGGGAAATTCTCGTAATTATCATCGCTTAAATCTCATTTGGATTTTCAGGCTATCCCGCTCGCGCGCACAATTGACGCGTATGCAAATAAGTCAGCGCGTTGACGGAAGCGAGATTATATCGAAAATAGTTAAGAGAATTGGGCTTCTGACTTCATGCGGCATTCAGTTTACAACTGTATATAGTAAACCTTGCCAAAGCCTTGCATTTGCCATGCGGCATTCAACAGAAGGTGAAATACCTTAACTTTGATTTGATTGTTACATAATAATCAATTGAGTAAGGGAACTTACCCATTACCCATACCACAGTATAAATAATGTACAGTAGCGGAACTCAGCCGTGTCCTTGAAATTTTTACCTACGATTGAGTGTGACCGAGCGGAGCGCTAGGGCTGGTACATGTACAACGAAACTGTTGACAGTGCGCAAGCGTCGCGGCACAATTGCAATGCAGCGACAAGACTTTACGGCGCGACGCGCGGCGTGACACTACATGCTTCTTCTATGTGAGGTTGAAAATCACGCGCGCCGGCCATGATTACCGTGTTGGATCTGTAGGCTGGACCGTCAGTATAGCACTTTAAGGCTACGCGCGGCGTGACACTACATGCTTCTTCTATGTGAGGTTGAAAATCACGCGCGCCGGCCATGATTACCGTGTTGGATCTGTAGGCTGGACCGTCAGTATAGCACTTTAAGGCTAAGGTTATATTAACAGTGCAGTTTTTTCTGTCGCGACTACAAAAAAACTCTCGTGGGTACGAGGGCTTACCTACTATGAGTTATATTTTTAAAATTTCTGTTTGCAGGGAGTCATATACTACGGAATTCGGATAGTCAACAAGTAGGGAGGGGGGTAAAAATGGGTAAAAAGTGGTCACATAGTATGGGTACGGTCTTTAATATAGCGATCAGCTACAAACTAATACAAAAAATACGAAACAGGCGCAATACCTAAGGAGTAACAATCCTAATTTAGAGCAGCCATATTGTAAAATCAGCAACATTTTGTTTATTACATTTTATTATTCCATATGGTTGTCCATACACACACGATCCGATTTCACCCCCCACTACATATGAATTCGATATCAAGATATAAGCGTCATCCACACGTACAGTACGTATCGCGGATCAGACTACGTTCCGAATCGCTGAAGGATCTATGCGGTTTAAACTGCCAGCGTCTTAAATAAAGCGTCAAAATATGTCATAGCGCGCGGTTAAAACGTCTTCGACAAGCCAAATCGGACTGTCGGCCCCGCGCATTTACACGTTCGGTTCGGAGTTGGGGTTGGAACGGCGCGTGTTTTTTCCCGCGGTCAGAACTGTTCGCGTGACGGGCGCTATTCTATTGCGTTATAAAAATTATGTGTCCTAATCCCTATTACCAGTACATTAGGTCGAATCTGGTAGGTATCTGGTGATTGCAAGGTTCGCTCGCTCCAATAAGCCATAATTTCTAAACAATAAAATTGTAATTCACAGCATGTAGACGCGATACCCGGTACTGGTTACTCAATTGTTCCAGAAGCATTTTAATGCCATTGTTTGTGTGTTTATAAATAAAGTGGAGTCATTTTAATAGGTAACATTTGACAATTCATCAAAATTCAACAACCTAACCTTGTAACGGCGTGCATAAAATAATACATTTTTTCGTTTTGTTAGAACTGCACAATTGCTTTTTTTCAATTACGATTACAATTTATTGTAATAATGACCAATACGAATAATTTTACGATTTGCTTTCACTAATAAACCATTCTAAACATAATAAACAATTTTTGGTATTAACCCTCTTTCTTTTTAAACACTAAGGATGTTACTTTAAAAATCGAAAGCTGATAAGCCAGCTGTCACCTGGCACTGAGGGTGCCAGGTGACTCTGCACACACTCTGCGGCTTCTGACTAGCCTTCCAAGCTCATCGTTAGTATTGATCCATCACCCATATTTCCTAATACGGCCTTGTATACTCTTTGAGAATCTCTTGAGCATATCTTTCTCCAGTAAGAGTCCCAATTTTCAAGCCCACATAGTCTGTGCGGCATCCTGAAGGTGTGCCAGCCCATTTTACTTGTACACTGCGCCAAAATACTGGACTCTTTCTGAAAAGTAGGCTTGAAGATATCGCTTACCAGGTCACCTGTACTCCTTACAGAAGGGCTAAACATGGGCTACACTTTCAGCAGAATAACCTGATAAGTAATAAATTAACCAAGAGTATGTCAGAATATAAAGTATACAACGCATAATTCAAGTTTTTAAGTATCATAGTTTAGAAATACCAACTGAACTGCCACGCTTACGATCAACTTATAAAAAAAATGAAAGAAAAAAACATTTAATTCGAGTATCAGAGACCCATAGCAACAAAATATCACAAAATTAATTATGATGACAATACAATTTAAAATAAGGTCCCTACAGGTAAGTATAACATCAGTCCCCTACAGGTAAATATTAACTTTATTAATTATTAAGATCATTATATTTTAATCGAATTTGTATTATTTGTATATTCATTATAATTACTGTTTTATATCACATTTGTACATTACATTCGTGTTTTAAAATTATATGTTAATAAATTATTATAAGCCTCTTTGTTCACAACTACGAGTAACGTGTATGTTATTATAGCAGTGCCGGAGTCCGGACATCGCTGCTATAAAATCAAATCGACGGGCTATCATCGCTAGGAAGGTGTTGGAGCTCTCCCGCACGCGGCGCACCAGCGACGCGCACCGCTTGCGAATAGTCGCTTTAAAACAGTCGGTGCGAACATGCCAGAGGCGCTGCAGTATCGGCATTAAGGTTTTTTTTTTATTTATTATTATTCTGTAACGTAATCAGGGCCCCCCCTAACGTAATCAGGGCTTGTTTATTTATTTTTTAAATCTTTTGTCTAATTTAATCTTTGCCTTTTTCTTTTTAAATTATCTTACATCAATTTTACAATTTTTCTCGTTTTTTAATATTTACAAAGGTTATTGCGTCGTCCTTATTTACCATAACATTATTTTTATATTACCATTGTAATAGTCACAAATAGAAAATATAACAAGCAATTGTTTTAAAAATCATAAATTTACAATAAGAACCCAATAAAATAAAATCCAAATTAATACCATAAATAAAATATACTTAGTTCCATTTTTCAAATTAAAATTAAAATTCAAAATGTCAATAAAACAATAAAATCAATAAATAATAATTAAAATAAGAAACAGATACAATTCATTTTAAAAAATGTCAAAATAAAACAACAGCACACACATTTAACTTAGGTAATCCTACTATCACAGTTTACCTTAATCTAGAGCCTACACTAATATCTCACCAATTTATCACAGTTTTTTCTGTTTACACTCACAGCTATTTGTCTACAATAAGAGAGGAATATTTCCCTCCTTTTTCCCCCCAGGATGGAAGACATTAAGGTTGGGAGTTGGGACTTTATTATGCCCCGGAATCCGGATCGCCAGTGAAAATTCAGAGCACTGAAAATAGAACACTGCGCTTGTACAATGGAGTTGAAAATGGAAGTTTCGAGTGTCGAGCTGTCACATATGACATTGACATTTGATTCGAAACTCGTGTGTTTGATTTTCAACTCCATTAGATTAGCGCAGAGTTCTATTTTCAATGCCCAAAATTTTTTGCGGCCTTCCGGATTCCGGAGCATATTATAGTTCCAGAATCGGAACAGAGTATAGTTAGTAGGCCTAGTAACAGTCCACTGGTGTCATCATATTCTGGTCAAAGAATATTCTATATAGCTGCAACACCAAACTCTAACCCGCGATTTGATTAGCATTAGATTCTTAAATCGCTACTTGCTGCTTGCTACCAGTAGCGAACTAGCGACCATAGTGATGGTGGAAATATCAAAGGCTTACTTGCTTTCATGGAGGTAAGACCAAAGACATAATATCAAGACTCCCGTATCTACGTAAAAAAAACCTCAAGTGGAGTATCCTCCATAATGTAACGTATTTGTGGAAGGCCCCTTAATGTAAACCAGGGAAATTCTCGTAATTATCATCGCTTAAATCTCATTTGGATTTTCAGGCTATCCCGCTCGCGCGCACAATTGACGCGTATGCAAATGAGTCAGCGCGTTGACGGAAGCGAAATTATATCGAAAATAGTTAAGAGAATTGGGCTTCTGACTTCATGCGGCATTCAGTTTACAACTGTATATAGTAAACCTTGCCAAAGCCTTGCATTTGCCATGCGGCATTCAACAGAAGGTGAAATACCTTAACTTTGATTTGATTGTTACATAATAATCAATTGAGTAAGGGAACTTACCCATTACCCATACCACAGTATAAATAATGTACAGTAGCGGAACTCAGCCGTGTCCTTGAAATTTTTACCTACGATTGAGTGTGACCGAGCGGAGCGCTAGGGCTGGTACATGTACAACGAAACTGTTGACAGTGCGCAAGCGTCGCGGCACAATTGCAATGCAGCGACAAGACTTTACGGCGCGACGCGCGGCGTGACACTACATGCTTCTTCTATGTGAGGTTGAAAATCACGCGCGCCGGCCATGATTACCGTGTTGGATCTGTAGGCTGGACTGTCAGTATAGCACTTTAAGGCTACGTTCTCACGAGCGTTTTTTTGTGGTTGCGATAGAAAAAATTGTAATGTAAATAGAACTGTGCTCTATACATTAGAGTTGAAAATCGTCGAATAATTGAGTTGTGAAATCTGAAATTTGACACACACTTCGATTTTCAGCTTTATTATTACAATAGTAATAAGCACATAGTTATATTAGTTTTATTGGTCCATGGTATTATTAACAGTGCAGTTTTTTCTGTCGCAACTACAAAAAAACTCTCGTGGGTACGAGGGCTTACCTACTATGAGTTATATTTTTAAAATATACTACGGAATTCGGATAGTCAACAAGTAGGGAGGGGGGTAAACATGGGTAAAAAGTGGTCACGTAGTATGGGTACGGTCCCTAATATAGCGATCAGCTACAAACTAATACAAAAAATACGAAACAGGCGCAATACCTAAGGAGTAACAATCCTAATTTAGAGCAGCCATATTGTAAAATCAGCAACATTTTGTTTATTACATTTTATTATTCCATATGGTTGTCCATACACACACGATCCGATTTCACCCCCCACTACATATGAATTCGATATCAAGATATAAGCGTCCTCCACACGTAAAGTACGTATCGCGGATCAGACTACGTTCCGAATCGCTGAAGGATCTATGCGGTTTAAACTGCCAGCGTCTTAAATAAAGCGTCAAAATATGTCATAGCGCGCGGTTAAAACGTCATCGACAAGCCAGATCAGACTGTAGGCCCCGCGCATTTACACGTTCGGTTCGGAGTTGGGGTTGGAACGGCGCGTGTTTTTCCCGCGGTCAGAACTGTTCGTATGACGGGCGCTATTCTATTGCGTTATAAAATTATGTGTCCTAATCCCTATTACGAGTACATAAGGTCGAATCTGGTAGGTACAGCATTGCACAAGGTGATTGCAAGGTTCGCTCGCTCCAATAAGCCATAATTTCCAAACAAAAAAATTGTAATTCACAGCATGTAGACGCGATACCCGGTACTGGTTACTCAATTGTTCCAGAAGCATTTTAATGCCATTGTTTGTGTGTTTATAAATAAAGTGGAGTCATTTTAATGGGTAACATTTGATAATTCATCAAAATTCAACAACGTAACATTGTAACGGCGGGCATAAAATAATATATTTTTTCGTTTTGTTAGAACTGCACAATTGCTTAACTTTTTTCAATTAGGATTACATATTTATTGTAATAATGACCAATACGAGTAATTTTACGATTTGCTTCCACTAATAATCCATACTAAACATAATAAACAATTTTCGGTCTAAAAAACTGAGCGTCGTTACAATGTTGCGTCAGTTAACCCTTTTTCTTTTTAAACACTAAGGATGTTACTCTAAAAATCGAGAGCTTATAAGTAGAATCGAATGCTTGATTGCTCATTCGTTGGACGTTCGAAATCGAAGTTGATAAACTACTAACTCAAGCAAATAAAAAGCAAGAAATTGTCTCGTGGCTGGTAAGAAATGGTGTGGATGCAAGTCCAACTTTATTAAAAGTTGAGTTGTAAAATCTGGTAAAAGCAACTAAGCCGTAAAAGCTCCGCTATGTAATCGATGAACTAGCCCTAGAGCATGGACACGAAGTTATTCGATTGCCTCCCTACCATTGCCAGTATAACGCCATCAAGCTTATTTGGGCACAAATAAAGGGTCATGCAGCGCGGAACAATACTGAACCACCCTTCAGTACTGCTAAAATGATGACTCTGCTACAAACTGCGTGTGCAGAAGTCACTACAGAAGACTGGAGAAAAGTCGTAGAGAAAACAAAGAAAATAATTTTACAACATTTTGAACGAGATGTGAGAATAGACAATATTATTGAAAACGAATTAATAATATCTCTGAGTGCTGACAGCAGTGATGAAGATGACAATACTAATAACAGTTCTGATAGTTCAACTGAATAAATGCAATTTTTGGAACGAAGTTCCTTATCGCGCGTTGCGAAAGGGGGCTATACGGAAAAAATTAAGACTAAAAGTCGTAACGACACTTTTTGCTATAGTTGTAAGCCGTGCGGCGTGGAATAAATTATAAACTCCCTTCAATTTTTTACCACAAGCCAATTATTACTAAAATTGAGCCTACTGATTAAGTTTATATTACATTATATTTGTTAATAATAAAAAAAATATTATTATAACTTAAAAAAATTAAAATTTTATTACAATTCCTTCACTAATTAATCGAAAGGAACTTCGTTCCATCCAGGTGTCCCTTGACACCTCTCAAGTTGTTTTTGTTAAATTATGTACTTGTCTTATTTTGTTCCTTAAATTTACGAAAGAAAAAATAATAATAATTCACATATTATGTTTCCAGTCCGTATCGATTCATTCACTTTAATCGATGTTTTTAAGCAGGTCACCTCACTATGAAGATAAAACTGTCAGACGTCAAATGTTACCTATTAAAATTACTCCACTTTAGATATGTTTCGTACATCGTGCAGAGGACGTACGCATACATACTGCCACTCTTCGTAATATTAAAATGTCATCAAAACAATCAAACATAATTTTTATATTAATACTTGAAGCAAAAACTTTCAGTACAGTTTTACGAGGATTGTGAAAACGGAGGAGTATGATATTTGGCACACTTATAAAGTTTGTGTGGATGAAGGTGTACAGTAATGTAAAAAAAAAATAATGCTTAGAAATACATAAAATTGATATAAATAACAACGACTTACACTACTTCAGAATATTAACACACACTACCGTGGGTTTGCTACACACTTTTGTTTTCACAACGTTGACGTTTGTTAATCTGTCATAACATTGTCAATTAATTTTTCTATCTAAAGATAGCCTTACGATCTATGCGACCGCGACCTGCGACCGCGACTAGAAAATCGAAAAGAATCGCGCGAAGCGGGTCGCGGGGATTGTTTAGTGCTCCATATAAATTCTAACTAAGCGGTGGCCCCGCGACCCTATTTCGGTCTCGCATCGCGCGTCGCGTGCACCGGAAGGCTACCATAAATTAAAAAAGTAAAAATGCACAAAAAAGTATGAAATAAAACTTATTTTCTAAATAATTTCCCTTTTAAATTAAAAGGCAACAATTTTAACTATTTCTCTACTCGATCTTCATAATTTTTAAGTCGGTACCAGCCCAAACAAAAGCCTGATAAAACAAAAAACTTTTGACCAAATTTAAAACGGGAATTATTTCGAAAATAAGTTTTATTTCATACTTTTTTGTGCATTTTTACTTTGGAAGTCAGTTTAATTTTAATTAATTATTTCATTTTAAATGTTTTTAGTTCATCCAACACACACTTACGACACAAAAATACGGCTCACTGAATTTGGCCTAACTTTTTTTGATATTTGATTTTTTTTTATTTTTAATTATTTGGTCGTCGTTTGTTCGTTATTGTTCGAATGTAAAAATTATTTGTTCGTTCTTTGTTTATTTATAATTAATTAAATAAATGTTTACCCTTTGAATATTATTACTCAATTTATATTTATTGAAATGGCAATATTGATTTCATTTTACAAATTTATTTAACATTTATTTGACTCAAGGAAACTTCAGAACACTAGCTATTTCAATTTAGCCATTGAATACTACACAAAGTTCTCGGATCCAAACAGTGACCATCACTTTTCTAGGGGTAAGTTTTCGTTTAGGGCATTGTTTAGGTGCTGAACCAGGATCCAACCAACTTGCTGAGCGCTTGCGGTTATCAAACAGAATCCATTTTTCATCGCAGGTAGCAATGCGGTTCAAAATTCCTTCATTTGTGTGTCTGTTGAGCAGTGCATGGCACGTCTCGACACGTACTTCGCGCTGGCGATCATTGATTCCGTGGGGCACCCATTTGTCAAGCAGTAATCGAGTTGATGATGAATTATCAACTCTCGATCATGCCAGCTTTCAAAAAAAACAACTGGATAAAAAATCGGTTAATCGGTTCATTCGTTAATGCAGATGAAATAAATTATTAGCATTTTTATTATTCGTTCGATAGATGTCACTCTTCTTACATATTTCTGAATCACAGTATCGTTGTGTCGGTGAATAACGTGTTGACTGTTGATTGATCTCAATTGCGTTTCTTGATTATCATAATATTATTATAATTTCGTTCACAGTATAATATTATAATCGTTCTTTAAATCTAGAAACTGTAAGGTTCAAGTTAATTACTGTTTTAATTCAAATTTAACGTAAATATTAGTTAGCTAATTTAAACTGATTTATTAAATGCAAATATAATATATTTGAATGAATTATTTAAAATTATTAAAATATTTAAAATTTATAAAATTATTTATAAACACTTTTTTTAGTTCAATTATATTAATTATAAGTTAAACGGATATCATTTTCACTTGACACTAGCGCCACAGTTTAAAGTCAACTATGGGCTGTGGGGCTTAGTGTAATTAATTATTTAAATTTACTATTACGAATAAATAAATCCTAGAAATTATTTAAAATAGACATAAATATTATAATCAATTTAATTGAGATGTAAAATTAAAAACGGAAGTTAGTTTTTAATGCACATTAATACCATTGCCGGAAGTCACACTTTACGCTCTAAAATTGCTAAGAGCAGAGAGGGGACTTAGTTTATGGGCGGTTTTTCTAGAGGCAATTGGTGCAGATCCTTCCTGGAGGATAGTCGATAGCAGTAAAGTGTGTGCTCAAGTGATTAAAACATTAATGCAAATGCCAATATAAATATTGGCATGAAAGTGTAACAGTTACAAAGTGTTTATAATATGAAGTGCTAAAATGTGTTAAGAAGTGAAGTGTTTTAAGTTTAAAAAGTGTAGTAATAATTTAAAAAGTGTTAAGTATGAGTGGTTATTGAAATAACGATGTATGTGGTGCTTTAATAAACAAAGTGATCTGTGTGGTTGAGTTTTATTTTACAAGAAGTGTTCGATCGTCTTACAAAACTAAATTGGCTCGCTCCACGCTCGTGAAGAAGATATTTTTATTTTTATTTCAAATGTTTTGATTTGGTACATATTAATATTATTCCAAAAATATGTTCGGCAGGGAAACGGAAAAATACGAAATAAAAAAATGAAGTTAAAAAAACTATAACTACTACGTAAAAAAAGGGTCTTTAAAGGCCGTAATAAGAAAATTATTAACATAGAAATCCCAATTGCATACGTACAAAACGGTCAAGGTTATAAGGTTCGGAACAGTCGATGTCAAATCTTAGCCGTCTGTATCTTGGGGTATAAGTCTAGGAACTTCTCTAGGCCTTAGGGTCAGCTCATACCTAGACGCGATGCATCTCGGTGTGAACAGACGCCTAGATGTCATAAGTGAGTGACTTTCTTTATATAATAGTAATTATTTTCGTGTTTCGGCCTTTTTGGAGCCATTTTTACGTAGTTGGGTTATTTAAAGCTGATATGATCGAGAGTGTTCTTAGATATAATTCATCATCATCATCAGCTCGCGTACTGCTTGACAATGGTAGGGGTTACAATTTTTTTTTAATGGACAATGGTGTCTAGGTTGTCGTAGGGGAAGAAGGTGTACCACGGACAGCACGGTACCGTTTGTACTTTGGCCGCTTGGCTATTTCCAAGTTCAAATAATTCCTGAACTTTTGAATTTTAATGCCTAGGCCTTAAAAGGCCTTAGGCGCTCGCTGCCATGGTTCTTGGCTTGGCTCTTGCATATATATACAGTAAAACCTCTATAAGCCGAACATCAATAGACGCCAAAAGTCAAGTCAAAAAAGAGTTATTGAGTTTACGACATAGGCGGATTTTGATTTGACATAAAGAGGTTGAGATTCATTCTTATAAATTTTGAGTTAGAGAGGTAAAATAAATAATAATATAATAGTTTAAAAAAAAAACTAAAAAAACACGCTTAGAAAATTTTTATCGGGTTATTGCATTGTCATCGGCCCTTAAGACGTGTGCAAAGTTTCAAGTTGATCAGACGTCTAGAAACCGGTGAACATTAAATTTAAAGATTCCGTTACATACATAGATACATACAACCCGAGCTAATAGAAGCGTGTTAAAAATTCAAGTTGCAGAGGTGACACACATATTATTATTGATTATAAATCAACATTATTTCAAAACATCCTTAAAATAAAAAAATATAGAACTAAAAAAGTAAGTTTTTTTTTTGCTTTAGTTAATTCGTTTGTTCTCTATCTATAGCATTGTCTAAGGTATAAAGAGAAAAGAAAATTCTTGTTCTTCAGAGTTGCTGGTTTATTCTATAAAATTCCGTAATGTATTCAATGCGGGTTTTGCCTCTTTTGTATATGATGTCTGATTCATTTTTTATTATTGTTGACAGAGTACATATTGGCTGGCCAAATTGTTCAGAAACATCTTCCTTTTTTTGACAGCTCTTCACAGCTCCGAGCACTTCTAATTTTTCAGCGAGACTCAAAAGTTTTCAGTTTATGTTTTACAGCACTCATGTTTCTACAATTATATATGTAAACTGTTGTAAACATTGATGTTTATTGCAGTAGAAACAAACTACTTCTGACAATATTCCACTCGACAACAAATGACTTGCTTTGATAAAGTTCAAATAAAATAAAAAATAATAAAATTCAATTCAAATTCAACCTGAGACCAATCAAGCAAACACGTGTTAACGTGAGTCATGAATTCGTGGTAATTCTATTCATTGTATACTCTTAAATTGCTTTCTAAGAAAAAATAGTGTCATGTCACACTGTCGACGAATTCTTAAAGTTGGTAACTTATTTTTCTTCGAGGTAATAAGTCTCAAATAATCAAGTTGTAAAGGTTGTAAAATAATCGATTTCATGTAAAGGAGGTTTTTGTGATTTGCGATATTTGGAGGTTTTCAACTTATCGAGGTTCGATTTAACAAGGATCTACTATACTATAATAGGGTGATGATATCAATGATACAGCCACACACATAGTGTTATACGATACATATCATAGAGACGCATAAGACACACACATCCACATTGAACATAGCGCCCTGGCTATATCAATTACACATTATTACGCATCAGTCTGAGTAATTTTGACATTTGACAATATACACTTTTAATTATGTACAATAAGCAGTAACTATTTAATAATCTGCGCCTAGGGTAAACAGTGTGTCTCTACCGACCAATGTAGAGTTAGGGTCAGTTCACACGGCGACGATACGCGACGCAGCGATACTTAAGATAGCTATTCAAAATTGAACAATCTTCAATACACAAAAAGACACACGTTTCATATGACATCAGTCATACTTTACACATGCGCTGTGCAGCGCGGTGCGTTTACCACCCAATGTAGAGTTTCCCGTATATTTTTGCACTAATAAGTTATATCATCATAAGTATTATATATATATATATATATTTTTTTTATTATAAAGACTTAAATTAAGCGTGCGTGCATGCCACGTTCTATTTTACATTTTATTTTTCGTAATTAATTTTAATTAGTTATTAGTATGTTCTTAGTTCTTGCTTTTGTAGACATACACGTGAACGTAATAAATTCTATAAAAACGTGACTAATTCCCAATATCGCGGATCTGAATTAAAGTAAACCCAAGTTAAATTTAAGTTAAAGAAAAAGATGAGGAACAAGAAATAACATGATATTTATCCCGTCCCGGGTTTAACTTCAACCCATATCTGCGCAAGTGGGCCTTATATGCCATTCTGTAAATGTCTCTATAACGTAGCTCGCTCATTCCTAGTGGCACATAAAAACCATTTTGAGTCCCTTCAGCAGTAGAGGTTGTTTTATGCAAACCCAGTTTAAAAGGGACAATCCTTTGTAAAGTAAAAATATCATGGTTACAATAACCTATTTAGCAAAAAATGATTTCATAAAAAAATTCAATACACAGGTATTACACTTCATTTTATTTTTACGTAAGAAGATGTAATCTTATACTTTAAACAAGAAACTCTTGTATCCATTTATACAGGTTATTGTAACCATGATATTTTTACTTTACAAAGGATTGTCCCTTTTAAACAATAAAAGTGGGCCTTATATGCCATTCTGTAAATGTCTCTAACATTTACAGAATGGCATATAAGGCCCACTTGCGCAGATATGGGTTGAAGTTAAACCCGGGACGGGATAAATATCATGTTATTTCTTGTTCCTCATCTTTTTCTTTAACTTAAATTTAACTTGGGTTTACTTTAATTCAGATCCGCGAAATTGGGAATTAGTCACGTTTTTATAGAATTTATTACGTTCACGTGTATGTCTACAAAAGCAAGAACTAAGAACATACTAATAACTAATTAAAATTAATTACGAAAAATAAAATGTAAAATAGAACGTGGCATGCACGCACGCTTAATTTAAGTCTTTATAATAAAAAAAAATATATATATATAATACTTATGATGATATAACTTATTAGTGCAAAAATATACGGGAAATCTACTATCTTAAGAGAGGATACGGTTGAGGAATGGGACAGGAGATACGAATTAGGAGGGACGGCCGGAGTCACGAAGCTCTTTTTCCCAAGCGCTGCTGCTGCACACAAAATAGTCAGAAAAATAGACATAACACACCACACTACACAGATACTGACCGGTCACGGCGGATTCGCCTTCTACTTGAATAGATTCAAGCTGATGGAGGATCCGTCGTGCTCGTGTCAGCCGGGAGTTGAGGAGACGGTTCCTCACCTGTTACTCGAGTGCCCAATTTTTGCTAGTAATAGATATGATATTGAGCAGAAATTGGGCACATCCATGACGAGTGAGAATCTGCCTTCCATCCTGGGGGGCAAAAAGAGGGACATCTTCCTCGCTTTTTGTAAAAAGATAGTGAGTGTAGTATCTAAGAAAAATTGTGATATATTGGTGTGATACTAGGAATAGGCTTTATGTGGAACTGTGATATTAGGGTTAGAATGAATGTTTGTGCCGTAGTTTTTATCGTTTTTATTTAGCTTTGACATATTGAATTTTTTAATTTATTGAATTGTATTTAATTATTTTATTGAATTTTATTGAATTATTGTATTTTATTATTTTATTGAATTTTTTATTGGAATTATGTATTAAATTGGATTTGTTAATTTATATGCTCGTCATTTTCTTGTATTTTAAAAATTGGAATTACTGAACATCACTGATGTTCCCAAGTACATTATTATATTATAAGTAGAAAAACTGACATGTACCAAGAGTACTTCATATATTGATGATATACTGATGTATGAAATATACAAATAATATTAGATATAAGGACGAGAACAAAAATTGTATCAAATGAATCAAGACGAAACTAAAAAAATTTAATTAGTAATAAGTGCATTGAAAAATAAAAAGAAAAAGATTAAAAAAGAGCAAAAACTTAAAAATATGACAAAAAACAAGCCCTAGTAAAGTTAGGGGGATGGAAAAAAAAAATAACAGTCGTAACAGTCACAATGTGTAATTGCAAAATTCTACATTATTGTCAAGGTGATAAGGTCGTTTTTTGTATCATTCTTAATAGTCGTTATTACATCGTGGTTTCGAGTGGCAAAAAGTGTCGTGACTATAATCCGTCCAGCCCCAATACAATTCGCAACGCGCCATAAGGAACTTCGTTCCAAAAGTAATGTAAAGTAAACTGTATAATGTAAAGTTTAGTACGCGTGCGTAATTTTCGCCTTGTTTTAAAATTCGGAATGTGTGTGGGTTCAAATCCCGGTCAGATAAATATTTTTGTGATTCTTTTTTTTATGTAAAATTTCCTGCTTTGAATCTCTGAGAGAAAAGTTAATAGAAATAGGAATTCTGACCATCGCTTCTCAATACATTATGGACAATGTGTTGTATGTTACAAAAAATTTAAGTATTTTCAATGCGAAAAGCTATAATCACTGTATGAACACTAGAAATAAACACAAAATAGATATACCGGTGATCAGACTAAGTAAAATTAGTGAATGTTTTAAAGGTCAATGTATACGCCTATACAATAGAATCCCAGAAAACATTAAAAATACCTGTCTATTAATAAATTTAAAAAAGTAGTTAAAGAACGTTTGTGTGCTCAAGCTTATTATAGGGTCAATGATTTTATTGACGATCGCAGACCATGGGAATAGGATGGCCACCTGCAAGGCTACTTCTATGTACTATTGTACTCTTGTTATTTAGTTTTAGTCATAACATTGGTATATACCTTTTTTATTGTAAAAGAACAGTTTTCCATCTTTTTGTTAAAAGATGGCCCCGCGCGTGTGTCTTACGCCGGTTCTTCACGCCGGGCTAGTTCCCGAACCGGTGGCAGGCCTCACGTATACCGACGTTCAGAAAGTTTATAAAAATACCAACTTTTAATAAAAAATTGTTGACTTTGACTTATCAGAACTACGAGCAAAGCTCTGTTTACCCAGTTACTAAAATTATTGCATGTTTTTACCGCTAAACAAGGAAGGTCATACCTAAATACCAATTGGTAGAGATGACAAGGATAATAATATGATGTAAAGAAAAAACTCTACAAAAGTGACTCTAGACATTATTATTAATACATTAATACATAACATAGAGTGCAATGTTTTTAGTACAATTTTAAGCTATTGCATAGCTTTTATCGCGGGCTTTGAGCGCGGCGACCGAATCAAGAAATTCCGTAACGAAAATAAACCTAACACCCCCCACTCCGACCAGCACAGCGGTGCGGCGTGGAAAGCCGTGCATCGTCTATCGTCGTTTCAGTTCGGCAGACTTCGGCACGGTGTTTGAATCAAATCAAATCAAATCGTTTATTCACGTGAATGTGGTTTTACAATGGTAACCACCATACTGTACAGTAACTGATAAGAGTACATGCACATCCTACCATTACAATGGTGTGTGAATATCTTGTGAAATTACATAAAAGACAAAATAATAAAATGAATTAAAACGTATCAGTCAATAATTACATTACAATTAAAATATGATGTCAATTCCTAATATATAGTTCCTAATTCCTAATATATTCCTATAATTACTTCTCAAATATTTAAAGTAAGATATTTAATTCATCACAGTACTAATAAATAAAATTTAACCTCATAATTTAACAGTTCATAAGTAAAATAATAATAGAAATAATAATAATAATATGTCAATACTTAATTACAAAAAATAAAGCTAAAATACGTCATAAAATGTCAAAAATTACAAAAATAATTATAATAAGTTCATCTTTTCATTTATAAAAAATAAGTACATTAAAATCTTAAAAACTACATAATATTATACCTAACCAATAATATCTAAAGTTTCGAATTATTTAGAAAGTCTTTAACCGAGTAGTAACATTTTTCCGCTAAATAGTCTTTTAGGCGCCTCTTAAATGACCCTAATTCCAATAATTTAATTTCTTTAGGTATTCTATTAAATATTTGAATTGCCATGCAGAAGATACTTTTGTGCATTAATTCGGTATTTACTTTTATGCTTCTTAGTCTACAGTTATCCCTTCGGTTACGTGGTATAGAGCCGAAGGTCTCAAAAAGTTCAGCATTATTTTTTACGAAAACTGCGGTCTCGTATATATATAACGATGGAGTTGTGAGAATTTTATGCTTTTTGAACCATGGTAAACAGCTCTCTTTCGTTTTTAATTTGAACATAGCTCTGATGCACCTTTTTGGGCTTTAAATACTGCGTCGCGATGTGTGGAGTTGCCCCAGTATATAATTCCGTACCGTAAATTTGACTCGGCTAAACCATGATACGCCATTATTAAAGCATCTCTGTTTGTTATTGATGATAGCCTAGAGAGTACATACACCAATTTGCTAATTTTTTTGCATAATTGGTCTATATGTGCTTTCCAGTTGATTTTACTGTCAATACATAATCCTAAAAATTTTGTATTTTACACTTCTTTAATGTCAATATTATTATAAATAATTTTTAATGTCAATGGCGATAGTTTTTGGCAAAATTGTATTATGTTTGTTTTATTCAAATTTATTTTTAAATTATTGTTCGTCATCCATTCTATAATTAACTTCAATGTCATATTTATGTCATTTTCGTATTGATTTACTTCATTACATTCTATGATAGCAGTACTAGCGTCCGCAAAAAGAGACATGCGTTTGTTAATAGCTCTTGGCAGATCATTAATGTAAATGATGAACAATAAAGGACCCAGTACACTACCTTGCGGTACCCCATACTTTACCAATCGTTTTTCGGAAAAAACATTTTCTTCATTTTTTTTTATTTTTGTTTTTACGTTTAATTTCTGGATATTGTAATCGGTTTTTTAAATAAGATTCAAGTAATTTTAGTACATTACCTCGAATTCCATAAGCATCCAATTTTTGCAGAATTATCTCATGATCGACATAGTCGAACGCTTGGGTCATGTCGCAAAAGATGGCACAGACAGGTGTTTTTTTATCAACTTTACTTATTATAATGTTTAAAAAGTCGTAAATGGCTCTATTTATTGTTTTGTTTTTTCTAAACCCTTTTTGTTCTTCAGCAAATAAATTATTGTATTCAAAGTAATTATATATTTTTTTATAAATGTACTTTTCCATAATTTTAGAGAATATTGGTAAAATCGCAATTGGCCGGTAACATTCCACATGCTCACGGTTTTCTTTTTTAAATAAAGGTTTTATGATCGCTGTCTTTAATCTGTCTGGAAAAATTCCTGTAGAGATACTTAGGTTTAAGATATGACTTATGGGTTCGGCAATAGCAGTTTTAGCAGCAATTTGTGTGCGTGCGACTAGACGAATGCGTCTAGACTAGCTGCTAACTGCTCATAACTGATTCTATCTCTTTTAGACACAATGCTAGGTGAGACAGCGTGCTTTTTGGCCGCGTCCACGAGTGAGTTCGAGCCCGCGACTAGTTGAACCTTAACGTGTATGTATATGGTACGACTGTACGAAGCTCGCACGGATCGAGACGAGCTGCTCCGAAATCGGACGAATACCTACGTAAGCAGCTGTTTGTGAGAAAGTATAAAAAATGCTATGCAATAGCTTTACCGCGGCAGTCCCCGAGTGCCACACATATTTTTTTTTCTTCAATTTTTATAGTACAGAATAGTATAATGATACCGAGACACCGTGATTTTTTGTGTCTGTTTGTTATTTTAAATTATCAGATTTTCACATTATACATATGAAAGTATATACAATATTTACAATACAAATTCATTTTTTTTATTTGTCTGTCTGTCTGTTTGTTCGGGCTAATCTCTGAAACGGCTGGACCGATTTTCACGGAACTTTCATCGGCAGATAGCTGATTTTATAAGGTGTAACAGAGGCTTCTCTATCTAAGGGTTCCTTTTAAAAAGTATAATCCATTTCCGTCAGTTCTATGCACACGTTTGCGGGCACCAGCTGCTAGTTAAACATACATAGACTAGCTTTTCCCCGCCGCTCCGCGCGCAAAAATACAGTAGGTATACTGTATTTTCATTTCGTTTTGTGGATGTGTGGTGTGGGGACTCCACGGGAACAATTTGTTGGGATTAAATGTAACCTATGTTTTAATCCAGAGCCTAAACTACTACCATGCCAAACTTCATCAAAATCCGTTTTGTAGTTTTTCCATGAAAGAGTTACAAACATCCATCCATCCTCATAAAGTTTCATATTTATAAAAGTAAGTATTACGACAGTTCTATCACTTTATTTATCGATCCGAGTACCCCAGCTAATAGTGACGAGGCGGAGATACCTTTAGAATCTACATTACCTACCCTTGTTCACGGGCTAACCTAGGTCTCCTAGGATCAGTAAGTCTTTGGGCGGGACCTCTCGGTCTTGAGTGTGGTGCGCTGCATGCTCGAGAGCGATGAGGCCTGGCAGGTGACGGTCTCTTTCGACGAATCCATCATTTCGCAGAAAGAGGACGCGGAGCGGGACTGAGAGATTGATCCATCCTCTGTTCCGCTCCGCCGGCGTAGGACAGGAGTGCGAAGGCGTCGCTACGCAAACCACCTGCCTCCTGTCTAACAGAGCTCCGGGAGAGGATGGGAACCTCCCCGGCTTAGCCAATCCCGGCGTCGAGGGGGGCGCTTCAGGTCGTCGGAGTTGCCCTGTATTCTAGTTGGAAGTCCGGTCCCTCATGAGGAAGACTGGCCGGTCGTGGGGAGTGTCAGACAGATCCGGGACACTCCCTTTCATAGCGCTGACAGCAATCCGCAGCGAGGACAGCGCCGGTAGTCTTACATATCCCCGAGACACTCATCACGGGGAAGGCGTAATGACTTTTCCCCTGCGAAAACAAAACAAAAAAAGAATCCGTAAGATATATATTGACAGCGTATGCCTCTTGCAGTCCGCAAAATATACTAATGGCCGCTTAAGACACTGTGCCAGAAATTCTGCGCAGCAGAGCCACTCAGTAATATTTGACAGTTCGGCTGTATAATGTTGCTTACACACGTACAGATTTGGTCTGGAGCGGACCATTATGACAGCACGACACTCGTGTGTTTGATTTTCAGCTCTATTGTATTAGAACAGTGTACTATTTACAGTGAATTCTGATATTTGGGCAGTGTTCCAACTCTCAAAAATATTTATTCCCAAACTTAAATATACTGATTAATAAATAATAAAAATAATGTTCTGTAATATTATTTACTTCTTTTTACAATCATTTTTAATTCTACAGGTTGACTTTTAAAATCGCTTGTTGATAATTATAACAGTTTAATAGCTTAATTTAATTACAAAAAAGAAAATACAAACCTCTAAAAATAATCTAAAATAGAAACCCCTCGTTCCTATTATAGGTCATTTTTTCCCAAATTTTAGGGAGTAACTCCTAGTTCGTGGTTTGCTCCGGAGTCCGGACAAATCTTTACGTATGTTAATGCTATAACTGTCGTCGGGTCTAATGTTACAGCCGTAGCCAACGGACGATAGGTTGGATGGTGTATGGCCAACATTAGACTCAGCGTGTCAACGTGACATCCGACAGCGAGACACGCCACGTGCGAAACGAGCTCAAAGTGTCGATTTTTCACTGTGTTGACATCTGCACGTAATACAAACTTTGTTGTTATAATTTTAATCTGTGCTTATATAAAATCCCATTTTTCAGTATCGGTTATTTACGTCAGATTAGAAAAAAAATTATGTAATAAGAAAACGAGCACACGGATCGCCGGTTTGCAGATTGCGAGTTTTTGTCGCTACCGTCGTGGAAAAGTTAATCACAATTTGTGTGGCATCAAAACAACGTCTCTAGTGTTGTTGGTGTTTGATATTTTTTCTGACCCACCGCACACAAAGCGTTATCTGGTGGCATCGAAAACGATCAATAAGAATTTCCAATTCTTTTTCTGGCACCAGGCGGCGCTTGGTAGCCCGACGGTCCTTGTCGTGTCAAAAAGCTGTGCGATGTCACGAATTTAAAAACCCTCATTGTAGTTAACTTCTTCACGGCGAGTAGTGACAAAACTCGCGCTCAGAGTGCTAACTGTGAGATTTTCTTTTCGCATTCGAGCGTGAGCGCGTTTGGCGTTTACTAGGAATTTGTATGTGATTTGACCTAGTTGTTGCGTTTACAACTAGGTGGCGCTGTACAAATCACATACAAATTCCTAGTAAACGCCAAACACGCTCACGATCGAAAGCGAAAAGAAAAACTCACAGTTAGCACTCAGCACACTGATCGTTCGTATGCATTGATAGCCGCATAGGATAGTGAACTGGGAAAAGGACCTTTTCTCCGGTTTTAAAAACCCCCAAAGCTCAACCAACGCAAGCGTTATTTTACGCCGGTTTTCTCTGAAGTCGCGATATATCTTCAGTTGCACCGTATAGGTCATGCTGAAGCATGGCTTTTCATAGGAAAATATTAAAATTTTTGATTATTGAACTCATACTATTTTAGATACTGGCCGTGCCCTTTCACACAACTTACAATGTTACAAGTGGTGCAAAGTTGTAGTGGGTTTATAAAACGCACATTCTAGAAGCCCCGATTCAACCAGGGAAATTTCGTAAATATTAGATTAAGCAGGTCATGACATGGTCTACACTCTACACATATAATAAAACGTCTCCTGATCTCATGGACTAACAGAGTTCTGTGCATTTCAAGCATTTTCATACAGTTGAGGTTATTTATTACTATGAAAATGTCTATCATAATAAACTACTACGTAAACCAATCGGTTTTTCCTCGCGTATGTTGTACTGGATGAATTACTCTGTGGCTGTAGCGTGCGTAAGTCATGTTATTGTAGATAGTAGCTACGTCACTCCATTCATACTGATAAGAGTGATAACAGTTCACCTGTTTCAGGTCGTTGTCATTTATGTTCAACGTAAACAATAATATTATCTATGGACGCTTCCACACTACGTTAACCTGGTCCTGTACTAAGTATCCGAAGAACTTGTATCACAGGTACCAGACAACGGAAATATATTTAATAATTTTATACGATACACAGATTTAAGATTTTTATTATACTATACATATATTTAATACACATTCAAGACCCACGAACACAGAAAACTTTTGTCCCTTCGGCGGGATTCGAACCCGCGACGTCCGCCTTAAGCGATGACGCGCGAACCACAAGCCACAGAGGTCGTCTATATTCTATATAATCGTGTGTTTTACCGATATGCTTCTTATAGAACTAAAAATAATATTTATAATCATTTAAAGAAATAATTATATTTGAGTTTTGTAGTACGGACATATCTATTGTTTAGTACGGACATATTTATTGTTTAGTACGGACATAACTATTGTTTAGTACGGACATAACTATTGTTTAGTACGGACATATCTAATGTTTAGTACGGACATATCTAATGTTTAGTACGGACATATCTAATGTTTAGTACGGACATATCTAATGTTTAGTACGGACATATCTATTGTTTAGTACGGACATATCTAATGTTTAGTACGTACATATCTATTGCTTAGTACGGACATATCTATTGTTTACTACGGACATATCTATTGTTTAGTACAGACATATCTAATGTTTAGTACGGACATATCTATTGTTTAGTACGGACAAATCTATTGTTTAGTACGGACATATCTATTGTTTAGTACGGACATATCTAATGTTTAGTACGTACATATCTATTGCTTAGTACGGACATATCTATTGTTTAGTACGGACATATCTATTGCTTAGTACGGACATATCTAATGTTTAGTACGTACATATCTTATGTTGGAATATTGATGTAATTGACGACCTCTGTGTCTTAGGCCGCGACTATATTGTCCGGAATCCTGTAGGCCGGGAAAAATTGAAAATGGAAGTCTGCGCTAATCTAATAGAGCAGATAATCGAACACACAATTATCGAGTCAATATATGACAGGCGACAGCTCGACACTCAACACTTCGATTTTCAACTCTATTGTAATAGCACAGAGTTCTATTTTCAGTGCTCTGAATTTTCCCGGACCCGCCGATTTCCGGCTCATATAGTTCCAGCCTTAGTGGTTAGCGTTGGCGCTCAAGCCGGAACTCGCGGGTTCGAATCGCGCCAGGGAGCAAAAAAGTTTTCTGTGTTGAGTGTTCCTGAGTCATGGATGTGTATTAAATAAGTGTAAATTATTATTTTATTAGAAATCTTAAATAGAGCTATGTATAGTTTGAAAGTATTAAATATATAAAGGGTTAAATAGTTGTCTGGTACCCGTAACACAAGTTCTAAGAGAACTGAGCACGGGACCAGATTGACGTGCTGTAAAAGCGTCCATAGATATAAATAATATTATTATTGTATTATTGTAGTATTTGTATCTATTTAGTAGATCTATTTAGTAGATATCATTGTGTCATATACTTTCGTGATATCGTATGTCGGACGATGATCGTAGGTCGGACGTGCGCTTGCGCTTGGATCTGGGTGTGGTAGCGAGCCAGTGCATATTAGTGTGGCCATACGTGTAATAGTGATTAGTACAATTATTATTAATAGTCGAGCTTAAAAGCTTATATTAATATGAAGATACGCACGTGTTACGAGAATTGGGCTTCTGGGGAGAAATTCTCGTAAATATAATCGGTTAAATCCCGTGTGGAATTTCAGGTTGTCCCGCTCGCGCGCGCTTACGGGAATGAGTCAGCGCGTGGACCGTAACGGAATTATATCGAAAATAGTTAAGAGAATTCGGCTTCTGGTGATCTGTTTGCTCGTTTTCTGGCTAAAAATGTATACATTTTTCTGTTTCAAATATGTAGAATTGTGTCAAGACCGAACTAATCATGATGATGCTAACTGTATGCGCGTGGCAAGAGTAGGTTAATCAAAAAGTAAACGAAAGCGATTGAACGACAGCTAAGGGCAAGCGCACATATTAATATCCAACTAATGCCCGCTACACACTACAACGATAAAACTGCACAGTTCGGTCAAATTAGACTTTTTAAGTATGCGTGCGTGCACCGAGTCGGGTGGTCTAGTATGAAGATATAGTACTGTATACGGCTACTGTGGCCGAACTGTGCAGTTTTATCTTTGTGATAATATGTAGCGGGCATAGAAGTGGATGTGTAAGGTAAAGTTATTTAAGAGTGTCTATATGTTTATTCAAATATTATAAGTGAAATAGAATTATAATAATTATTACTATCACACGAAGTAAAAGCAGGCTACTGTATGCTGTTTTATGATATAAGACCAGAGGGTCAATTCTGCTAAATAAAACCAGCAATAATACAATTACAATCAAGTACCGACACGCTAAAACTGTTAAAGCGGTATTCCCGTAAACGTTAAAGCAGCGTCTAACGCCTCCTGATTGGTCCAAACAAGTAGTCCAATAACAAGTGGCTTTACTCATAATACAATCAAAGTAAAATGAAAGTCTACTTTATATACGAGAATTGAGGGTCGGAAAACGAGTAGACGCATCGACTGATAAGATTACTATCTACCACAGACATCAGCAACACAAGAGCACACAACTCTTGGATCTCAGCAGGCATAGTATAACCAACATAAGAATAGCTCGTGTCTAAGGATGGTTCGTAGGCAAATAGTTCTTAATATCAGGTAGCAAGGTGAAAGATTCATCGTCAAGAGAAGTCAACATGTCTTGGAGCGCGAACTTTTTATGATTTTCATATTTTGACGAAGCGGAGGCGAGTCCACATCGCCGACAAAAATTTTATTCGTTCTAAACACATTTATAAAATTGAACCTCGCCAATTAAAGTCGCAAAACGCTCGTGAAACCTCGTAAAATAACAACCCCTACCACCTCCTCCCCACATCCCATACCCCTCCATTGTTCTGGGGCTGCTGTATCTATATCTTCAAGGAATAGACAGGATATGACCATACTAACCAGGCTGGTAACCTCGTTTACTCGTCGTTTGACGCAAGCGATAAACGCCAATTTTCCGTAACGCCGTGCTATCTGTTGAGCTACTCGTGCTGAAGCTACTCAATTTTGTTTACGTTGTTGTGCGACGTACGAGTATCTACTTTGAAGCGTAAATATTGTTGTAACTTGTACCTTCGTTAACGTCAACGTCGACGTCGTTAGAATGAACCGCACGTATGCGTCGACATTTATGCAGATAGATGGAATGGAAAATTGGCACACCACGTGTCGCCACGCCACGTGTAACGGGGTGTGTCCAGCACCCCACCCCAGGGCTTCCCTCACCTCCCAACAATCAACATATTTTAAACTAGCTGATGCTCGCAACTTCGTTTGCATGACACCCTATTGTTTTAAACGGAACCCTAAAATAAAAGTAGCCTATGTTACACACTATGACATCAGCTATCTGCCAGTGAAAATCCCGTGATTTTTGATATACTATCGTAAGTACCGAATATATTTTCATATGCATTAAGTGAAAAGCTGTTAATTTTTAAATTACAAACAGACACTTCAATTTTATTTATCTATATAGATTGGGTATGAAATTCGTGACTTTGGTTGCGAAACATTCGAATAGTCTTGAGGGTTTGCGAGGTTACAATATTAATATTAACGTGAAATAATATTTTGGCAATTTATATTCTGTCTAAATAAATTTTTTCCCCAGTTCCCATATTTATGGCTTGGGAATTTTATGAAATGGACCAGCAAACGAGCAGACGGATCGTCTGATGGTAAGCGATCACCGTAACCCATGGACGCTCGCAACATTAGAGATCCGCTGGCATAAGATGACAATCGCTTAACAGAGCCGTTGAATCGTGCGCACGCATTCTTATATATACGTATTCTTCGCGGTCACTTTGAGTTAAATACTTTGAGGTGTCCTAGTGCATGAAACAAACATGAAAATGTTTAGAAACTGGTCGAGCAGGAACTTTGTCGACATTGTCCAATCCAATGTCTACTGCAAACCAGGTCAAAAGTAATGGAACCTATAATTTTCCTAACTTATTTGCGTGAAGTGTAACTACTAACTAAAATATAAATAAACATTGTAAGGGTCAGTTCACACCACGACGTAACGAGACGCGATGCGGCGCTGCATTTCAAGATAGCCTGGCTATTCGAAATTGAACTTTGTTCACTGCACTTTTTTTTCATATGACACGCGTTTCATTTTCATTCGTTTGACACCAGTCAAACACTGCACAATGTGCGTGCGCTGTGCAGCACGATGCAACTTGACATTCGGACTTTTGCAATGAGACGTGTAACGAATAAAGTTCAATTTTGAATAGCTGTCGTAAATTAATGTAGCACCGCGTCGCGTATCGTTTTGTTTCGGTGTAAATTTACCCTTAATCTCTGAAACCGTTTTCAGTACATACTTGCGCTAAATACAACATATTTACTTACACTAGTCGCGAAATTGTACTTTAGTTAGGAATCCATCGCAAAATAATTTAAATTCTCAGCCTAACTATTTTCGGAGACGTTTTCTTACATATTTGAAACACGTATAAGTACCACACGGTACTACCTACCAGTGGCGCGGGGTTCCTCCAACTCCATTCCTGCCGGCTTCACTCACCACTTGCCTTTCGAAGACCCTCATCTAAATTCCTACCTATTATACAGGCTAAGCCTTCCCTGTGAAGCAGGACCAGCCTTCGTCACTGCTACCTACTCTAAATATTTCCTTAACTTGTTTGTTTACTTAGCCCAAATATCTACCATACCAGCTTCGGTCCGCGACTTTATTACTAATGTAATTTCGTGTACATCTGAAACTATCAATATCACCGTAACTGAACATTTTGCTAGGAAATCTTCTAACTACGCACTACCACTTTTTTCCTTCGCGTTAAAATGCGTTAGAATAGAGAAAAGGCATTCAACAAAATGATTTTTGAATGAAATAAAACATTTTGTGTATACAAGATCATGAGTTCCGATAAGGAATACGTAAGCACTCGCAGTTTTAGCGATTGCAGATGCAGAATCTAGGAGAAAACACAGAGAATCTAGGAGAAAACACAGGGGGTAGAAAAAGGCCTTTGTTTCATATATGTATTTTTTTCATTACGTGCGCCATTTTACGAATTTCTATTGAAAACTGTAAAAATTGATGTTTTCTAATATGATGAAATCAGATGAATCATGTAGCCATTTTACTATTTCACGATTTTTGTATGGAAAAAAATATATTAAATATAATATGAAACATCTAATGTGGCCTTTTTAGACCCCGAGATTTCGAGTTATGCCATATTTACTGACCCGTAATTTTAAAATTTATCAGAAGCTACGAATAGAAGACCGATTTGGGATTGATAACTAATTTCTTCCGTATTTCTATGTTTAAGAGTCATGTGAGTGGTGTAACAGTCGATAAGAAATGAAACATTCCTTCCCCTCTCTACCCGCTCTACCCGCGCGGGGAATGTTTTCCGTCCGTCTCAGAAGACAAAAACATTGTGTATTCCTACACACATGTGTATAGATAGCCACGCCCCAATGTTTTGATGTTTTGTGTAATGTTTCGAAAAAAACACGCGCAGGAGACGCGCCTCTGTCTACACTAATATTATAAAAATGAAAAATTTTATTGTTTTTACATTTTACATTGAATAGGCTCTGATACTACAGAATCGATTTTATGAAATTTGGAACAGACAGACCACGCCCGGGGAAGGACATAGACCTCATTTTTATAGCGGGAAAATGTATGCTTTTCGTGAGATTTCGGGCAACATCTAGGTTTCAGTATAAACGTATGTTATTTTTAGCGAGCGCCCGTACAAAATAGTAAATTGTTTTTGTCAAGAATTTATTTTAATCATAATGTACTTAAATATTAAGCTGGTAAGATTTCGAATTTAAAGTTCATTAGAGTTTTCATACAGTGTTGTACACTATCCTTATACGTATTTATGTTTATTCAGAGGATATATTCACGCTATTACCGGCAATTTTGCAGAAATCATTTTTTCATTTACTTAAGCCATAGACGAGACAAAAGTGATTAAAAACCGTCCGTCATCACTGGCAAAGAAATATGGCCGGCCACAGGGTGGGATTTATCGCGATGGAAGAAAGCGCTCGTGCGAACAAGGGCTTACGGCCAAATTTTGGAAGTATTCGCAGTTCAGCTGTTTTTGCGTTAAAGATAAAGCAACATCTATCATATTTCTATAATCTATCATAATTCATAAGCCTTCGCATTTATATGTACTACCTTTTCCGGTAACGAACCTGTACGAGTAATAAAGGTAACACACGCCGATTTTTATCAAAATTTAATAAGGGCTGCGAGATGGGAATGTGGCCAAATGGGAAGGAGCCCTCCGAAACGGCTGGACCGATTCTTATGATTTTTTTTTTCGATAGGTCTGAGAATCGGCCGTTAATGATAAGGGTGACCCATCCCTAAATATTTTTCTTTTATTTTTTCGACAATTAATTTTATTTTTATATTATGATGTGGCACTAAAAAATACATACAATGGCAAAACAACGTCTGTCGGGTCAGCTAGTTTCCCATGTAAATGTACAACGCAAGTTTTTAAAACAGCTGTCGTTACTATTGTCACCATTTGTTGTAAGTTGAACAATTATCTGTAACTAGCTGACCCGCGCCCACTTCGTTGGGCGTCAAACATCCTGACTTCAAACAGTATCCTATGTTACTCCTTATAACATCAGCTATCTGCCAGTGAAAGTCCCATGAAATCGGTCCAGCCGTTTCAGAGTTTAGCCGGAACAAACAGACTGACAGAACGACAAACAAAAATTTTAGAGATTGATTTTTTATTGTCTGTACCGTATATCTATGCATCAAGTGAAAAGCTGTTAATTTAAAATTACAAACAGGCACTTATTTGTATATGTATATTTGTATTAGATATAGACTAGATGTTGGCCGCGACGTTGTGCTCGCAAAAAGTAATCTCGCGAGAACCGTACATTTTGCCGCAATAATAAGTAGTGCTTCCTTGTTGTCTACTCTATATCTGTGCCAAATTTCATCAAAATCGGTCCAGTTATCCAGTATTTTCAGAGATTCTTCAATACAAATACAGACAAACAAACAAATATTTCCTCTTTATAATATGTATTAGTATGGATATTTGACCGCATCATGTTAACGATTGCACACCTTGGGAATAAGATGCCCCCCCGCAAGGTTGTCTCTATGACCTACGTACTCTTTGACTTTTGTTATATCTAACATGGATTTAGTTTACAATGTGAAATATATATTTCTTTTCAAATAACAATTTTCCATCTTTTGCCATCTCAAAAGATGGCCCCGTGCGAGTTTCTTACGCCGGTTCTTCTCGGCGGGTTAGTGTTGAACCGATGCAGTGGTAGCTACATAAGCTACTTATTATCTCAAAGTAGAAAAGTAGTAGTGTTAGGTTAGATAGACCGAGGGGTACTGTATTTACGCTAGCGAAGCCGCAGGCAACATCTAGCTAATTATTATATTCAGATATTTCTCTATATAATTTATTTTTATCGAAACGGTCTACGCTAACGGTCGGGTTAAGACCGCTGTAGCTTCATCGAACTATAATTAACATGGTGGCTTGTTGGCGTGGTGGGATGACTCGCGCGCGTTAGTCCTAATGTCGATGAGGTTCACGGTATTGGTAGAGCTCTCTATATCAATATCGCGGTCGCGGACACTATTTTGTAGTGTACCTAGACTACTAGGATGCGAACTCGAACTCGGGTTCGGGTCCGGTCCCGTGATAGGGTCGGTCTGTACGTCTGTGCGTGTGATCGTGTCGGATGTGGGACCTCGGGGTAGGCGCCGGCGTCGACCCCGGTGCGATACTAGCTTCGCGGGTGCGTGTGTTTTGTGTTTACGTAACTGTACACAGTACGTTACGTATTTTGTGATCGTGTCACTGGGATCGGCTAAAATATGTTTAGGCCGCTTGTACGGGTGTCGAAAACTCTGTGCGACGTGGTTGTAATTTAGGGCCTTTTGGGTGAGAGGGTGTTGGTGATTTTTGCCTTTATTAAAGAATCTCTCTACGAGTTCTTTGATATAGGTTTTTATAGCGACGAGTTCGCAGTCTTGCAAGTCGATGATGCGCATGTAATAGGCCCCTATACAATATGATAATGACTTTGTTGAAACCGGTCGTGTAATATATTAAAATTAATGTAAAATACTTATTAAAGTGGAAATAGTGCAAGAAGTCCTGTGTGTTATTACTGTGAAACATGAATTTCCACCAAGAACCTACAGTACAATCAATAACATATTCCCCTTAGATGTTCAACCATTTTAGTACCAGCTTATTTATTTTAGTTCGAGCTTTCTCTGAATTCTATCCAGATTTATTAAATTCTATTTCAGTCTCATTTATAGAAAGTTTACATTGTCGTTAAAGGTAATTTGACCACTAAAATCTCAGTCATAATTGTCGATCGCAGCTACTTGAAATACACTTGGTACTAAGGTCCCGGTCCCGGTCGGTAAAGTACTGATGATTCTGGGCGCCTGCCAACTGTAGCGGAGATTAAAGATACATGTCACCTGCTTGATGCTGTCATGATTATGATAGAAAATATAAGTCTAATATTTCTTGTAGGTAGGTATCAGTCTTGTATCTTTAAAAGCTAAGAATAAATGCTAGGAATTAGCAGCATTACTATGTCGGTGTTCCAAGACTCTGTTTATTCAACATTTCTCGGAAATAGTTATATTTCGTTGCTTAATTCTCGATATATAATATAACCAGGTAGTCCTTTTTTCCTATTGGCAACATCCGCACGAAGAAGTACTTTTTTAAATCTAGTTTTGTAATCGCCCGCGCTGACCGACACGGCGCCATCATTCTTTTTTCGTGCGCAGCAACAGACGCACACGCTCTCGGTTATTTTTCTAAGTTGGGCAATAAAGTGTAATACAAGATTATAATTATGCCAAAAAGAAATACAGGAAGATTTTCCGAAATTAAACGTCGCAAAATTCGTGTTATTTCGTCTGATTCTTCTGAACCGGATGAAAATGCAGGTTAGTTTTTTCAATCTACCCTTAAAAAACATAACATATTATAATTATTATTCGATATAATGTTCTTAATTTCCTAGTGTGGCCGAGTGTTACTACTAGGTATTTTATATGGCCGTGTGTCATAATTTACATTTAACATTTAAGAAATAATTTCTAGATTGGCCACGTGTCATTTCTATGAAATAATATTGGCCGAGTGTCAAAATGTGTTTTTACAATAGAGATTAATGTAATATTTATTGTTGTAGATCCGAGTACTATACCTAACGATGAACAACAGCCCGAAGACTTAAACGCTATGTTAGCGTCGCCGTTTGCGCCACAGCAAACGCAAAATTCGTCGTCTTCAGATAAAGACGAAGATGCTTTACCAACTATCCCTGAGCTACCACCAGGCATTTTGTCCGCCCTTGGGGATTCACCTGACGACACCCCGAATTTTGGCGAAGAGATCCACCCGAATCTAGCCGAAAGGTTACCGATATTACGCAAAGGCTTATACAGTGACTTCAAAGCAAAACTTATGGCGGAATACAAAATACCTAGTAACTGCACTTTACTCAAGTACCCCACAATAAATCCAGAAATCGCCATAGCGATCACTGAATCGCTTAAAGCTCGAGATAAAAAGTTGGACACAACACAACAGCGCAACACTAGCTAGGATTAGGTATTACAGCTATAAATAAAGCACTGACATTGTTATGACAAAATACAAGCAATTAAAGTATTATCTGATTCTTGTCGTATTCTGACCAACTTACACTATGTTCGGACAGATCACAGAGTAAATCTCTTGACTCCTATCATAGACAAATCTTTTCTTGATATTGTTGAAGACAAGGAAAGAGACGAAACTCTCTTCGGCAAAGATTTGAGCGATAAAATGAAGACCGCAAAAGCGATCGAAAAACAAGGGCTGCAAATCAAGAAATGTGTCCAAACGACAGTATCGTCAAGGTCTACGGCATCTACATCTCAAGGACGAGGTCAGGAAAACTGGTCAGCTCCTCCCCACGACCCTTCGAAAAGGAGGGGAGGCCGGGGGGATACAAAGCGAGCTCAGCACCAGTACGCGCAACGCCGAGCACCGCTGCCGCTGCCAGCCGCAACTGTCGCCGCCAGCCGCTACCGCAACACTATGAGCTCCAAGCACAACCAACGTGCTCCACGGCGCTACTAATCCAGGTTACTGCTGCTCGCTTACAATATTTTTATAACTGTTGGTTAGCAATCACTAACAATACTACTGTTTTAGACTGGATACGAGAAGGTGTAACTATTCCTTTAAAGGATAATTTTATTCTACAAAATTATATACCTTATTGTGTATGTAATTCATCGGATTCGAAAGATATGTCGGCAGCTATTCAAAAATTCATAGAACTAGATGCCATTTCACTGTGCAGGCCTAATGCCAACCAATACATATCTAAAATATTCTTAGTGGCGAAGTCAAACGGAGAAAAACGTTTTACTTTAAATTTAAAATACCTACGGTTTGACCGTGGCACCGAGAATTTTTAGTAAAATTATTAAGGAGGCGATTAAGTACCTTCGCTTGTGTGGCTATACTTCAGTTAATTATCTTGATGATACCTTATGTATTGGTTCTGATTATAACGAATGTTATAAAAATGTGCAGGATACTGTCAAACTATTAGAATGCTTAGGCTTCGTTATTAAATTACAAACAGAGCTCTTTACAACCTCAACAAAATAGTACATTTGTTGGTTTTGTTTTTGATACCACAAGTATGACGATGTCCTTGACACTAGAAAAACGTTCTAGAATAGCACAGTTAGTAAACAAATACAAAAAACTGCCTGATTGTTCGATAAGAGAATTTTCACAATTTATCGGTATTCTAGTTGCAGCTTGTAAAGCTGTCAAATACGGCTGATTATACACAAAACTTTTTGCAAGAATAAATTATTTAAATTTAAAAAAGTTTACCAATTATGATTATAAAATACCTACAACTACCCCAACATATTTTGCCAGATTTATTGTGGTGGGAAAATATTATATTTAAAACATGCACTTCTTTACATGTACCTGAATATAGTCTAGAGATTTTTACCGATGCATCTCGGACAGGTTGGGGTGCATTTTGCAACGGCAAACGTGCAAATAGTTGTTGGAAACAGGATGAACTTGAATATCACATAAATTACCTAGAATTGATGGCTATTTTTATGGGTTTAAAATGTTTTGCGAAAGATCTTTGTAACTGTGCTATTCGGCTTAGAGTAGATAATGTAACAGTTATAGAGGTTTAAGACATTTATTCTCATAAGAATTTATATAAATTCACTTACATGAGATATAAACTAACATTCAACCATTGCCTTAACCTTGGGTTGGGCGTAACAGCTATAAGCTACATAAGCCGTATGGGCGGTGTCCAGTTTTTACATTTAAGCCAATTGGTCAGGGACATTTGGCAGTGGTGTGAAGCTCGTGAACTTTGGTTATTTGCGTCATTATATATAAACACCAAAGATAATTTTAAATACTGAATTTGAATTAACCCAAACTGCATTTGAAATAGTAACTAAACAATTAGGCATATAGTTCTTGCAATGTACGAGCGCGCGTAGCCTTTATTTGTAGTTGTAATTGTAAATATACATTTTCGTTAGTGTTCGTACCTGACGGAGCGGTCAGTAGCGAGGGAATTTGTACAGATATGGTCACTCACACAACTAAGGGCGCCGCGCGCTCGTACATTGCAAGATCTGTACCTACAATTGATTTATTTGCTTCTCGCACCACGGCCGAATGTCAACAATAGTTCTCGTGGAAACAAGACCCGGATGCTATAGCGGTAGACGCATTTACTATTAATTGGTGTTCATATTTCTTTTATGCATTCCCTTCATTTCCACTACTACTCTCCAAAAAGTGATTACAGCTAAAGCTACTGGAATATTTATATTTCCCTCCTGGCCTGCCCAACCATGGTTCCCACTTATTAAAAAAACTATTAATATCAAAGATCATAATACTAAAGGAACCTTTTTGTCCTGGTTTCAGAACCCGGGTATCTCAACACCCATCAACCGCCGCCAGCTTCCCTGGCTGCCGGCAGTAGATTTATTAATATCCTCGTTATCAGTTAACACTCTACGTCAATATGGAGTTACCTATAGATTATGGTGGGGATTCTGCCACAAAAATAATATTGATTTATTTAATTGTTCAATAAAATTAGTGTTATCTTTCCTTATGGACCGCTTTGATAAAAATGATTCATATGGTTCTCTGAATAATCACCGTGCAGCTCTTTCTATTTTATTAGATAAAAGTATTGGTCAAAATGATTTAATTTAGAGATTTTTTTAAAGGTGTTTATAAATTACGTCCTAATAACCCTAAATATTCATGTACTTGGGATCCGCAAATTGTTCTTAATACTATCGCACAGTGGTATCCAAACTTGGAACTATCTTTAGAAGTTTTAACTAAAAAAGTTGTTATATTACTGGCCTTGTGTACTGCACATAGGGTGCAAACGCTCTACCTTATAAAGCTTTCAAACGTTAAAATATATTCCAATGAAATCAGAATAAATATAACTGACATAATCAAAACTTCAAAAGCTGGTTCCGAGCAACCTATATTATGTCTCCCATATTTTAATGAGAGTCCCAAAATATGCCCTGCTAAAACTTTAGAGGATTATATGTCTGCTACTAGGAGTATTAGACCTGATAACGTTGATTCTCTTTTGTTGACTTATAAACGTCCTCACAAAGCTCCCACTGCCCAGTCGATCGGTCCTTGGATAAAGAATGTACTTCGCGAGAGCGGCGTGGACGTAGCGATGTTCAGCGCGCACAGCACGCGGGTCCGCGGCGCGCGCCCACGGGGCCAGCCTCGACCTCATCAGGCGGGCCCGCGCCGGTTGGATGCCTCAGTCGCAGACCTTCGCTAAATTCTATCATCGTCCTCTCGCTGATAGTGGAGGCTTTGTAAAGGCAGTTTTAAAACCTTAATCGCTTAATATATGGCTGATTAATTTGATTATTTTTTAAGTAAAGTAAATTTGTTGAATAAATGATAAAGTATTATTTTCCAAAGTTAGTTTATTTTACATAATATAATCCTTTTGGATTTATTATACCCCATATAATTGGCTCTAAATTTCTACCTGGTTATATTTTATGTCGAGAATGAATCAACGAAATATAATTGATGATCAAACGAACTTCTTGAAGTGAAGTTCGATCGATATTATATGAGTTGCTTCATTCGAAGATATAAAAACCCGACCCTCCCATAGGTCTAGACATAAACTAATGGTTGATTGTCTCTAAAGAATGATGGCCTTGTCGGTCAGATTAGGGTGCTCCAGATTTTTTTTTTAAAAGTACTTTTTCGTGCGGATGTTGCCAATAAGAAAAAGGACTACCTGGTTATATTTTATATCTTCGAATGAAGCAACTCATATAATATCGATCGACTTCACTTCAAGAAGTTCGTTTGATCATCAAAAATATATAAATATTTAAATCGTTTGTATCTGGGGGCTTAGCATGGCGATCCGAAGAAATAACATTAAGAAGAAATAACTTTTAGAAGAAATATATTATCCAAAACAGTTCGTTGCAAAATAGTTCTTAATCCATGGTAACAAGGACGTCAATAGAAATCAACATTTCCAAATAGCCATATTTTTAAAATGGCTGCCGGAAAATCTTCTGTCAGATTCGTAATTTCGAATTCGAAGATCAAATTTTCGTAATTGACTGAACGTAGAGAAACTATTTGTCTTGGACCGCCATGATGTGGAGTAGTTCACATTTGACATTAAAATAAGAAAACGTTTTTACTTTAGCTGTCAAAAGAGGCCATTTTGTGAGCTCATGCTCGGGAAAATAAGAAATGTTGTTTCTCATAATGACGATGCATCGACATTGCTGCCTTAAAATAAGAACTATTTTGCTCCGAATAGTATTAATGTTTCTTCAATCTGTCATGTCATTTTGTCGATTCTTCGGTGTTCTAGGGTGCGCATGCTAAGCCTGCGATTTGTAGATAGCTTCTGCTGTAGAGCTGACAGTTGTTAGTGTATATCGATATGGAATAGGAATGAAACAAGAGGTACACTTCAATACAAATGTTATATTTTCATATTTTAACTTCAGGTATCGACACTGGCTCCGCTCAGCGGAAAGGTACATGGACACAATAATAAATTATCTTATCCTAAATCAGTCTAACGGTCGCGCCGAGCGCGGTCCGGCTTAACCTAGTATCACAGATCAGTAGCGCGGTGGGGCGGGCGGGAGGTGCGGGGCGCGCGCGGGGCTGGTGCGCGCGGTGGGCGGGTCACTCCTCCGACGTGGACGACACCTGCGTGCTGCCGCCCGAGCTGAACGACGAGCGCGCCGCCTCCCCCGCGCCCTCCCGCGGCGACAGCGCACGCAACAGTTCCAGCGCCGAGCGAGCGCGCTGCCCGTCCGCCGCCGCCGCCGAACCGCGCTCCCAGCCTGACTTCTGCGGCAGGAACATGCGCCGCGCCTCGCGCTGCACGCGTCGCGATCGCAGCGCGAACAGGAACGGGCACGTCGACGACGCCAGCAGCAGCAGCGCGATCGTCGGCGTCCGCGCCCCCGCTGTCAGCTCCGGCGCCGCCGCAGAAAGTAGCGTAACCAGCGCGTACGGTACGTAGAGCATCACCAGCGCGCCCGTCAGCAGCCCCACGCGGGCCGCCCGAGATTCTTCTCTATATCTAAACATCGACGCGTTCGATATTCTGTATCGGATCGACGTAATCTTGGAGCTGTTTGTGCTAGACGCGGGCGTGCGCGACTGCACGCACAGCAGCGGAGCGGCCAACGATGGCGCCGAGCTCACGACCGGTAGACTCCTGGAGAGACTCTCGTGCGACTTCCCGTCCTTCCGCGAGCTGCGCAGGCTGCCGACCGAGGGACAGCGTGACGGCGCCTCCGGCGGCACGAGGAACGTGCCGAACTTGTGCTCACCGTCCCCGCCCTCGGGGATGTCGATCTTCAGGGTCAAGCCCTCGCTCTCCTCGATCAGATCGGGCAGATTTATCGTCGGCTCGGTGAGCTGCACGGCGCTCGCCCCATTCGCTCGCGCGCGGAGCCCGGACGAGCGCGCCGCTCGGTAGATTCGGGAGTACATGACGCAGACGACGCTCACGGGCGCGAGCACGGCGACCAGGTAGGCCACGTAGTAGGCGACCTTGACCGCGGCAGCAGCGGGGTGGCCGGGGTAGGCGAGGCAGACGGCGGCGAGAGCGGCGCGCAACGCGGCGGCGGCGGCGGCGACCAGCCAGGTGGCGGCGCACAGCGCGGCCGGGCGGCGCTGCAACAGGCGCGTGTGACAGCGCAGCGGGTCGGTGACAGCGTGGTGCTGGTCCACCGCCACCAGCGTCACTGCCAGCAGCGCCACCAGACTGCACGCGGCCGCGGCGGTGTCGCCGGCCTCTATCCACACGGCGCTGCCCGGAGCTGCTGCGGAGTACTGCCCGAGCAGCGCGGAGTATTGCCCGAGCAGCGCGGGCGCCAGCAGCGACGTCGTCACCAAGTTCGTCGCTAGGAGGTTTATCACAAACCTGCAACAACAGAGAAAATACGTTAATTACGAAGAACATGAAAATTGTATTTTGCAAACTTATGTTATGTACCTAACAATCGTTCGTATTGGAATATAATTTAATCCAAATCCAAAGCATAGCAGTGGTTAGCCTAGTAACAATATGATTGTATATTTAGCTTTCCAGCCAATTGGAATTCCTTATATCCGCGCCACTCAAAACAATGATTAGTCGAACCGTTCCAGAAGTTAGACGGGCAAATAGTCCTAAGTCAACATTTGCAAACAGTCGTGACTTCATGGAACAACAATTTCGTGTGCGGCGAAATTATTTACTGCACCTTTTCCTAGTCCGCTAAAGTACTGGGTAGAAAAACAGAAATGGCCGACCATGAGACGGCTTGCTTATCGTAACTTACACTTTCATTTAACTTTGATTGAATTATAAGTGAATCGTCTTGATGTCATAAACTGATTTTTATAGTTTGGACAAAACAAAACAGGTTTGACGTTGATTTTACGTTTATGATATCATTTTGCAGTTTTAACATATCGGGACTGGATTGTAACTGTATAATTTCAGGATTTAATTAGCAGAATCGACCTTCTGATGTAACATTTAAGTAGAGACACCATTATATTAAGCAACGAACCAACTAATATAATTCCCTACACTGTGGTCGATGTCGAGTACACAATGCTCTAATATTGTAACGTCTGTCGCAATGTTCGCAGTCGCAGATCATATCGATAGAAAACTTGCATGGTTTCTTTTAATTTATTTTGGAACAAAGAGTTATTTAATTCAAAACATTTTTATAAAGTAATTACATAATTAAGAAACGTAAACCTGGAGTTCCATAAAAACAAGTAATAAATATATAATAAATAATGTAAAACTAAAGCTACAACACATGCGTTCGGATCAGCTTATAACAATGTTTCTAATTTTGTCATTTGCATTTTGTCTTACTTTACTTAAAGAGCAATGAAACGGATCTAAATCATCAAAATACTTATTATACAGAGTGTTTTTTCAGTCAGTGTCCAAACTTTCAGGAGTGAATATACTCTTGAATATAAGCTACTTTTAGTATGGGATCAAATTTCCTACTTGAAAAAAAATCAGCTGTTCCCTACAAAATGCTATCTATACCGTAACCCTTTTGTATGAAACAGCTAATTCCGACTGGAAAAACACCCGGTATATATTGCAAGATCTAATAAAATCATTATTAACATTAGAAGTCCTGGATTGTGGTACACTAAAAAGGTTTCTTTTTCTCTTTTTCTTGTCTCCGGGGCATACGAATCTCAATTTTGCTAAGTAGCTCAGGTGTATCTACAATGTTATGAATTATTTTGTATAAGAACACAACATCACAAACCAGACGGCGCTTAGCCAAGGGTATGTTATATCTCGTAATTGACAATTCGCAATCAGTATATTAAGTTACCCATTCTAAATTCCAAGCACTTAATCACTTTTTTTCTGTGTTTCCAATCTCTCAGAGTGAGTTTTGTATTGCGGAGAGCACACCGTACTAGCGAACTCTGAGTGACTGCGGGCATAGCTGTAATATAGTATTTTGTAGGTAAAAGAATTTTTGAAAGGCTTAGAGATACGTAGAATAAAACCCATTTGTTATTCGTAAGGAGTACGGAACGATGTTATATGCCATCTGGTGCCCGCTACTTTGTTTGCGTAGAACCAACGGAGACGGAACTCTGTTTTTTCAAACGGAACCTTTATGATAGAGTAGCTTATGTTAGGTATAACATAAGCTCCGTATAAAATGTAACTGTGTCAAATTTCGTACTCCTCCGTGGGATTGTAATACATTAAATAATTAAAAATAACTTTGCACGCACTATTTCAGATTAAAAACTCACACTACTATGCGTTTAATAGAATATAAGGTATCTATCATTGTAAGGTATCTATCATTGTAAGGTATGTATCATTGTAAGGTATGTATCATTGTAAGGTATCTATCATTGTAAGGTATGTATCATTGTAAGGTATGTATCATTGTAAGGTATGTATCATTGGAATTAACAATTTGAAACTTTTAAAACATCCAAGAAGAGTACGCTATAAAATATAAGTGCGCTTCATTCCTCCTCCATATACATTTTAACTGTACCAAATTTCATACTCCTCCGTTTGATTGTAATTAAGGCCCAGTTGCGCAGATCTGGGTAACATCACTCCACATATGGTTTGTTACATATGTCAACAGTAAGATGTTGTCAATAATGACATTGACAGATGTCATGAAGTAAAGCCTATCGAGTTAGTTTATTTCAGTTGGCCAAAGGGCTATACATAGTGTAGGCGTATATTTGTATTAGACATAATATCTCATTTGTAATACGTATCTGTGTAAGCACCAATAAAGGAGAATATAAGAATTGTTGCTGTATTATTATCATCACCACTCGAGCGTGAGAAGGACTTGCATACCAAGAGGTCGCAGCCCGTTACAATGTTACACTACCATACGTTTACCATACAATTTTTTCAGTTGTTGACGTTGGTCAATCTGTTTTTTATATAATTCAGTATACACACCTTTACATTTCTCTTTATTATATATAAGAGGCAACATAACCCTCATAAAGGTGAAAAAGAAATGAATTTCGACCACTGGGCGACCACAAGTATTAATAATAACATTCTATCAAAAATATTTAAAATATGCGTCACAATCGCTTCAGTTAAAATCTAGGCAATGCTATCGCCTGCTGATAAACAATTTTTCCAAACTATCAGCACAGATTAAAGAAAGCTAGGACCAGATAAACAGCTACATAGCATAAGTTTCGATTTGATTACACTACTACAAGTTACTTTCTCTCTAAAATTAGGAGAAAAATCCACTAGGGGGATACCAAATCCGTACGTCTGTTAATACTATTAAAAAACTACTTGGAAACCTTAAAAAAGCTAAATTAGGGGTGTGACGAACTTTTTCTAAATGTCGATAGTATTATTTTAAAATATACTTTTGCAAAGGTTTGGTTACAAAAAAAATACTGTGTCAGTAATAAATGCTGTCCAGATAGGTCCTGCATGTATGTGCATGGGTATCTTTTGGATGTGGCATTGCTTCCCAAACAACCTTCTGGCATAAAGATATGCCATTTGTAACACAAATGACGTTTAAAGTTGCATGAATGCCAGACGCTAGAAGCGGAATAGAACTTGGCATAAATGCATGCAGGACGCGTTGGTAAGCAATGAATTAAACATAAATAATAATTATTTTTTCTTGTCTTGGTCTGGAGAATTTGTAAAACAAGATTATTTATACGTTCTCCTTTTGAACAAATCGACATGTAAATAAAAAGTTTCGTAAGTGTGACAGTCCTTGTACCAAAAAATTTTACTATTTTATTAATAATACACGTATAGCTGCTAACGCAATCTAATGTATTGTAAGTACTTGTAAAATGTTTTGTTTTAAATAAAAATATAACTCTATATTTTTTTTAATTTAAAATTAAACGTACTCAAATAGTACAAAAATTAATTTTAAAATAGAAACTATTGAACTACCCATTTCATTGAATAGGTACTAAGTTCAATGTTCCTTTTCCAATAATCGTATTTTTATTTAGAACCGTACTTTAGTATTAAAAAAATTATAGAAACCAAAGTAAGAAAAATAGGATTATTTTAGTTTTTTATACGTAAATGTTTACAAATATTGTATAAACATGTTTTATACGTTTTTTTATAGATTTTACATAGACGTATATTGTTATAGACGAGGCATGTTGAGATGAAAGCTGTCTCCATTTAAGTGGCGCCACTTTTGGAGATTTTGGGGCCGTTTGGACATTTGAGGTATGGTGAAATCAAGATGGCTGACATTCGAAGTATGGTGAAAACCAACATGGCGCAACTTTTTCTTGTATGAGGATTTGTTCTGTCAAATGTACGTCATAGCCTATCTTTAGTTTTGAAATCTTTGAGATTTTATTAAAAGTGTTTAGAGCCAAAATGAATTAACCTAGAAAAGTATAAAAGTGTGTCAATTGGTCACGATTCGGGACTTAAGGTTATTTATTTAAATGTTAAAATATTTACAACTAGGCGTTCATAATAAACTAAAGACCTACGCCCATTTAAAGCAAGGAACGTCAAAAAATAGATTTTTAATTTTAGTTTTAGAACATTCGAGAATACCTTTACTCATTCGATGTTTTTTGTGTTCAAAATAAGCGGGAAAATCCTGAACTGTACTTATCGAGATTATGTAACAAACAAACGTATTATTTTTCTGGCGTACTATAAAAATATTCCGCAGTTTTTAATTTGCAAATAATTAGTACAATGATTGTTTATTTTGGACGAGTAAGTACCTACTTAAAATGGCGTCATGCTACTGAAATATGCGGGAATGTTAATGCCGAAAGTAAGAATTATTATGTTTATTGCTATTTAGGTGCATATGAAACAACTTACAAAAATAGAAACAAAATTTAAAAAAGGTTTAACATCTAAACATTATTTTTCTGACATACGAGTATAAGTAAGTTAGTAAACATATTGTAACAAATGTGTAAGTTCTTGAGAACACTATGTGCGTACAACATATTTCCAAGAATCAAACAGCATGTCCGAAAATGTGAAAACTTAAAAATTTGTTTTTTTTTTTACATTGGTAAGGAAAATAATATAATTAAGAATGACATTTCTGACTTCTCAAATTGATTGAGAATAACATTTATCATTGTTTCATGTAAAAAAAAAATGTGTAGGAAAATTTAAGAAAACTCTAGACAACATTTCATTGTGTATACAATCTCAAAGTTTACGATTATCATTTTAATGATTTTTATGGATAATAACCGGTGGAAAAGTTTGTTGATAATAATCAACCACAACTGTCATATTTGTTGTATTTATTAATGGATAAATAAATAATAATCATTTTGATCGTCGTTTCACACTGATTAAACTGTGGAAGATTTTTTGTAGCAAAATTATAAAATTCCGAACTTACTACATTATTGCAGACGGAGTTACTTTTTAGTTTGATTCAAGTACTTTGTACCTGTGATTACATTTTTTATTAATTAATAAACGTACAAACTTTGGCTACGATACATTTACAGTTAGTTTTTTTTTGTAAATCATAAGTCATAATGCATCTTAGCTTATCAATATTGGTATAAAAATGCAGTAGTTTTCCTTTAAATATTATTTTAGACAAGTCACGATGAACACACTTTTTTTAACCGCAACGTAGTGCATAAGTAAATATAAGTCGTAAGATTATTTTTATGTTTTAGGACTGAGATAGAGAGTTGGAGGGAGACACCTCGTCTATGGTAATGCTTAGAAAGCGTGGCTATTTTCATTGTCACAATATTATAGTGTGCTCCGAACAATGGTTTGTACTGGTTCTTGTACTTAATACTTATTAGATAACAGCTGATGCTTAAAAATTTAATAAGATTAGATTCTACTTAATTTGCGTATAATATATTGTTCTTAAAGAATCACAGAGTTGTTAGGTTAATGTAGTAAACAGGAATAAAGTCCAAATACTTAAATAAATTATTTTTGCCTGATTTATAATGTGTTTATAATATATTATAGTCGATGTTTTAAATACATTTGCAATTCCTTTTATATGTGTACGTAATTATTTAAATGGCTAAGAATTGAACGGAAAACTACTACGGTTGTGTTGTTATAGGTAAGTCCAAAATCTTTATTACAATACTTACGTCAATACAATGTTGTTCCGTATGCATAACAACTGTAAATTATTTCGAAAAATTAGGTATTGAATATCGAGAAGATTTATCGAAAGTGACACCCCTATATGTATTGGCACTTTGCCATAAATATTAATATGATTAGGGCTAATGAATGTTATGTTCCTTATTTGAAGCCAATTCCCACCATATTAGGAACAAAAACCGCCAGTATCCTGTCACCTGCCATCACTGGCATCAACCATCCATAGACAATAGCATTGACGCAAGTCACCACCCACAAAGATTCATCGTGGCTCGTTTGATTGCAATATATTAAGAAAAATATTCCTTTTATATTTGAAAATATCCTTTTTAAACATAAATCTGTTGTTTGCAACCAGCAAAATATTTACCTCGATTTAAAAAAAATAACGAGGCAAGTGCAATTATTTACATGAAAGGGTAAGCGAGAGTGTTTCTACGGAAGTTTTTCCGGTTTTTTTTTGCCGTCATATGCAATGAGGTCATCTGTATTCCGACTGTTATCCAATCATAATATCACACGATTTATGCAACAAAACTAATATCTCCATGAAATTGGATGAGATCATATGGGTCTTCATACATTCAGAGCACAATTGTTCTAGAATTCCTTAAAAAATGGTCTAGAATTTTCCGATATATAAAAATTCCTTATGTGATAATGGATTCACAAATAAAGAATTACAAAAATAACTTTTAATAATAATAAATAAATTCGTAAATCAGTGTGAAATAACGTAAAACACGAGGAGTAGCCTAAGTAAATTACGCCTTTAACCCACAAAGTAAATTACGCCTTTAACCCACAAAAAAAAACCCAATCGTGATTAGGAATCAGACTTTGTAATATGTTTGTCCAGTTGATTGTATTAAAGTTATATTAATAATTTATATAATCAACCGTCGCCATTTTTATGACAAATTAAAGATATCATTGAACGCTTGCCAATAAAATTGCGCCACTCAACGCACAGTGTCGTAGAGAATTTATTGTTGAAATATTGTTTTTTTAATGAATGAAAAACTAAAATATGCTATATACTCAGTCAACCGATGTACGCCGCAGGCCGCGGCAGACTGCTTATTTTTTTACTAAACGTTATAAAATAGCACAGGATTCGCTAGGCAGGTGAATAATTTTACATCTAATACTTAATTTAGCGATTGTCGAGTTTCTCTATCACTTTCCTTGGTTCATTTAAATAAAAAAGCCAAAGGAGTTAACGCCCGACTCCTTTCACTATCACATAACTCATTTTACGCGTGTCGGTTATGTGGATTCAATTCTTTGTTTATAATTTCTGTGTGGTGTAAAATATTATAAAACTTGATATTTTTCTGCTGCCACCTACATGAATTAAAGTTCTTTTTGAGTACAAGAGAGAAAATACAAAAAATCAGAAGTTCGATATTAACTGAGTAGGTATGAAATTTTTTGCCTATCTAGAATATCCTGTGATGCTGTCTACTCACTTTTTAAACATGATGTGTTTTAATTTAAACTATAGCATGCGACCTTTCAAGTTCCAACCAATTGGCATTATTAACCGACATTATATAGAAATATGTTATCAACGTACAGCGTCTTTATTTATAAAAACTTCTTAACTTGCTCGGGTTTTACAAGAAATACTTACCTCGTCGTACCTGGAACTAGTATAATAATAGCTGTTACGTGCCATGCTCTGTTCGATATATTTATAAGAAATTAATTTCCGTCCATTAATGGAATCTCACGTACTTGTTGTTCAAAAACGAAAAAATAACATTTACAGAGATTTTTTCTAAGTAGGCCAATAAAAGTTTCCATATTTATTCAGAGATTATTTATTTTGGCGCGAGCGAGACGGCTGTAGTGTGAAGAGACACGCAGTGTCGATATTTAGCTAAAACCTTGGATTACTCATCGTTGATTAACTGTTTAACTGTTTAGGTCAAACCGTATCTGTCGACGAGATGTTTTCGGTTTCTCCTCGAAGTAATCAAGTAAGCAAATACTCAAGTTTTGAACCACGAGTTATTTATAACGGATGACGTACATACGTCAAAAGAGAATATTGCCGACAAGTAAAAGTTGTTTTGGTTATGGCTGACGTAAAATGCTCAGCTGAAAACCACATTATGTCGATTTGTAAAGTCTGAAGTGCGTTCTAACATCGACAAAGAGTAATGAGAAATATCGTAATACTCGAGTGTGTTATTTAATTACAAAAGACAATTCACAGGCCATTGTCGAGCTAATGATCCTGCAATTGTGTATAACAATGCACAACCGTGGCTGATGTAACTGTGAAAGCTATCGATTAGTCGATAATGTTCTATCGACAACCGAACAACACTAGAACTTTTTAGCAATTAGCAACGAATTATTAAGAACTATTTAAGACATTATCGGCCATATACTGAAACGCTACTTCAATTCACAGACTATCTCTGCTTGGGAGAATGGTAAGGGCCTATCACAATTATATTAATACGTGAAGCGAAAACTTCTTACACCTTTTTAAGAATTTTTTTGGAAACGGGTATGCAATTTGGCACAGTTAAAGAAAGGGTGTGTAGAAAGACAATTTTTTTTCCAATAAAAGGTAAAGACTGACAAAAGAACCCTAATAATGTTTCGTTATAGATATTTTACTTTGATTATTATATTATCGATAAATTTGAATATTTTGTGTTTTCATTTTAATACCTTTTAATTTTGACTGTTTATGTCCATCCATTTGAATGGTAAGTCAAATTGCAAACCCAATTTCATAACACTAGTATAATTATTTATCGAGTGATAAGTTTTGTATAATAAATAATAAAAATAATGACCGTAAGACATTTAAATTGTTGTTTTAAAGATTTATCAAAAACACAAACGTTTCTCATATATTTTGGTGGCTTGACAATTTTGTATGACAGTGACAAAGATCGAATGTAGAAACAGCGGTTGTATGCTTTTTACGTCATTAGACCAGACTAGTTTATTTTAACTAAAGTTTAACTAGCCGGCTTTACCCTAAGGTCGTAATAAGTACTAACTCCTTAGATGCCGCGTATTATCATATCACTGAATTGAAGTCAGAAATAATCAAACTAATAATGATTCGGCAATATTGAATACTTACTAGTGAGTCAAGCCGAATGTACGGCCGAACGGCAGTTCATGATCTAACGAGAACATGCCTACAATAATTTTAAAATACCTGTTGCGATTTCAATTTTTGATAAGCAACTCAAAATTTGCTACTTAACACGACCATGTTGGAAATTAATCAAAAGTTAACAACCCGACTACTCAAATTATAATATGGCCTATGATACCGCCCTGCCTGGCCATTGTTACGAATCTGATGACACCTCATTCATTGCAATCGGAACACTAGTGTAGGCGGTATAGGGGAACAAACATACATAGACTGCCAAAAATCATTACCATTTTTGGATTCGCCGCAGTCAATTAAAGAGAGCCAAGCTCAAAAACAACTTCGTCGACTTTACAGTAGATAATATGAAACAGAATGATGTTCTGAACAGAATACTGAATGAAGAGATGTTGTCTAATAAAATTCGTTATTTATGTCAGTCATTTTTTTTATAAACGGAAATAAACGGAATATAAAATTTTTGAATATTAATAAAAATATAAAGAAATACGTTTTATTTTATTTTAAAGACAATAGGTACCTGATTAGGTACCTACTATGCTTTGGCTGTTTTTTAGATAAACGTTTTATTTATCGATTTATTGCCATAAAGTACATAGTCAAATTATAATAATAGTTGAATATTTTCATTGGCCGTTGGCTGTATGCTTGTCTGAAATTTCCAAATCTTTTTTACTCTACATAGATAAAAACACCGAGGTTAATTAATTCGCCAACAAGACCGGTTCGTATTTGTTTGCAAATATTGCTTCATAAGAATTGTATGTAATTGCGGAAGAGCATTGTTCTGCGCACGCGCACGGCCATACTGGGATCAGGTGATAACAAAGACCGTTCGCGGTATCGTGTACTTGACTGTAACCCACGCTAGCACTCGACTCGACCACGGTATAATCATTATAATATCGGTCCTTATGTATTACTAATCTACCATTTATTATAATAACTAAAGGCATTTTTATTTCATACTAGCTTTTTCCCGCGGCATCGCCCGCGTAAATATAGTATTTTACTATGTTTTAATACAAAACCTAAACTACTGCCATGCAAAGTTTCATCGAAATCCGTTCAATAGTTTTTGCGTGATAGAGTAACAAACCTCCATCCATCCACATCCTCATCCTCGCAAACTTTCACATTTATAATAGTAGGATAATTTACATAGTAAGTACATTAGTTTTACATTCAGCATTGTTTCCATTTATTAGTACATTGCGAGTGTCCGCCAGACTGACTTAACCAGACCGTGAACGCGATGTACTTTCCTTCGGTTTGCGGTTAGCGCTCGTAACCTGAGGTTCAAGTATTTAACAACAACTAACAACACAAAAGCAGATGAATTTGCTGTGATTTTTTTTTTCTAACTTCAGGCTCCAATATATTATGAAGGAACTTGGTGTATACCCAATGCTACGCGGCGCTGCAGATTTAAGATAGCTATTCTGAATTTAACCTTATTCTCTACACAAAAAGATACACGTATGACAATAGTCATATGAAACACATGCGCTGTGCAGCGAGCTGCCATTTTTTCGAACTCACAATGAAATCTATCTTCTCGTGTAATGAATAAAAATCAATTTTGAACAGCTATCTTAAAAATGCAGCGCCATGTCGCGCATCGCTTCGGTGTGAATTGACCCTAACTGAAAATTAAAATTGAAGAATGATGGAGATTTATTACAGTATTTAAGTTAGCTACTTACTGCATAGTAGGTAGATACATCAACGAAAACACTTTATTTTTTCTTTTTAAATTGCAAATGGCATATGAAATTCTAATGCCTATCAATATGAATACAGGAGTATGGACTAACCTAGAAATACTGAATATCTTTGTCGTGACCTAATTTCATTTAAAAGCTATTTACATCGTATGGGCAATGGGCATCATTGATTTTAAATTAGAATAGACAAATTCGTAGGCACCAAAAATTCCATTAAGTTTTTGGAGTAGATTATATTAGAAATATAAGTGGAAATTCGAAACTATACATGTATGGAACCATGGAATATTGATAGCGTAAAAGTTAAAACCCTTAACAGTCATAGGATTATACGCTAGACTATTTGTCAACGTAGAAACACTGGAAAATCATATTCGTCATAATTATTTTTATCTGCATAGTAGGTATGGACTTTAAATTTTATTCGCTTGCAGGATAACACACGAACAATACAATACATGACTGTTACAATACAACATAACATTGCACTTGTGTTGTATTATCACATCACAACATACATTGAAATAGTGATTATTCAAATTTTAGGGAATGTCCCGCCTTGTCATCGTTAGTGTATTTTCTAGAGGTGAACCCTTAACAATGAGGTTGGTAAATAGGTCAATAGTGATCAAGGATGCTTCAGCTAGATAATAACAAGGCAGTTAAAAAAATATTCTAAGAGTAAAAGCGGGAAAATATAGAGTTTTCCGGTACAATTCCTAGCAATTTTCATGGCTACCAAGTACCTGGCAATGGATATCAAGTACGGACTCGCGCATGTAGGGTTCCGTACCATTATACCAATATTTTACATGTTCACTTATTGTTTCGTTAAGTTTTGTTGGAAGTTTTCCAAGTAAGCGCATTTTACAAGTTAAGTATATATCTATAATAACTCCTGAAGTAACAAAGTTATCTAAGCCGTCATGAATTTTTTAAGATTTTTCGAGCCAGCCGATTGGCTTTTAGAGGTTTAAGATAAAAATGCGCTTTAAAGTTGAATATCCCGCAAAAGGATACCCAAATTCAGAATTTTCGTAGCTCTACATTTTTTTAAAGACCTATCAAACGATTCATGCGAGAAAAAAAATGTCACATTCATCCCACTTCACGTACACCCCAAAAAAAATAAGTTTTCGTGCGCGATTTTACTGCATACATGATCGGTTTTTTTTCTATTATTAATAACTAGTAGCTACTAACTTTTAAATACCTACAACTTATTTCAATGTTGTCTTTTACGGTAGACATTTAAGAATATAACCAGCCGCGAAATTGACTTGCTTACATTATTGAATGAGAGCGCGGTAAAACCCAAAACTTTTCCAATAACATGTTGTTGATTTGGACATTCAAAAACTTTTAAACTTAATAATTTTTGTGAGTATTACTCAGTAGAGTACCTCAATACAATTATATCCACTTGTTGACAAAAAAATTGACGCGAATATATGGTACCTACGAGTTTAATGAAGATATTAAAACATTATGCTTTGGTAGGTGTTGGTTTTGTTGTGCAATAACACGCTCAGTCAATAAATATGAATCTAAGTGTATAAAATATTAAGTGTAGTAATTATTATAATATTGAGTAATTTAAAAATATTTATATTAAGTGTTCAAGAAATTTTGTATTTTTAGATTAATATTAATTAAATTCGTTAACGGCATTTTAAGATTAACATAAAAACATTTAAAAAGTTTTAGAAATGTTCCATTTATTTGAAGAAAAAGACTTAGAAAAAACATGTAAACTGTTGCTAAGACATTGGACAATATGGCTCGCCCGAACAGTTATGATCTTATACAGATTATAGAGCCCAGCTTCTAGCTCTACACGGCCTAACTTCTGCATTTAAAATGTAACGATTTAATTTGATTATCATTGTAGGTATCAGGTAGGTAGGTACGTGACTGTAGAAAATGGCTGATCAATTCAGTCTACTTTTCACCCGGCTACGGCGAAGCCAAAAGAAAGGCAATGTATGTATGTATGTCTGTTCCCTCGTAGTGTCTAAACTAATGTATCCGATTTTAATAAATGAGGTGTCAATAGTGATATTCGTAATGATATATATATATATAACTATATAACTTATTTTTTGTAAATTTTTTGGAATAAAGATTATAGTAGTACCTATCGGTTATCTGCACGTTTGTGCCATGATACAAATGTGCGATACAAACCTGAGAAACTTGATTTTGTAGTCGTTGTATGTTATACATTAATTATGTATCTAAATATATCATTTGAGCATACAAATTAGGATTAAAAAAACGAATTTATAAAACAATGACTTTTAAAATTACATAAAGTCAAAAAATGTAGTTTATGTAGGTACCGAATACAGAATAACTTAATCTAGCTACAAAACATATTTTTATAAATTTAATACTCACATACACTTAATTTTTTTGTAAATACAAGGTGTTTCAAGAAATAATTTGTTTTTTTTACTGTCAACTTTATTTGAGTTAAGGCTACGCATGTTGAGCAATGTTAAAAGTGCAATAAAATTGGCAATAAAAATATGAATGCTTGTCAATACTTCCGAACGTACTCATGGTCACTTAAATTTTAAAAATCGTGTGGTAAGCGTGCATAATTGTAGACAAATGTAAAAAATCACGAAAACATGTAAGTCATATTATATTGCCATCGATTTTTATTACAACGAGAATACTAAATATAATGTAGATTGTGAAAAAAGTTGGTCTGAGGAACGCCTGCCGTATCAGCATTTTTGAAACTGTCACAAAATACTCGGGTGAACAGTCCTAATTCTAAAAGTTGAAAAAAATGTTAAATTTTTAAAATGTTAACTTCCTCTCATTTAGCGACTGAATCGTGTTATCCTCGATCATATATTTACCGAGAGCAAATTAAATTTCAAGAAACGTAACATTTCGTAATGCCAACGACACTGTAATATCAGTTCTTTGGTGTTGTCAGTTCACCTTGGCCGTGAACGTCAGTCCTACGTGTCGTCAATAATTATTTTGCTTCTCTAATAATTGTGCTTAGCCATTCAAAATTGTCAGATATTAAACTTGGAATAAATAACTTTCTACGTCCACGTTTAAATTAATGCTAGCCCTAGGAATTACGGAGAGAATGCGAAGAAAATCCATACATAAGGAGTAGTTACATACATATTATATGTTACACACATGTACAGTGAACGCATTCTATAGACATCTGTAACATAAGAGAAGTTTTTGTGTTGTACTTAATGAGTATCGATAAAATTAAAACTGACGAGAATGGGATTCTATAATACGGCCAATAATTAAAAAGTCAAACAAAGAAATGTGAAAAGTTTCCATTGAAGAAAAAAAGCGGTCAGGAGTCTTTTTTTATATGAGATTAACACACGGGTTTTCCGTCTACTTATAGCTTACCTGCGGTAAAAATTTTCAATTTCTTACATATAAATAGGTCCAATATAGGTATAGGCCTGTATATATGTCTCTCATAATTTTTAACTTATATTACCTTACCTAAATATAAATTAAAATAGCCCTGACTTTTGGTATTGTTTGGTATTATTATATTGTCGAAGCTAATGGTGAAGATTAAAATAATATTCGGGTCTTGTAACAGAATGTCTAGCCGTGACATCAATATTTGCATTAGTCATCGGTTCCGATTCTCATCTCATTCATCTTTTTCTAAGATCATGAAAACTATATAATCACTGTTTGTCTCTAGCTGTTTAGATATTGTTAATAAGTACCTAAAACGTATAATAGTTTGCAGAATTATATTTTATATTATTTATTATATTATTACTCTCTCTCAAATTTGACGTTTAAGTTGTAGAAAGAAATAGAATTGCCGAGCGTTGCCTCTCTATCTACGTAAAGGCTGGGACTATATTGTCCGGAATCCGTAAGGCCGGGGAAAATTCAGAGCACTGAAAATACAACTCGGCGATAATACCATAGAGCTGAAAATCGAACACACACAAGTGTCGAGTCAAATATCAATGTCATATATGACAGCTCGACACTCGACAATTTCATTTTCAACACTATTGTATTAGCGCATAGTTCTATTTTCAGTGCTCTGAATTTTCACGGGCCCGCCGGATTCCGGATCATATATTATCATATATAGTCATAGTCATATAGTCATCATCCAGCCTTACTATTCTGCAAAAATGTATAATCCTTGTTTCCGTGGTGAATGTGTGGACTTTATCCTGCTATTAAACAAATAACATTATCAATACCTAACCGAAACGATTGAGTCAAGATAATTTTAAGTCGTTTCCGTTGTGATTCAAATGTAAATTGATTATTATTGAACATAATAATACATCCGCCTAAACCATCTTGAATATATAGATACGACTTTAAAAAAATATTCAATATGAATGAGCTGCATGGAAGCAAGGTTGTAGTTACAATTTTGGTAGGTATAATATTGAGGTTAGCGACACCGATGAAATTATGAGCAGAAGTTATGTGGACACTTCTATTTTCGCGGGTTTTTTTTTTTTTTTATATGGCGTCGGCTTATCTTAAAACCATTTGCCAAGTAAAAAAGGCGGGAAATAGAACTTTCGTTTAAATTTTCAACACTGTATTCATATATCGTCAAGTCTAAAGTCTAGTCAAAGTCCAAATAAATAGTCAGTACAGTCAATGAGTCATGTCAGTCGATTCAGTAAAGTGGTAGACGCTTTACTGAAAGTTCCTAGGGAGTTTTGGCGGGAAACACACAGATAGCACGTTTTTAGTTGTACCACTTGCCCACACTTGTGCACGATAACGAATATTTAATGGTTAATATTCTACCAATATTACACATTAAGAACCGAGATAACACAAATTTATGAAATATTACAAATTCACAACGTCACCCATTGAACTCCCCGGCAAAACTCGAAAGTAATATTAATATGACAGAATTATTTGACATTTAATTTACGGGACCGCGTGTTTAAAACTGGAATTCGAAACATTTTTTTTGAGAATTTTACCTAACAATAACCCATTGTCATGTTTTATTGTTTCAGCTGCCATAATAGCTGTATTTGGCGGAAAAAAGCGCTCGGATGCGCTCGTAAGAAAAATGGCGATCGCTAAGCGGTAAAAAGCAAAATGGCGGATTGTGTCAGCCAAGTGTCAGCGCTATTGCAGTTAGTAATCGTGTCCTGACCGAAGTGTATTTTTTTTTCAGCGCTAGCAAGCGTTGTCAAGCGCTTTTTCCGCCAAACACAGCCAATGTATCAGTTTTAATTATGTCGTGACTTTTGTTGCATACTAAGCAAGCGATCGTCAATACGTCTTGGGCATTCAGTGATTGAACTGAATGGAAATTTTTCGAACGGTCATTCCAATTTAAGTATCTACTTACAATTTACTTTTCGAATTTAGAGCACTTTTAAGATATTTTCTTCTCTCTCTCTCTCTCAGTCTCCTGCCAAATATATAACAAATTAAAATAATGTTTATATTTTAAACAAAATTATTTATGTACTTTGAACAGTAGCATTAATAAATACATTAAAGTATATCAAAATAAATACCTACTACCTAACTAAAAATGATTCGACACTTTTACTACTATGGACAGTGTAACAAAAATGTGTGCGTAGAAAGTAGAGACACTTTTCAGCTATCATAGAGTTCGGTAGAGCTCATGGCGAAATATTTGTCTCACGAACGCAAATGAAATATCTTCAACAATGTGATCTATTTAAATTTTTTTAGTATGTAAATCAATGTTTGATTTTTTGTGAAATATGGGAAAGCATTTATTTTTACGAGTGAACAATACTGGCTGGCGATAATCCAACTAAGTTCTGCAAGAAGTTTTGTCTCTCTATATTTAACGTGTGATAATTGAATTCTAGAAAAGTCGATTCATTAGCTGCTATTGGCCCCGATTTTGTATTGTTTTGGGACGTCTATACCGCAGAGTAGAAAATATAATTATATATTTTGACGTCTCCTTCAGGGGCCCACAATTTTTCCACAAAATCGTGGACACGCCGTATGCTTGTAGTAGTGCTATCAAATCGCAAGCTTACTATATAGCTGTTTATCTGTTTCTCTTTCTTTAATCTCTGGTCTATACTAAGTGTAGGTAATAACTTCGTACTATTAAGTAACAATTATTTTCGCTCCTGTTGCTTTACCTTGTATCTTAAATTAATAAAAGAGTATTGTATTACTGGGGATTATTAAAGTTACTGGGTAGCAGTAGCGAGGGGTTCCTACAACTCCATTCCTATCGGCTTCACTTACCATTAACCTTTTGAAGACCGTCATCCATACCATATCCTCATCCATACTATATTATACAGGCCAGGCCTTCCCTATGAAGGAGAACCAGCCTTAGCCACTGCTGAGTAGTTTTTTTTTTTTTGCTATAGTTCATCATCATCATCTCGGCCACTGCTTGACAACTCGGAGGTTAGATACTTAATTTTTTTAATTTTGTTTTTCTAATAATTATATTAAAACTGAAGACCAATATTAGTAGTCTGTAGTAGTAGCGGCAGCAATATTTAAATTTATATTATTTTTAATATTATGTGGTTAGAAAGAAATTAATTCACAACGTCATATTTTGTGTGAACATTAAAATAATTTACTAGACCCTTTTCCTCGTCCCCATAGAAAAGTTATTAATAGATATTAATAAACTCACTGAACGTGGACTATAGTTTCAGTTATATATAGTTTAATGAGTTATGATAAGGACTCGAGAGGCATTCGTTACAAAAACTAGTAGTAACTATGTGCTTGATAGACCACGCTGATTCATAGATATTTATAGACCAGTAGGAGGCAAAAATATAATCAAAGCCTTATTTGATTTCGATCATTATTCATGTTCATACAAACAATTTTAAATAATCATCAGCTAACTATATTATCTAATATCTATATACAAATAAATAAAATTGAAATGTCTGTTTGTAATTATGAATTAACAGCATTTTACTTAATGCTTATTATGAAAGTATATATACGTACTCGTCTGTAAATATTTATTTAAAAAATTGTCTGTCTGTTTGTTCTGTCTAATCTCTGAAACGGCCGGACCGATTTTCACGGGATTTCCAGAGGAGCTGATGTTATAAGAAGTAACTTGGGCGACTTCTATCTTAGAGTTCTGTTTAAAAATAGCGTTCTGTACCCATTAGTTCAACGCCCACGAAGTTGTGGGCATCAGCAAGTTGCAATATAAAATCCGATGGATATAGAAATATATCCTAAAAACAAATTGCTAGATATAATATTGATTGAATTGTGTACTATGGATTTCCGCAAAGTACCGCTAACGTTATTCTATTAACTAGGCCCAAAAAATCTGCATTCCGGTTGTGTCTTATCTCTACTACCTTACGACACTTGTATTAGAAACATTTATTGTACAAGATTGTATGTACTATATTGTACTATGAGTATTGTATGTACAAGAAACATTCACAAAATTTACAGTTTTAACGTAAATTTATCTTTTCGCGAGACCAACTGTCTGCCTTTCATTGTAGTTGAGCAGTAAAATGTAGTTATGGTCGTTTTAGTAGTTTTCATCAAATATTACATCATTTTCATAATACTTTCTAGAAATCACTCTTCATATAATATTATTTGTATGCACGAAACTGTAAAAGTAAACTCTTCGACACGATTCATCGCAACAAAAAAATACTTTTCTACCCGCAAAAAAAAAGTTTCTGGTATTGAGTGTACGATGTATTCAATTTCCACGTGCCAATAATTCTGTAATAAAATACGTAGGTAGTGAAAAGTCGATGAGTGTTTGTGGGTTCTTATATTGTACTTGATATTTATTTTTCACAGAAAGGTCAATGATTTCTGACAGAAGTATCAAGTCCGTAGTCCGTAGTATCGTAGTTAATCCGTGAAACATAGATCCGGGGGTGAAAACCAATCATTTGAACCCAATACCTAAGAGATCAAAACGCATTTGCATGGCCAAAATTGAACCGTTTCTGAGATATCCGTCATCATGTATTTTTTTAAACAAACGGGGGAGTCAAATAATTTGTCTTCGCACACACCCCGGATCTATATTTCACGGATTGGCTACCGTTCTACCAAACACTTTTCAAAATTTTTGAGATAAACTGTATATAGTAAAATGTATATACGCGAAATTCGTGAAAATGTGTGAGAAATCCAACAGCATTCTGAACAAAGAGCATCAACCTTACCAACTTTGTCGTAATAAAGTTTTGAAGGTAAACATTCGTTTATATTTTTTAATTTACCAAGGTACTGTTTGCGATGTGTGTTCACGGCCTTATTTCCATTAGAACATTATGCTCTTGACACACATGTTGTGTTTCGATACGATCTGTCGGTTATGCATTATATAGATAAAAAAAATCCCTGAATAATATGAATTTATAAGTCATCTTTGCGCATCTGAAAATAATAACGAAAAAATATCACCGCTGAATGTTAGTAGGTACCCAATATATTGCACGAATGACAAAACCATACGGCCTTTTGCCGCACGGCGAAAATCGACCGTCTAAATGGCATTCTGCGAAGTCGCAAGTGGCTTTAATTGGCATTTTAACGCCGTGCGGCAAAAATTGTGCGGTTTTATGCGGGATTTACTGCGGTGACTAAAGCCAGCCTACATGTCCATTCTAGCCAATTTTTAAAACAAAAATGACAAGGCGATTTGTCAAGCGACTCGCCGCACAGTCCACCTCGACTGCAACCCAAGCAACCCTAAAAGTAGGGCACACTTTAAGTGTAAACACTTTTTGCCTCGACACGCCTTGTCTATAACATTATATAGGTCATGATAATACTTGTAAAGAGTTATTATTATGATGGAGACATCTGAGATGTTTGGAATAAAGTTTAGCATAAAAAGTGCTTTTCCACTCGAACGCACTCCAGTGCCCAAGTTATCGTAACGACATCACAGAATAGATAATTATTGTAAACTAAGTATATTTTGTTCATATTGAATAGCTTTTGCTTGTCCCCATTTCTGCGTGGAAAATTTATCGACAATGGTCAAAATATAATAAACGTCATGGCCATTTAGCTAACTTTCTCCTAATCTCCCATTCGGCTAGACAATAATATTTTTTATATTGTCGTGGATATTAAGAGAATCAATTTCTTATATTACTTCTTTTAAGCTTCATTTTTAAAGTGGTAAGTAAAAATTTTAAGGATTTTTTTTACGAAGGACAACTTTTAATAATTTCCTAACGGATTGGTTAAATTGTTTGTTATGGATTATGGATTGGATTGGATGGATTGTTGGATGGATTTGTTAAAAATACTTAATAATATATCACAGAACTTTTTATACCTACATGAATTCCACCAGGAACCACCAGTACACTCAACCAGTTATAAAAATACTTTATACTGATTAAGGTTTCTTATGAAGGTTGTTAGGTTTTTAATTTTTTTTATATTTACCAAAAGTTTTATTTATTTTCCTTATTTAATGTTCCGTAAGGGTACATAAGGAACCCTTATAGTTTCGCTCTGTCCGTCCGTCTGTCTGTCTGTCCGCGCTCCTAGCTTCTGTAATTATGAATATAAATGGATGAAATTTGGCATAATTATAGATCGTTTATAGATCTCGGTTTAGACATGATAAAATAATAATAATTTTATATTTTAGGGGTGGCTCTCCATACATGTGAAGTGGGCATGAATTAGGAATACTTTTTCATTGTGTGGTGTATCGTTGAATAGATCTTTTAAAAAGGTTATTTTCATACATGACTTTTTTACAAAGTCAATCATTTTCGATCAATTCGAAGTCAATCAGCCTCCAAAGTGGTTTACAAGTTTGTCTCACCCTGGCATTTCTAAACTATAGGAGATAGAAACTTGTAAGTTTCCATTCTGATAGATCATGCTAAAAACTCTTTAGGAAAATTATTTTGAGCAAAATCGAGACTATAACTTTTGAAGGAATTCAGAGAAAACCTATTGCGCGTTGATAGTTACGAAACACTCGTTAGACATGTCGGGACATGCTCTTGGTTAGGTTATTCTAGTTACAACTTACAAGCTCAATGCTCCGTGGTTAGGCGATTCCGGCCGTACCAGTTTTAAAACATTTAAAGTGATTTATAAACAAATTTAATTTAAATTATATACAGGCAAAATTAATATCCTCTTGTAAAGTAATTAGAATCCGGGCCCAACCTTTTCGTTACATCTTGATAAATTTTATTGTTTGGCTCAATAGTTTTAATTGTAGCCGTAATACCAAATAAGGAGGTAAAAAAAATATAAGCACCATATGGCTCAGTAGCTAGCACGATAACCAGCAGGCGCAGGTTCAATAGATTCTTGTTTTGTTTTTTATCTTATGGTTTATGTCATGAATAGGCGTAGATAGAAAAATATTTAAAATATTGACTTCATTTCCGTTTTCATCTACTACGTAGGTATTTGAAACTAATTTGACATTATAAAAATTTCGATAAACTTTTAAAATATTACTATACCTAATACCTATTGATATTAATTTACTCAGAAAATAAAACAAATCGTTAAAATGCAATTATTAAGTAATCGCAATATGGCATTTTAATAATGTTCTTATAATTCGTTCTATTGCATTAGAATTACGTATAATTATTACTTAACTCAGGTTATGTGTAATTTTCAATGTAAAATATAAGAATTCTATCCATCTTACCTATCTCAATAATTTACAAGACCCAGGCAAAATTACCGATATGTAGAGCACGTTCATGTTTAAAAAATCCTGAGTTTTTTTTTACTCAAATACGGCGAAGGCGACAGGAAGAGAAATGGTTTTGGCAGTTTATGTGCTTAAGTATGTATGTTTGTTCCACCGTAGCGCCTTATCTACTGGTCCGATTGAATACTTGGACTAAGAATTAGAATTTAATAAATGAAGTGTCAACAGATTCATAATAATAGCCAAGGTAATATATGGTATATCATTTACGTAGTCGGGTTTTAGTTTATTATAAAAATTGTAGTTATTTCTAGTAAATATAAAGAGTTTTCAACTAGTTTTTGGTTTTACCCAGTCCCTAGCACTATTACAGGTAGACAAAATCGAAATTGAATAGCGAGATTAATTTCGACGCGGCAAAGTCAACAAAGCTCTCGAATACCTTTGTCTTTAAGATGTTGGTCTTTTGCTAAAGGGGATAGTGCAAACTGGCGCAATTTAGACACGAGAATTCGCGACTTTTCGTGTCAAACACAAAGGTTTATGTTTAGATAGTGTTCCTGAACATTCCATGATTAGATACTCGCTGTGTATCGCGGTGCATTTCGACACGACCCTACGTGTCTAATCTTACAATTGTGACAGAGTACAAATATAGACAAATAATGAAAACAGTATTTTTATAAATAGAATATTGTATAATATGATGTTCTAGAAATGGAATAGTATTTAAAATAAAACTGCCTGATAAAAAAAATAAGAACTTAAGTTATCCATCGACGCGTATGTACTAAAAATGTGTGGTAGTGTGTAAACAAACATAGCGACTCTGTCACGCGCTTAGGAAAAAATAGAATATATAAGTAGTTTACGCTGAAGCATCAGACTTAATTTAGGTAAGTCTAGGTACTCACCTACCAATATGTTTTCTCAATTAATTTTTTGTTTATCAAAGAACAATAGTCGACATATATTGTGTCTTCCCGTAATATTTGATGTAAATATTACGTAATTACTCTTACTATTAGGTATACAATCGTAAATTTAATGATGAAATCTTGCAAATCACGAAACGAGTTTGAGATTCTGCCAATTCTATATAAAAACCGAGTGACAATATATTGAAATTCTAAATCTTCCGCAAATCGCTAACTTCCGTACCGGTCTGTCGAAAACAAACAAAATAACGTAAATTATCACATAATTGCATAATAACAACAAATTCTTGAGTCTTATCAGTAAAATACTCTACACATAGTAGAACATTCATACATATTTTTTTAAGTTTTGCGTAAAGAACAATATTTCAAATGTGCCATAGACAAATCGTTTTTTTAAAATGTTAAATATCTGGCCGGTAACAATTATGTGAGAAGAATAATTCTCAGCTCATGCCACGGCAATTCCATTTTCAATTGAGCAAACGGATGCACTTAACTGGCCAGGAACTATTTAGATTTGGGGAGGGCATCTATTTTAGAAACCAAAATAGTTTATGTTAAAGTTCAGAGGCATGTTTTCGATTGCTGTTTAAACAGACGACCTGAAGCTGGTAACATAGTTTTTTGATTATTTTATTTAGTTTTATTTAGATGAAACTTTATGGTAACAAAAGTGTGTATGTAATATTGATAAAAAAATTAAGTTCAAGTATTAGAATAGGGTTAGTCTACAATACAAATATACTTACCAGTATCAGTACCTTATTGTTCTAAGATAGAAAAAATACATCATTAGTTATATTTCATTATTTACGCATATTTACTAATAACTATGTTTAATTATTATTAATTGATATCAATATTATGATTTGTTTGGTTACGACTTGTGACGGTCAAATATTGATGAGATCAAAGTCCCTTTATTATTTCCATAGAAGCACGTGGCGGCCATTTTTAATTTAAAGATATTGTTAATCATAATATTATAAACAACTACCGCAAAATCAAGTCCAAAGATCTTAACTACTGTTTCGTTGTTTCAAAAGTTTCAACAGATATAATGCTGTTTCGTCATTTCAAACCACGTATTGTCATACGCTAATCATTATTACTATAATAAAACAAATAAAAAAATGACGAGTCAAACGTTATGAGATATGACCAAATGCGTAATATTTAACTGTAAGTTAGAGTACAAAAGACTAAGGTGATGTAAATTTTTATTTCATTTAAATAGCTAATGAAAAACTAGGAGACATAATTGTACATTCGTTCGAACGTGGATTTTTTAGCTGTACATATTATATTTTGCTGCAATACTAATATGTTTTTGTTTTGAGATTAAATTACCCTTCTCACAATAACAAAGATAGAGTAGGGAGTAGAAAATAAATATTGATTTCGTATTTTCGCTCTCTCTCCACACGAGACCAAACAAAAACTGAGCCTTACAAAATTACATTAGCAACAAGTCCATTTTTGTCACAAAACAATTAAAGAATACCGTTCGTATAGCGACTTTGAATGTGCAATTGTTTACTACAATGTCGTAAGTAGTAATAAATACGATTGCGTAGTAATCGTTACGACATTCCAGGGTCGTAACGGACGATGACAATCCCTAAATTGAATCTAACCTCGCATTTGATCATTTTACAAAATTATTTACAGTAGCCATACACCATACAAGCAATCGATTGTACCAGGGTCCTATTTGATCCAATCGAATCGATCAAGCCGATAGGTCGAAAAATCTAATCTTTCTACCTATCGGCTGGTGGCTGGTGTGTGGCCTACATTAGATCATTAAGAAACACAGTTTGTAATTGTATAATAAAAAAAATGATCGATTCATGAATGTATTACTCAGTTTTTTCTAAACAAAGAAGTGTTTCAGACAGACCCAATTATATTTTATCGATTTTTGATAATGAGAAGAAATAACGAGCCTATATCGTAGACGCAATTGAATTACTGATAATTTAGCCAACAACATAATCTGGAGACTTGTTTTACAACCGCTGCTCAGTCATTGCAAACAGTATAGGTTCGATGCAAAATTTTCCGACGGAAAGAAGTACTTTATAACAAGCGTTTTGATATCACAGTCAGTTCAATTAACTATCAATTGTTCCATTGAAAGATTTTTACAACGTGACCTTCTGATGAAACGAACTGATTAAACAAATATAACACTTGTGTCCGGGCCATAAACTTTGTTTTGAAATAAAGCAGTTTGAAAGTACATGTAGTACAAGTAGACTACCAACCCTGATACTCCAATAGGATAAGCTTGGAGTCCTGCGATTTACCAGGTATATTAATGAAACTACATTTTTTACAACCAAGCCGACCTTCGTTTCAAAGTCCTTATAAAAATTGTTATTAACTCTTTCAATTAATCTTTATACTATTCATGAGTTATAAAGTGGCTTTATATTTTAACTTTAGCAGAATTAACATTAATTTTAATTAACCAATAAGGCTAAGAACTCACGGAGCGATTTTCGCCGCGATCGTGGAACTGCGATTTTAATTCAAAACTCACGAGACCTATTTGCGCGGTTACACGATTGCGTGATTCTACTTGTCGCCCGCCGCGCGCCGGTGCTGCGACACCCGCAAACAATCGCGCACGCCGCGGGCGTAAATCGCGTCGTGATTTGTGCTTTAATTTTTACATATTATAATATATTTGCATTCTACAGAAGCTGCAGGCCCGCAATCGCGGCGGCGCGACTGAGAATCGCTCCGTGAGTTCTTATCCTTAGAGTTAACAAATAATATTATTGTTTATAGTCCTTTTGAATCATTGTACACAGTAACCAATAAACAAGACGATAAATTTTGTGGATTCCTGGAGCCATGAATACTTATTATGGCAAGAAATAGCGAATTCGTTTCTGTGACGTCCCAAAAACATTTATAAAAGAAAATCCATATACCATCTACATTTTTTCAATAAAATTCACAACGATTTCGCCATTCCTTTAGCACAGAACTAGTTATTTATAACTTACCGATTCGAAACAGTCCTCAATCCAGGCCGGCGGTAAAATACCAAAAGAGCCAAGGAGTTGCCCGCGGTGGAAACCAGGAACAAAGCGAGGAGTACTATCCCCTCGACTAGCCTGTTCTGTGCCATCCCCTCTGACTTAGTCCAGGGTCCGGCGGATCCGTGTTACATTCATCACTTCACTTCACAAAGTTTCGTAGAGTTTGGAGAACACGCTGATCGAGCGATCGCGTCTTTCTCGCTTCACTGTCGAATGACAACTGGCGTCTGGCCCGCCGTCGGCCGCGAACGACACTCGTGGCGGGCTGGCATCCCCACTACTCTACGGTAGAGTCAAGCTTTCGCATCAACCTTATCGTCCATGCGATACAGTTCAAAAGCGAAACCTTCAGGTGCGATTTGCAAATCGCTCGTGGAAAGATATTCACTAATCACTATCATCATCAGACATACTTCGTACGCCTCTACAATCTACATAAAGTCAGACTTAACACGCACTTATGTCTAACAAGTAATTGTTCCTAAACAGCTCAAAGTATTACAGCTGTACAGCCGCTATTTTAATTTTAAGCATTATCTTGCTTTTCAACTTATTTCACGGTCTTTGAACTTTGGCCAAATTGTAGAGTCGCACAATCCTTAATTTTACAGTTAGTAACTTTCAAGCAATATAAAATATTCAAACCAATTAAAGGTATTGATTTAAATACTAGTGCTAAAGAACATATATCAGTACCTAATTTTCAGAAATCTTAAAATGTCTATACTCCACAAAATAAAATTGATTGGAGGAAAATATTGGCTCCAACGACATCTGTGGCCTGAGCCCGTTGGACCTCAAGCCGAAGGTCGCGGTTACGAGTCCCGCCAATGCAACCAAAAACTTTTCTGTGTTCCGGCACAGATTTATAAAAAGTTAATACGTAGTTCCGGGGTCATGGATGTGTAATGAATACGTCCCGTGTCTAACATTATACGAACAAGTTATGACAACAGTCAATCTGCTTATGAAATGGATTCCCTGATAGTACATCGTTTCTTTATCTTTACATAGCATATAAAAATGCACAAAAAGTGTGAAAAACTTACATTTTAAATTCCCCTTTTAAATTTGGCTAAAAATTTAACAATTTCTCTACTCGATCTTCATATTTTTGAAGCCGGTACCAGGAAACTTGAACACGAGTTCAATAAAATATCGTTTTTATCAGGATATTGTTTGGGCTGGTAGCGACTTCAAAATTATGAAGATTGAGTAGAAATATAGTTAAATTCTAGCCGAATTTAAAAGGGGAATTATTTAGAAAATAAGTTTTATTTCACACTTTTTTGTGCATTTTTACTTTGAAAGTCTTTAATTTTTTGTTTAAAAATAATAATTTTTCTCTTTTTAGTACGTTATATTTATTACTCGCTTTATTTGCGGCTTCACCCGCGTCAAATTAGGTTTTAAACTTTCATCCCCTATTTTACTCACCTAGGGGCTGAATTTTAGAAAACGCTGAAATACGTAACTCATCATTTTTTCCGTACTCAATTCATACGAAATTTCATGCAAATATGTCCAAGGAATAAAAAGTTTCATACAAACTTAAATCTCCTATTTGGGTAAAATAGGAGATTTAAGTTGAATTTTGATAAATCCATCCTTAGTGGATGCCTACGTCATACTCGTATGGGAAATACGTGTGCAAAATTTCAAATTTCTAGCCTTAAGAGTGCGCTAGTAAACGGCTCGAACTCAGTGTGGCGCGCGGGGAAAATGCTTATTATTTCACCTAACGTCGGGGAAAAAAGGATATACCTATAAAATAGTAATCTATACTCAGGAGAGAAGCTACAGTGCACACATTTATACCGCTTTGTAAAGTATTTTAGAAAAAGCGTCCTAAGTTAAACAAATCGACACTCAGTTGTTGGTGTTTTATGGAATAAATATAATATATTTGTCTGAAGTGAAGTTATCTCCATTTCTGCAGAATTAAACTGTGTCGGTGTGTGCTTACTTTTTATTTTCATTCTTCGTTTGTGTTTTATTTACGGTCAAAGTTGCGCTAATAATGCGATGTTTGGAGGCTATTATTTATCTTCTAAACTAATTAAAAATCGACGGGTTGCATTCCGGGAGTGCCGGCAGAAGTGAAAACATGAATATTAACGTTGTGCATTTTTGATATTTTGGAATGGTTAGAGAATAATTTTGTACGAATTGCTTTCATTATCAGTATAAAAGTACTATTATTTATGTGGTGGAATACAATATTCATTTATTGCGCTATCGTACACAAACATGACAATTTATATTACATTAAAAATTTAACACTTCAGAACTATTACAATTATTTTACATAATAATAATAAATAATAAAATAAACAAAATAAATTAATAATATTAATCTCATCCATGGATGCGCGTGGCACGCTGTAACATTAACACACACGAACATTCGCGCAAGCGCCCTGCGCCGCCTGTCCTCGCTCCATCCGTCTTACGAATTTTCGATCAGGTCACGTGTCCTGACGCGAGTTTAGAAATTTTTACCCATTCCAAAAAAAGTACACAGCGCCGCTAAAGAAGTTTTCACTTCAAAATATTTATACTATTCTCACTCGTTTAAACTTATACCGACAAATCAAATTCAAGCTTTACAACAACAAAAGAATTTTGCAAATATGTTCACAAACGGAAAAGTAATGTTCAAAGATCCGTGTCGGTGTAAAATTGTATCATCATAATGTGGTGATGATGATTACTGTAATTGACATAGTGGCAAATGCTTGCAGTTCTTTAAACAACACTGAAATCCCCAAACGTGTATCTTTATGGAGTCCTGACTCCTTATAGAGACAGAACACCTGTGTTCAGTTCAGTACTTTTGTATTCACGGTATACCTTGGTGCAAAATCTTACTTTTTGGTAGCATATACTTGGACTACTTCAGAAAAAGTTGAAATCACCATATGTGTCTATTTAATTTCGAGGAGTTCCCTCGATTCCTTATATATATATATATAAGTATTATATATATATATATATATATATATATATATATATATATATATATATATATATATATATATATATATATATATATATACATATATATATATATATAAGTATTATAATATATAGTCGGGTTATAGTTTTTTTAAAGTTATATTTTTATTTCGTATTTTTCCGTTTCCCGATCGAAACTGTTTTTGGAATAATATTAATAAATAACTCATCAAAACACTTAAAATTTTAAGAACAATAATAATATTATAACCTTTACAAAATAAAATATATTTTATGAAGGTAAAGTTATGTGTATAATATAAAAATTATTTATTTATAGTCTTATATCAAGTAATGTTCGAAAATTGGACAACTGGGTTTGTGTAGGTCCGCATATTAAACGTGCATTTTGCATATTTGTGCGACCTCGCCAGAAATATGTATAATATACATACATAATTGTGGCGTATATACATACATAGACTGCCAAAATCATTACTCTTCCTTTTGGCTTCGTCGTAGTCGCGTCAAAATATATACAGCCTAACGTATAACCGCCTTTTTTTGGAAGTCGGTTAAAAATAAAATCGCCTTCTGTTCTTTTCGCTTAGATCTTTGGAACTACTTAAGTGATTTTGATTCAGTTTTCAGCCATAAATAGAGTGATTCAAGAGCAAGGCTTATAATAATATTTTATGTAATACATTACACCCGTGCGAAGCTGAGGCGGTACGCTAGTATAGCATAGTATAAGGGTATTAAATATATTTCCGTCTTCGTTACGGTGGTACCCGTAACAGGAGTTAGAGAGAACTTAGCACAAGACCAGATTGACGTGATGTAAAAGCGTTCATAGATATTATATTATTATTTTTAATAGGAACATACTTGAATAGTATTATTGACAAAGGTAGATAACATTAGAATTAACAATCTTACTACACGGAACATCAAAATATGTTTACGATTTGCGGGATGACAATTCAGATGATAAGGATAATGGTAAAACCCTGTATATGTTATCAACTGCTTCAGAACAAATGGGAGTACCCTAAGGGTCTAAGCTGGGGCCACTGCTTTTCTGTGTGTATGCTAGTGAGAGAAATATTAATTTTTAATTGACATAGCAGATTAAAACCATTTGTTTTTATTAAATTCTTAAATGTCTTAAATTACTTATAATTTGACGCAAAGATCACTATTTTCTTGACTACTATAATGTCACTTCCTGCAAAACAAAAACTCTACTGCGGAACCATAAATCCGTAGTCAGCAATTAAATGAGAACTACTTTGGTTTGTAATAGTATTTTCCTAAGCATTTTTCTCAATATTTGAAGTATGGTAAGGTTTTAAATACTTTATAAAACTTACTTAAGTTTTATAAAGTATTTAAAACCTTACCAAGATATTTGCATAATAATAGTCTAGCATATCTCATTATTAGATAAAATCAATGAAAACCTGTGCGGAGAAAAAACGCTTTTTACAACACGAGGGTAATTGTATAAGTAAAGTATTGTCCAAGGGCATAATTTGGGATTTCACACTAGATAAGGATTGGTGCTAAACAATTTTAAAATAACGCACGCAGGGTTTGCTTGGAACTGTTTTCGCGAGGGCCTTCAGAAAAATCTTGGCCTGGACACTCCTGATATCATATCATATCGGTTGCTAAGACTTAATGTTAAAGGGAGTGGACACGCGATTTAGGTAGTGCCCATTTAAAAAAAAAACGTCTAGATAAGACAAAAATAATTTTCTATGCGGTTGCAAGTAGGCCACTTCACCGTTTCTGCTTATTAAATTTTCCTTTCCTTTGTTTTTCTGTACAACGCAACATTTTCACGAAAACTGTCGGTTCCATTTTCCGGTTAATAGTTTTCCGTACGCCTCGTGTTTGTGTTTTGTGATTTAATCTATGATTGCCTTTGTAATTGTTTTTACTCTCAACCAATAATAAAACACTGCTTAAGGAAAAACACTGTATATTAAATATTACAAAAAATAAAATTATTCATTACATTTTATTGCAGAGCCTTCTTGATTTCTGAATATAATCCTACGCTGTTAATTCATTGAAGATTTATCCTATTTAATCTTTATTATTAACGCATGAAGAAAAATATGAATTATTTATCTTCATTCGATAGCAAAATGGGAATGACAAATAGCAATTTAATTTCTTATCACGCCATTTTAATCATTCCCACCTTGGGTACGCCCTCGCTTACTGTGACAGCAGCAGCTCCACAGGAGTAAAATGTATGTGGATGATGACTAATCAAATACTGGCTGTACAATAATTAAAAAAAATCTTGTATTTGTTATCTAGAATAGGCTAGACGACTGATTTTTTTATTATGGCATAAATGAATAGTACTCTTAAATATGAGTAACTTCTCAGATGAAACAGTATATCAAAAGTCAAAAAAATATTTTCAAAGGTACAGTGATTTGTATACAAAATTTCGCAAGTCTCGTGAAAACGCTCCATACTAAAGTCGTACCTAGCTGTGACGTCACGCCTAGGTTAAAGTGTATGAAGTATACGGCCGCAGGAACATATTTGTAAATATCTCCGATATTCGCGCGTTTGAGTTCATACTTACCATAAGGAATGGTTTTGTATATAATGATGTAACTAAACTAATATTGTAGGTTTTGTTTACTAAATAAGCAAAAAAACAAACTTTTTTGTACTTTTTAGATGTATCTAATTAATAAACTACACATAAATATTATATCTTTTACATTTAACAAGTAGTAATGCCTCAATATTTCTGAGTATATTAATGAAACTAAATATTTTATATGAAGTCATCTCCCCTATTGTAGATAGGTTTAGGCAAATAAGGAGGTAATTAAATAATACTATTTGAAGCAAAATAGTTCTTATTGTAAGGCAGCAAGGACTTCTCGTCGTTATTTTTTTAACATTTCTTCCCGAGCATGAGCTCACAAAATAGCCTCTCTTGACAGCTAAAGTAGAAACGTTTTCATATCAAATAGTCTTACAATAATGTCAACCAGTCCATATCATGGCAGTCCAAGACAAATTATTAGTAATTTATTTACGTTCAGTCAATTACTTGAAAATTTGATCATTTTTTGACAGAACATTTCCCGGCAGCTATTTTAAAAATATGCCTATTTCGAAATGTTGACTTCTATTTACGATTCATCTCATCATGGATTAGGAACTATTTTGCAACGAACTGTTTTGAATAGAATATATTTTCTTCTTTAAAATTATTTCTTCGGATCGCCATGCTAAGCCCGCAGGGCCGATTGCCAATGGTATTAATATATTATCTCTAGTTCGCATCCCATTATAATGGAAAAACTGGTATTTAAACATGTTATGTTTTGTTCTGAAATTCTTTGTTCTGGCTGTAAAACAGGATCCAAATGTCGAACTATTAGAACCTATTGAGCAAAACGTGTTGGCGACAGTCCAGGGTGTTGGGTAGACTCGTGTAAATGACCGAAGCAGTTTCTGGGTCAAAGCCAACATCCGTATGACGCGTGACGGTACAAATGTCTCTAACAGTCCAAGAACCAACTGGTCCTGATTCTCCATGCCCACCAATCAGGCCATAAATCATCATCATGACCGAACGTCCGCTTTACGGACAACTGCTTAGTCTTTCGTCAATACACATAACATACGCATTGTTTGTATATTACTCAACTGCTGATGCTGCTCGAGGTGTTGCTCGGGGAACCGTGCATTTTACCGCTATATAAAGTAGTATATGTCCTTCTTTGCGGGGTACTCTACACTACTCTCTGTACGAAATTTCATCTATATCGTTACGGTAGTTATGGAACCTATTCGATGTAAGCAAACAAACAAACAAATTATTCCCCTTTTTTAATATTAGTATGGATATACAATTTAAGGGGTTTTCAATATCTATGTAAGTGTATATAGAAAAACGGGCCAAGCGCGAGTGGGACTCGCTTTCGAAGGGTTATGGGAACCACCCCTAAATATTTATTGTATTCTGATCTTACATTACATCATCTCAAAAAATATAAACTGTCTAGCTATCACGGTTAAGGAGATACAGCATGGTGACAGACAGACAGACGGCGAAATTTCAGTAATAGGGTGTCGTTTTTACTGTTTGGGTACGGAACCCTAAAAAGCACTTCTAACTATCTAGAAAAGTTTAAATACCTATTTGGTTAAAAGTTTGTGGAAATAGACAAAATTCATGAGTAGATAAACTCGTCTCTAGAAGACAGTGAAATGTAGAACCATTGTAATTTACGATGGGGTTTTCCAAGTCCCTGTACGCCATAAGAAAAATCCTTTCACAATCCTTATCTCATTCTTAATTAGCTGTTATACGCAGCTTCACCTTAGTTAACATAAGAAATCCATCAGAAATCAAATAAAAATTGAAAATTGATTTAAATAACAAAGTTTTAAAAAACCCATTTCTCTTGAGTGCACTATGAATGTATATGAATAAATTGAATGATAAAGTATGCACCTAAATTACTTAGTACATACTTATATTGCGTTTTGTTTTTCAAAGTATTTCCAAAAAGATGTCCGTTAGTTTCAAATAAAAAGTGTGCCTTTTTAATAAATTATCTTTACAAACAGACACAAAGTTTTATGTTCTTAAGCTTATCACGCACGAATTACTCCCAATCTAATTCTATAAATATAAATCTAAGAGTAATTCGTGTGACACTCTAGGAAATTCTAGACCAGACTTATCAGTCTGGTCTAGAATTTCCTAGAGTGTCACATCAGTAGACGCAGACGTCATGATGTAGACCGTAGAGCATGATACCATGACCTTCCAAGGTTGTTTATTTCTTAGCTGAGATGTGGAAAATTTGCAAATATCCACATACGAGGGCGGGTCAATAAGTCCGTGACTTTTGGAATAAAACACAGATTTTTTGATAAATAAATCATTTTACTTTTCAACGTAGTCCCCCTTGAGCTCTATACACTTTGTCCAACGCTTCTCCAATTTTTTTATCCCTTCCAAAAAATATGATTTGTCGAGGTCCTCAAAATAGGCCTTTGTTTGCGAGATGACTTCATCATTGGAGTCAAATCTTTTTCCACCGAGCCATTTTTTCAGGTTTGGGAACAAGAAGAAGTCACTCGGAGCCAAATCTTGAGAATAGGGTGGATGTGGGAGCAATTCATAGCCCAATTCATGGATTTTTGCCCTGGCAACTGCACATGTGTGCACCCTTGCATTGTCTTGGTGAAAAAGAACTTTTTTCTTGGCCAAATGAGGTCGGTTTTGTTTTCAAATCCTCATTGAAGCGGTCCAATAAGTTGGCATAATATTCCCCATTAATTGTTCTTCCCTTTTGAAGATAGTCAATGTGGATTATCCCACGTGCATCCCAAAAAACAGTCGCCATAACTTTATTGGCTGACAAACCCACCTTGGCCTTCTTTGGCGCCGATTCACCCTTAGAAACACACTGTTTTGACTGTTGTTTGGTCTCTGGTGTGTTGTGATGGATCCATGTTTCGTCCACGGTTACAAAACGGCGCAAAAACTCCTCCATATTGTGATTAAACAACGCCAAACCTTCTTGTGAAGTTGTTACACGATTGCGTTTGTGGTCGACTGTGAGCAAACGCGGCACCCATCTTGCGGAAAGCTTTCTCATGCCCAAGTGATCATTCAAAATTGAAACCACTGAGCCATGCGAGATGCCTATGGCTTCCACAATCTCTTGCACTTTTAATCTTCGGTCGGCCAACACCATATCGTGAATTTTTTCGATTGTTTCGGGTGTAGAGACCTCAACTGGGCGTCCAGGACGTTCGGCATCTTCAGTGCTTATACGGCCACAACGAAATTCAGTAACCACTTTTTTACCATTGAAATCGATGGTGCAGAGTCCCCCGAGTATTTATCAAGCTTAGCCTTGGTCTCGGTAATGGTTTTTTTTCGCAAAAAAGAATGCTTAATAAGCACACGAAATTCACTTTTTTCCATTGTTTCCTTAAGTTACTGGATAGTCTGATAAAGATAGCTGTAAAACACAAACTAACTGACGCAGCAAGTTCAAATTTTGATAGGAGTCAACTGACAGATGCCTGTTGACAGGAGTAGTGTTGCTTTTTCAGTAAGGAGGTTAGAAATTCAAAAAGTCACGGACTTATTGACCCGCCTTAGTATAACAACTCGAGAACGTCTGGGTTGATTTGGATAATTTTGGTCTTGAAATAATTGTGGTAGTTCAGGAAAAAGGTTTAAGCGGTGAGAAATATTGGAAGAAATATTATACTAAAAATGAGAAATACATTTTCCCATGCTAACTGTTGCTACCTATCTAACATTTGATGATCCGTTCCGTTTATTGATAATTAGGAGTCGGGTCGGGTGTCCAGGTATCACTTGGCTATCAAATATTTATTTATAGGTGCATTCAAAATTAATTTGGAATGCAAAACAATTTTAACTATTTCAGAAAATGTTTCGTCCAAAAATGCTTAATGTTGTTTGTGTAGATTGTAGGTTTTGATACGCGTGTGTCGTGTGTCAGAAGGAAGTTAGAAGGACTTAACATTTCCAAGAGAACCTGCTTTGGAAATTTTAGGAAGGTTTAGGAAAAGTTCCGCTTGGTCGCGGAACTCCTAAAAGCCCTAAACCAAAAGTTTCCTTGCCCCTAAGAAAGGGCTCTGACGTCATACAGTTTTCGTAGGAAGCCCTTGAGAATCTGACGCAGAGCCCTATATAAGGCGTGACAGGTCCTTTGTTATTTAAAATTTTTTGCTCATCACGCCCGCGCCGTGAAAAATGAAATGTAAAGTTGAAGTGCTTTGTTTTTATCCAGTTGGATTGAGATCGGTTTATTTTACGCTTGTAAGATGCTATTATAAAAGAATTAAACCATTTATAATACAGAGGAAGTTTACCACAGGAGTTCCGTGCGAGGCCGGCATTATTATATCTTCTGAGTACTGCACATTTTTGCTTGTTTTAAAATGAATTTCTTTTAGATGAGCGATAGCGATGTTTCAAAATGCAATACAAAAAGTTATAGACACCTTTTTTTTTCTTTATCTTCTCCACAGTATTCTTGTCTTGTTTTCCTGCTTATATTATTTTCCGCTAAATATTAATTTACTGTGGTAAATATGACTTGCCTTCTTGTTCTTGGCGGTTATTGGATCAAAAAAAAATGTGGTGCTAGCGTATAGCGTGCTGATGTTAATTTTCCTGGACAGATTTGTTTTTCAAGTGACTGACGGACACGACGAAACCATAAGGGTTCCGACATCTGAGTTACGGAACCCTAAAAATGATGCACGAGTGACGTCGCAGTAGTTAAAAATTTATGAAGATTTAAATACAAAATTGATTTTATTAACTTAAATACCTACTGCGTTTATGTATAACAAAAAAATCACAAATAACATAATGAATTGAACAGTAATTTTCGTTTTTCATAGCAAAAAAAAATGTTTTGTCCCGTAACTTTTTAATTTAGCAACCGATTACTGTACCTATTTCATTTTTCGCTCCATGTTTATGTGTCTTTTACGGAAAATATGAGAATTTTGCTGATTTAAAACAAAATTTTAAATGGATGTTCCATGTTGTATGAAAATCATAAAGGCGCCCGTACAATTTTCGTTGGATAACGTTACCAAAACGTTATTATAAATTGTTCGTGTTAGTGTGTGTGAGTGTGTGTGACGTGACGTGACGTGACGTGACGTGACGTAAGTCGCACGAGACAATCGTCTGTAGTCATGTGAATCTACAGTCCTTGACCTGAGCCTATGCAAAACACATTGTATATGATCTGTAATACATACTTACGCACTAAAATGCGAAAGTATGGCAGGATTATTTTGCTAGTATTTCCCACAAACCCGTGGAACAGATGTAGAACACACGGAATTTATAACCAAATAGGGCGAGCCACGCTTCGACACGAACCACGGCTCGACCAGACAAATACCACGGCTTCACAGAAAACCGCCCTGAAATAACGCTTGCGTTGTGTTTCGCCGAGTGAGAGAGGTCATAGTAGGGCCGAGGGGGTGAGGGATTTTAAGGACCATGAACGCAAGTCGGCCATCTTGTGTGTTCCACCATGTTGGATTTAGAATGACATCACTTTATTTTTCGAGACATTCTCAGCAAGCCCTTTCATATGATACCCATATTGTAGGATTGCATGTAAAATAACTTGTCGGCCATCTTGTGAGTTCCGCCATGTTTGATTTAGATAAACATCACATAGCTAACCATTCCTTGTCATTCAAACTAAACGTGTATACAAAATTTCAGGTCAATTGGTTGAAGATATCTGCTTCAAAATTGAGTTACAAAATTCCACCCGAACAAAAGACATACATTGCAAGTTTGCAATGCTTGTAAAAACATTAACGACTTAAACGACGAAAAGTATTATTTATAATAAAATTATTCACACAACGGATAAGCTATTCAATGTTGTTGTATTTGTCTGTCAAGTGATTTCTCCAAAGCATCAGACAAAGATAGCAATATTGAATAACTAGTCAGCTGTGTCAGCGTTGTTGTGTATATTTTAAATTAGTAAAATGATCAGTGTATCTACAGAATGAAAAATATTGTTTACATTGCTTTAAAAAATAGTGTATATCCATATAAGTGCTCATGAATCATGACCATGTACAACATTAATAATAATAATATCTATGGACGCTTTCACACCACGTCAATCTGGTCCCGTTCTTGAAGGACTTGTGTTACGGGTACCAGACAACGAAAATATATTTAATACTTTTAAAACATGGTTATATTTAAGACTTTTATAATAAACTCGCTAACCACTGAGCCACAGAGGTCGTCGTTATTAAAGTGATTGAATTTCTTGTAGTTTATCTATTATTATCACAATATCTAGATTAATTGTAGTATCATTCGTGAACGATTAGAACACATGCCTTAAACGTCTATTCTGCACATACAATCTGATAAGCCAACAGTTATCGCCGTTTGTATGGGAAGTCCCGCTTTGTCACATCTAATCAGTTTTCCTTGTGTGTAAGGATAATGTTTTAGAAAAACATAAACATCAAAATACCCGTTCTAAAAAATTTTATGTAATGACAAAAGTTATACAAAATATATGTTGTTGGGCTGGGACTAGGTAGAGTTGTAGAGGAACGTACAGTCTTCTGGTCCTCTTCACAGGTGTGCCTTACTCTTTTTTTGGGAATAGTGAGAGCCCCAAAGGAAGATCTCGGACCGAGCGAGGTGGTATGATCCGTTAGGCAGAAGCCTACTGATGAGCATTTCAGATATTGTGTATATGCGATATAGGATCGTGGCGCTAATTGGCCCGCCACACACTAATACTCAGCCAGTCCCATGGTTCATGTATGTCGCGGTAAGCGCGAGAGATTCGAAGAGGAAAAGCGCGAACCTTGAAGTAAAATCTATACAGTGTGAATTTTTCAAGTGGGCAGGGTTGGCGAAATCAGAAAGAATAAGTAATTGCGAAAAATGCTGAAAGGAGTTGCGAGCCAGATTTGATAAAAACTAAAACTGCATCATTTGATTTTTGATAAATCGATTTACCTAGCCAGGAATCGAGTGTCTAATAGACGGCTAAGTGTCTAATTTAGTAAAATACTCAAATTTATCGGAATTTAGTAAAATAATTAAATGGTTGAATAATAATAACTTGAACATTAATATTAGTAAATCTAAATATATAAAATTTCAAACCAGAAATAAAAATTAAGACAAAATTGACATAACATGTACTTAATTTTAATGACAATAATAATATAATAGAAGAAGTTACCACGACCAAATTTTCAGGAATAACTATTGACAAATACCACATTCACATAATTGTAACCAAATTAGACAGATTTGCTTATGCTCTAAATAGGTTAAGACAAACTGCACCCAGACTAGCCTACCTGCCTGCTTATCACGGATACGTGTCGTCTAATTTACGATATGGAATTATACTGTGGGGCGATTCAAGTGAGAGTATTAGAGCATTTAAAGTACAGAAAAAATGTATATGATCGGTGTGTGGTGCAGGGTATTCAGACAGTTGCAAGCCGCTGTTTAAACATTTAAATGTGCTGCCACTACCTTGTTTATACATTTATGAAACGGCAATTTTGTTTATAAGCATGCATATCTGTTTCTAAATACAAAGATTATAAATATAGAGGTAGAAAAGGAGACCAATTATATACTCCTGAACTAAAACATTGTAGTTTTCAAAAAATGCATACTGTATGGCGATTCGCATATATTATATAAAATGCCAAATGTCCTAAAAGTTTGACATTTGAACAATTTAAAATAGAATATTTAAGTTATTGATAAACAAAATATATTATACTGTTGATGAATTTATTATGGATAAAAACTTAATATGACATTTAAATTTTAACATTATTAATTTTTATTTACTTATTTTTATTTTTATTCATCTTAAAACCATTTGCCAGTGTCAAGTAAAAAGGCGGGAAATAGAACTTTCGTTTCAATTTTCAACACTGTATTCATATATCGTCAAGTCTAAAGTCTAGTCAAAGTCCAAATAAATAGTCAGTACAGTCAATGAGTCATGTCATATATATATATATATATATATATATATATATATATATATATATATATATATATATATATATATATATATATTTATTTATTTATATAATTATTTTTATTTATTTATTACATTTATATTTTATATAATTATAATTATTTGCCATTAATTTGTCCTTAATCTGATAATAAGCCTGTCGCACGTCGAGGTAAATCCGACAAAATATGAGTGTCATTTAACATTTGTACCATCTTATTATACCATATTTTTGCAAATAATATATTCTTATTCTTGTGGGAAGAATAGAAGCCCCAATGGGAGATCTCCGACCGAGCGAGGTGGTATGCTCGGTCAGGCCGAAGCCCAACTTGTATGAATTTCAGATGTCGTATATATACTCGTAGTGCCGATCATAGAATACTTCGATAGCGCGATTCAAGATTGTGGCGCTATTTGGTCCGCCACATCCCTCCCCCCCGTTATGCTCTGCTTGCTGACCGGTCGTCGTAGTGAGTGCCCGATGAAGCCGGTGAGGGTTCGACCAGGCCGCGGTGCGTTGAGGCTGGTGGTCGAGTACCCGATGAGGCTGAAGCTGGCTGGCGGGGCGCGAAGGGGCGGGGGATGTCCAGAAGGTTGCGTGTTCTGTCGAGGGTCACCAATGTGGGATCATTGGATGCCCCAAAGGGAGCTCCGACCGAGCGAGGTGGTATACTCGGTCAGGCCGAAGCCCGCTTGTAGTAATTTCAGGTGTTGTATATATACCGTAGACCTTAGAAAACTTCGATAGCGCGATTCAGGATTGTGGCGCTATTTGGTCCGCCACATTCTTAATATATCGCATTTGGATACTTTCTCAACCATTAACACTAGCGTGCTAGGAAATCCCCTAGGATAGTTTCCGATAGTAATTATAAGCGGGTCAATTCATACTAAAAATAATCTCGTCCTTTTTCGATTTCGATCCTGTCTGCTAATTAAAATGACATTCAACCTCGGCTGTAGGTCCTCTCGTTTTCCTGACACGTTAAACCTGAATATTAAATGTTGTAATCAAAAATATGAACTGGACACACTAAAATATTCTATTAAACTGATCCCAGACGGTATAGCCTCGCAAAATTAAACCTTTGATCTGAGTTCTCTTTGATATAAATAATTTGAACCTATTCAAAAATTCTGTTTTTTACTGACACCTACAATCAAATCAGATATCTTAATCAACAATTGTTTTATAAAGTGGGCCAACAATCAACTTTGTTAAAGATGTAAAGCGAAAGAAATAGAAAGTTTATTTTTATTTTTAATTAGTTCATACATATAACTATTTCTATACTAAAATAATTATTATATTATTTATATTATATTATTATATTATTATATTAAACTAAAATTCTAATAATATTTCTATAATAAACTATACTATTCATACATATATCTAACCTAACCTAACCTAACCTAACCTAACCTAACCTATACCTACATATACCTATACCTACAAATAAGTAAAATTGAAGTGTCTGTTTGTTATTTCAAATCAAAGTTCCAAATTTACAGCAGCAAAAAATGTAATTTTGAAATGTTTTGTCTGTTTGTTCGTCTATCTGTCTGTCTTTTTCGGCTAATCTCCAAAACGGCTGGATCAATTTTTACCGTTCTTCATTCATAAGAAAAGGTTTCCGTTTCCATTAGTTCCACACAAACGAAGTGCGGGCACTAGCAAGCTTGAAATAAGAATTAACTTCAAGTTAAAGAATTCATATAAAATGGTATAAATGTCAGATTGTAGTCTCGTATATTTGTCTCCGTCGCTCGACATAAAGTAAGCAGCGACAAAACTCCTTAACTCATAAACTTTTATTATTAATAATAATATAATATCTATGGACTCTTCCACACCACATCAATCTGGTATATATTTAATAATTTTAAACGATACATTTATTTAAGATTTTTATTACTATACATATATTTAATACACATCCAAGACCCAGGAACACAGAAAAACTTGCCACCTCCGGCTTAAGCGCCGGCACGCTAACCACTGAGCCACAGAGGTCGTCAATTTGACGCCGATTATAATTTAGGAAACTGTTCAAAAGTCAAAGCGATAATATCTTAATATCTGGCGAGGCATTATATCGCAACGCATTTTACACATTACACACCCTTGAAATTTAAATTTCGAATAAAATTCAAACGGTACGCAAGAATGGCGCGCGGGGTAGGGGGGAAGCACCAACGGTCTTTCGGAATTCAGTCGCCATGGAGCGTTTCACTGGTGCGGACCGTGCTTTTTGTGTGCGCGAGTTTTATCGCAACAATAATAAAATTCTGCTACCGTTGCGCGACGTAAATTTCGAGAACATCACAATTTACGCAACTTTAACGACACTCCAAGTATTCAAACGATTAAGAACTGGGTTACTAAGTTCGAGGAGAGTGGTTCTACGTTGGATAAAAAACGGTCAGGTCGACCAAGGACATCACGCACGGAAGAAAACATCGACGTAGTGAAACAGTCAATTCGTGAAAATCCTACCCAGTCTACTCGTAAGCGTTCCAGTGCATTTAACTTATCGAGAACTTCATTACAGCGGATTTTAAAGAAAGATTTACTTCTTCACCCTTACAAGATTCAATTAGTACAGGAATTAAAAGATACTGACCCTATGCACAGACTAAATTTTGCAAATGAAATGTTCGACCGCTTTACATCGTTTAATAACGTGTTATTCTCTGATGAGGCTCACTTCCACATCAACGGCCATGTCAACAAGCAGAATTGTCGCTACTGGAGTTGCGAAAATCCGAATCGCAAACATGAAAGGCCCTTACATAGCCCTAAAGTGACAGTTTGGGCGGCTATGTCAGCGCATGGCATCATAGGCCCTTACTTTTTTGAGGACAGCAGAGGTCGCGCGGTTACTGTTGATTCGCAGCGCTATGTGGCAATGATCGAGAACTTTTTTGCACCAGAGTTACAGAATTTTCCAGTCTTCAATACGCGGACCTGGTTTCAACAGGATGGAGCAACTGCCCATACCTCTAACACCGCTATGCCCGTCGTTCGTCAACTTTTCCCTAGTAAAGTTATCTCTCGAAGAGGAGATATTGCCTGGCCACCACGTAGTCCGGATCTGACCCCAATGGACTTTTTCTTATGGGGTTATCTTAAGAGTAAAGTGTATGAAACCAACCCGCGGTCAATCGATGTCTTGAAAGAAAATATTCGACGAGAAATGGCAAGCATTACAGAAGTTACTTGCCGCGCAGTGATGGACAATTTTAGACGTCGCTTACAGGAGTGCCACGACCGTAACGGATTACATTTAGACGATGTAATTTTCAAAAAATAATTCCCATTTTATTAAGATTACTTCAAAATAAAAACCTTTTTCATATTGTAATTAGTTTTCTTTTATGATTTTTTTTTACATTTCAAGAGACTTATGGGCCACCCTGTACCTACGAACTGCCAAATTACACACTTTGTTTTGGTTACACTTTGAATAGATACAATTGTAGGGAAAATAGAATCATAGTTTTGCGAAAATGTGTTTAGCCGTTTTTTGATTTATTACTAAATTGGTAGTATTGTGCCGAAAATGTATTTAGCCGTTTATTGATTTATTACTAAATTGGTAGAATTGTGCCGAAAATGTGTTTAGCCGTTTATTGATTTATTACTAAATTGGTAGTATTGTGCCGAAAATGTGTTTAGCCGTTTATTGATTTATTACTAAATTGGTAGTATTGTGCCGAAAATAAATTGTACGGAACATTCAAGATTTATTTTTTAATGATCCTTATTGTTTTAAAAAACCAGCTTAATTCTTATATTTTCCGAAAGGCAACATAAATATGGACTAGAAAATCCAAAAAGTACAGTAATCAGTTGCTAAATTGAAATGTTACAGGCGTAAAAAATAGCATTTTTTTTAGTCCTGTAACATTTAGTTTGTAGTGATGGATGGGTGATCGATGGACCGAGCTATTTCAAGCAAAAACTTTTGATGAAATTTGGTATGGAAGTAGTTTAAGTTCTGGATTAAAACAAAGGCTACATTTTATCTAATAAAAAGTACAGTAATCCCGTGGGATACTGTATTTACACTCTTACATTTTTATTTTATTGAATAGATTATAAGGTATATTTTTTACCTACCTAAGGGTGCATAAGGTTCAAAATCGATTATGTATATTTGGGGGCATGATAATATTCTGATCTATTATACTCTACAGCTTATGCAAAGACGCTTAACCAGAAAAAAAACTGAAAAGAACTATACTAAAGAAAATTACAAAATGCTCTCTAAGGCGCTGAGGTCATTAGCCTCACAGAAACAGGGGATTTAAAGACAAAGGCAAAAAAAAATAGTGCCGTAAAGAGCGTAATGTAAGTTTATTTAATATATTTTTTTCGAAATTTTTTTGCATAAACATCTTGACATAAGCAGTAGATTATATGACCAATATATAATAGATTTTGAATAACCTTATATGGCTGTCGTATCAATTAGCCTAGCTTCCCATAAAAAGTACAATATGAACCCATAACCCCCGTTTTAAACAATAGGTTGTTACTCGGCGTGACTTGTGACAGCATCAGCGGCGATAACAAGTCGCTGACTCGACGAGAGCACGGTAAACAGAGAACAGTAAAACATCTTCATACAAACGAGCCGCAATCTGTTTGAATGTGTGCGTGCGCGCCGGGTGCCTATCCGCACGCATACACCTCCTTTAAGGAATGATAAGGCGCTCTCAGTGCGGGCTGTTACGTGACGGATCGCGTACGTACCGTGAAAACGCGCATTGAAGTATGACGGCTCGCGTAAGCCTGCATTATTTTAGCATTTCTTTGATAGCCCTTGCGTCAACGCGAGAGTAGGCAAATAACTAACCAGACAGTCTTAGATGTCCTACTGTTCTCTGTTTACCGTGACCAGAGTCTAGACTGCTTGTCTGTTACTGATAAGTGATAAGACACTACTGGTCTTTAGATATTACCGAGTACTGACATACGAGGGCGGGTCAATAAGTCCGTGACTTTTGGAATAAAACACAGATTTTTTGATAAATAAATCATTTTATTTTTCAACGTAGTCCCCCTTGAGCTCTATACACTTTGTCCAAGGCTTCTCCAATTTTTTTATCCCTTCCAAAAAATATGATTTGTCGAGGTCCTCAAAATAGGCCTTTGTTTGCGAGATGACTTCATCATTGGAGTCAAATCATTTTCCACCGAGCCATTTTTTCAGGTTTAGGAACAAGAAGTAGTCACTCGGAGCCAAATCTTGAGAATAGGGTGGATGTGGGAGCAATTCATAGCCCAATTCATGGATTTTTGCCATGGCAACTGCACATGTGTGCACCCTCGCATTGTCTTGGTGAAAAAGAACTTTTTTCTTGGCCAAATGAGGTCGGTTTTGTTTTCAAATCCTCATTGAAGCGGTCCAATAAGTTGGCATAATATTCCCCATTAATTGTTCTTCCCTTTTGAAGATAGTCAATGTGGATTATCCCACGTGCATCCCAAAAAACAGTCGCCATAACTTTATTGGCTGACAAACCCACCTTGGCCTTCTTTGGCGCCGATTCACCCTTAGAAACACACTGTTTTGACTGTTGTTTGGTCTCTGGTGTGTTGTGATGGATCCATGTTTCGTCCACGGTTAAAAAACTCCTCCATATTGTGATTAAACAACGCCAAACCTTCCTGTGAAGTTGTTACACGATTGCGTTTGTGGTCGACTGTGAGCAAACGCGGCACCCATCTTGCGGAAAGCTTTCTCATGCCCAAGTGATCATTCAAAATTAAAACCACTGAGCCATGCGAGATGCCTATGGCTTCCACAATCTCTTGCACTTTTAATCTTCGGTCGGCCAACACCATATCGTGAATTTTTTCGATTGTTTCGGGTGTAGAGACCTCAACTGGGCGTCCAGGACGTTCGGCATCTTCAGTGCTTGTACGGCCACAACGAAATTCAGTAAACCACTTTTTTACCATTGAAATCGATGGTGCAGAGTCCCCATAGTATTTATCAAGCTTAGCCTTGGTCTCGGTAATGGTTTTTTTTCGCAAAAAATAATGCTTAATAAGCACACGAAATTCACTTTTTTCCATTGTTTCCTTAAGTTACTGGATAGTCTGATAAAGATAGCTGTAAAACGCAAACTAACTGACGCAGCAAGTTCAAATTTTGATAGGAGTCAACTGACAGATGCCTGTTGACAGTAGTGTTGCTTTTTCAGTAAGGAGGTTAGAAATTCAAAAAGTCACGGACTTATTGACCCGCCTTAGTACTACTGTGGACCTAGCAGTAACATTTGACAGAACATCAAGATATCAAGACAAGACAGACATCTAACAAATACTTAAATACTTAAAACCATGCATTTATAAAAACGTTACAGTGAAATGATAGTTATAATTAGTAAAAGCACTAAAGCTAATGTAAGACCATAGTATAAGAATTTTCGACATTCACAATGCAAGGTTCTCAGAGATTGGAATAATGAAAACATCTGAAAAAAGAGGGAAGCAATAGGAGCACAAGATGATAGATCTAAATACAAACACATAAAGCTATTCAGTCGTAAAGAACGATTCAGATATGAATTGTCTAATGGTACGAGGCCTAGCGGAGAAGATGTCGAAAGGGGGATTCATTCGCAGAAACTCATTTAATTGAGCACATGACCTGAATATATACGAATTGCGCCTATAATACGTCTTAAAAGTTGGTAAGTAAAGAGGGACGAAATTTCTTAAATATTTGGTGGAATACAAAAATTTAGTTAATTTATGGCATAGTTTAGTTTACATTTTTAAGGTTCCGTAGTTAATAGTTTCGCTCTGTCCGTCTAAGGGTCAATTCACACCGAAACGAAACGGTACGCGACATGGCGCCTGCATTTCAAGATAGCAATTCAAAATTTTACTTTATTCATTACCTTAGAAGAAACACGGTTGATTGTAAAGGTGAGACCGCACCGGGCCAAATATTCTTGGTATGAAATTGTATGAGATATAACGCACTACGCGGCAGCGAAACTACGCGACGCGGTACTCCATTGCGGTATTATTAGTAGGGACGTGTCGCGTCGAGTCCCTCCACTGCCGCCTAGTACCTACAGTATTTACCTTTAGTTTTCGAATGTCACGTTGCTTCGCGCCGCACAGCACATGTGCATTGTGCCGTGTATGACTGATGTCATACGAAACGTATATCTTTTTGCTTAGTGAATAAAGTTCAATTTTGAATACCTATCTTAAAAATGCAGCGTCGCGGTCTGAACTGACCCTAAGGTTAGCGACTAATGACTATGTCTACTAAAACGTTTTAGTGGGTACGATATTATGTTCTGTGCTTTACAGCCTTTAAAACTAATCAAAATTCTTTTCATATAGTGTCCCATTATCATAACTCATTGAGTTACTTAAAATAGAATAATGGGACCATAATATGATACGAAGAGAGTGACGAACAATGCTATCCACTTCCAAATTATCTAGTCTTAATCCTTAATAGTATCAGAGCTCTTAACAGTTTATTTATTTATTTAATAGATACACCAACAAGGAACAAACTTTAAAATAATACTATTATACTTTGTTAAAATCTATAAAATTGTTAATTTCGTTTTCCGTCTCCGTTTCGTCGCGGGTAAATAGTACAGTACAATTGCTTTCTTATTGTCCCTCGGCGATGATTTTACTACTATGTCAGAGTAAATAGTCGGTGCATGGAAAACGAAGTTCCCCTAAAGACGTTAAGGACGTTGTGTACTATACTTAGTGTATGTTAAGCTTGTGTCGAACGAACGAACCAAACGACCCGGGTCGCACGGTTCTCTTAGAATACTTAGAACAATCCTTCACTCTTATAAAAACGTTTAGGTCGCTGGTTTGGGTCATTGATTTATGAACGAACCATAAGAACTCTGGGATTCGCTTACGATCGAATGGTCTACGGATCGATTATGCTTTATTTTTGATTTATGTTAGTGCATAGCTCGCGATTGAACCAAGTAAATAGATTGACACGTAAGTCTGTAGCTCGCTTAGGTCTTTCAATCGATTGAACGGTTCGTACGAACGGGTCAATTGAATGGTTCATTAACTCAACAGGTCAGTACGATCTGGTTCGCGAGGATTGAATGAACGACACATGCTTAATATAAGTGAATGTCTCACAGTAGCCAATTAGGTTACTAGGAATACCCTGTCATTGGTGCCGCTGCCAGCTCATGAGACCAGGAATGCAGCACCACAGACAGTTCGCATCACATTGGTTAACCACTCATTTACATGGTTATTAATTTTCGCTCGCTATTGGTTGAGAAGCGATTATACTCGTAGTATTAGAATTCGGAGCTAAATATGAAAATAGATTTATGTTCCTTATTATTTGGGGTGGAGGTTTAAGGGTAGATTTATTCATTCATAGATAAAAGTAGAATAATATTAATTGTTGCAATTAAAGTAGCATTTAATCAAAATTAAAACCTCATAGGTTACGGAAGCCATTACAAGCCTTAGTTCGTTCGCTTACATCGTAGTCCGATTTTTAACAGATGGCGTCACTTTTTCCTTGTATGAAGAAATATTTAAGCTAAGTGTATGCAATAGCCTGTCCTTATGTATAAGTTTATGATTTTTGAGTTACTATTATTGATATTCACCTTCGTGTTCGTTCGTGTACTCACAGCCTTTTCAAGAACCTAACCTAACCAAACCTTTTTTTTGATCTCGCAGGGGAAAGGCTTTAATGCCCGTCCCAGGGATGGGTCGTCCTGAGGGTCATGTTGGACTTCCGGCGGTATATAGCCACCGACCGTTTATACCTACGGATTGCTCTCAGCAGCTATGGAGGGGAGTGTCCCGGATCTGTAACCTAACCTAGCCTAACCTAACCTTCAGTTTTAACCTAAGGGCCGATTTTATCAGATTTCTTAAAACGGGCTTATCGCTAAACTCGGATTTGATCTTTCTCTCTCATTCAATGTTAGAACGGGACAGACAAATCATAAGCCGAAGCTCAGCGTTAAACGTCGATTCAATAAGTTGGTGAAGTTGTGGCTAAAAGTTCTAATTAAACCTAGAATAAAGTTCACTCAGTCTCTATACCCACTGATCACACACAAATATCTTTACCAATGCACTTGTTCTTTAGTTTCCAGCGAATTTCTCGCGGATACAGACTTTCACTCTCGTCAGAAAGTCATCAACCACATAATACTTGATGTATGAAAAAGTTGTAGGAGAAACAAGAAGTTACATATTTCGATAATTTTTATTTGTACTTAGATATATATAATATGACTGGAATCTCCGATTTTATGATAAAACACTAAAAATATTAATATTGCTTGAAAGAAATCCTATGCGACGAAATATCGTAGTATCATATAGTATGAATAGTAACATAGCAACAAAGGACCTGGTACACCTTGAGCTAATTAATACACAATATTATGTTCAATGTGTAAGGTCATCTTAACGCTTCATATCTAAGTCATAAGCTTGTAGCGATTTCAATGTTAACAGCACAAGTTGGCGTTAGAAGTGTTCCCCTAAAAAGGAAAGAACTCATTGTTATTGTTTCTGATTACTGATTGTTACAAGTTACTGATTGCTTGGTACATTTAGAAAATAATCAGAGCCACGACGAAGTTCTAAAACAGAAATGCATGGTATTTGACTTAAGCATCGTTAAGTGACATAATGATGCTTATGTCAAATCCCATACATTATTTTCGAACTTCGTCGTCGTAGTTATCGATGACAACATGGCCAAAAGCTCTGGAGTTACATAATATTATGTCTGTCTACTTTACTGGTACCCAACTTCGCCATAAATTCAATTTCTTGTAACAAACATTGGTACCAAACCAGCTTTCAAGTAGGCAATATGATGGATATATCTGCCACCCACGTGCCCAGTAATTCAAATTTAATTTATGTACGTCAAAATACACGTAGTTTTATCCTAAAAGTCTGGCTTAGGTCCAAGTCCGAACCGGCTTAATTAGACTTTCGTAACTGGACCACGTCGACGTTACGTTGACATCTACGTTCGATTTATTATTCACAATACGAAATATTGTATTATTTTCTCATTAAATTTTATAGGTAACTAGATGTTTCCCGCGACTTTGTATGCGAAAAAAAAACTGCGTGAACCGTACATTTTTCCGCGATAAAAAGTAGCCTATGTCTTTCTCCGTGGTCTATTCTAATCGTATATATATATATGACAAATTACAACAAAATCCGTTCAGTAGTTTCGGACACGAACTAATATTTCCTCTTTATAATATTAGTACAGATTACTCACATAACGTTTTGAAAACATACAAACTCGCTAAACGCGGCAATGAACTTCAAACGAAAAAGGGAATCAACTTGGCACAAGCCCTAATCGTTATAAGGAATAGGTATGTATGTACTTATGGGGTGATAATGATCTAAAGCAGGTATGGGCAACCTTTGACATGTTGAGGGCCAAACTTTAGCGTGCAAATACGTTCGCGGGCCGCGTTTAAAAGTATTTAGTGCATGTTAAAGTAGTGATAATATGTTTTGCGATAGATATAAGACATGAAATAATACGACAATGTTATTATAGTACAATTTATTAAAATAACAAAATGAAATTTAAAAAAATGGTACATTATAATTAAATCGTTAAATTTGCAATTGTTACAAACTACGAAAGTTAAATACACCGAAATCAATGAGACACTTGAGCTTGAATTTGGGAAACTAATCCATCGATATTTCGATTAATTCCACTGATACAAAGACGTAAAGAATTTTCCAAATTATCGTCAGTCAGTCTTGTAAGATGTGTTGATTTATTAACTGATATCAATGAAAAGTGAAAAAAGAAAAAAATGAAAAAAGAAAAAAACTGTTCGCATTTTATAAGTACTGCCAAACGAACAAATCAATCTTCTTGCGAATTTTCTAAGCTGCGGAAAATTGTCTTTTTCTAGGTATTTTTTGTAGAAATCGCACAACTCTACGTCTTCAAATTTGGAATTTAGCAGTGAGTTTTCTTGAATCTCGATCAACTTTGAGCATAAGCAATATTTTCATACGCAGAGAGCGTGTTGAAATGGTAACTGTTACCAGACAGCATCTGTGACTCCCACAAGGGTAGTTTGATCTGAAACGCTTTCAAATGGCTGTACAAATCATTTACTAACTGTCGTTGTTTTTGAAGTTTCAAATTTAAATCATTCAAATATCCTGTAAGATCGACCATAAATGCCTTAGCATTTTTAGCTTTTTAGCAGGAGAATTTATCAGGGAGTGTATGTTAGAAGTTTGCGGTATTTTGTGTCCTGAAAAGAAAAATGAATTTGAAAAAATTAGTTTGTCAAGACGAACTGTTGTTTGACGTATAGAAATGATGGCTAATGATATAAAAACAACATTGACTGACCGTATGGTTGGTTTTGAGTCATTTTCCATAGCATTAGACGAGAGCACCGATTTGTCTGACACAGCTCAACTGGCTATATTTATTCGAGGTGTTGATAAGGAGTTCACTGTTACTGAGGAAATGCTTGCTTTACAGCTGCTAAAAGGAACCACTACAGGAGAGGATATTTTTATTGAAGTTCAAAAGGTATTCACAAGTTTTGGCTTGCCATGGTCAAAATTAATTGGAGTATGCACTGATGGTGCAACTTCTATGGTCGGCTTACGTAAAGGTTTCATCGGAATTTTGAATAAAAAGCAACAGAATTAAATGTGCAAAAAGATGATTTGATAGTCCTTCATTGCATTATCCACCAACAGAACTTGTGTTCTAAGTCCATTCGACTCCAGAATGTTATGAATGTGGTGGTAAAAACCATCAACTTTATTCAATCTCGAGGGCTTAACCATCGTCAGTTCAAGGCGTTTTTGGATGAAATATCAGCTGAATATAACGACGTTACATATTATTATGAAGTCAGATGGCTGAGCAAAAGAAAATGTGTGTGTGTGTCTGTAACTTATCACATATCCATTTTGGGACACTTAATTCAGATAGTGGTTTATATTTTATTTTCATAAAGTCTGCTATCTCATTTCTAAGCTCGTAAAACCGTTTCAACATTTTTCTTTTGCTCATAAGGGAATAATCTGGAATAAACTAGTTTAGAATAATTGAGAAGCAATAAATCTTTTGATGTGCCACTCGTGAGGCGGCAAACCTCAAAGAATTTGATCGAGCAAGCCGAGGGGCGGCGATTATCAAAGAGTGAGGCGGCAAACATCAAAAGATTTGATGTTTGCCGCCTCACTGTCACTCGCCTCTCGTGAGTATAAGTACCTAATGTAAAAAAAAATTAATTGGATTTTTTCAAAATGTCTCGCGGGCCGGATCATATCTTACAGCGAGCCGGATCCGGCCCGCGGGCTGGTTGTTGCCCATATATGATCTAAAGTGACTAATGATTAAAGCTTTTGCTAGTTTTACTTAAAATTCTAGCGAATACGAAGCTATTTTCTGCTGTGATCTCAATCCTACTCGAAGCTATATCTCATTATGTCTTCAAGTCGTATTTGAAAAGCAATTTACAATCTCTCACGACGGTCAACTTTTAGATAAAGTCATATTTTGACATTTAATAATGATGTCACAGTCGTTATGTAAGGCAAAGGCATTCGAGAGACAAAGCAAGTGCCATTACATGCTATTACTGACGCCATTAAGTCCATATTTGTATTGGGATCACGATCAAAGCATCATTATGCATACGATCAATCATTATAATGAAACAGTAAGTTTAATATATTTGCTTATATTCTTATGAGTAATGAGTAAAATAAATCCTAAAATATTTACTGATTAAGTATATAACAAAGGTTCTTTACACAAATACTCATACAATTCTTCGATATATACGTTTGTTATCTTACGCTTCTCGCTTCGCAGATCCTGAAAACGAAAGTATAAAATAAACTGAATTATGATGAATATCCCACTTGACGTCTAATAAGCTCAATCACAGGTCATCTGAATGATACCAGATGAATGTTCCCGCTCCTCTCATGAAAACGCTCCGCTTGGAACTTGTAACACATCTAATCCACACGTGCCTGATTACGCAATCAGATTCCTTCTGGACACGCGCCTGTTAATGAAACAATTAATAAAATTGAATTGTAAAATTCTTGGACCGTGTACTTTCTGCATCCTACGAGATTATTTAACTTATATGAAAGGCAAATCCCATCACAAGACAAAACACGCCGACCTCTGTGGCTCAGTGGTTAGCGCGTTGGCGCTCAAGCCGGAGGTCGCGCGTTCAATTTTCGCCGAGGGAACAAAAAGTTTTCTGTGTTCCTGGGTCATGGATGTGTATTAAATATGTGTAATATGATATATTAAAAATCTTAAATATATGCATAATATAAAAGTATTAAATATACTTCACGTTGTCTGGTACTCGTGTACACAAGTTCTTCGAGTACTTAGCACGAGGCCAGATTGACGTGGTGTGAAGCGTCCACTTTTGGACGTCCACACGTTATTATTATAGAACTGCGCTTTTCCTGGATTTCCCAGCCTTGCATTATAAATTTAAAAAAAACAGTCGCAAGCAGATTTCCGATTTCGACGACGATCCATTACGACCTTCGTACCTCCAAAATAAGAGTGTATTCGTTTTCTCGGAAGGCAATGCACCTGTGACTCCCCTGGTGTTGCGGGTATACATCAGCGACAATGACCGCCTTATATCAGGCGACCCGTTCAGAGAATTTGCACACAGATACAGGAAGTTTCTGGAATATAATCTAAATGTACAAAATACTAAGTTGGTGTTTGGACACAGCATCAGGTGTGTCTCAGCTCGTTTAGCTAGTAGCGCTTCCGCGAGGCGGTCCATCATGTCGGCGTATTTCGAGCTCGAGGAAGCTGCGGAGGTAATTACAAGCAATTATACAATGTGTTACTAAGTTGTCCTAATTATTACAGACTAATACCACAGAGTCGACAAATATAATATAGTTTATTAGGGATGTTGCCTAGTGTGGAATATAACATTTTTATAATTTAAAATTTAAAATTGTTGACTAAAGATACATCAACACAATATATATAGATACAAATCTAAAAGAAGTAGGTATTTAGATTGACGCGATTAAAAATTATAAGCAAATAAAAAATATTGCCCGTCTCTTTCTCGCAAAACGATTTGTTACGTCACAAGCTGGTCCGCCATACTTTTTGTAATGACAAATGTATGGCGGGTGCAACTCGTGACATCACAGGCCGGTATATTATTATAAATTTAAATAGTTTGTATCTTCGTTATTTTTTGAGATATACGAAAATGGGTTCTAGATTGTTTATTAACATGTCGACGAACATCGAATAAACGACTAAAAAAAATGTTTTAGGCAACATGCCTATTACGTACAAAAGACTCGTTGAGGCCACTTGAGACCCCAGAGCCGGCACCTATCTGGCCCTAAGAGTGAGTATTGCAATCCAGCGAGGAAACTCTCCGAGCCTCATAAGTACTCTGCCTGGTGGGGACGACCTGGGAGATATCTTTTTTTTTTTGTAGTTCTTTAAGTTTTTCTAGTATTGATTTTCTTTTTAGTACCTACTGTTATAGTTTGTAAATATTTTAAGTGGTTAGTTAATATTAACTTTATAATTGTTATTTAATGTATTGAATTCATTAATAAATTAATTTCTACCTTACGTACAAAAAAACAGCTTTCATAGAACGATCCAAACCGAACCAAATTTGAAAATTTTGTCGTCCCCTTCAACGGTCCACAATTTTTCCACACGATCGTGGACACACCGTACGCTTGTAGTAGTGCAATCAATCTTAAAATCTTACTATGTAGCTGTTTATCTGTTCGTCTTTCTTTAATCTGTGCCACAGATTTAAGGAATAAAAACTACCTAGTGTTTTATGATACTAACTCGATTCCAGTGCCAAACATTCCAAACCGTCCAGATGTTCTGTTAAGATTGAGATGACGAATATTATAGAGCTGTATAGGTGCTTGCAATTTTCTCAAATTTATATTCTACAATATAGAAAACGAGAAACTTTTCTCGAATACGAATTTACGCTCTCAGAATAACCCCCTAGTAGTAACTCACAAAACATCCTATTATTGAAATAAACGATGTGTCAGCTTCCTTCTTTGATAATTATGAGTATTATGGCCGTGAGATGATGTGATAAGGCCATGAGTCAGGTGACACTGACAAAGAGTGGTTTTTGCATACGCCGTATACGGGGGAAGCTGTTTAATTATTTTGCGCCTATTTGGCATGAGCGATGATTTGATAACATATCGCATGCGAATAATCGTAGATTGAAAGCTAGGGGTGTATTCTGTACATGCAATGTTTATCACATTTACATTCTGAAAATGCATTAATCTTATATTTATTCAAATAAATAAAATTAAAGTGTCTGTTTGTAATTTCAAATGAACGGCTTTTTACTTAGTACATATACGAAAATATATACGTTACTAACAATAAAAATCAATTTTTAAAATGTTTGTCTGTCCGTCTGTCGGTCTGTCTGTCTGTATGTTTGCTCCGGCTAATCTCTGGAACGGCTGGATCAATTTTCACGGGACTTTCACTGGCAGATAACTGATTTAATTTAATAATGTTATAAGGCGTAACTTAAGATACTTTTTATCAAAAAATGTTCAATCATCAAAAAATGTTTAACGCCCAACGAAGTGGGCGCGGGTCAGCCAGTTTTACACTATATTTAAATGCATTGAAATTCCTGTTAGGCCAAGATCGACAGCAAAATATCATCACCTATATTGTATAGTACCTGGGAGATCGAACTTTGCTAAGGAAAAATATATATTACCATCGAACTCCCTTTGTATTGCCGATTTTGGACCAATTCTGAGATGTTATTCACCATTCTGTATTGTTTTCGGAAGTGGGCGACCGGACCTGTTTTGGCCAAAATAAAACTTTGAAAATGGTTTCAATCTTCAATGTTATAATTTCCTCGTAATATTTTGTACACAATCGTTATTTTTTAAGATATACGAATATGTGGCTCCTAGATTGTTTATTGACATGTTGTCTAACATCGAATAGACGAATAATATTTTTAAGCAACATGCCCATCGCTCGTCTAAGTTTAAGGATTACGATCCCAGGGTACCCAAGAAATTATTCTAAAATATTTAGCAACGAATACTATATGATATTTTAGCCTAAAAATGACTTGCTTTCGCTGTGTTACAATTTTGTTACCCGCTACTTTCCGTAACAGTAACGTGGGCTTTCATAATTTGATATTTGAACAACATCAAGTTGTTTTTAGAAATCAAATTCTCCGAAATATCAAATCACATTGTTTTTGTGGGCGGGAGTTTGTTTCCTAATGAAAATTAAATAATTTTGTGAATATTTTGCCATACGTGACATTAATTATGGAAAATACGAGTTACTGCTCAATGTATCACATACATACTTTAAAAGGGGAGCTGAGAAAAAGACAGTTTTATCTTTCTGGAACTTATATCCTCATTTTTTTCCGAACAAAACGGGACTGCACAACACTGCGGCATGCTTGTTTATATGTTTCTACAGTATGGTTTTAATAATAATAAGCCTTATGCTGTCTATGCAGTTATTGGAACCCCGTTCTGGGATAGGCCTCCTCCAGCGTACTCTATGCAGTCCTTTCCTGGGCTTTCCTTCGCCATTATTTTATATATCTATATCTTATATCTATGGACGCTTCACACCACGTCAATTTGGCCCCGTGCTAAGTGTCCGAAGAACTTGTATTACAGGTTCCAGAAAACGGGAAGTATATTTAATACTTTTATAATATACATGCTTATATTTAAGATTTTATTATATTACACACACATTATACACATCCATGACCCAGGAACACAGAAAATTTTTTTGTTCCTTCGGCAGGATTCGAACCCGCGATCCCCGGCTTGAGCACCAACGCGCTGAACCACTGAGCCACAGAGGTCGTCATTATTTTCCTGCGATTGTAATAATTTCGTCGACCCATCTTGGGCGCCCTCTGATTCTCTTGCCACTAGGTCCTATATTTGAGTCTCGCTAAACGTTCTACCCAGCGCCATTTTTGTACTGTGATAGAGCGTACAGTATGGTTATAAGGTATTTAAAATTATAATTATATTAGCTGTCGCAGTTCGTTATTAACTTATTACGTGCGTAATAAGACAGCTATATGCCTCACTCTACAGTGGCGCCCGCTGGCGAGCAAACGGTGGCCCTCATTATACTACCTAAAGCTCTTTTCAGACCACGCTATACGGTATCGCTTATAGCGCGCGATAATGTGAGATGCAGCTATATATTTTACATTTTAATATAAAGCTGTCTTTGTCATTACATGGCATATCAGCTCTACATCGTACATCAGAACTAATCAATGTGAAAACGCTCTTATGCCGACGACATAAAAGCATGCCTCTCCCATTATCGTGTGCTATATGCGATATCGTATAGCGTAATGTGAAAAACGCTTTAATATTATAACCATAATCTATCCCAGTAATGCCTGCTACAGACCACAACGATAAAACTGCACAATTCACAGTGCACACAATCACAGTAGACATATTTAGTATTAGTGCGTGCGCCGTTTCGGGCTAGACCACCCGACTGTATGTATGAAAATGTAGTACTGTATAATACGTCTACTGTGACCAAACTGTGCAGTTTTATCGTTGTGGTGTGTAGCGAGCATAAGTCACTCTGAAAGAAGGAATCCGCATTGCTAAGAATACTTCAAAAATATATTATTGTGATGTTGCATGCTGAGATGTATAATATGAATCACAGTCTTATTTATTTCCTGAAATGTATAGTAGAAGAATTTTTATATTCATAAATAAATTATTATTATTATAGAATATGAACACATCATCATAACTCAAAATAACTTAATCGGGGACATATCAGGAAATGTCTAAGGAGGGTTCTGTAGCTATCAACGAGCAATAGGTTGTCTTTAAATAACTAAAAAGTTATTGTCCGATTTTGCTCTAAATAGTTTTCGTAATTAGGTTTTAGCATGACCCATCAGCATTCAGCATAGAATCTTCTGGAAGAGAAATTTCTATGTTTTATAGTTTAGAACTGCCAGGGTGGACCAATGTATAAACCACTATGGAGGCCGGTTACACGAAAATGGGTGACCATGTGATAATGTCATGTATGAAACCATGGCTTTATATAAAAAACCTATTTGATGATACCCCACATGATGAAAAAATATTTTTCATCCCCACCTCACATGTATGGAGAGACACCTCTAATATTATGTTAAAATATTATTATTTTATGACGCCGAAATTGAAATCCATTTACAATATATAACTATACCCAATTTCATTCAATTAGATTTAAAATTGCAGGAGCTAGAAGGGCGGTCAGACAGACAGACAGAGCGAAACTATAAGGCTATGTTCTCACGAGCGTTTTTAGTGGTCGCGACAGAAAAAACATAACTATAAATAGAAATGTGCGTTAATACAATAGAGCTAAAAATCCTGTAGAGCTGTTAAATTTGAAACTTCACACTTGACACTTCGATTTTCAGCTCTATTGTACTAGCGCAGAGTTCTGTTACAGTACAGTTTTTCCTCGAATCCTGCTCGATTTTCCATCAAGAGCGGCCAAGTTTCAAACATATTATGTGGTTTTATAGTATTTAAAAACTTATTATATAATAAAATATATATGTTATATTTTTAGGACTTGGGAATAAAAAGTTATGAATCTCCGAATATGAGAGAGAGAATTCATGTGCAAAATTCGTACTTATCTGTGGTAATCATTGTCATCATTCTGTATATATGGTTATCATGCTGTAAATTGTCAATTTCAGGCGTAAAATGTCCATCTAGTGGCCCATTATATAGATTTATTTTTATTGGAGTATAAAGTTATTATATTAGGTCATTACATATTAAATTAGCGTTATGTAAAGGAGGAACATAAAGTCGATTTGTTTTAAACATAATATATTTATTTAATTAAAGTATATACCACTGCTATCTATGCAATTTTGCCATCTTATAGGTAGTTCATTGATTCCTTTACTAAAAACCATTCGGACCGGAATCAATGAAATCTTTGAAGACGCTTTGGACTGCCCCATCGGAGTTGAATTTTTTCCCTTGCAAGAAAATTTTTGTTCCTATGTTCATATACTGTCTTACAACAAATATTTTTTGTGTCCGCGGGTTTTAATTAACAGGCAGTAAATGTTTGGCGACTTGCCGGTCTCCTTTTGCAGGTTTATTTGGTGAGTATGCGAATAGGTTGTAAGCTGTTAGTTGACCATTTTTTTTATTTTATTATTATATTATTTGGCATTAAATTATTATTTTTATTAACAGCCCCCGTGGTCTAGTGGTTAGACCTTGGTTCTGGACTCGGAGGTCGTGGATTCCCGCATTGGAACAACAAAAAATGTTGTTCTGATCACCTGATTGTCTGACAGTAAAGATGATCCATGCGTCGGATGGGCATGTACGAAGTCGGACCTGCACCTGATCTCTCGCCAGTCGTGTTGGTTATCCGTCCCCACTGGGTTTCGAGAGTAAAGGAAGAGATAATGCTCTTGTGTACTTCGCACGCACTTGGGCACTATAAAATTACTCCTACTGTACCTGTACGAAGTAACTGGCCTGGTTTCAATTAAACCGGCCACCATTACCGAAATCGGTGTGTTGGCTTTATTATTTATTATTATTATTATTGGTGAAAACGGGACCAATTTGCGATTACCAATTTGGTCCCGGTACAATAAATACCCTTTACATCAAAAAATAATTTTGAAAATCGGTCCACTGACAGCGGAATTATCGTTAAACATACAAAAAATATAATTTAATATATATACCTATACATAAAAATATAATATAATATAATTATATAACAGCCGAATGCACAACCGTCGCCTTTTTTTTTGGAAGTCGCTTGAAACTCCACCAACACCGACTCCCAATGTTTCTTATTAATGTAACAATCTTCGACCCTCAGCTGTCGATAACTCTTCCACACATCTCCCATAGGTTGTAGGTGTATGTGGGAGAATGAGGTGTGGGTGTAGGTGTATGTGGGAGAATGAGGTGTGGGTGTAGGTGTATGTGGGAGAATGAGGTGTGGGTGTAGGTGTATGTGGGAGAATGAGGTGTGGGTGTAGGTGTATGTGGGAGAATGAGGTGTGGGTGTAGGTGTATGTGGGAGAATGAGGTGTGGGTGTAGGTGTATGTGGGAGAATGAGGTGTGGGTGTAGGTGTATGTGGGAGAATGAGGTGTGGGTGTAGGTGTATGTGGGAGAATGATGTGTGGGTGTAGGTGTATGTGGGAGAATGAGGTGTGGGTGTAGGTGTATGTGGGAGAATGAGGTGTGGGTGTAGGTGTATGTGGGAGAATGAGGTGTGGGTGTAGGTGTATGTGGGAGAGTGGGGTGTGGGTGTAGGTGTACGCGTAGGTGTATATGTAGTTGTTGGTAGTTATTTATATATTCCAGTTGATAGTTAGGACAGAACAACGTCTCTTACGCAGTTTAATCTCCCTAAAATATTATTGATATTATACCTAATGTCGTGTGTCGTGGTGTCATGCCCAGTCTTTTATGAAGCTTATATTATGTGTCGACTGTCGAAGGATAATTGGAAAATTAGGCTGATTGTTAAAATCCTAGGATTATTGCAAAGAGCCGGATTATGATTCTGAGATAAAATTTCGCCATCTTCCTAACAATTATCAAGATGTTGTCAATAAACCCAACTGTGGTAGGATAATTGAGAAAAATCTCTGACGTTTTACATTATGTCGTGCACGCTAATTGGGGAGTCTAAAATCTATAGAATACCTTGCTGATCTTTTACCAAACAAATAAAGGTGCTCTAAACACACTCTTTGCAAAAGCCAGTCAGTACTCAAGTTTCTCATATCCCTAGTACAGTCGGGTTTTTAGCGAATATCCTGTACATTGTTACTCGTATGAGATGGCGTAATTTTATCTCAGAACCAAATAATCCGGCTCTTTTCAATAATCCTAAGATTTTCGCGAAGATCCTAATTTTCCAATTATCCTACGACACGTACAACTCACGAGGATTGTTGTTAGCACCACAGGCCACACGTGAAGCTGCTGCTGCTGCTTAAATAAATATGTAATAAACCTACTAGGTACTAGTAACTAATTACCTGCGACTGTGAAGTCGGAAATGGAGCAAGGCCAGGTGCAATTACCAGTCAGTCGCCAGGCGCTAGGTATCCCCGATACCTTCCTGTTTTGATTTGCCGGTGCTAATTGTCGACAGTAATATAATGAGTAGGTTGGTGTAGTTATAGAGGTTAGTTTAGTCAACAACGTCACACATTCACATCCCCGCCAAGGTATCATCATCAGGTAGGTGTTGGTTCGACACCAATAATTGTCAATTTTTCTTTCTCATTCCATATCACATATTATTATTTATTTCGTATATAACAAGCAAAAGAAGGTTAAAAAACTTGAAACTTAACAGTTAATGTGTAAGATCTAATTTTGACCACAGGGCGACCTAGTCATATAAAAATAAGATATTGTATGTCAGAAGTGTGCATCAAGCCCGCCCAGCAACACAATTTCTGGTCGTTGTATTTCTGCATCACGCACTTTGCAACAGTGTTGCCAACGTAGTAGTTTTACCACTAAATTTGGTAGTTTTTTACCCTCTTTAGGAGACATTTAGTTGTTAGAAGTATTAGCAACCACTAGCCGTTTTCAGTCTCGCCGGTGATGCCACATCCGGATCTGTAGGTATATTTTACATTTACTCTTTTTAACTATTGGTATTACTTTGGTTTCATTGTTAATTAATTATCAATTAACTGAGAATTATAAATTATATTATTGTCATACAAATACATTAGCATTTAGTCATACAATTTATAATATAAGTATAAATAAACAAATATTACAAATAAACACCTATCGATTGTTAACTGTTAACATAAGAATTAAGTACACTTTTGTAATTTAAATTTATTTAGTTAATTTATATTTTTGTAAAACCGGATGTAAAGTATTTATTCTGACTAACCCTAATGACTTTCAAGTTATATTAAAGGGCGGAAATTTCTGTCGCCATTATTACTTCTTCAAAATTGTCGTAAGGCGGGCAAATTGCAACAGTGGAATAAGTGATTTTATTTACGTTCCTCACAGAAGATTTTTTAGTAGGAAACAGCCTCCAGCCACCAGACCAGATCTTATGCAAAATGGCCTATATTAGTCACAATAAACAAAAAAAATTATACCTACCGCTCGGATTTTTTTAAAGTGGCTGTTAATCCTCTATAAATTGTAGGTACGAAAGTTTTGCCACAAACCATATTTTTTAAACGGTAAAATTACTAAATTTACGACTCAATGAAACCGAAAATATGGTGGTTTTTTATCTCTTTTAGTAGGAAATGCCGCGAGATTTGTAGTTTCGCCAAAGCAAAGTTGGCAACACTACACTGCAATCATTTCGGCACGAGCGGTTCAAGGACTTGCATCTCAAACGAATATGATTAATGTAGTTCACATTTGAAAGTAATATGTACTTCAATTTTGTTGCACGAGGAAATTAGCTTGTTTGTATAAGCATAATTATTAACCAGAGACTATGATAGTTTCGTCAGAGTGCTAAGTGTGAGTTTTTCTTTTCGCATTCAATCGTGAGCGCGTTTGGCGTTTACTAGGGATTTGTATGTGATGTATTGTAATGTACAGCGCCACCTAGTTGTAAACGCGACAACTAGGTCAAATCATTAGCACTCAGAATGCAATAGATACTTACTTGAAACACTTAACAAACAAACATTTGATTTGAATTTGATTGTTTTGACTTTATTATACAGTACATTCAAATATTATTTTTTACTCCTATTAAAAGAGCGATTTCATATAAAAAAAATTAAAAACTTTCTATTCAAAATAAAAAACTAGGTTTTGTTTTCTGAACATTATACAAAGAGAGAGAAAAAAAAAAGATTACAATTACCACCGCGCACCGGTTCGGAACCCTAACCCAGAGTCCCATAGTCAGACACAGTGCATACATTTTCTTCACATAAAAATTTGGTTTCATTTAATACGACTGGCATTGATACGTAAATACCACCTGTATGAGGGCCGGGTGCTCATGATAGTGTAGTTCTGCTGATGAATCTTAAGTCCGTCAGCGGACCTACTATCTACACCTACTTTGTAACCCCAGTCTCGGCGAAAGGCCTAGAAAGAATTGTATTTATTTACCTTTTTCTATAGACGCATATATATATATAGTCGAGGCAAAAAGTGTCTACACCTAAATGGGGACATGGGGTTATTTACTGTTTGGAGCCACTTAGGTTTAACATTTTTGACATTTGCTTACCGCAATTTAATCTGCCTATTCTGCAGTCTTCTGAAATCAAGATGGCGTAACTTTTTCTTGTATGAAGATACTTCGTACAAGGAAATGTTACGCCATTTTCTGTCAAATGTACGTCATAGCTCATCCTTAGCGTCTTGATTTCAATTTGTTTGTAGCAGGTAAACATTCTTTGAATTGATCCAGACTCAAAGATATCTAGTTACCCGTACTTACGACTGATGAACTAAATGTTTGCAATAGTTGTGATAAAGCAACACTTGTAATTTCCGAGGCACGCGCTGAGCGCCTGGGCCCTGGCGCCATCTTGACATAAATTGGATTACTACTCATATTGTCATGATTATTCATATAAAATACGATGAGTTATCTCATGTATGTTGAGTATTGATAATAATAATGTAACTTCTCATAAACTTGTGTGATTTTACAGTGAGGTAGTTACTATATAATCTAGTACTAATATAATCTACATCTTCTTTCATCATCTTTACATATTTTAATAAACGGCCCGCGCGTTATGTAGCGATTTGCATGCAAAATAACCGCACTGTAGACAGCGACTGTAGCCGACCGCGTGAAATTAAAGCCTCGACTGCATACAGTTGATATTGACTTCACACGACTGCAGTCAACCGCGTGAAGTTGAATTTACGACTGCATGAAGTTAATATTGGCTTCACACGACTGCAGCCGTTCGCGTGAAGTTGAAGTCAAGACTGCATGAAGTTAATATTGACTTCACACGACTGCAGCCGATCGCGTGAAGTTGAAGTCAAGACTGCATGAAGTTAATATTGACTTCACACGACTGCAGCCGGCCGCGTAAAGTTGAAGTCAAGACTGCATGAATTTAATATTGACTTCACGTGACTGCAGTCGGTCGCGTGAAGTTGAAGTCAAGACTGCATGAAGTTCATATTGGCTTCACACGACTGCAGCCGATCGCGTGAAGTGGAAGTCAAGACTGCATGAAGTTAATATTGACTTCACACGACTGCAGCCGGCCGCGTAAAGTTGAAGTCAAGACTGCATGAATTTAATATTGACTTCACGTGACTGCAGTCGGTCGCGTGAAGTTGAAGTCAAGACTGCATGAATTTAATATTGACTTCACGCAACTGCAGCCGGCCGCTTGAAGTTGATATCATGACACATAGTCGAACGTACAGCTGCGTGCAGTTGAATATATCGACTAAGATGTAGTCCGTCTGATGGCAGCCGCCAGCCGGCTCCTAAGCTTTGGGAGTTGTTTAATTAGTTTCTCATCACATCTCATAAAACTGTACTGAGAATTTTTACTTCACGTATTAGTATAATAATGATGTTTGTTTGGGCTTTGCCAAAAAAAATAGAATTTTCAAATTCATTAAAGAATTTTATTTTTTATTTTAGCGAACGGTCAACAACATTACATTGTGCACCGGTTGTGTTTACGATACCATAAACCGTTTACTGTCTGTACATATTTATTTCGTCATTATATTCCATCCGCCTCAATATTTTTAGTGTTATTGCAAATTGTAAAGTACCTACCTATTTATTGAAAAGACACGACTAGCGCTCAAAAGTAATTTCGGATATTGCATCTTGCAAATAGGTTATAATATTAATTTTTAATTGAAATACGTTTATTGGCTTTATAGTAACTGTGTTCGTTCTCATTCTATGACAAATTCACATTGAATTTTGCTTTAAATGAACTCACACTTATAATTATTTAACGTGGGGTCTTTATACAGTACAACAACGCAACGACAAGAAGCCACATACTACCTTCTTTTAATACACCAACATCAAGTTATTATAATTTGATCACTAATAGTTATATTTTCATTAATATTACCTATTTATCTCGTGTTCAAAAAATATCTTAAGGCAAATCTTTTGACTCGTTGTAAATTTCAATTTGGCAATCTTCCACACACGCATTTGTCAGTTCACATGACTGATGATGACACATGAATGCGCTGTGCATTGCGGTGCAGTTTGTCATTCGAACTCATACAACGAAACGTGTTACTTCTTACTTGTGTAATGAATAAAGTTAAATTCTGATGGCCTATCTTAAAAATGCAGCGCTGCGTCGCGTATTGTTTTGTCACAGTGTGAAATTTGAATTGATCCTCAGCTTGGTAACGCACGCTATTTTTCTATTCATTTTTTTTTAAATTGTTTGACTCATGTTAGTAGTATTTGTGATTCAGTTTGGGAATGGGTAATGGCCGTGACCCTGGCTTGTTATTCATGGCATCGGAGCAGGGACTGGAAGGCCGGGGTATTACAATTTATAATGTACTAGCTGATCCCGACAGACGCGACGTTGTTCTGTGTTATTAAGTAATAATAAATATTAAAAAATTTGTCAAAAAAAAATATTTTAGGGGTTGGTAACCCTTATCATTTATGGGTTGAAAAAAAAAAAGATCCACCTACATCTTTTCTAGAACAATTATAATAAATTTAGTTTTTAATTACTTATACATGAAATGTGTGCTATGGATGGCCATAGCACCAGAACGCCTATCCGAGTAATTTTTACAAGATAAGACACAATGCTTCATTTTCATTTTATTTATTTTTCTTAGAAACTCGAAAAGTTACCGATATCACAGCGTTGTGCACAGTACGAACAGAGACAGTACGCTGATTTAGGCCACGCCCATTGTGATGATGTTAGGACCGAGTTGAAACCTCAGTGCACAGTGCTTATGCCGAATCCTCTCTATAATTGCTCCGTAACTGCGATAGGGCATGCAATACCGAATCTCGGAATCTCGTACCATCGGAATCTCGGAGCGTTTGGTCCGATATTACGATATCATGCAATAACTATATTCGTGAGTCTAAAGCTGCAGAGCACCCAATCGAGCCCCTAGCCCCCCAAAATATCCAAAATACAAGTCGTTTATGTCCCTCACTCTTATTTTGGCAGATCTTTCTTTAATAATAGTTGTAAGAAATTTGATTAATAGTAATAATATTGTAAGTAACACAGGGGATAAATTAGACTTTTATGTTGAATGTAATTTTGTGACTTTTTTAAACAATTTAAGGACGTGAATTTCAAACGCGTGTTAATACGTGCAGGTCATATCCGAGCCCTGACGTCACTACGCGACCCAAGTGGATCTATTGTGACTCCTTATGTTTTTATAATATAAATGAATACTTTACGCACAAAAATAGTTATTAAGGTGTAAAATTTAATTATTTAATTATAATATTATGCAGGTTATAACATTAGAATTAAGAGACGATGAATAAATAATTTGTTTAATGTGTAATGTGTTATTGATTTTAAACCTATTGATTATTATATTATGTTATAATTATTATTTGACTGAAACTTCGACATTGAAAACAATAATTAGGAATTGGTAAATCTAATCTTCATATTATTATTATTATTATTATTTTCAAGTATTAGTTTTAATCAATTGCATGTTTTTAAAAATGTCACACACCATTGTGGTGACATTTTTAAATATGGTAGAATGTACAGATCCTTTGTAATGTTTAAATATTATCCTTTGTACTGCATTCTTGTGAATAAATAAATAAATTATTATTATTATTATTATTATAATTCACGTTATAGTACCGTCCACAGCTCTATGGTGCTCGTAAACTGAACGATTTGGCTGGGATTGGTGCTGCAAATTTCCTCTGTGTATTCATGCTGCCCAAGGTACCTGTTTCTATTCTGTTTAAGTGCTGGACAGTCAAAGAGGCGTCTCATTCTTTTCCTCGCAGAATATTGCAAGTCGTTGTATCACCAACGTCTATTTTGTTGAGGTGTTTGTGGAGCTTGCAGTTCACAGACTGGTTCTGGGTCGGACTTTCGGCCCCCAGCCTAGCCAGCTCATCCGCTGTTTCATTGCCGGGGATGTTGCTGTGGCCTGGAACTCATACCAGACGAATACTGTTGTCACGTCCTAGCGTGTTTATCGTCTCAACTCTCATCTCTCGTCTTAAACTAATTGAGATTAAATTTCTACTGCAGTCAATGCTTTCAACGCAGCCTGACTGTCAGAGAAGATTAGGATGTTTTTATGGACTAGGGCCATTTCTAGACTCTCTAGTGAACAACCAATAATTGAGAAGATCTCAGCCTGAAATATGGTTGCAAATTGTCCTAAACAAGCATATTTGCCTGTATGTGACATGTCTCCGTAGAAGCGCCCGAAAAAAAAGCTTAAAACGTTAAGATGCGTTTAGGTGGATCGAACAACGCGTTACGTAACATTATCTTTTTCTACTTAAATAAAAAGAAAGTAATTTGGTCGGTTTATTTCTTGAAATGATTTTTTTGATAAATTTGTCACTTGGGTGTTACGTAAAGTTTCAAAGGAACTTAAAAGGAAGGAAGGGCGGGGGTTGGTGTACAGAAGAATGTTAGTGTGCGTTACACAGGGGGGAAAATCTAAAATCTTCGAAAATTTAGGTTAAATAATAATAATAAATTTACGTTACGTAAATGTGCGTTACGTAATACTTGAATGCTCCCTTTCTAAGTAGTTCGGTTTTATTTATATTCGAAAAATTTAATTTAACAGCGCCACTGGAGCCTCATGGGTAATTAATCAATTTTTTTGTTACTTATCGTGAAAAATTTGTGCATGATACGAGTTTTATTTTTTATTTTTGTAGGATCTTGTTAAAAAACATAAAGTAATATAAAAATAAAACATAAAAAAATAAGTAAAGTGTATAAATGTGAAATAATAATTAAATATGTTGATTTTGAAATCTTAGTTACATAAATTAGTTAATTTTGTCTAGAAAACTAAAATTTCAAGTTATAATACTAATTAGTTAAGTAACAAATTTATATAATTTGATTTTCAAATATGTATGTTATCATTGGCAATCCACATTTATTAAATGTTTTGTTCAATTCCGATATTGACATCCAATATCGAAACTCAATATCGGAATTGAAAACCGTCCGATATTGCATGCCCTAGCCCTAGGCGTCCCATACAATAATTGAGATGACTTCATTGATGACATGACTTGATATATTGAGGCATTGCTACTTGGTAAATGTAAAAAATATTTTACAATATAGTTTTCACGAGACCTGCGAAATGTTGTATTTGTATACAACATTCTCTGTACCTTTGAAAATATTGACTTTTGATATACTGTTTCTTCTGAGAAGTTACTCATATTTAGGAGTACTATTCATTTGTGCAATAAAAAAATTCAGTTATCTAGCCTATTCAGTACCTACTATTTGTATTGTAAATTGATCTGTCGCACGGTCGCGGCGTCACTGTCGCTGTAGGCGCTCGCTTTGAAAGTCTACCTTTAAGAAGTTTCCTCAGTTGGGGATATTAGCTTTAGCGTCAGTTCACAGCGTGACGCGACGCGACGCGGCGCTATATTTAAAAGATAGCGATTCAGATTTGAACTTTATTCATTACGAGAGCAAGAGTTCGAATTTCGAGCTGCGTTGCGCGGCGACGCTTTTGCTATGAAATGCTATCGCAAAAAGATATCTTCCTAAGCTAAAAGTTTAATTTTGAACTTTATTTACTACGTCACGTCGCGTCTCGTTTCGTGCGAGCTGACCCTTACCAGATGGATTTTTAGGCTTTAGGCTATCGTATTGCAGCCATAGTATTTAATAGTTTGTTGGCACCTAATAGTCTAAAACGAACCAATCGTTACCGTGGTATAATTATGGCATCGGCCTAAAACCATTTGCCAGTGTCAAGTTAAAAGGGCGGGAAATAGAACTTTCGTTTCAATTTTCAACACCGTATTCCTATATCGTCAAGTCTAAAGTCTAGTCAAAGTCCAAATAAATAGTCATTACAGTCAATGAGTCATGTCAGTCGATTCAGTAGAAGCTTTACTAAAAGTTCCTAGGTAGTTTTGGCGGGAACAAAATAGCACGTTTTTTTTAGTTGTACCACTAGCCCACACGTCTTGTGCACGTTAACGAACATTTAATGGTTAATATTCTACCAATATTACACATTAAGAACCGAATTAACACAAATTTATGGAATATATACAAATATCACAACGTCGCCAATTGAATTCCCCGGCAAAACTCCGTCCATAGATATTATTATATCAATTGTATCTGACAATCGCATGAACTAATAATGCATTACCATGTTTAATGGTTTTTGTTTCATTGGTTAATGTTACATTGCCGAATACTTACCATAGCTAGGTATTACAAGTTTAACCATGTTCGCCGAAATTTGGTCAGCGAGCTAACCAGCTCGTGTGGACTGCGCAGACACGAGGCTTACCACGAGGCAGGTTTTATATTCTGAGGTCCTTAAAAGTGTAGGTACGGGATAGCGTAGAAGAGAAAGAATTATAATATTTGATTTCATTTGTCCGTACCCAAAGGGTAAAAACAGGTCCCTGTTTATGAGACTTCTCTGTCTGTTTTTCTATCCTGTCCTGTATCTCTTCTGTCCGTATTTCCGTCCGTCAGTAACCAAGCTGTATCTATGTAGGTATTTTTGTTGTCGTTTTAACAATAAAATGTACGAAAAACAGAACGAAATAAATATTTAAGGGGGCTCCCATACAACAAACGTGATATTTTGCCGTTTTGTTCTGTACAAATTTACAAACCTCTAGTGTGCGGGTCCGACTCATCATGTCACGCAGCAAAAAGCTAAGTTTTTTCAGTAAGTCGACTTTTTGAATGATTCGGTATCGCGCTAACGTTTTGACAGATAGTTGGAACGCAGCCGCACCGCTGCCCAAGCGCAAACGCTGTCAAAACAAAAAGTTGAAACGATGCTAATTTTTCTCACACGTTTCTGAAACGTTTCTTGTTTTGATGTGTTAATTGTTGGGAATATGAGGTAAAAATGACTTGTAAAATGAAATAGAAATAAAAGTAAAATTGAGTTACGATTGGAAAGATAGTGCGATACTGAAATTTTTTCAGCCGCGCCGGAATCGAACCGAAACTGAATCAAAACTAAAGCAGAGTTGAACCTGAATTCAAAATCGTGATTGCCCTTCAGAATACCCCGCAAGCTCTGGGATACAAATCAAACAGCCTTTCATTTGCCACTAGCGATCAAATTATAAGCTTTGGAAAAAGTATTTTTAGAACCTCTACCCGTAATGGACCAATCAATGAAGCAAACACACTTCATTGTGGATATGATCTGAAATGTGTTGGATTTGTGACATTTGTGACCCTTGTGTGACGCAGGTGGGCCAATGACCGAGCAAACAAACGTCACAGCGTCACAGGTGTGGTCAAAATGTTTCACCTTATGGTTTGTGTTCTTCTTGCTGCGAGCCCTTTGCCCAAAGAAAAAAAAACCTGTTCCAGATTCAAATCTGTTTATATCACTTTTAATGCTAAATTACTAAAGTAACGCGTCGCCACACAGTTTATGTTTTGCAACAGATGAATTAGTGTACATAATGATTTCGATGTTTCATATCTATCAGGCGTGCACGACGGACTACATTATTTGCTTTGTCTTTAGATTTTAATTAACGTTTTGATTGCAATAAGTGCTTAGTGCAATATATTCTGCATGGCCACGAGTATTTGTTCTAATGAAATAGACCAGGAAACGAGCAGAGCAGTTACACTTGTAACTCCTCTGGTATTGCGCACTTGCGTTCCTGGTGCTTAAAATCCCCAACCCCCCTTGGATCTCTGGCTCTGGTAACCTCACTCGCTCGACGAAACAATCGAAAAATCTCGCGTCTTAATAGTACGGGAAGAAAGGGATTGATCCTGGGAGACTTGGTACACTCAATTTACAGAGTATGAGCTACAGTAGAGCTGTATGGGCAATGGTCAATATTACAAAACATAACCATACAAAACCGTAACTTGCACAGAACCGTACCAGTTTAACGGCTGCTATGTCTTTTTTTAAATGTTAAACGATAAATTATTTTTGTTGCAATCAATTTTTGTTCTTTTAAGATTTTATTCTGAACGTACTTTACTTTAAAAATTGAACGAATATAAAAAGAGTGCATATCTTCCGCTTCTTTCATTAAATTTAAAAAAAATACGTGTTTATCTCAACTGACTTGTATGATTATAACTTATAAGTAAGTAAGCTATATACAAATTACTATGTATAAATTAATACCTGTTAAAACTACTCCCGGGTACATAACATGGAACAGTTTATTCGGGGACACTTGTTACGGTTTCCTGTGTTTAGTTACATAAGTAGGTAAATATGTATTTTTAACACGCTTTTATTAGCTCGGGTTGTATGTATCTGTGTATGTAACGGAATCTTTGAGCTTAATTTTCACCGGTTTCTAGACGTCTGATCAACTTGAAACTTTGCACACGTCTTATGGGCCGATGACAATGCAATAACCCGATAAAAATTTTCTAAGCGTGTTTTTTTAAACTATTATATTATTTTCCCTGATATTTTGTTGGTTGGCAATTTTTTTTCTTATATGAATCAAGTGTACACAGTTTTCCGTATAGTGGTACAATTCTTTTTTGAATAAAACATTCACTCTGAAAACTTAAGATTTAATTTTCTCTGTTCTTTGTACAAAATATATGGGTAATGGGAATGGATGGGGATTTCCTTTCGCTTTCCATACCACAAACAATAATAATTATATAGTTCAGTAACAGTTCATTCACAGTTCATTCATTATGCGTTATGCAACTATGTGTATAAACATAGGGTGTACGTCATACGTTCATATATCAATGTCGATATCGATGAAATGGAACCTGCGTTTGATACTAATTTCTTTACGAGTAATAATTATAAGATAATAGTCTACCTTAATTTGTAATATATGATCTACATTAATTGAAACATTTATTTAAGTCATAGTTTATTATGAAATAAATTTACTTAAAATTTTAATATGAATTGAAAATCTATGTCGAATTTTCACATGATGACTCTTGAATTGGCGTTTAGTTATAGAAATTTTAGTGTGCAATTAAATCTTTAAAAATTGTATGTATGATGCATATAATATAAATATATCCCACGTAATTTAATAACGTGAGCCGTGAACTGTGCGTGCTCGTACATGTGAATAGTGAGTATAATTGAATAATTTCAGTCGGGGACGTTTGGATTTACATAAAAAAATTAAGTCAGTATTTATCTGCCGGGCTGATATATGTCGTTGTTTTATTTTGAATGAAACTGTAATGTAATTGTGTGTAATGTAATTCCGTTACTCGCGTCACTGGAACGAGTGTCACCTTTCATTTTCATAGAGTAAAATTTTGAAGAACGAATAAGTTACGATTAGGGTTTAATATCTTTAAAATAGACAGAATGAACATCACCTTCAGAACATGAATATGCAAAACGGGTAATATTACCAAAAACTTAAAATAAGTATTGTTGAGGTTTTTAATCATTATTGTTGATTTGTTACTAAACTATATTATACTAGCTGTTTCCCGCGGCTCCGCCCGCGTAAATACAGTATCCCTCGGGAACACTACTTTTTCGGGATAAAAAGTAGCCTATGTTTAAATCAGAGTCTAAACTACTGCCATACCGAATTTCATCGAAATCCGTTCAGTAGTTTTTGCGTGAAAGAGTAACAAACATCCACGCTTCCACATTTATAATATTAGTAAGGAAGTAAGGATTATTTTAAATATTACTATTTACTACATTGTCGGTATTATTTTAACTAAACTATATTATATTATTTTAAATATTATTCTTTACTACATTGTCGGTATTATTTTAAAACCTTTAGAATCAGAGACAGAATATCGATTTATCGATGTTGTTCACCAATATATTTTCTTATCCCTAACTACACATAGCAAGGGTTCAACAATGCCCCATAGGAAAGAAAGAAAAGAAACTTATTCATTTATCCACAACTATTATAAATGTGAAAGTTTGTGAGGATGGATGTATGGATGGATGGATGGATGTTTGTTCCTGTCTCTCGCAAAAACTACTTAACGGATTTTGATGATGTTAGTAGTTTAGGCTCTGGATTAAAATATAGGCTACATTTTATTCTGTAAAATCCCACGGGAACACTGTACGTTCCCGTTACTGCATTTACGCGGGCGGAGCCGCGGGCGCGAGCTAGTTTGACGATCTCTGTGGCGTGGCTGGTGACGGCTCAGTGGTTGAGCGTGTTGGTACTCAAGTCGGGGGTCGCGGGTTTGAATCCCGCCGACGGAACAATAAAAGTTTTTCCGTGTTCCTGGGTCATGGATGTGTAGTCAATGTGTGTATAATATAATAATAATCTTAAAAATGTGTATAATATAAAAAAAGTATTAAATATATTTCCGTTATCTGGTACCCGTAACACAAGTTCTTCGAAAACTTACCACAGGACCAGATTGACGTGGTGTGAAGCGTCCATAGATATTATATAGATTATATAGTTTATATAATAATTGTAGGTCTTCTCATCGATATATCGATATCTACCAAATATTTATCATCACTAAGTGTAACTTCCTGGCAGGGGTTCAACAATGCCCTGTGTAACTGCAACCCGCCTGCGACCAGGTTCCGGCGACCTATTTATACTCGCGGGAATTGGTGCAATGTTAAAGATCTGTGTGATTGATCACTCAGTTTACTGTAATAATAATAATTACCTGAGTAACCGGAGCTTTGCTCGGAGTTCTGATTTAAAAAGAATCACAAAAAAATTTATCTGACCGGGATTCGAACCCGCCACATTCCAAATTTTCGAACAAAGCAAAGTCCATACGCATAACAAACTGCCAATCGGACTGACGTCTGACGTCTGATATTCTCGGGATTAAAACATAGGCTACTTTTTATCCCGATAAAGTTTGAACAATATCAATTTCAGAGATTGCAAGAAGCGAATAGCAAGCACTACAATAAAGGTTTTTAAATTTATGACATCTGACAGCTTTTTGACGCACCTACGACCGTCGTGCTACCAACGCGCCGCCTGACAGAAAATGAATCGAAAATTCTTATTGACCGTTTCTGATACCGCTTACACCACCAGATGACGCATTGTGTGCATTGGGTCTGCCCTCTAATGGCATAAAAAATATCAAACACCCTGCGTGAAAAAGTAACAAACATCCATCATACATCCATCCTCACAAACTTTCACATTTATAATAGTAGTAGGATAATGCCCAAGTAAGTGCCCATAAAACATAATAAATCCACAATACCATTTCTACGAAGTCACCAATACACGTGAGGGCGATTTGACGTCAGTACATCAGGATTGCAGTGAGCTCATACGCCAATACCCGTATCTGGCTAATGAGCCAGATACGGGTTATGGTTAAATGGTTAAATAATGATTTAACCATAAGTAGTTTAATGCATAATATAATTTGCAGAACATAATTTTCCAAGGCATTAATTGATCTTCAATAGTCACGGTAATATGGCGTAATTAAATTATTTAATAATAATATTACAGCGTAACTCACCTTATTTTCCCAAATACTTAGGACTGTTCGCGCGTTAGCGCCGCACATATGCGAGATCCCATACGAGCGCGCCCGACGGAGCTCTTTTGTCCCACTCACACGCACGGGAATGTTCGCGGCGATACCCGACGCAAAACCACTACGCCTACAACCCTACTCGTGGACACTCACATTTTAATTGGCCTTTTATATAGAATTATTTTAAAGTTGTAAAAACCTGAATATAATCAGACTAAAGTTTTCAGAATTTTATTTATCTCTTATGTACTATCGTACAAGGACTACTACCGACTAAATGGCCGAAAAGAAACTTCTAAACGAGTAACAAAATGTACACCAAGGGAAATATAATAATATTACCAACTTTTGGCCGCGGCTCCACCCGCGTGAATACAGTATCCCACGGGAACACTACTTTTTTGGGATAAGGAGTAGCCTATGTATTAATACAGAGCTTAAACTACTACGGTACTACCATACCAAATTTCATGAATATCAATTCAGTAGTTTTCGCGTCAAAGAGTAAAAAACATCGATCCATCCAACCATCCATCCCGACAAATACTCAACACATTTATAATACTAATAGGATTCTTTACAAAGTGAAAATTCACATTGGGCCATCTTACATCAGCTTATTCCTTCCTCCTTCGTTTAGCAAAATTTATCGCTTCTAGATTTCAGAACGATTTATTTCTAAGGCTGATCTATATATATTTCCAGACTGTATTGCGGAAGGCCCTTGAGCGCGATTCACAGAGTGCAGCTGCAGCAGATGTAACACCATTAAGATATCTCACACCGCACTTATTCTGGGAGTATAAGGAAAAACTTATAATCACGGTATTCAAAAATGAAAAACTCATTGGAAAAAGTATAATTTTAAAGATGATCTTTCTAACAATGAGACGTAGCGGCTGATGTGAAACATCAAAAATGTAGGATGTTTTACATCAAAATAAGAGTGCTTATTGTTTATATAGACAATAAATCTATATTTAAATAAGAATAACCTAACCACGAGTATGTCAGGACATGTCTAAGGAGGGTTCCGTAACTATCAACGCTCAGTTTATTTGAATTACTTCAAAAGTTATTGTCCGATTTCACTCAATATAATTTTCCTAAAGAGTTTTTAGTATGATCTATTTACCATGTGAACTTACAAGTTTCTATCTCCTAAATTTGTATGCGTATGTACATGTATGGGGAGCCAATCCTAAAATGTAAAATGATTATTATTTTATGATGCCGGAACCGAGAACTATACACAATCTTTAAATTTACCAAATTTTATCGATTTATATTAATAATTACAGAAGCTAGAAGCGCGCAAAGACAGACATACAGACATATGGATAGACAGACGGTAAAATGACGACGACGATGACGACGATTGATGAAAAAAATATTTAAAAAAAGTAAAAGGACGGGAAAAAGTATGGCGTTACGAAGTTCGCCGGGTCAGCTAGTTAGTAATATTTTAATATCATTTGGTTCAAACCTACTGTTGTTTTGCAATTTTTACACCGTTGAGCCTATAATATATTTTTGTATAATGTATTAAATTATTATGTATAGGCCACCCGAGACTCCAGAGCCGGCACCTATCTGGCCCAAAGAGTGAGTATCGCAATCCAGCGGGGAAACTCTTTGAGCCTTCGAGGTACTCTGCCCGGTGGGGACAACCTGGGATATATATTTTTATTGTAGCTTTTTAAGTTTTTCTAGTATTAATTTTCTTTTTAGTACTTTTATAGTTTTTAAATATTTTAAGTACCTTAAATACCTTGTATATTATTATTATTCGGAGATATTGTAGCAAGATTTTAATAAATTTCTGCTAAAAACTTACATTACTATACGTTAAAATTATATTATAAAAGGTGTAAAGCGATTTAATTTCAGTAATAAGTACACCTGGAATCATCGAAACACTCTACCAACGTAGGGATGTGATTGATATTTTATCGATTTAGGGATTGAAACATTCTGCTTTATGATAATCGATATTTAATTGCGCATAAAATTTTATATAAAATGTATCAGCGACTGCCTTGCGAAATTATTTGAAACATCCAACAAGTATAACAATATGATGTATAAGTTGAAGTCTTAACAGAGTTCAGTTGCGAAGGTCGGCTTTGTTGAATTCAAGTAGCTACGCAGCAGGACATCTATATAACGTATTATTTGAGGATCTATATTACACTTTATGTTTCATATATTATAATATACTTTAGGAAACACTAAAACGTAGTAAAACTTGATTTTTTTATCTAAAGTTATCGTTTGTTCACGAATATTTTGCAGCCGCTCTAATGAAAATTTGAAGTTGGCGTAGGCGACGAAATAAAGAAGTTTTTTGTTATTTAATAGTCAATACAGCTACATGAAGCGCGTATTCCACCCCGCTAATTTCAGATATTTTAATTAGGATCCTAAAAATAAAACTAATTAGAATTTACAGGACTAATACACAGAACTTTATGTTTTTTTTTTTACTTTAATAGGTATTTTACATTATTTTTATAAATTACACGACTGGTTTCGACAAACACCTAATGATGAATTAAAGTGGAAAAAGTGCAAGAAGTTCTGTGTATTACAACTGTGAAACCTGAATTTCCACTAGGAACCTGTAGGTTACCTGTACAATCAATAACATATAATTAGAATTTAGTCAGTCAGAAGCTACACTTCTTTTATCGATAAGTTTTATCGACAATACGCACATTACTATCAATCAGCAGCACTCAACAGCGAGGCTGCGGCGCGAGGTAACAGATATTTCAGTGCATCGAGATTATACGACTATCGATATAATATATCTACTGAAACTTATTATTATAATGCATAGTATGAGCTTTGAGGCCGATGCAATTTAGATTATCCAACTTAGAATTATGATTTTAATCACATCATGATAAAGGAGGTCATAATTTTTATTACTATTAAATTAGCATTTCCTGTGCTGGCATTCTTCATCCTGTTATCTCTATAAAGCAGCGGACCTGCATTTGATTCTCATTAGGATAGGTTCACATGTGGGATTTTTAAAAAGTTTTCTTAACATCCGCCAATGTCTTAATAACTTAAGATTCATTAAGTCTGTTATTATTCACATGCAATATGTTAAGTGGATAAAGCTTTATACTCGTATCTATATTCTGCGGCTAAGCTACGCCAAACCTTGTACAAAATATAAAATTAAAAAAAATATTAAATATTTTCCCCAAAACTACTCAAGATTTTACATCATGCTGTATAAAAATTCGTGTAAGTGTTAGGTACAGACAACTATTTACACGAATCACCGTTTGTGAATAAACTGAAAGTTTAGATGCTGTAATGCGGCTGGTCGCTGTTTAGTTAAGGCAATACAAAATATACAGCATTGACATAATTTTCAGTAATGGCGCACAAACACATCTCATGCTAGTGGATATACGAGAAGACAAGTTCTTAGCTACATAGATTAAATTATTGAAAATCTAGTTCTCCCGACACACGTATTGGGACATACTTACATATTTCGTAGAATGCTGACTTGGTAAACTTTGGAAGGCGACGTGGTGTCGGACCACGCCAGTTGCGCAGCGCAGCAGGGAAGTAGGGAATATGCGAACACAAACTTGTAATTCAGTTAGTGAACAGAGACATTATAGAGACTTGAATCTTTTCTATCCCCGTGTGCGCATTTACACGTAGACAGTTGACCAGTGCCTGGACTGGAGGCATAACTATCACAGGTTCATAATCTCAAAACACGTAAAAAATCTCCAGTTCATAGCTAAGATATTAGAACTTCTATCTTAGCTATGAGCTGGAGTTTTTTTTTAACGGGCATTGCTCCCATCACACATCCCCACCGCTGCAACGCCTGTGAGCCAGGATCGACAGCGGCAACCAACCACAAAAACCCTTTGAAGTGATCACAGGGGTGCCCGAGGGACATGCTAAATCTGTCTTGGCACCCGCAACCAAATTAGTCCGAAGAAAGGATGGAGGAGTATGAAGAATTATGTTATTAAGTTAATATGAACTAAATAAATATATAAATATATAAATAACTACACTACGCTTGTTGGTTGTAACAACCTACACCAACATCTACTCCTACATGGGAAAATTCAATCGTCATTTTTAGTATTTTCCTCGCAATTTTTCCATTATTACTCACCGTAAACCTTCCCTGTACATCCACAATTATTTCAAGACCAAAGTTAGGCAAATCGGTCCAGCCGTTCTCGAGTTTTAGCAAGATAGCAATATTAGAGACATTTAAATTGCAATCAATTTTATACCCGACTACGGCGAAGCCGGGAGGGTAATGATTTTGGCAATCTATGTATATTACATACATACATATGTATGTATGCTACTATGTATGTTTGTTCCACCAATCGTCCGATTTTAATAAATAAGGTGTCAATAGATTAATAATAATATAATAGCCCGGGTAACGTAGGCTGTATAATTTACGTAGTCGGGATATAGTTTTTATAAAAATTGTACTCATTATTATATTATAAGAGAAGATCCTACTACTAATGAGTGGATGTTTGTTACTCCTTTACGCGGAAACTACTGAACGGATTTAGATGAAATTTGGTATTGAAGTAGTTCTGTATTAATACATAGGCTATTTTTATCCTGTAAAAGTCCTATGGGATACTGTATTTACGCGGAGCCGCGGGCAAAAGCTAGTTGCTTAAATATATTATTCGGGGATAAAGCTTAAACAGGCATTGACCAACCACTGTATACTGTGTAGTGTAGCCAGCTCAGGGTCTCCTGCAGTAGCCATACACCTTATGATTTCAAGGGCTACCAAGGGACAAGCTAAAGCTGTTGAATTCGTAGCGAAATTGATTAAAAGAAAAGGTTACAACCGGTACAGGGTAGTAGAAATTGTTTTAGTTTATTTACTACATACAGGTGTACATTTAGTACAGGGCCTTTAGTCAAGATGCAAAATGTATGTAAATAGATATAAGGCAACGTTAGCGACATGTGACTTAGCGATGACTTGTGTCAAATCCTTTACATTTTTGATTTCGAACTTCGCCGTCGAAATTATTGAATGCATCTTGACTAAAGGCCCAGGTTACAGATTACGAGTATTAAACAATATGGTACAGGTAGGCTATAAATTATTGAGATGAGGTACCTTCTACTGTAGGTATAGGTGAACAAAGAAGGTTTGAGAATTTACTTTTATGCACAAAAACGAATGTTTTGACGATCTTAGTAGTTAATTCAGAAAATCATGAAAATTCTAATTACTCGCGTAGTCAAAAATCCTTCTACTATTGTACAGTGTTCCCGTGTGATATTGTTTTTACGCGAGCGGAGCAAATTTTTTTATAAATATAACAGAAGAAGACACTACCGACAGTAGCGCCACGGACACTTTTTCATGTATGAAGATGGCACTCCTTCACTCTAGTCTCCATGGTGTTAAATCTCCAGGTAGGAAAGATAGGGCATGATGTTTTGACAAACGATTAACTGATAAATTGGCACCTCAACTATTTATCTAAGTTTAAGTGGCAATTATGTGCACACTGCACTGCGAAGATTCCTAAAAACCTTCAAATACATGTATTAAAACGGTGAAGGAAAACATTAGAATGAAACAGTAATCCTCGAAGTCAAGAGTTGAGGTTGTAAGGTGACGTCCTTTGACCCAGGGGTCATAAGTTCGGTTCTCGCGAAAATAACAATATTAATCTGACAGCGACAGTACGTGCTTTAAATACCATTCTTGTATGTTAAAAAGATTATTAATTTAGTAAGTTGGATGTCTATGCAAAGACTACGTGATCGAATTCTCAATGAGTCTTTGTTTATGTTAGGCGAAATATTTTGTCTACAGGGGCTAACGTTTTGCTACCTACGTTATAGATTATAGACCAATTCCACTTGTGCCTACTAAAAGGAAAGCCCCACAAGTGGGTAGTGACCAGCCAGACACGTTAGTACTTGATGGCGATAAAAAGACAATAAAGTTTACAGGTTGTTTTTTTTCAGTCAGTGGCCAAACTTTTAAGAGTGAATATTATCCTCAATATAAGCAACTTTGACTATGGACAATATATAGATATCAACTTTCCTACTTGAAAAAAAAATCTGCTGTTTGAGTTTCCTACAAAAGTCATATGGCATTAGTTGCTTATTTTCAAGAATAAATTCACTCTTGAACACTTGATACTCCAGCTTGGCCAATGACTGAAAAAACTTCCTGTCTATAGTTCGACCAGAAAGTCGAGCGAAGTCGAATCGAATTATGCCTAATGTTTTCCTTCACCGTTTTAATACAATTAAATCTTGCAATAGTCCCGATATCTTAAAACTGCAAAATGGTAGTCTCATAAACGTCGAACCCGTTCTGATTGGTAAACTCCAAAAATCAGTTTATGATATCAAGACATCATCACTACATCACTATCACTACATAGTATAAAACAAAGTCGCTTTATCTGTCTGTCCCTATGTATTCATAGATTTTTAAAACTACGCAACGGATTTTGATGTGGATTTTTGACGTGATAACGTCTTATAAATCGATGGAGCCGGCTGCACGCAAGAAAAAACATGACTCATGCGTTACCTATTACCCGTTATCGTTACCAAGTACCGTTACCAAGTACCCGCGTTAGCTCGCATTGCCTTTACCTCATTATTATTATTATTGTTGTTGTTGTTGACGTTGTCACGTTCAACTATCGTCAGTAAACCGACTTTACAGACAACCGGTATGTTTTTTAATAGATAGAGTGATTCAAGAGGAAGGTTAATATTATATTGTATATAACATACATAATATATTTAGTAGCGAAACACTGATAATTTTCGAGCTTTCCTATGTCGTAAATAAACACATTTTTGCGCTTACATTGCAAACGCTGGCTGAACCCTACGAGATAGATCAAAATAATATACTACAGTATTATACACCTTAAAAAGGTCTACAAAAACATCAGCGATGGTATATCTATTATTGATAACCCACAATAACCATTTTTTATCCTTTAGTTTTTACGAGAAATAATGGCTTATTTACGAAGCGATTTTAAGCAATACAGCATTAATCCTTATCCAATTAAGTACCTTAAATACATTGTGCCATATGTCCTTTTACAATATGTAATTTAAATGAATATTTTCGAAGATATTACAGATTTAATTTAGACGGATAGAGTATGATCCTTATCAAATTAAATACGTTACTCACTTTACGCATTTTATACACATTATAGTAACCCTTTAAACCATACAGTTTAAATGAATATCTTTAGAAGATTATCTTTTATTTAGAAGATATCGTAAAATTTATATTCAAGCGAAAAAAATCGTTATATCAAGCACTTAAATTTTAAGTTATTTTGGCAAAAGCTCTTAAAATCTAGTGCACCTAATAGAACCGTGGATCTGCTAAGATACTGGTACGAAAACCAAACGAGTTTTGTGAGATGGGGCGACGCCATCTCTAACGATTTCAGATTGTGGGGAGTCTCAAGGAAGGCTCACCTCTCCGGGCCTGTTTAGCCTGTCAATGATCTGATTGAGGAATTCAGTACACCCAAGTGGGTTGTCACGTAGGTACAACGTGTATAACCTGAGCTATGCTGACGGTATGGTGATTTTGAGTCCCTCAATCAGGGGTTTCAGGCGGATACTCGCCATTTGTGAGACCTATGTTAGAAAACATGGTCTCAAAGACAATATCACGAAGACAATAGTGATGGCAGATGATAGTGTTTCGAGCTGGCAAGGGCCCTGTGATTTGTGAAAGTTTTGATCCCCAGTGCTTCTAATTCAATACGTTATCAGCTACTCGTCTAATCTACAAGTGATACCTTTATCTTTCAATAATATACCTTCTGTATACCTACATAATAATTCTGTGTTCGCCAGTACCACTGAATCTATGAAAGGTCGCTGGTCTCGTGTATATTCTGAGGGTAAATTATAAAAATGTAGCGCGCACGTGACGCGCGCTCATATCATTTATATTGTAAGCTTGTACCTCATTTATGCCGCCCTGGTACATCAGCCTGTCGAATTTGAATATGGCTTGACGTCTGTTCATACACTACGCGAACAGGGAATAACATTAATATTTATAACAAATTGGCTCTGAATTTTTTACGATTCAAATCTACGACACACTGTATCATAAAAACATTATTTTTCTTTCTTTTGGATCTTAAAAATTATGTGAACGTATAGTTAAGTATAAACAGATTTGGTTACCTTTTGATAAATAACATTATTTATTTACTTATATAAAGCCTCTTTTTCAGAAAATATTTTTTAACTTTTATTAATTATATTATTATTTTTGTGTTTGTTTTTCTGTGTGCCCAGTGGCAAAGGCCTCCTCAAAACCTCTCCAATTCTCTCTATTTCTTGCAAGCGTTGTCCAGGTTTTACCGACCAGCTTTACGATGTCATCCTCCCATCTTTTAAGTGGTTTCCCTCTCATTCTCTTTCCGTCTCTAGGGTACCATATGGTTACAGCCCGGCTCCATTTTTCATTCCCTCTTGTAGTGTGGCCAGCCCATTTCCACTTTAGAGTTCTCAGTTTAGTGACGACATCATGGGCCTTTTTAGCTTTTTTTATTAACAGACACACCGTCTTACCCTGTCTTGCCTTCTTTTTCCATCATGCTCCTCTCCACGGCCCGTTGGCATGTTTGAAGTTTAACCTGCTGGTATTTTGTCAGTGCCCATGTCTGGCATCCATAAGTCAAAATTAGGAGGATGCTGGTGTTGAATAGCTTTCATTCGAGATGTACACTAAATAGCTTGTCCTTCATTATCTCTTTACGCGACCAATATTTGTTTCATTCATGCCCTATTCGCGTCGCGCATATAGTATTCTTGATCTCTTTTCTGGGTATGCTACCTGTACCTGTAGTGATAATTTGGCCTAGATATGTATATTCTTCTACATATTCTATAATATATGTTGTCTAATTTTATTGTTTCATTGGTCATTGCCTTCGTTTTTGACATATTTATCTCAAGGTCAATCCATTTACTGTGTATATTTAGGTCTAATAGCATTCCTTGTAGTTCCTGAGCTGACTTCGCGAACAGGATTATGTCATCGGCAAATCTTAAGTTTGTAAGGTGTGTAACCTTTGATTTTAAGGCCTTTGTCTATCCAATCAATTTGTCTGAAGACATCCTTTAGTGCTGCTGTAAAGAGCTTTGGTGAGAGAGGGTCCCCCTGCCTCACCCCCCTTTCAATGTTAATGGGCCCTCCCTCTCTTTCTAGTTTAACTTTTGCTATGCTGCCCATGTATATGTTATTTGGGAAATAACATACCAAATTGATATTTTGAGATTATATAATATTGACTCTAAATTTTTACTACCACGGTAATCAGACGTAATTCCCCCATTTTTTGCGTCTTCAAAATGTAAAGAAAATAAATATTCCTCGACGCTTATACACAGATGTTTAGGTACTTATGGCAGTTTTCAGAGAGGCCGTGGTTTTTCCCCAAATAAGCATTACCAATTTGTGGACCTACTAAACAATAAGTAATTACTAGTATTGATTAGATACTATATTATTAAATAGTAATTATTATCTATTGTTGTAGTCGGCGGCAAAAATGTATCAGTAAGCATTAAATATACTATAGTGATGATGATGATCACGAATATAATTATGGCAATAGCAAAATATCAAACACATTGATATCGGTGCACAAAACTTTGATGACTAGTTAGTACCTATGTCATCATAATAATATGTTGGTGTTTAGTGTGAAGATGGTGGTGATGATGATGATTACTGTAAGTGATATGATGGCATATATGCTTGCAGCTTTTTAAACGGCGCCGTAATCCCCAACCATGTATCTATAAGGACTCACAAGTTCAGTCCAGTACTTTTGGATCCAGTATACCTTTGTGCAAGATCTTACTTTTTGGTATCATAATATACTTGGACTACTTCAGACAAAATCGAAATCACAATATGTGTCTATACAAATTTCGAAGAGTTCCCACGATTTATCATGGATCCCATAATCATGTCACCACTTTGGTGACCAAGGGACAAATTTCGAATTATAGCCTTTACAACAACAAAAGAATATTGAAAATAGGTTCACAAACTCCAAAGTAATGTTCAAAGATATCCGTGTCGGTGTAAAATACTATGAGAAGTACCTATTATATCATCATAATGTGAGGATGTATGTTGTGATGATGGTGGTGATGATGATGATTACTGTAATTGACATAGTGGCATATGCTTGCACTTCTTTAAACAACGCCGAAATCCCCAAACGTGCATCTATAAGAAGTCAGGAGTCCTGTTCAGTACTTTTGGATCCAGGATGTACCTTGGTGCAAAATCGTAAACTGCAATTGAAACTTGAAAGAGTAGTTAGCAGGCATGAAAAGAAACGAAAAGCCGAACGTATAACCGTCTCCTTTTTTTGGAAGTCGGTTAAAATCATTGCGATTTTTTTTTTCATGCCTGCTTACTACTCTTTCAATTTGAATTGCAGTTTACAATCTTTTTTCTTGTTTAATCAGTAAACTAGTTCGTTACTCGAAATCAGGAACTTCAATTAGATCTTTCGTCTTCCTGAAGAGTTTTTGTGATTAATTACTCACGGTGGAAGTTTTTGCCAGTAATCATCAGATCCTATGAACCGAATCAGCCTTGTGGACTTCCTTTCCAAGTATCGGAGACAAATAATGTATTAACGGGAGAGTTACCTTGACAAAAATTTAACTTTTTCAAATAAGTGTAGCCACTCGTGCTACACTTCCTCGTGTATTTTAAATTACTTGTTTATGCCATGTTCCTTTTTAGGTAACTTCCTTGAGTTACCCTTTAGTTTCTCTCCATCCGTCTGTCCGCCCTTCTAGCTTCTGCAATTATGAATGAAAATTAATGAAATTAGATATAGTTATATAAGGTGATCTCGGTTTTGGCATCATAAAATAATTATCATTTTATATTTTACGGGTGGCTCCAAACATGTGAAGTGGAGATGAAAAATATTTTTATTCTACCACATCGTGTGGGGTATCGTTGAATAGGTATTTCAAAATAAAGGTAAGATTTCATACATGAATTTTTACAAAGTCAACTATTTTCGAGTAATCGGCCTCCAAAGTAGTTTATAAGTTGGTCCCCCCTAGCATTTCTCATATATAAGAGATTGAAACTTGCATGTTCCCATTCTGATAGATCATGCTAAAAACTTTTTAGGATTTTTTTTTTGAGCGTATTCGGACACTAACTTTTGAAGTAATTAAAAGAAAACTTATTGCACGTTGATAGTCACTGAACCGTTCAGACATGGTTTTATTTTATATGAATATTCGTTGAAATGAGTTAAAATATCACAGTATTTACCCCACCTCTTGCAGATGTGCGACCTATGCCGCTTACATAATTTTTTCTTTGGTCGCTGTGGGTTATATTTCCATAGTAATATACCCATAAACCTTTCTATAAAAATAATAATTTTACAATTTAAAAAAAAAGAAAAAATCGAGTCCAAGAGAAAAAAATATTGTGTCTAAAGTATTGACTAGGTTAATTGGTAAATCTTAACATTTTCACCCTTGGTTTTTTAAACTATTTTTTTTCTATTGTTTTTACAGTCTGTAAAATATCGGTTGTCTGTAAAGTCGGTTTACTGACGATAGTTGAACGTGACAACGTCAACAACAACAACAACAACAATAATAATAATGAGGTATAGGCAATGCGAGCTAACGCTGGTACTTGGTAACGGTACTTGGTAACGATAACGGGTAACAGGTAACGCATGAGTCATGTTTTTTCGTGCGTGCAGCCGGCGACATCGAATTATAAGACGTTATCACGTCAAATTTAAAAAATGTTTTTAAATCGTATTCGGTACCTACTACCTACCTTTGTATGTTCTTTTCGCGAATTGAAATAACATTCCTTTTCTCACAAACACCAAAAAGTTACACGTTTTCCTAATTTACATTTCCTATAACTCGTATTAATTATCTCATCGATGTTCAAGCACGTCTATTAAGTAAAGTAATTTGTTGATAATCCTTAATCCTATCCGCCATCGGTTCTAGGAAACATCTTTAAAATTTCCTTAAACACGAGTAGGCCCCGGCGTATACACGTGTACAACATAATTATTATTTACTACATTTTCTTAAATCAATTACAGAAAATTTTTAAAAGAAATATTAAGGAGTCGCTTAATATTCCTACATATCTTAAATATAGTTTAGAAATAACTGTTAAATCGAAATTAAAACTTACAAAATAAAAGTTTTCGCAACAAAAAATCATTTATCGACCACCATTAAAAAAGTGCGAGTTGCACACGCCAAGTTCCGTACCACTTACTCTTATCCGTACGCACAATAAGCGTTTGAAACAATAAAAACTTGACCTTGTTTTTGTTTATGTCCCAAACGCTTCATAATTGTTTATTTACACACAAAAAAATAATATAACATTATTTTGAAACCTAAAAACCTATAAAAATATATTTTAAAAATACACTTTTAAAAACCGCCGAAAACACTATTCACCATATTGGTTCATAGATTATCTGTGCTGTGACGTCATACTAGTACTATTTATAATCAGCTACCCTATCATGAACAGTATTTCTTGAACATGTTCTTAATTCACAATAAAATTTTGAATTAAGAACATTTTCTTCAGTTCTTCAGTTCAGTTCAGAACAGTTCTTAATTCACGATTTTGACATTTTAATTTTTCAAATTGTGTTTTAAAAAGTTCAAACGTCAAAATGAAGCCCATTCTCACTTGTCAGTTGAAGTTCATATGTAACTGTGCTACAAGTCCGTAGTAGTAAAATGGCGGTGTTACGTTCCGTTTGACGTTTTGACATAAATAACTTTATAAGATGTCATGAACTATATTTTATTTATAGAAACGTTCCGTTTCACTACTACATATGTGTTTAGTGTGTTTGTGTCGTCACATCCTGGTCGGAAGTTACTTCGAGGTGTTTTCATAAGTAGAAATGATAAAACAAAAAAAATACATATTTTTAAATAAAGTTTATTTATCAATGTCAAGTTTTTAATTTATGATATCGCTAGAAAACGTTTTCCTAAGCCAAGTACTAAAGAAAATATTCCATGTATGAAATTAAATATCAGTCAAGTACCTAGCCAATTCTCGTAAAACTGTACTTGAAATTTTCGCTTCACTTAAAGATACTCGCTAAATCTTAAAATATGTTAAATATATTAACTTGCAAGTATAATTATAAATTTATAATGTGTTTAGGTCTTCAGGCACATGTATATTCTTTATTTTGGAGGAAAATAATATAATAAAATTATTACGACTCATCTTTAGTCATAATAATAATTATCATTATGTATTTGGAAATATTTTGCAACATTATGTATTTAACTGACTTCTTTTCAAAAGGACTATGAGAAGTAGGACAAGTCATAATAAGCCCCTGTCCAAGCGCCTTACTCACCGTCCAGCCGGCAAATCCAGTGCCAGTACTAATGGACGCAATTAGTGTTATAAGCCCTCATACATAGGCTGCACTAAAAGTATCGGGAATGGAATATTTCCACTGTTCCTGTCATATTAAAATCTTTTTAATTTAAAACTCCTTGGTTTTAAAAATCGAATACCGTTTATTTATTTAAAAAAAGATTCTCGGTCTTGTCACAAGGTCTTGTCAAACTTGTTTAGTCGTTGCGAAAATGGAATTGACTCGAGAAAATTTTAGAGCGATGATTTATTATGACTTTCGAAGTGGTTTAACACAAAAACAGTGTGTTGACCGGATGATTTCTGCATTTGGTGATGAAGCCCCATCCAAAACCACAATTTATCGCTGGTTTGCTGAATTTCAACGTGGACGTGTCAAGCTCAGTGATGATCCCCGTCAAGGTCGTCCAAAAACTGCAGTCACCCAAGAAAACGTTGATGCTGTGCGTAAGCTGATTGAGGGAGATCGACATGTGACATACCGCGAAATTCAGCCAACTTTAGACATTGGCATGAGTCAAATACAAATAATCTTGCATGAACAATTAGGTGTAAAAAAGTTGTTTTCCCGATGGATACCGCATTTGCTCTGTGAAGAGCAAAAAGCGGCTCGCGTTACTTGGTGCGTCAGAACTCTCGAAAGATTCCAGGCAGGATCCTCAAATGCTGTATACAACATCGTATCAGGTGACGAATCCTGGATATACGCGTACGAACCCGAAACAAAAAACCAGTCACGAGTTTGGGTGTTCGAAAGTAAGTTAAAGCCACCAAAAATGTTCGTTCACGGAGTGTTGCAAAAAAAATGGTGGCCACGTTTGTCTCCAAAACCGGCCATGTTGCGACTATTCCTCTTGAGGGACAAAGAACGGTTAATGCAGAATGGTATGCTAACATTTGTTTGCCACAGGTCGTTTCTGAACTCCGTAAAGAGAACTGCAACCGCCGCAACATCCTCCATCACGACAATGCAAGTTCTCACACCGCGCACAGAACAAAAGAGTTTTTAGAGCAAGAAATCATAGAATTATTAGACCATCCGCCGTACAGCCCCGACCTAAGCCCTAATGATTTCTATACTTTCCCTAAAATAAAGAATAAATTGCGTGGTCAGAGATTTTCATCACCTGAAGAAGCTGTGGACGCCTACAAAACGGCTATTTTGGAGACCCCAACTTCCGAATGGAATGGTTGCTTTAATGATTGGTTCCATCGTATGGAAAAATGTGTCAAATTTCGCGGAGAATACTTCGAAAAGCAATAAATACATTTTTAAATAGTAATGTTGTGTCACTTGCTTGATTCCCGAAATTTTCAGTGCCGCCCTCGTACCCACGAGATTTTTTGTGGTCGTGAAAGAAAAAAATGCACTGTATATAGAACTCTGTGCTAATACAATAGAACAAAAATCGAAGTGACAAGTGTCAAATGTCTGATTTGACAGCTCTAAACGATTTTTCAGCTCTGTGGCAACGTAGCCTTAGTGTCAAAAGTGTCAATCATTAATAATTTCTGCCTACTAGTCCGCTTCAAGGCCATGGTCGTGGTCTTGCAGGCAGGACTATGAGTAGGACACATAACTTGCTTGTAACAATATTACGTTGGACTTACTGGGTCCCTTGGCCCTAGGGCAGGGATGGCGAACCTATTGCACGCGTGCCATTAATGGCATCGGTGGAAAAATATTTTATTGGCCCGAGGCGCCAAATCTATCAATACGCTTCTAAATAAAGAAAAATTAAATGAAAATTTTATGGCACGTCTGACGTCTATGATCTCATTAAACATTTCGTTATAAAAATGGCACGTTAAAACTAGTGTTGCCCAAATGCAAGAACAAGACGAGACTTAGTCAGTCTTGGTCTTGCTCTTGCAGCAAGCGTCTCGCAAGTCTCGCAATTACCTTTTAGCCTATTGCTATTTATTAAGCATGTGTTGTTCGCGAACGAACGAACAAAAAAATCCGGGTTGCGCGGTTCACTTGGTTCAATGGTTCACTCGTATGAAAATGATTCGGTCACTAGTGTTTGGTTCACTGATTTATCACCGAACCATATGAACCACGGCTCGATTGGCTTAGTTCGAGCCAAAGGAACCATTGGCTCACTGATTTATGAAACAGTCAAACCACTAACCACCATAACCATAGAGTTTGTATTCCGTTTACGATCGTACGATCTCGGATCTACTGACTTATATAATATAGTTAATCGGATCAATTAAGAATTTAGTTTAAGCAAGTTTTGCTAATGAATGAGAGAGATACCTATTAACTAGCAATATTTACTACTCCGCTTAAACATAATAATAGGAGATGTAAAATTAGATTTTTGGAATATTTGAAATTTGAATTTCTGTTTGACGTGTGTCTATGTGAGGCATTAATGTAGTACCATTTTCAAATGTTTAAATAATATTGAATAAAGACAAAATATGTTGACCATACGAGAGACGATTAATTGCTTTGCTGCTGTTGATTGATGTATTTTGTTATTTTAAATAAAGTTTTATTAATTAATTAAAATTGTTAAATGTTGGGTGATACAGTCAATATGTTATTATTTACGTAACTATGTGTGTTTTTATGATTTGTCTTGGTCTTGCAAAAATGCAAGAACAAGACCAAGACCAGGTAACACTTTTGGGCAACACTAGTTAATACTTAAAGGTTCGCCATCCCTGCCCCAGGGGCTCGGTCCGTGAATAACGTAACATTATTTATTACACGTCATGTTCAGTATTAAATGGATTATATAAACGGGATAGTTATGGAAAATGTTGCGTACGAATCCACCTGAAAGTGACAGATACATTTTATTGTAGCGAATTTAGTAATGGGAATTTGTCAATAAAACTTCTTAGTTAATAATAATAATATCTTTGGACGCTTTCATACCACGTCAATCTGGTCCCGTGATAAATTCTTCAAGAACTTGTGTTACGGGTACCAGATAACGGAAATATATTTAATACTTTTTATGCTATACTTATATTTAAGATTGATCTCTTGTTTATGTCATATAATACACATCCATGACCCAGGAACAGAGAAAACTTTCTTTGTCCTTGCGGGATTCGAACCCGCGACCTCCGGCTGGAGCGCCAACGCGCTAATCACTAAGCCACAGAGGTCGTCAAAATTGTTAATAGCTAACTTAAAGCTACGATTGATAAATACCACCTATGATATTAATATATTATAATAAAGTTTCAGATGACCAGAGAACACAACCGGCAGCGGGTGCGATCAGCGCTTTTTTATTTTTGTTATTGTAATTATTCATATTATAAGAGAATATATACAACCGAATTGTGTTGGGTTGAGTATGTTTATTTTGTCCAACACACAATACGGTTTTTTGATGGTATATGCCAGTATATGGGATATGATTTTATGGTTCACAATCTAACGGATTATCTGACGCCAAAACTCGATAAAGGGAAACACACTATCAGCATTTTTCTAGACCTTTCTAAAGCGTTCCACACAGTATCTACTATCTATCCCAAATTCCCAATACTCTTGACAAAATTAGACGCTATCAATATCAGAGGTACTCAATTCAATTTCTTCAAAAGTTACTTAGATATTTCATATTTTGAGATTATTGAGATATTTTGTTTTTAGTATGTATGTATTCATTCACACACATAACCACTTTTTTGTATGATGTGTTGTATGAAAATGATTGGGGAGGTAGCCTATAACTACTCGTAGGAGACGCACATAGGATACTTAAGTGCCCCGCCGAGTCTGTCTGTATGTTCGCGATAATCTCAAAAACTACTGAAAGGATTTTCATGCCGTTTACATTTAGGAAACACAGTGGTTCCTTCGGAATGTTTAGGTCGGTAATAATTTGTGGAAATTGTTTGATTTATGACGATAATTATTGAAGGTGTCGAAAAAAATCAAGCCGTCTGGGAACTTTTATCGAAACCGCTGCCTAACCTGACCCGTTGGAGACAAATAACAAAACAATCTATGCTGGGATTGTTTCTCTTTTATAGGTAAACAAAAAAGTCCGCGATGGCATAGATATGTCTATCTTTTAAGAATAGTTACTACGAGAGCGGCACTGAAAATTTCGGGAATCAAGGAAGTGACACAACATTACTATTTAAAAATGTATTTATTGCTTTTCGAAGTATTCTCCGCGAAATTTGACACATTTTTCCATACGATGGAACCAATCATTGAAGCAACCATTCCATTCGGAAGTTGGGGTCTCCAAAATGGCCGTTTTGTAGGCGTCCACAGCTTCTTCAAGTGATGAAAATCTCTGACCACGTAATTTATTCTTTATTTTAGGGAAAGTATAGAAATCATTAGGGCTTAGGTCGGGGCTGTACGGCGGATGGTCTAATAATTCTATGATTTCTTGCTCTAAAAACTCGTTTGTTCTGTGCGCAGTGTGAGAACTCGCATTGTCGTGATGGAGGATGATGCGGCGGTTGCAGTTCTCTTTACGGAGTTCAGAAACGACCTGTGGCAAACAAATGCTAGCATACCATTCTGCATTAACCGTTCTTAGTCCCTCAAGAGGAATAGTCGCAACATGGCCGGTTTTGGAGACAAACGTGGCCACCATTTTTTTTGCAACACTCCGTGAACGAACAATTTTTGTTGGCTTTAACTCATTTTCGAACACCCAAACTCGTGACTGGTTTTTTGTTTCGGGTTCGTACGCGTATATCCAGGATTCGTCACCTGATACGATGTTGTATACAGCATTTGAGGATCCTGCGTGGAATCTTTCGAGAGTTCTGACGCACCAAGTAACGCAAGCCGCTTTTTGCTCTTCACAGAGCAAATGCGGTATCCATCGGGAAAACAACTTTTTTACACCTAATTGTTCATGCAAGATTAAGTTAATTAAAAAAGTAATTACATTGTATTTGACTCATGCCAATGTTTTAAGTTGCCTGAATTTCGCGATATGTCACATGTCGATCTTCCTCAATCAGCTTACGCACAGCATCAACGTTTTCTTGGGTGACTGCAGTTTTTGGACGATCTTGACGGGGATCATCACTGAGCTTGACACGTCCACGTTGAAATTCAGCAAACCAGCGATAAATTGTGGTTTTGGATGGGGCTTCATCACCAAATGCAGAAATCATCCGGTCAACACACTGTTTTTGTGTTAAACCACTTCGAAAGTCATAATAAATAATCGCTCTAGAATTTTCTCGAGTCAATTCCATTTTCTCAACGACTAAACAAGTTTGACAAGACCTTGTAACAAGACCGAGAATCTTTTTTTAAATAAATAAAGGGTATTCAATTTTTAAAACCCAGGAGTTTTAAATTAAAAAGATTTTAATATGACAGGAACAGTGGAAATATTCCATTCCCGATACTTTTAGTGCAGCCTATGTATACCCATTCTTAGTTTAAAAAAATGATCAGAAATAATGTGGTATTTTCAGAAGCTTTTAATTATTCTTGCTTTTTATTATCATAATTAAATTATTCTTATATAGGAGATTATATATAGGAGTTAACTTAAAATTAAAAAGTACGTGTGAAAATTGATTATAAAGTATAAATTTTTACTCTGTGTTATTTCTATATTGCAGGTGTTTTTTGCCATGAACACTCTCCCACGCGGGCGAAGCTGCGGGCACAAGCTAGTATAATATTAAAAAAATGTTATTTGTCGTCATGACAACCAACAACACATCACAATTCTCAATCGCACATGACATAAAAATCAAACACGAAATTTGAAAATTTAGACGTCCCTTCGAGAAAGCACAATCTTGACACTATTTTGACACTATTGCCGTGTACGCGATAGGAAAATTGTGCACACGTCGTATGCTTGTAGTAGTGCAATCTAATCGAAAGTAAAGTATGTAGGTGTTTATCTGGTCCTAGCTTTCTTTAATCTGTGAGTCTAGTACGATACGCGCGTTGATAAATATTACGCGCGTAACTTCTGGACGCAATGTATGGGGCCAAGTAGCACGACTCGCGCGTCGGCCTTCCGTGCGTATGATTTCGCAGTAAATACGCGCTTTCTGGACACAGTCATTCTTACAATTTCACTTTATTTTGATTGAATTATAAATGAATTGTCTTGATATCATAAAGTATTAACTGATTTTTGGAGTTTGGACCAATCGAAACGCGTCCGACGTTGATTTGACGTTTATGAGAATATCATTTTGCAGAATCGACCTTCTGGAACGGAGTATAGTCCACTACCACAGGGACACTCTCTACAAATGACAGCTCGAGCGCCGGCGAATGTCAGCCATGTTGACGTTAGCCTAAGATTGACACCGAAATAATTTTAAATGTCGCGTCAGACAAATCTATCACAAATATTATGAAATTATATTGCCAATTATGTCAAGGCACGAAATGACTAGCAGCCAGCCTCGTGAATGAAAGTCCTGGCTGGAAAAAACTCACGTCGCGCTTGCCGCGCGCACCCCCCGCATACTGCATATAGACCAGGGTCGATAGTTTTTAAAACCAAAAAAAATAATAGTAGGATAAAACCCATTAGAAAAGGTAGAGAATATTATAAAAATTAAAGGAAAAATAATTTACGGGCGATCTGAGGTCGGGAAGGGGATTTTTTTTTATCAATGTAACATGTAATCTTACGTTTTTCGAGTAATTAAAGTGTAAATTTTAATAAATAGCTCTAAATTGTATATAATAATAATTTTTTAAAAAATTCGAATTCGAGTTTTTTTCGATTTTTTGAATTTTCTGAGATTTACTATAGTAACATATTATTTTTTTTTTTCACCATCGGAAAGTAGAGATTTCAACGAACAGAAAGCATACCAACTTTTTAAAAAAAGGTGATATTTTGACGGGTGAATTTTCGATTGAAAATTCGGTTGCTTTTTCGATATCAATTCAAAATAAGGTGAAAAAATAAATATTTCTAATCAAATAAATTACAGCGTATTTGGGACATAAAAAGGTAAGTTTTCACCAAATTTCGTGAAAAAAAAAATTGTAAAAGATAAAAATAAAAAACCAAAAACTTGGTTTTGTTTTTAAAAAATTGTTGTTAAAAAATTAATTTTTCACATAAATTTTGAGGTTATGTGAAAAAAGTGTAAATACTAAAGTTTTAGATCTATTTATTACCTACAACTTTGCCATTTGACTTTTTTCCATAGGACTTTTAGTTTTGCTGGAATTCGAGATAAACCGTTTTTTACCCTTAAAAACTCACCCCATCCCCTTCCCGACCTCAGATCGTCCGTAAATTATTTTTCCTTTCATTTTTATAAAATTCTCCTAGTTTTCTAATGGGTTTTATCCTACTATTATTTTTTTTCACTTTTTGTTATTTTTAAAGGCTTCTACCCTGGTCTAATAGCTGCGAGCTGTCATTCGAGTAAGTCTATTGATAAACGGTTCTTTACGTTAGTAATATATTATATTCTTTGCCACTACTGACTAGGCTAGCCTACTGCGAGTTCTCTCTAACAATGGTCTATTGTATAGCCTATTCGCGGTAAGTCTGCAGTATCATCAATGCAAATGTCAAAATGGCTTTAATTGGTTAATGTGACCACGGCTTAGATGGACTTGATCAATTTTGACATTTACACTGATGATACTGCAGACTCACCGCAATTAGGCTATAGACTACATTAAGGGGACTAATCACAGAAGTCATAAGCATTGCCTTGCGCCGAAGTGGCCGTAAACTACAAGTGTGCTGGGCTTAATTTCGCGTAAACAAACAACTCGCGCGTAAGTTTTAACGAGTAGTGTACCTTCACACAGAATGCGGCTTCAGTAGGTATATGTACATCATTTTTCAATCAATCATTTATTCACGGTGTAGTATGTACATAGTATTTACTATATACAGGGTGTACAGATCTAATTTTGATGAAATTTGGTATGGTAGTTGTTTGAGCTCTGGATTAACACATATGCTACTTCTTATCCCCAAAAAGTACAATGTTCCCGTGGGATACATTATTTACGCGGGCGGAGCCGGGGGCAAAAGCTAGTCTAATATATGGTGGGAAGAGTGGATGCGCCAAAGGGAGATCTCCGACCGAGTGAGATGGTATGCTCGGTCAGGCCGTATTTTTTCCTCTACTCTCGTAACCCATCCGACACATAGATCATCTTTCTTGTCGGCCTGAATTGTCCTAATTAGACTTAAAAACAACATTAAATTTCTTTGTTTTTTCACCGCGGGCATAGAACCCATGACCCCCGGAAACAAGCTCTAAATCACTGGACCATGGAGACCTCATCTGTATTAACAGACAATAACCGCCAAATTAAAGACAGAAATCTCGTTCAGAACCTCAATCAGTGTGAAAGTACATAATACATTTGACTTTGCTCAGTTGTTGACCCGCGTTAACAGCTGACTAAACAGTTAAACTCGGTTAAATCAACCGGCGCCCGTGAACCTCCAGTTCATATTGAGATAAATACAAAGAAATAAATAAAATTTAAGTTTCTGTTTGTAATTTAAAATTAACAGGTTTGCAGTAAATGCATTTAACGTTAACTAGTGTTGTTTAAGTGCCAGGATACGATATATTGAACCGATCAGATCAGTGGAAGTTGCTTAAAACCTTCCATCAACTAGAAAAGAACTGATGATCTTCAAACGGCTGAGTTTGAGAAAATTTGGCGCATATCTATGTTATCATTGTGGTTGTGACTATGTTCTACTACAGATTAAAAATATATACTTACGTACAGAGGAACAGCTTTCATAGAACGATCTAAATTTTGTCAGGGTTGTCACAGAAGATGGGGGTAAATTAAACTAAGTCTATCGCCAGTATACGATTATTGAGAAAGTCTAATTGCATCGAACCTGCACGATCACGCGTGTGAATCAGGGGGTCTATTCACTAGGTCATGGACGCTCCTTTAATAAAGTAAGACATTTCCTAGAAATTGAAATATTTGGTTACCTAATATTATCCTTTGGATAGGTAAAATAAGAGATATTTTTATTTATTCTACTATTGTTCATACACACAGTACAATACATAGCCACTTTTTTGTTTGATATTATTTGTATTTAATATTCTTATGATATTTTAAAGCTTAAACGCAATTATTTATATAATCTGTGATTTAAACATTATAGACACAAATATAATATATTTTTTCAATTTGTTATTTGTCGTCAAGACAACCAACACACATCAATTCAACACACAACACATGACAATTCTCAATCTCACATGAGATAAAAAATCAAACACGAAAATTGAAAATTTAGATGTCCCTTCGACAGCACATAATCTTAACCGGATTTTTCCACTATTGCCGTGTACGCGATAAGAGAATTGTGGACACACCGTGTGTTTGTAGTAGTGCAATCAAATGGAAAGTTTTCTAAGTAGCTGTTTATCCGGTCCTCTTTCTTTAATCTGTGGTGCTACTATATTTTTCACCTAAAAAGACAAAAGTTATACAACATTACGCTTTGGTGTCTAAAACAGTAAATTGAATAATTGTTACATAATACATTGTACCAGTAGATAAGATTACACAGGAAAGAATCATAAAAGAACGCCCAAAATTGAATGAGACTGTTAAATATGTATGAGGTAGCAAGATTGATATGTTTACATCCATTCATGAAACTGGCGAATTTACATACATACAAATGTGACTTTATTATTCTCGTGATTTAAATTCGACTCGAAAAATATGTTACATTGATACATAATTATTATTATGTTCAGGCTCGATATAATTTTAATTCGTCGACAGAGCAAACTATAGGTAGGTACTTAAAAACGTGCCAAGTGCGAGTCGGCTTCGCGCTCGACGAGTTCCGTACCAAACGATATAAGAATCACGTTTATTACCCGACTGCCAAGAAAAGTTTTAGCGCGTATCTTGTTACACGTATATATCATTGTTTTAATCACTTACGGATTGTGTCGCGGTGCATTTTTCTATTTTCCGACGTTTCGACTTCTTTCCAGCAGCCGTGGTCATGCACCGCGACACAATCCGTAAGTGTTTAATACATGTATGTTCGTTTGTAATTTAGTTCTGTTTTTAGTACTTGTTCAACATCATCTGTGAAAACTGTCTAGCTACCGTGTTCATGAGAGAGTCTGGACCAACAGACGGACAGTGGACTCTTACGGCCGAATACTGATACGATAGTTAAATTAAGTGACGCTTATGTGTCATGCTGTCCTTGTCATTTCGCTTAGCAGAGACAGTGACAGCCTGTGAATAAAAGGGTTCTTAATTTTGATTAGCGTTTCACTTCTGCCGTTAGTATTAGGATTCAGTTCTAACCCTTTTGGTACGGAACCCTAAAAAAGGCTCTCTATCCTTGTTATTCTGGAAAGCAGAGACATAGCCCGTAATAGGGGAGCCTTAAATTTAAATAGCGTTTAAAATACTACGTAGGTAACGACGTTGGCTTGGAAAGTGTGATAAACAAAACATTTCCCTAAATAGCAGCATCTTTCGCGACGTTTGTATGTATAATATGATAGCTGCAGCTAGCGAATGGATCGGCTTTACTGAAGATACCATGGTCTCTCAGAAAACGGGCGGTGTAATCTTTGGAAATTGTACAAGGGATGCTGGCGATCCGTCGCGCGTCGTCTTGTTTTCCAATAATTCTATCTTATAAAACGAATACTTTTTATGGGTAGATAGATTGAAGTGCTATTTAATAAGTTGCCGTTCGACCAAGACCAAAATCGCTTAACAGCGCCGTTGAATCGTGCGCACGCACACATACTCGTAAACACATACGTGTAAAGGACCACCAAGTCTGTAGTCGTTGCGGTCACGTCCTTAATCCTTAGCGTTTAAATATTTCGAGGCGTCCAAAGTGTTTGCCAACACCAACAACCAATGCACAATTATTAGGCTGGGACATGAGTGTCGAGTCAAATGTCAATGACAGCTCGACACTCGATACTGCCATTTTCAACTCTATTGTATTAGCGCGGATTTGTATTTTCAGTGATCCGAATTTTCACCGGCATTCCGTATTCCGGAGCATATAGTCCCAGCCTTAGAAATTGTAACAACGTCGACGGTACTTCAGTCCAATGTTTGTAAATGAACCAAGTGTTTGTTTGGGCCGGGTTTACGACCTGCGCTTGTATTTTCAGCTTACAACAACCAAATGTCAAGGATCTCGTAAAGTTCTTCATAATATTTGCACATGGTTAATTCGACTAATGATTGAAAGAAGGAGTTAATTAGTTGATTCTTAGCGTTTTCTGTAACTACTACACTTTCATTTTACTTTTATTGAATTATAAATGAATCGTCTTGATATCATAAACTGACTGTTGAAGTTTGGACCAATGAAAACGGGTTTGACGTTGGTTTGACGTTTACGAGAATATCATTTTGCAGTTTTAACATATCGGGACTGGATCGTAATGCAGGATTGAATTAGCAGAATCGATCTTCTGGTGAACAGAGTGTGGACAGAGTTCTAGGAATTTTCTCTAATAGGGGTAACTTTACCGTGAATGGAGAATGTAAACTAATTTTCTTACTGTATTCTCCGTGGAAAATAAAAAGTACTCGTGAAAGAGTTATTTTGATATGTCAAGTAGTTTCCAAGATATTATATACTTTTAAAGTGGATTTTAGTAGTAAGTAAATAGGTATGTAGTTATATGCATATTTTTTATCAAACCGCTTTTTAGGGTTACGTAGGTCACGTCTCGAAACCCTTATAGTTTCGCCATTTTTAAAAACATTGAGAGGTTGCTATGACAAATTTTTGTCAAAATAAAAATTAAAAAAAGCTCTTTTTTGTTAAAATAAAAAAATTAAAATTTAATTAAAAAATTAAATTCCCCTCTCTCTCTAAAAGCTAAACGGCTGGGCTAAAAATATACATGACTACATGTAAAATATTTAGTTTCATATTTTATACTTATTCAGATATTTTAAAGTGAAACTACTTAATAAATGTAAAAAATATTGTTTATTTTAATAATAATTTACTCATAAACTCCACTCATCATTCTGTTTTAAACCTAAATCAATTGGATAGAACATCGCGTATTGCAACAAAATTGTTCCGCTTGGCACTTGTGTTGCAATATTCGTTGCACTAGATTAATAAACATGGCGGAATATGTTGGACTTGCGAGATCTGTCAAATTTGACATTCATGCATGCAGTCTATCTGGTTCAATATCATAGTATCCTGACAGGCAAAATAGGTTTGTACAAAAATATTATTAAAAATTGTTTTATTAGACGTCATTTTTGGAGTTTCACCCCTTATAAGGTATTTTATTAAAAAAATTTAAATTAAATATAAGTAGTACATACGTACAATATTTTAATTTTAGTATTTGTACATCTAGTTTCGTATCAAAATTAAAAAAAAGCCAATGATAATCTGAGTAGCTTACCGTTAGTTTACTGTACTATTGACAATAGTCACGTCAATTTATTTTTTTGCTGCCTAAATACATAAAGTTACATAATGCAGTAGCAGCTTTACGTACAGAAAGCATTTGTTTTATTCATAATGGACGCATATTTTAATTATTAATCAATCCCGTTTAATTTAAAAGTTTTTATACTTTTAATATTGCTATTCGAAATTCAAATTTCGAATAGCAATATTACCGCAGCTTTGTTTGAGATTATATTATTATAGCAATCTGTTGGTATATTATTCGCACTGCAGTGGCGAATGTTAAATATATGCGTTAAGGGTCGACTACGCGTGGAAAATATTTTTTTTCGTTATTACTTGAATCATTTTAAATGATATTTCTATGTAATATTTATATAAATATACTTCATAATATTTTTATTTACTTTTTATAAAATTTGAGGTTAAGAAATATAACACTTAAATACGGAGTGTATTTAAGTGTAATTAGGATGAAATTATTGTAATATCACTTAAATATGACGCATCTATGATTATTGTCATATTAGGCGAGCAGGGAATGGGCCAAAAAACAAGCTGGACCGACCACGGTGTGCTGAGTTGTGCTGAGTGGCTAAAGTACATGACACCTTACGTATTTTTGGTCGCTGAATCTGTACATGAAATTTATTTTGAAGCTGCAGTGTTTGTGAAAATCGCGAAATTATGTTTTTTTTTAATTCTTCCGTGTTCAACTCGTTGTTACTTCTACAGTTAAGTATTGCTCTTTTCTAATGGCATTTTTACAGTATATTCCTGGACTGCTTTTAAAAAAAACAAGTCGTCACTTGTGTAAAAAAAAATAATCAGAACCGGAGAGAAGAGCTTTAAAACATTAATAATGCTAATTTCCGTTGATTGACTTTAAATTGAAATGTTGAGCGATGTAATTTTAAAATTTGAATTTTAACTATACAGACCTAAAATATAAGCCACAAGGAAGATTTTGGATAAGTTTCATTGTTAAATACACTAGCGGACACATAAACTGCATCATAGTACAAGAACACATTCAATCAAATTTGATTACGAAATATGCAAACTTTTTACATTTATTGTTATTGGAAAATAAACACAAAAACAAAATCAAATTTAAATATGGTAGTGTCACAAAAGAAAGAAAATATTCTATAGAAGAAATCTTGTCAATTTATTAAAGATTAACTCGTTGTTACGTTAGTGTTGTGATTGATGGTTATTTTTTTATTGTTTTGTTACATGTTGAATTATCGTTACTAATTGTTTAATTGCTAGTCTGTTTTCATTTTAAACACGTTTTTCTCTCACGAATAACGTATCGTCTGAAAAAGCCGCACGAATTGTTGCTCTAGTGCAGCAAGGCCTAGACCAACGAACAATTGCTGCAGATTTAAATATAAACCAGTCTACGGTTTCCCGAGTTTACAGAAGGTTTATGAAGACATGTTCGACAGGACAGGACAGGAGAGACAGAAATCGGGTGACAACGTCTCGTGAAGACAGGTTTATAAGCATTAAAAATGAGCTCCACCAGGTACGTGACGTAGCAGTTAGTGCATGAACCATAAGAAGAAGGCTAAAAGAGCGTGATATCACACCTTTTAGACCCGCAAATGGACCAAAATTGTCTGCAGCTCACAGGCAAGCTCGACTAAGATTTGCTCGTGAACACTTAAATTGGACTGAAGAGCAATGGGCTTTCGTATTATTCACTGATGAGTGTAGGACTTGTTTCTACGGTGCTGATGGTCGCAGACTAGTCAACCGTAAAAGAGGAGAGCGATATGCTCAAAATTGCATTGAGGAGAGGATTCCATTTAGAGGCGGGTCTTGTATGGTTTGGGGCGGCATATCGATGGATGTTCGAACTGAACTTGTGTTTATTGACGTAGACACACATGGCCATGGTAACCGTGGTTTAACATCACATCGCTATATAACGGAGATATTGGACCCTCATGTGGTACCTTTTAGCGTATGTATAGGCGAAAACTTCATTCTGAAGCAGGATTATGCTCGTTCGCACGCAGCGAGACAAGTTGAACAATACTTAACTCAGGTTGAGATTCGTTCCATGGATTGGCCAGCACGTATCCCGGACCTCAATCCGATAGAACACATGTGGGACAACCTTAAAAGAGCTGTGTTTAGAAGAAATCCGGTTCCAACAACGCTTGCGGAGCTCAGAGTTTCGTTGTCACAAGAATGGGACAATACTCAGCAAGATCTTCTAAAAATACTGATCAGGTCGATGCGAAACCGACTTAAATCAGTTATTAGGGCAAGAGGAGGTAATACACCTTATTAAAAACAAAAAAAAAACTTTTTATTTTCTTAGTATTGTAAAATTTTCATAATAAATTCGTTTTTATTCTATTCTCTGTTTTATTCCAAAAAGCTGCAAAAGGAGTAATTTGATTCTTTTAGTGAGCAAAGCTGACCTATACATACATGAATTGATTTTTTTAGCACATTAAGAACCATTCTTAGCATTATCATTGAAATAAATCAAAATAGTTTGCACTTTCACTAATTATATTTCATTCATTGTTATTTTGCACTATGGTGTAGTTTATGTGTCCGCCAGTGTATTAATTAGGGAAGAAATGGAAAGAGATTTAAGATTACGAAGCGTGTGCTCGCTGCGGCCTGCGAGTATAACGAAATTAAGATTACACCGAGGAATCGAACAGAATAAACTGAATTTTTGTACAATCCTTTTATTTACTTTAGCAATACAAATGTTGTCTCAAAAACCACATAATATGCTAACGTGTAAGATACATAAGATATTAAAGGTCAAAGGGCGCAAAAATCAGTTTTTTAAGAATGTCTCGTTTTTATTGCTTCCTATCGTCTTAGCAGTTTGATTAAAGTTGTAGAAAATTAAACTCAGAACAAACATTGGATAAAACTTTCTCTTATACGTCGAACCGTTCTTGAGATAGAGAGAGAGAGAGAGTGCGGAGCGCTCAGTCGTCATACTCACTCTGAACAACATATAATACGGTTACAAGTTGTTTTATGAATAATGTATAATGCTTGTATTATATATATATTTTGTATTATATTATATGTATAATAAAGTATAATGCTTGTATTATATATGTTTTGTATTATATTATATGTATAATAAAGTATAATGCTTGTATTATTGTATTGGCGAGTGGGAAGTTGACGAAAAGTCGCTTATAATCAGGACATACACGACCACGGTGAGATGAGCGGCTATATTACATGTTAACAATAAATTTTTAATATTTACTTTGCTATGTAGTGAGTTTTGAAATCTTTGTATGTATCTTTGTGCACAAAATAATCCCTCCAGCTTGCTTAGATTGCTTAGAATTAACTTTTTAGTGAAGAAAATATTTTTCGCCACGAAACTTTCATGTTTTTTTTTCTAAATAAACAATTCGAAAACGGCACACCGGTGTTCTAATCTCACATTCAAAATATATTTATCTTTGAATAAGGCAAATGAAATAACGATGTCACTTTTTTGTGACAAAAAACACACTGTGGGGAGCGTCGGACATTTTTTTTTTTTTGTTATACATACAAAACTCTAAAAACATTAATGTATTACGTGCAACTGTTTTTATCGTTAACAGTATCAGAATCTACTAGACGAATTTAAATGTACAAAATATTGTAAGCGCCACAACTCACAAGAGATGTATTTAGGCTAGATTTGGAATGCAGTACGTTTCATGGACGCCTCGAAATATATTTACAAGTCTATGAACCGTTACCAGTGCCGTACATTTTGCATATCGAGATTTTTTTTTCATAACGGCTTACAATGGCGAAAAAGAGGTTATAATGGGCATGCTGCCTAAAAATATATTTTCGTCTATGCAATGTTAGACAACATGATAATAAACAATCTAAAACTAGTTTTTTGTAACTATTAAAAAATAACGAAGATACAAACAATTTAAATTTACAATAAGAAAAAAAACCTTTGACGTCACGACTTGCTACCATTTGCCGTTAAACAATGTATGGCGGTACCAGATTGTGACGTCTTGTGACGACGACGACAAATCGTTTTGCGAGAAAGAGATGGGTAACATTTTTTTTTTCCTTATAATTTTTAATCGCGTCAACCTAAATAATTTTTTCATTTAGATTTATGTACTTTGTTAGTATTTTAATTGGTAAAAAGTGATATTCGTCACTAGGCAATATCCCAATCGGTTGTCCTTTAGAAAATTGGCATGATAAGAAAATATATTTTTTTTTGTACATAAACTGCAGCTCATTCATCTTTCTTGGGGAATGGGCCGCCTAAAAGATGTTATCTATCCCCCTTACTAATAAAAATATTTTCACAACGGATAACTTAAACAACGTTGCTGTCTTTGTCTGTTAAGTGACTTTTCCTACTTATCAAACAAAGACAGCAACGTTGTTTAAGTGATCGGTCGTGTAAATATTTTTATTAGTAAGGGGGTATATCTATACTAATATTATAAAGTCTTTGTGTAACGTAGGTAACAGGGGGGGATATGTAACGTAGTTACATTCCCTTTCAATAAAATCGATTATTTCGGCGTTACTCGCGTCATCTATGATTTGTATAATTAATTATTTAGTCATTTTTCGAGACTTAAAGCGCCATCTATCGGCGAACGTCCTTACTAACGGCGTCAGCCTTGCTTTAATACTTAGTTCGTAGATCGATTTTACTTTCGTCTTAAATCTTTGAAAAATAATAATTTAGTTTTTAATAATGGAAATACAGTAAATTTCTGTATTTCCATTATTCCCCCACGTTGGGCGCCAATTGTTACGGGTGTTGTTAAAAATAAAAAAAGGTTCTCCGTGACAATATATATTTAAAAAAAGAAAAAAAATAGGGGTCGTGGGCAGAAGGCCGTATGGTCTGGACTAGCCTCTTGGTGTCAAGGTAGGGTAAGGGGATTTAAACCACGTGGGAACTTAGCTGAGGATCCAGCTGTCTAGCACGTGGCGGATGCGAGCTAGGGCTACAACTCCTGGAAGCTTCTCCGTCACCGCTGCGTCCGTTCGTCGTAGATAGATCCTCTCAATAAAAAAAAAATAAATCCCCGTCCAATGATCATCAGCACTCTGAACTCCAGCTAGATATAAGTCCTTTTAATTGGTGCCTCGAATGCTGTAGTTGGCGGTGTCTCGTGCCCCAAACCAAGTTCCTGGAATAATCACGGTAATGTGTCGGTAGGAGTCCGGTCCTACAGCCAGCGCGATTTCAACCCCAAACGATCAAAAATCACGGGCTGTGTGACCATTACAAAGGTAGGCAAAATAAAAAAGATAAGATGATATTAAGGGCAACCAATATGATACAAACATCGTAACATTTTAATAGTGCTAGATTGGAAAGACGAAACTACAATTGAGCACGTGGTATGGCCAATCAAATAATTGACAACTAATTTACCAAGATGATAGTTTACATGAAAGAATAATGCGTTTTAATACAAGCATGATTTTCTAAATATTCACAACACAGATACACTAAATTACTCACCGTGGAACACGGGATTAAAATATAATAATTATAACGACTACATCTTGAGTCTTAGCGAAAATTTAATTCGAAAAGGAAATGTCATTCGAAGAAGTGCCATATATATACATTTCCTTCCACTTTTTTAAACCTTTGACAACTATAAACTAAAGCGTAAAGATAAGAAATCCAGAAATCAAAATAAGAAGATATTATATCAATAATCAATATATTATGTAATATAATATTAGAAATTTACTGTAATTCCATTATTAAAAACTAAATTATTATTTTTCAAAGATTTAAGACGAAAGTAAAATCGATCTACGAACTAAGTATTAAAGCAAGGCTGACGCCGTTAGTAAGGACGTTCGCCGATAGATGGCGCTTTAAGCCTCGAAAAATGACTAAATAATTAATTATACAAATCATAGATGACGCGAGTAACGCCGAAATGATCGATTTTATTGAAAGGGAATGTAACTACGTTACATTTGTTTGCAGTGAATAGGCTCCCACTGGACCGATTTTGATAAATTTAGCACAGGCATAGAGTAGGCTTAGGTAAAGGACATAGGTTACTTTTTATCGCGGCAAAATATACGGTTCCTGCGTGATTTCCTTTTGCGTGCCCGAAGTAGCGAGCAACAGTATTTAAACGCGTAGCGACGACTATCTTCGTACACAATCATTGTCTAATTAGGTGTACACATCAAAAGGCATCACGTGTTCGCCTACTCACGCAATTGACACAAATCCCAAATATATTCATAATCATACTCCATCATGAACATCATGGGACAAATGAAGGTATCACAGCAACCACAGGTAAACAACTCCGAAAATACACTGAAATCTGTGTCGCGATTGTATAATGTCGTAATTGGGGGGTGCAAACTATTGATCCTTGAGACTGCGCGTGTACGCCTATGAGCACACGTGCAATAAATTTTTAAACCTTAAAGGTGATGTATTGAGTACTAAAAGTCCCAGTTTGTGGAGGAATGTTTGTGGAATGTTGATGGAAAGTTTTTAGTTTAATCACATTAGCAATGCTCGTGGGTATTTACTAGGGATAGTCAGAGATTACCGTGTCCAATAAGTAGGCAGAGAAAACCAAACTCTATAGGTAGGCAGAGGCAACTGAGAAAATCTGTCTCCCACGACTCCACGAGGGACACTGCACTTTTCGTAAAGTTTAGTGTAGTCTCATCAGTCACCACTTAAGGAAGACGATATATTGTTGGCATCCCCCAATTATTGATTTAATTAAAATGAATATAGGTATTTCACTATAATAATAATAATAAATAAATATCTATGGACGCTTCACACCACTGGCCTGGCCTCGTGCTAAGTATCCGAAGAACTTGTGTTACAGGTACCAGAAAACGGGAAGTATTAATACTTTTATACTATACATATATTTAATATTTTTACTATATTATACACATATTTAATACACATCCGTGACCCAGGAACACAGAAAACTTTTTGTTCCTTCAGCGGGATTCGAATCCGCGACCTCCGGCTTGAGCACCAACGCGCTGAACCACTGAGCCACAGAGGTCGTCAATTCCCATTAATTCAGGTCGTGATGTTTTTTAATATTTAATAAATATTAAAAAAAAACATAATTAAATATCTAAGAGAATAAAAAGATAAACAAAACGAATACGCAACCCGTATTTTATATGATAAGGGATTAGCCAATAATTAGCTGTTTTACCTATCTGCTTAGTTTATGGTTAAATAAAAATAGATTCGTCAATAATTATAATATGTATTACAATAAAAATTTATAATGTACTTACAATAAAACAAAATAGCTAATATTTAAACTAAAATATGACCTCAAAATTATTAATCTGCAGAGATACTGTTAGAGTCGGTATTAACATTGTTATTAGAATCTAAATAAATATTACCAGTGCTGTCATCAGCTGCATGGTTTTCTGGATCATACATAGGTTTGAAATTATTATCTTCGACGTATAGAGACGCCTGAGGGTATATCCTCGCCCCTCCATACAGCTGTGGTCTAAATGATTGATATTTTTCATACCTTTGCCTGTCTAAATATTTTTGCTTATCAGATTCATCCGTATACTCGTTCTCATTTTCATTATCACCGTTTCCATCAACTTCTTCTGTTTGTTCCTCTCCAGCGTCAGCATTATCTTCAACTACTTGGAAATCATTTTGGGTACCATCATTATTTATATAAATGTTTGAACTAGAAGGAACTATTTTAACTGGTTCATCTTTTGTAACGTAATCATTAGTATCTTCAGCACTATCGTTAGATTCATCGATGCCTCTGTCTATGCTTAGACTGCTCACTGTTTCTATCGTGACCACAGCATCGTACGCCACCCCTGGGTTACCCATGAAGACCATAACCACGTATTTGTAACCGGGACCACCTTCTACAATTTCTGCTTTGAGGTCCGTGCCGAAATCTACTCCGCTTACTCTGACGTGTGATATCGTATCTCCCGTCTCAACTACTGGGTACTTCAAAGCAAGAGAACCTCCCGGTATGGTAACTCTGAGCTGTTCTGTGCTCGTTCCTTGTATTTCTTCATTACCCACGTCCAGAAGGAAGACGTAGGGGTACTTGTGGAACGGATCAGCGGCTATGACTACTATGTTGATGACTAACAACGCGAGTAACATCTCGACTGATTGACTGAACTCTATTAGTGTTTATGGTACAGTTAGTCGAACTTATATAATCGGTAATGATACGGTTGGAGCGCTCGTTTTTTCTGCCCTTGATCAGACCAATGCCAGAACAATTGTTTAAGTTCAGGAAAACGTTTGAGTACAGTGTAGAGTGAAATCTCGTCTCATCTGCTTAGGTAATAATTGTTTATTAATGCACTAGCTTTTTCCCGCGGCTCCGCCCGCATAAATATAGTATCAGGTATCCCACGGAAAAACTGAACTTTTTCGTGATAAAAGTAGTGTTTTAATAAAAGAGCCCAAACTACTACCATACCTAATTTCATCGAAATCCGTTCAGTAGTTTTTATGTGCAAGAGTAACAAACATCCATCCATCCATCCATACAACCATCCATCTATCCATTCTCCACCATATCCACAAACTTTCACATTTATAATAATAGCATAATTGTTAGTTAGATGGTTAGACTAAACATACTTTTTTCATCTTATGATTTTGGGGAGCTTCTGTATATAGAGACATGACAAAAAATTATATTTTGCGAATATCTTTTTTTTTCTAAAGGTCGGTTGCGGAGCACATAGAATTTCGTACATTGATTCATCGCCACTTGTCTCTGTCACTCGCGCACGAATGAATATATTGCTATCGCGTACCTACGAAAAAGACAAGTAGCGATGAGTTAAAGTACGAAGTTCTACGAGCTCCGCGACCGCACTTTAGTTTACTTATTATTTATTGTGAATCATTCATAAGTTTTAAAAGTATGAGGGCTAGTAATTAGGTGTGGTTTTTACCGTTAACGAAACAACATGTCAGTAGCGAGGCGAGTATGCAACTCGACATCATATCGGCTTTCCATAAGAATTGAATATTACTTAAAAGATGGCGCTAAGTACAATCAAAATAAAATATCGTTATTCTGTATAACAATAGATATTAGCTTACTCGGCTTACAATTCCGCAGATCTCACGCTTCGCCAACAATATATAGCTTGACAAGCTTCTCGCCATTTCAGAATATTATGTCCTTCAATGCAGATTACAGAATAATCACGAAATACAAAACATGTGGAAGTGCGAAGTGCGCGTGGTTCGCGTGCCACGACTATGCGTTCTTACGCGTACTTATTTTCATTCAACATTCGTCAATTTTCGTTTCACTTAGAATACAAAACGTCGTAAGTACTTTTCGCTGTATAACATGCTACTTTTTACGAAAATGTAACCGACCAATATTATGTCCTTCAATGCAGATTACAGAATAATCACGAAATACAAAACATGTGGAAGTGCGAAGTGCGCGTGGTTCGCGTGCCACGACTATGCGTTCTTACGCGTACTTATTTTCATTCAACATTCGTCAATTTTCGTTTCACTTAGAATACAAAACGTCGTAAGTACTTTTCGCTGTATAACATGCTACTTTTTACGAAAATGTAACCGACCAACCGACCAATCAAACGGATTATTTTTGTGCAGTACAATGTATGACTTTTGATGTATTTGGCGATAGCGACTTTCATACTGATCCTACTATAATAATAGGTCTTTACCTATGAAATTGGCGTTCTGCAGTACTGGCCATTTCAAATCAAAATAATTTTTGTTTGGCTAAGAATTATAATTTCAAATTAATATTATTTTAAAAACATGGAATTATTTTTCCAAAAGTAGTCATTTGTTTATTTATTACTGCTGTATCGTAATAATAAACAAATTAATATAAATAAAGTATCGCATTTCAATATTTTTCGTCATCATGGATACGTTAAAAATTCGAGTAATTATGGAATATGAGTACCGTCGTGGCAGCAACGCGGCACAAGCGGCACGCAACATCAACGACGTTTACGGAGCTAACACTACAAACCAACGCACCAGCTGTTATTGGTTTGCTCGCTTCCGTTCTGGAAATTTCGACCTGAAAAATGAACCTGAAAAATGACAATGACGAATTAATGGCGATTGTGGAAGCTGATGATAGACAATCTACGGCTGAATTAGCAGCAGCTTTCGACGTTAGCGTCAAAACAATATTGGTCCATTTGCGTTAAATTGGCAAGGTAAAAAAGCTTGACAAATGGGTGCCCCACTCCAACTCAATGATCGCCAGCGCGAAGTACGCGTCGAGACGTGCCTTGCACTGCTCAACAGACACATAAATGAAGGAATTTTGAACCGCATTGTTACCTGGCGATGAAAAATAGATTCTGTTTGATAACCGCAAGCGCTCAGCAAGTTGGTTGGAACTTGGTTCACCACCTAAACAATGCCCTAAACGAAAACTTACCCCTGAAAAGTGGTGGTCACTGTTTGGTGGTCTAGCGCCGGTGTGATTCATCACAGCTTCTTACCAAACGGGATGAGCATTACTACAGATGTGTACTGTGAAGAACTGAACACAATGATGGAGAAGCCGGCACATCTCCAACCAGCATTGGTCAATCGCTCGTCTTCGCTGCTCCTGCACGACAACGCGCGACCTCATACTGCACAGCAGACGGTCTCCATGTTGCAAAAACTGGGGTTGGAAGCTCTCCGTCATCCGCCCTACTCACCAGACCTTGCGCCTACAGACTACTACTTTTTCCAGAATTTGGATAACTTCTTGGCGGGAAAAAAATTCAATGCATTGATTGCATGGGTGATTACTTCGATTAATACAAATAAAAAATACATGAAAAAAATTCGTTTAAATTTTTTCATACAAAACAGCAAATTCATAGGTAAAGACCTAATATTATAAATGTGAAAGTTTGTGAGGTTGGATGGATGTTTGTTGTCTCTTTCACGCAAAAACTACTAAACGGAATTTGATGAAATTTGGTATGGTAGTAGTTTAGGCTCCGGATTAAAATATAGGCTACTTTTTATCCGTAAAATTTCACTACTCCCGCGGTATGCCCGATAGTATATTTACGCGGGCGGAGCCGCGGGAAACAGCTAGTTGTGTCATATAACACTTCCACTTGCCTTCTGTTCCGTGAGAATAAGGGGTCCCATACACGGTCCGGTTTTCCTTCAGTTCGGCCTGAACGGATATAAAATCGTATCGTCTGTGTGCAATTTCGAGATCGCATCAGTCGGCCGTATGGACTGAATCGACTCGTTCCAGTGTTGCCAACTCTGTTTTTGCGAAACTAGTTACTAAACTCGCATCGTTTTCTACTAAAAACTACTAAAAGAGTATCGATATCTATAAACTTAGGAGTCCCTGAAAGTTTTTTTAGGGACAAAAAACTACTGCATTTTCAGTTTTAATATTAAATTGAAAATATGATAATTTAACCGTTAAATTAAAAAAGTATATAGTAGGAAATATTACGTATATAGAAATTCAATGAGTACTTTTAAGCGACTTACGGACGCGTGCTACTATGTCCTACAGGGGCGTGCGCTCCATATAGGCAGAAATGCAGTGCTTTACTTGTCATTCACAGATATTTTAATAAAATGTTCGTACGTTTTAGATGACTTCAATTAATAGTAAATAAATTAATTTAAAAAATATAATAACTTAAAAACGCCTAATATTTTATAAATAGCAACTAATGCCGGTGCGTGCTGCAGGAGAAATCATCGCATGTGTGTGTAATTTTCATACTTCGCAAACGCACACATCCAGGAATATCGACATGATAATATAGCGGTAACTCCTGCGGCAGGCTATCCGATGGCTTCCGAAAACCGCCGAACGCCAGTTCGGCAGTTGTCGGAAATTATTCGTTGCCTATAATCCGACTAAAAACAATATGACTTGAATCTAATGAATAATCTATACACAAAATACATTTTTGTTTAGTAAGGTTTTATTTGTTTAAATAGAAGAAATGTTTTGTGTTTGCGGGGGCCATATTGCATATTTCATGTGATAAGCATTGTTTACAATTTAATCGCTCCTGTTTATTTATAGTTTTCTTAAAAGACTTTTCATTTTAACATTTGAAAGTGTGTACATTTAACAGTTTCTTACTGAGTTTCTATAATAATTGTAGTGATTTGCTTTTACAAGGCCCGTTTGTTGATTTCATAAAATGTTATTTGATTGTGAGGTTTGCGTTGATAATGTGTGTTTACTAAAAATTTAAAATAACAATTTCTCACAATTGTCATTCAGTAAAAAGATTCAAATTTTGTCTAAAGGTAGGTGTGTACCCGAGTTACAACAATTAAACCAGCAAAAAAATAATGTAACTCGAAAATTTCATGTTAAATGTTATGAAACGTATAACTGGCTTTGTGGTTGTGTACACACGATTAAATTATATTGTTTTCCTTGCATATTATTTAGTAATTCTAGTACAGTGTGGACTGATTCGGGATATTCAGATTTAAATAATTTCTATTCCGCGGCCAAGACCTGATATAGTAATCTCAAGTAACCGGAACCTTGAATATGTGAAAATTGAAGCTGACTGACTGGTGAGTAGTTATAATATTTTAAAATATGCTTATTATTTTACTTATTAGAATTTCTTCCGCCAAAGATCGATCGCTGTTTTGTCTGCGTTGCCGTAGAAGATGTACATGAATAGTAGTACATCAGACTTGCTCTGTTGGCATGGTTTCGACTTAGAGATCCGTCGCTTGGCTATGTTAAAAATCTATAAACGAAAAAGTTTTTGTGACCGAGTACTTCCCCGCATACCCAGTGCCATAATCCTGTGCACGCCACTGATGTCCTATTATGATAAGGTGTCACTTAGCACATAGTAGCAGGCAATTTTACATATTATGATTACTGTCTAGCTATTTTCTACAAAACCACTACTAACTACTAACAACTAAATTCCTACTAAAGAGGGAATAAAATACTAAATTTAGTAGTAAAACTTTGTAAAACATCTAAGTTGACAACATTAATTCTGACCTAAACGGATGGACTGAACAGTAATAAAATTGGACTGAACGGTAATAAAATTCGAGTGTAAAATAAAACTGGTCAAGTCGGCAAGAGGAGTTCCGTACAAAACGGAAAAAAACACGTTTGTTGTATGTGAGCCTCAAATTTTTATTTTATTCTGTTTTTAGTATTTGTTGTTATAACGGCAATAGAAATTCCTACATCATTTGTGAAAATTTCAACTGTCGATCTATACGGTATAGGAAGGTTACGGCGACAGAACGACGAACAGCAAACAAGGTCTCAGTAATAGGGTCCCGTTTTTACCCTTCGGGTACGGAACCCTATTATTAGACTATTTATTAGAGTTCATTGAAGTATTTAAAACTTTAGAGTCACTATGGTTGATAAAATCTAGAGCGAAAATCGATAGCGTGACTACAGTTGCTGCAAAATACAATAAATAAATAAAATAATAAAACCAAGAGCATGTCACGACATGTCTAAGGAGGGTCCGTAACTATCATCGCGCAATAGGTTTTCTTTGAATTACTTTAAAAGTTATTGTCATAAAGTTATTACAGAAGCTAGGAGAGCGGCGGACAGACAGACAGACGGACGGACGCGCAGATCGAAGTTCTAAGGGTTCCTTAAGTATTACGGAACCCTAAAAACACGACCGAATCTCGCGGCAATTTTCCGTGTATGTGCTCGAATCCGTTCAGGCCGAACCTTAGATTAAAACACCTCGAAACCGGGTACACGCATGAAAAGTGAAGCAAATCATACTGAGCCATATCGGCACAGTTTGTTCGAACGACCCGTCAGTTGTCAAGGTCAAGCGCTAGTACATACATTTCCGACTATTAAAAATATTATGACGGTTTGTGTCGTTATTGGGTGTCACAATGCATCGGAAAAGAATTAAAAAAGCTTCGGACATAACATTTCATATTTATATATGTATGTAAATATGAAATGTTATGTCCGAACAATTTGACTTGTAATTGACTTGATTTAAATCATTTTAAAATAAATCATATTGTGTCGCCGTCTTGCTGCCCTATTGTGAATTGTGAGTGTTACTAGTAATAATAAATTTATTTCTACATTTTCATGGCTAACTAATAGTTGCAACTTTTTAAATATATTCAGATTTTTTAACTATCAATGTAAATTATTGCCAGTGTTAAGATAATCCTTAGTATATTCCTTAATACCAGTTTAATATAAATAATGTTCACAAATGTATTTAGTTGGTTTAAAATGAAATATAAGTTATATTATTACGGATGTTACTGCAACAAAATGACGTAGTACACAAAAACAAATGCATAATGTACTATGAGTTACGTTTCTATTTATAACCTCGACACTTTGCATATAATACCGACTGTTGACTTAACATTGGGACAATCTGTTGAAAATATTCAGTATCCGGTCACCACCGCGACCTTATTGCTAAACAAAATTCAATAACAGAAGACAAGGAGAAATATATTATTCATGTAAACTAGTGATTGAAGACCAATAACATATCGTGTGTGAAGAACATTAGATACTGAGTAGGTATTAGAGTTTTCTGTCACAAAAAAAAAACAATTAATAATCTAATTTTAAACTAAATAATAGCAATTTTTTCTTCCAATATTGTAATATTTATTCCTTCAATTAAATAATATTAGACTTACATTCATTTCAGAAAAATCACCAGGTATATGAAATTTTTCAAAACTATAATTGGCAATCCGTGGCATGGTAGCTCACATACGGATTTTGATCTACTTTGAAATCTGACATGATCGAGAGTGTTCTTAGCTGTAATTCACCATCATCAGCTCGCTCACTGCTTGAAGATTCGGGGGTTACTTAGAATGTTTAATTTTGTTTATTTGTTTTGTATATTGTGTTGCCGTAGCGCTGCTACGCCCGTAGCCGTAGCGGTATACCTCGTACGGCGTAGCACATCGCGAAGCGTAGCATCAGCGCGGCGTCAGACGCAGTTCATACCGAGACACGACGCGGCGCTGCATTTTTAAAGATAGCGATTCAAAATTGAACTTTATACACTACATAATAAGATACACGTTTCATTGCAAGATTTCGAATTACGACGAGCTGCACCGGGCTAAGTGAAGCGGTGCCACACTTGCAGCGAAACGTGTATCTTCACGTCTAGTGAATAAAGTGCAGCACACCATTTTGACATTGGCACTGATGAGTTACTGGAAACTTAATGCGAAGAGGCTAACCTAACCTTTCTAAGCGAAAAATGTTAGAACAAATATGTTTTTTGTATTCTAATATTCAAATTTTAGTAAATAAAGTAATATTAATTTAAAAAACAAGTATTTGCCAGAAATAAAAACACACAGAAAAGAATTTCAATAACAACGTTTATTGTTTGAAGAACAGTTTTATATTCCGAGATTTTTTTCTATATAAACTAGTATCTCGTATTTTATAACAATATTTTTCTATTAAAATAATATACTTTAGCATACTGTAAGCACCAACTTTCGCATATGACATTCTATATCACTCGTAGGGTCAATTCACACCGAAACGAAACGATAAGCAACATGGCGCTACATTTTTATTGACATAGCTATTCAATTACTACTATTTTTATTTAAAAAACTATGACCCGTCTACGTAAATTATAGTATTATAGCTTATGTAACCCGGGCTATTATTACGAATCTATTGACACCTCATTCATTAAATTCGGACCAGTAGTTTAGGCGCTACGGTGGAACAAACATACAAACATACATACATGGATACATAGATATGCCATAATCATCACCTTCCTTTTGGCTTTGCCGTAGTCGGGTAAAAATACACTTTTCATTGTGAGAGTTCCAACGTCAAGTTGCGCCGCGCTGCACAGCGCATGTGCAGTTACGACTGATGTCATATGAAACGTGTACCATTTTGTGTAGTATATAAAGTTGAATTTTGAATAACTTTATAAAGTGCCGCTTTGCGTTACGTGACATCGCAGTGTGAACTGACCCTTACTTTAATTTTTTTCAATGTTCTATAAGTACATAATCATATTAATATGTCGAATAGATTAATACATTTTTGCCAATAAAGATCTTAATCTAGCGTAAATTGTTTAGCAAAATATTATAATATCATTTTGATTACTATACTTATAGCACTTATTTAAGATAATTGTATATTATATTATTATAAATAAATTCTGATTGCGTCCTATTGTCTGTATTTTAACCCCAGACGAAAACAGGGGGCTGATATAAGTTTCACGTGTTTGTCTGTCTGTGAGACATCACACATACACCGTGACATCGCAGCTCCCAAATGGATGGACTTATTTTGATCCAGTTTTTCTTTTGTTTGAAATTTCCGTGATCGAGAGTATTCTTAGCTGTAATTCATCAGCATCGCTCGCTCGGCTCGCTTAATTACAATCTCGGAGGTTACTTTTTAATTTTGTTCCTATATCATAATAATATTAATATTATTCGTATTTGGTATCAAATTAGGCCAGGCTATATTTTTCTTGCATTATTTATACAACCTGGAGATTATATGAATACCTACTCTAATCGTATTTTAATATTATGTAAAGTTTCGCGTTACGATATACAAGTTCCTACGAGAGCTGTAAATTTAAACCTTCGCCATAAATTAAATTTTGCTTTATAATTTCTGCAGGCACAAGCTTAAAACACACATTAGATACGCATTTAAAATAATACTTCATGCTAACTTTTTTGTTACATAGATTAACTGCCGAGTAAAATTATTATGGCATTATGATATACCTTTCTCTTTGCAATCAGAATTCAGAACCTAAAATACATAGACAGAAAAGCGTCATTTATCATAAGAACGTTATATTATTACATTTTACTTTTAATTAACACAGTGAAAACCCTTTAGAACGACTTTAAATATCAGTCGTTGGGATAATCCAGACCATCGGATGTTACGACAAAATTTGAAGATCTATTTTAAAATCGGTTTTAATTATCGGTCCCTCAGTCGTTTTTATCAGATTCTTACTGTTATATAATTAAAGATTAATGATCCATAATGAATATACCATAAAACTGAAAACTCTTAGAAATTATTATTAGTGTGTAATATTGCTTTTTTAAATATTATTATTATTATCGAGTATATTTCAATTAATATTAATTTATTCGCCTTAAAAACAATATTTTAACATTCGTTGTAGTTTATCGAAAACAAAAACCATTTATACCCTTTCACTAGATGAGAGCAGGTACTTTAGACAGAGTTTATAGAATTGTAGAAAGAGTCGAACTGATCGTGCGGCCAGTTATAGTTGTCCTTTTCTTTCTTAAATAGTAGGTCTACTACCTATAATCCCAATAGCCTACGAAAAAGGGACTAGGCTGCCCGAACTATCGCTCCGTCTCTTTCACTCCATTCCTTATTGTCTATGGTTTATCTTAGAAACGCTCGCATCTGTTTATTCTGGCACCTCAACGACGTCTCTGCTCTCTCCGTCTGTATTATCATGTTATCCAACTTACTTACTTGGGAAGTCAATTGCCTCTCATGTTCATGCTTTTGCACTTTGCCGATTAACGAGGCATTCTCCGCCTCTTCCATTGCCTTCAAATCTGACAGCGCGGAGTTTATATCACCTATATTTTTTTTAACTATAATTTCATTGTCGTTCGGCCCAAGACCAGTGTTTACAGAGCCAAGATCTGTTGGCAAAGTATCCCTGTCGAAGTTAGTTTGGCCAATGTAGCTCTGATCACTGGAGTACGATAAGTTATCCTTTGCGTTTAGTTTTAGGCGAAAGAAATTCGTTACACTTCCGCAAACACCCTGCAAATGTAAAATACATAATATATTAGTTTACCCTGTAAAAACTGCTTTACGAAGCACGCTTTATATAGACCATTTATTTTGGTCGGGGTCAGCTTATACCGAGATGCAACGCGGCGCTCACTTTTAAAGATACCGATTTAAAATTGAGCTTTATTCGCTACACAAAAAGATACACGTTTCATTGCAAGAGCGGCACGGGCGCCAAGCTGCGCAGAGCGGTGCAGCTCGCAATTCGATCTCTTGCAACGAAACGTGTTTCTTTTTGTGTAGTAAATCAAGTTAAATTTTCGTCACGGTGTAAACAGACGCTTAGTTTGTATAACTTTTATCACAAATAAACTGTGGGTAAATTTATTTCCCTCTTAAATAAAGTAAACCGAGTACATACCTTAAGGCGATTTAATTTGGTTTGAGTCGATGATAAAATAGAGTTTAATTCTGTGAGACCTCCGTTCAAGTCTTGTAAACCTTCATTTAGCATTGCTGTGTTCTGAAAAAGTAACACAAGAAGTTAGGAACCTTAATATTGATAATAATTTTAACATGGAATTGATACCACGGCCTCACAGTAACCGGCATGAAATAACGCTTGCGTTGTGTTTCACCGAGTGAGTGAGGTTAACAGGGACCAAGGGGGGTTAGGGGTTTTAAAGAAAAAAGAAGAATGTTGCCCGCGACTTCATGCACGCATTAGGAAATATCGAGGGAACCAGACATTTTGTGTCTACTCCAGTGGTCGATCTACATCAGTGCCAAATTTATCGGTCTAGTAATTTCGGACCCTATTCAATGCAAACAAACAAACAAATGTTTACTTCTTATTAGGATTCCGTACCCAAGAGGTAGGTAAAAACGACCCTATAATTACTAAGACTTCGTCCGTCTTAAAACAAATAAAAGAAATATTTTTGTGGGGCTACTCGTTTTGTGTGGTTAAAGTGTTAACACTTGGACCTACCTCAGCTGTCTTTATGTCGATTTCTTCGAATTCATTCACATCTAGATGTTTGTGCTTTTCCAAAAACACTTCTTTGTTTGGTTTTGGTTGGCCGAACAACTCCGCCCTATCACAAGCTTCTTGGTATGCTTTTTGAGACATAATGATTAACTATTTCACTATTAAAATTCTATACACATCGTTTAAATCCCTAAATTGTTTTAACACGCAGTTACCGACTCCAAATACAGCCTATTTTACAGTACTGCAGTGTTTCCCGGTCGCTCCAATGTAGTATTGATTTTTCCACTATTTACAAATCTCGCGGCTAATACAAACAGCAAAATACATTTTAGCGTTTTTGGCAACTTCCCCGGGGCAGGGTAGCCGAATGTGTATGGAAATAGCCGCATATCAATGTCAATATCCATATCTACTGATTTCACAATGTTATAGAGTACTCTATAACATTCCGAAATATTTATAATAAGAAGATAGGAATGTAGTGCTTCTTGAATCATCGGTTTCGTTCAATTATTTCCGTAGTTATTCGGCTGCCCTGCTACATCCCCCAGAATAGTTTTAGATGCCGTAAACGCTAATAGAAAGTAAATTATGCCTATTATATAACTTATAGTGCATTTCAAATATAAAAATTTAAACTTTCATCTTTTAAACGGATAACTTGTGTAATTTACACAAGAGTACACTAACCCATAACTTTAAACGCGGCGTCACACTCACGGTCTACGGTCCAGCCTGCAAATCCAGCCCCGGTGTTAGTGCATTTAGTGGCATTGTATCAAATTCAGAGCTAAAACCCCATACTCACGGCCCATCCAGCAAATACAGCACCGGTACTAAAATCCTATATAGTGTCAGTAATGATTAGTGTCAATCATATAAAAAATTTGTCTACAAGTCCGCGGCCTTGGGCTTGCAGGCTGGATGGACAGTATGGCACCATAGTCGCCACTTGACAGGAGTGCTTTACTAACAGGTTTCTGTGGCGCCCGCCTGCGCGCGTCTCCGCTCATCGTGAAATTCGAGGCAGCAGCCTATTGAAAATTATTAAAGTCAAAATTTCTTCATTTGACTCTCAAAAGTCTCTAAGAAACTACCTTCCAAAAGTCATAATATGAACAGGTTATCAACAAGAGAAGTTAATGGGCGTAATTTATTTGAGCGCCGTACTCACCATCCAGCCTGAAAATCCAAAGCCGTGGACTTGTAGGCAAAAAGAATAAATGATTGAGTGATCAACACTACTGACACTAATTATGGCTAATGGCTATTAATACCGGTGCTGGATTTGCATGCTCGACAGTGAGTATAGCGCCTTAGTGTCAACAGCAAGTCAATATTGTCAATCATTTAGGTATACAAATCCACTTCAAAGCCGCGGCATCGGATTTGCAGGCTGGACGGTCAGTATCAAGAATGGTCCTTAGCCCAGATTCTGGAACAGAAACAAACCAATTTTTTATTGTAATAGTTTTAAGGTTGAGTTTTGCCGGGGAGTTCAATAGGTGATGTTGTGGAATTTGTAAAATTTCATAAATTTGTGTTATTTCAGTTCTTAATGTGTAATATTGGTAGAATATTAACCATTAAAGATTCGTTATCGTGCACAAGTGTGGGCAAGTGGTACAACTTCTAAAAACGTGCTATTTTGTGTTTCCCGCTAAAACTCCCTAGGAACTTTCAGTAAAGCTTCTACCACTTTACTGAATCGACTGACATGACTCATAGCCTGTACTGACTATATATTTGGACTTTGACTAGACTTTAGACTTGACGATATAGGAAAACGGTGTAAAAAAAAAGTTATAAGGTTGGCGACACTGATTAACTGTCACTTGTTCGATCTAATGTCACTTCATGTTGATAGTTGTCAGACACCTGACACTTGACAGTCGCATTTGCCTTGTAATTGTGCAGCTGTGGAATTCGTTTATTTTGCTTTATTAAAATAAATGCTAAATAACTTATTATTTACTGTTTCTGTTAAGTGCCGGTCATTTTCCACATTAAGAAAATTATCAACAATGGTTTCCAGTAAGTAATCAGATCAAAAAAAAAATATTTTCTATTGTACATTTAAATAATATGTAGGTACATCACTATTAAAAATAGGTACCAAAAAGACATTATGATGACGAATCTAAAATCAATCCAACCTTACCTTACCCTACTTACTTACTTAAACTTAGTTCCTCCTGGTACCTCCAAAAGTGGGTTAAAGAGCAATGTAGGGTGTCAAACAGGTTTTTCTTAAATATCCAATCCTTTTTCAACTAGAAGTACCTACTATGGAAGATAACAGTACAATCTTTAAAATGAACCGGCTATCAGCTAAAAATTTTATAATTAATCTGCAATTATTTAAAATGTTTAGGTATTTTATACCTAATACTTTTGTTAAAATTTTTGTTAATACCACTAACGGGAGCGTAGCGTGGAATTGTTCAGTGTCTGCCTCAAAAAATACGTTATGTCATTTATAACTCACTGGTCAAGCTTCACCTCGATTATTTGGTCGAAATCTGGTTATCATCTGCAATAACTAACCTTAAGTCACTTCAAACAGCTCAAAACAAATTAATAAAAACACTATTTATTTATGACTTCCTGAAACCTAAGATAAAAAATTACAAGGACACAAAAATTTTAAATATAGAACAAACATATAAGTACTACTCTTGCTTACTCGCTTGTAAAATTTTATATAAAGACATACATACTAATATTACATTCACAAAAAAGAAAAACATACAAACGAAATTACTAAGAAGTGCCAATAACTTAATCTTGCGAACACCATGAACAAATTATGGAAAAAAGAATATTACATACGAGAGTGCACAACAATATAATAAATTACCTACAGCTATTAAGGAAACTTAAAGCATTATGACATTTAAAAAATTACTAAAACATAGTCAACTAGAGCAAAAAATATAAATTTTTATTACGCATGTACTAAATATTTTATATTGCTTGAAATGTTTTTGTCACAATCTCACTTAAAATATATTAATATAAAATTATAATAACAAAATCAGCGATCCCTAAAATCTTAGTTATTGTATTATAAAAAATAATAAAAAACTCCTTTATAATATTCATTACAATTATGGTGGTCGTGTCATATCTAGTTATAGAAACAACTTTAGATCAGTGTACATTACTGGTATTCACCCAGCCTGTTGCTAGTGTCTGATCATATCGTAATGACAACTACCCTCATTCAGATTAATACATTTTGTCTTTGTGTAATATTAAAACTAATATGAACTTATCCATGTTAACCTACTTAGCGCGCTCAATAAAGAATTTAGTACCTATATCTTGTTAAATCCTGTTCCTTACTTTTATGTATTTCTCATGTAAGTGAATTAATGTAAATTCTTATGAGAATAAATGTCTTAAAACCAAAAAAAAAAAATGAGTTGGTACTTTTTATGAACATGTTCTTCATTCTACCTTCTTTACATAAAATAAAATGTTTTAATAACTAAGTAAATGACTAAATTTATATTGGTCCAATTATTTTTGTTGTTAAATTCATATAAAATGTTAAGTACTTTAAAATTTTAGTGTAACTTTTTTTCCAGAACCCTTAAGTGTTGAAACTTTGAATAAGTTGAAAAATGATTTCTACGCTAACCCAAAGAATGAACTTGCTCAAAATGTGTGTACTAGATTTGACCCATTTGAAGTTGCCATCAGCAAGCACAAGAACGACAAAATGCTACATGTTTATAACATTAAGGTATTCTAAAAGTAATAAAATAATTTTATTTATGAATCCTAAAGTTATTGGACAACTTGAGGATCCATAGTTTCAGGATCCATAATAAACAAGCAATTTTAAATTTAAGTTTAAATGTTTATTATGAACTTTTCAAGAAATCAACTGGCTAACTGTAGTTCTTATTTAAGTTTTTTTGACTGTTTATAATAGTGGTAGATAGTAAAAAACTACAATTGTTAGCATGAAGATACAAAAATAGAAAAATATGATTAAACAAATGAAAAATAAAATTTACATTAAAAAATTTTTACAAGGTTGAATCTGAAGGAAAGCCGGTGACCAACCAAGAAAACTCTGGAAGATGTTGGCTGTTTGCAGCTCTAAATGTCATGAGGTTACCTTTCATGAAGAAGTATGCTATTGAAGAGTTTGAATTCTCACAAACGTAAGTTAGGTACAGTATTTAAGATCTAATACCAGAATGGTGGAGGAATATTTCAAGCAGTAGACTTATAAAACTGTAAGGCTACCTAAGCTTCATTTTTGCAGTGAAAAAGTATACATAAACCATGCTAAAAATGCTTCACCTCTCCTGCAGTTGAAGTACAACTTGTCCTGGACGGTCGTACATTAGCCCCTAAGTCAAATCTTTTCTAAATAATATTATATTAAAACTCCCAACTATTGAAGATTATTAAAGTCAACATTTCTTTATTACGCATTTGACTCTCAAAAGTCTCTTAGAAACTACCTACTGAAATCCACAATAAGGTTATCAACAAGAAAAGTTTATTGCCCTCAATAAATTTATGTACCTAATATGTAATAATTATATAAAGTAATCCTGCTAATATTATAAATGTGATAGTTTATGAGGATGGATGGATGTTTGTTACTCTTTCACGCAAAAACTACTCAACGGACTTTGATGAAATTTGGTATGGTAGTAGCTTGAGCTCTGGATTAAAACGTAGGTCATAGGCTACTTTTTATCCCGAAAAAGCACAGTGTTCCCGTGGGATACTATATGTACACGGGCGGAGCCGCGGGCAACAGATAATGAGATGCAGAGCAATGCTAATGTTTGTATTTCAATATTTAGATAACAGTTGCATGTGGTTTTTGATAAGAAACTATATGTGGTATTTGCTATCACACTGTTTCTATGAATTGATTACAATGTATGATATTTACATTATGAATGCTATATTGTATTCTTATCATAGCACTTCGAGCGGAAAATATTAATTATGAGTGTGTAAACAGTAAACATCAGGCGAAATTCCGCAAAGGTACCTACTTCAGTCCGAAGTAAAATTCTTGTTGGGAAAAAATTGTATTATTTCGCCTGATGTATTCCTTCTATGTAATTTCAATTAAATAGTATTGCATGCGGAATATGTGTACTCAATTACCATGAAATCTTACAAATTATGTTATTTTGAAGTTATACTCTTTTGCCCAAATTGGAAAAAATATTATGAGAGTAAAGATTTTACTATATGCGCGCACACTGACAGCTACACAGCGACACGATGAAGTAACCTGATAAATGTCTCTCAAATTTCAGTTAAAAGTTTAAAACATGTTAACTTCTTACACAGATTTATGAACGTTTTTTGTGACACTATGTTACGATTTTCAGGTACCTGTTCTTTTGGGACAAAATAGAAAGATCTCATTTCTGGTTGAACAACATCGTTGCAACCGCCAAGAAGGGAGAGAGTCTAGATGGACGATTGGTCAACTTCTTATTGCGTGTAATTATGAACTACTTTTATATTATCTGAGCCTTTATTTGTCATCGCTATATCTTAGTGATGCTATGTCAAATCCCATACATTTTTGTTTTGAACTTCGATGTCCTAGTTAGCGATGGCAACTTGGCTAAAGGCTTTTAAATATGAAAGGCAATTTTTGTGACATATGTTGATATGACCTATTGACAGATTTAACGTCATACAGATCGAATGACTGCATGCATTGATATCAGCATTTGCTATTATTAGAATCGGTAGATTAGATTATAAAAAGACTAAATGATCCTATAAGCTATCAGCTTTTAGCAATGGGGGAAGCGTCCATATGGTTGCAAAGTTGTAAAAAAAAACATGACATGGACATGCTGAAGGAGTCAGATTTTCATAGGGGGTATTCATTGAACCCTACAGATGCTCCAATTTCTTAATCTGACGATTTAGAAGAGCCGCAAGCTTGCAGCGAGTGTTGAAAATGTAAAAAAATGGTTATCTTAACATGCTCGTAATGACCCCCTCCTGATGCGCTCGAGCATGTCGAAATATCGATTTTTTTACTAATCTGACAGGTTCCCCTTAGCGCCTTCACATTGAGAGCTCATACTTGCTGGGGGTATTTTCTCTCGAGCATATCCCGAACATCCCTCGTCGGCTCAAAACAATAGCTAATATGCATACACGAGGATTGTTTCCTTATATTAACTGAGCTAATTAAACAGGACTCCAAAGTTATCCCGATTATAACAAGAGTGAAGGCTTGGACTAACACTACCTGGCAAACACTAGTTACTACTTTTATCAGCCGTTAGTGTCCCACTGCTGGGCAAAGGCCTCACCTCTTGGCTCTTTCAACAAGTCCTGATCCTTCACTGAAAACTAGAAGAGATATAAAATATTAGTCTCGATATTAAATGCATAATTATTGTTACATGTTCTGAACATAATATTCAGTAAAGACTAAATGATTATCAAAGTTAGGCATGAATTCTGCCGTCCTTATCATAAACAACGCAATCGACATTTTTTATGAAATTTAGTTATTAGTATATTCGGAATCGCTGAAACGAGATCTACCTGGATCAATCACTCGTTTTTTAATATCTTCCATAGTTTTAATTTTATTGTTAGTCATAAACAGCGTATGTGATCTTTTCCAAACTTATTACTAGTAATAAACATCATATGCAAACATGCGTTTTTATGGCTATTTTACTTAGAATTTCGACGTATGAAATACTAAGCATAAATAACGCATTTGGTACTTGTGACGTTTATACTTAGTAAAGTACATATTTTTACCATTTTATACAAATCATAAACATCACAAAATCACATGCAATGTTTATGCTTAGGAATAACATTTCATTCACATCTATATTTCATTTCTCATTTACATTTTATCTTCCACTTGTGTGTTTTATGACTAGTATTTAATAAGAATTTAAACAAGATAGCAAGAACATAAGTAACGCAATTGTTACATTTGCGATTATTAAATACAAATTAATAATATATGAAATTAGTAACGTGCCAAATTACGTTTTTGTTACTTTTTTTATATATGTAATAAAATAAATAAAATATATGTAATAAAATAAAATAAATAAATAAATGTAATAAAATTTAGTGTAATTACACTAAATTTTAATTAATTATTTACACGTACCGTTTGTTTCGTGAGTGGTACATACTCACATATTCTGTGAAATACTAACTTCAAAGATATTAATTTCCATCAGTAGTAACATTTATTAACATTTTTATAAGTAAAGAATAATTATTATAAGTAAATAATGCTCGTAAGTAAATACTTACGAGTATAATTATTCACATAAAAGAATTATTCTCTACTTATAAAAATGTCATTACCAACTCGGTCATTACCAACTTTTAAATGATAAACGGACAAACTCTGTCTCTGATTGTTGCTTGTTGTTATTCTTCTATGTACTTCTTTTTGGTCTATCATACATTTTATGAATACGTTCTTCATAACTCATATTAATATAAGTATCATGAATTTTCTTCCTTGGTTCATGATTTATTTTTGTGTAACATTTCTTTTTACATGTTTCATTACACGGGTTTTTTAATGAAAGCTTTTGTTTCTTTGCTTCTAACTTTTTAGTTTTTTTTAGTTTTAGTTTTCCTGTAATGAAAACCATAACATAAAACAAAGTATCAATAACATAACACAAATATGAAAGTAAATAAATCATGAACATAGGCAGAAAATTCATGATACTTATATTACTATGAGTTATGAAGAGCAGGGAGTATTCATAAAATGTATGATAGACCAAAAAGAATTACATAGAAGAATAACAACAAGTAATAATCAGAGACAGAGTTCGTATGTTTATCATTTAAAAGTTGGTAATGACCGAGTTGAGGTATGTAAATCATATTTTTTAACTACACTTGGATATAATGCTAAAAATGACGCCAAAATTAGATGTGTAATAAAAAAAAGCCTTTGATGAGCAAAAATGCAGTCGTGGTACTTATAAAAGAGTGAACAAAATTGACAGAGACATAATTAAAAACCAAATAAATTCATTTAATCCTTGTATCTCGCATTACAGGCGTGAACATGCGCGAAATTGATGATATTTATCTAGCGATGTCACTATAACTATGATGCATAAACAATTTAATATAAAGTACCCACAGTTAAAAGTTTCATTTGAGTTATAAGTATAGAACAGTTGTTAAAGATATAAATTTTTTTTTGCACGATTAGGTAATGAGGAATGTGAACAATGTGCATTTTTCCATAAACACAATCCGAATCATAATGATGAAAATTTGTGCGAAACTTGCAATGGGTGTATAACTTATCAAATACATAAACTAAAATATATTGAAACTCGAATTGAATACAAAAAAGACGTAGATGTAGCAGCCCAACATCCAAACGATGTACTGTACGTGCTACAAATTCAAATAAGAATTTTGTCAAAATAATGGAGGCATCAGATTTTTTTAATTATCAAGATCACGTTTCTCAACATACATATGATGGCTATCAGGTTTGAGAAAGGGCTTTACGAAATGAAATATAAAAGAAGTTATTCTGATGACGAGTTTCAGGATCAAATTCAAGTTAGAGTGAAAAAAATCACAAAAATTTCTTACAGTCACTGCTAAGGTACATCCGCGAGGTATTAATGAAGAGCGAAAACTGTCCATTATTTCAAAGCTTGTTCCTCTTATGCCAGAAAATACTAAACATTTTTGGTATAGTTTATTCGTTTCTGATGCCAAAGATTTAACTCAAAATTACTGATTTTTTCTACTAAATTATTAACTTAGAATTTATTTTGATATGTTTTGTTTTTTATTTTAAGTTTATCAATGAAAGAGTTAATTTTTTTTTAACGCAAAATAAACGCATGTGAGCTGATGATGATGTGCAACATATACGTTATAAATGTGAACTTAAATGTAAGTAATTCCATTATCTTTGCTAGATATAAACAACACAAATGCATTTCCCTAGACATAAACAACGCAACTGTCATACATGCGTTGATTATGCTTAGTAAATGAACATTATTGCAATCCATGTTTTCTAGTCATAAACAATTTTTCGTCTTTAAAAATATTCAAAATAACTAAATATATAAATATAGCATCGCACATGCAAAGTTCACATTCAAAGGCACCAAACAAAACAAAAATATTTGGAATATTCCTGTTAGTTTCATAGGGACAACAAAAAAAAAGTATTAAACTTTAGGTGCGAATTACTCGAAAGTTGCCGCCATGCAAATGCGTTGTTTATGATAAGGGCGGCAGAATTGAAATGCCAAAGATACATTTTGACGACCTCTGTAACTCAGTGGTTAAGCGCGTTGGTGCTCAACGGCTGTTGTTGGGAAAAAGTTAGAGGTTGCGGGTTCGAATCCCGCCGAAGGAACAAAAAGTTTTTCTGAGTTCCTGGGTCAAGGATGTGTATTAAATATATTTAAAATATAGTAAAAATCTTAAATATATATAAGTAATATAAAATTATTAAATATACTTCACATTGTCAGGTAGTAGTTCTGGTACCTGCAACACAAGTTACTTAGCACGGGGCCAGATTAACATGGTGTGAAGCGTCCTAAATTGAATAGTATGTAACTAATTTTCAGGATCCCATCAACGACGGTGGTCAGTGGGACATGATAGTAAATCTAGTCAACAAGTACGGGCTTATGCCAAAGAAATGCTTCCCCGAGACCTACAGCTCGCGCAGGAGTTTGCACATGAACGCGCTCATTAAGACTAAGGTAAACTTGGTATAATAAAACATATCAATCAATAAATCATAATGTTATAACTAAACTTTAGTATAAGCTAGAAAAATTATAAATAACTAGCTTTTTCCCGCGGCTCCGCCCGCGTAAATATAGTATCTGGTATCCCACGGGAACACTGTACTTCTTCGAGATAAAAAGTAGGCTATGTGCTAAACCAGAGCCTAAACTACTACCATACCAAATTTCATTGAAATCGGTTCAGTAGTTTTTGCGTGAAAGAGTAACAAACATCCATCCGTCCTCACAACAATTTTTACATATATAATAGTAGTAGGATCTACGTAACATAATATAAAATATATCCTCCGAAAATACTGCTTCTTTCACGAACGTTTATTGTGAAAGAGTTACTTACCTACCTATTGAAATGAAGTAGAGGGTTTTTAAATTCGTGTCATCTGACATATTTTTGACATGACAAGGTCCGTCGTGCTACCAAGCGCCGCCTGGTGCCAGAAAAAGGAATAAAAATTCTTATTGACCGTTTTCGATACCATTTACGCCACCAGATGACGCTTTGTGTGAGTTGGGTCTGCCCCCTAGCGGCAGAAAAAATATCAAAAACCCTCTAAATTCAATTATTAATTTAAAGTATTAACAGATATACGGATTTGGTCCGGAGCACGCACGACGCACGCATAACTCCGCTAAACGCAGAGTTGCCCATATAAAGAATTTTTTTTTTTTTTCGAGTAGGACAATTAACTATTTTATAATAAAATATCCGTAATTGATTTTTCTAGACCTTATCTATTTTTTATTATTTGTATTAGAACTTACATTTTGTTTACAGTTGCGCGAATATGCCAAGGAACTAAGAGAGCTGGTGGACAAAAAGGCTTCAGATGAAGAAATACAAAAAGCCATCAGCGCACAAACTGCTGTTATTTATAATATTGTTGCCACATGTCTAGGTAAGGAATTAGATATTAATCCTATGACAGTTTCCCATAATATATCTTAATACACCTACCCCCTTACTAATAAAAAGATTTACACAACGGATAACTTAAACAACGTTGTTGTCTTTGTCTGATGCGTTGGAAAAGTAACTTAACAGACAAAGACAGCAACATTGTTTAAGTTATCCGTTGTGAAAATATTTTTATTAGTAAGTAATAAAGTACGTAATCTAAACTTTACTGCCAAAGAGGTTTTAGTATGACAGTCGCTTGTGTTAGCAAACCTGTTGGTGTTAAAAGTACTTGAGCCGTATCATCAATCGATTTCTCTGTCCTTTCAACATAAAAGGCTTATCTTTATGCATGGAAAGGCCAAGAAACACATTTAATATCCAGAACATCCTACTACTATTATAAATGTGAAATTTTGTGAGGATGGATGGATGGATGGTAACTCTTTCACGAACTTTAGTAGTTTAGGCTCTGGATTACAACATAGGCTACTTTTATCCCCCAAAAGTACCGTCCCGTGTGTGGGTCCCGTGGGGTACTGTATTTACGCGGGCGGAGCCGCGGGCAAAAGATAGTATTATTATATGTCTACTGTATTCCTTCAGGTGTACCCCCCGAGAAGTTCACATTCGAGTTCTACAACAAGGACAAGGCATACAACAACCTCGGTCCGCTCACTCCGGTAGAGTTCTACAACAAACACGTGCGACCGCTGTTTAACGTTGACGACAAGGTGATTCATGTTTTTATGAAATATTGTGTATTGTTATCTTATGCAGTATTGTTTATTTCATAGCAATAGTAAGTAGTTACAAATAACTGCAATATCCAGTGCCGGATTAGCTTAGCTACAGGCACCGCGGTTTGGGGGGCCCGCGCTCTAACGTCTGTCTGATGGCGACGACCGCGGGAGCGTAGAAATATTTTGCATACATAGTAAAAACATCGCTGAGAAGAGAACTCTGCATTTATATATTTACTATATACATTTACTTTTTTACCTGTGAATGTGTAGAAAAAACCTTCTCGCTCGCTGTTCATTTTATGACTACCTGTACTTTTTAAAGTGTACAGACTTTCAGGTAAGGGTTTTACATTTTAAGCCGCGAATTCGTGACAGAGTTTGCTACAGGTCCCGCGCTGGCTTAATCCGGCAATGGCTATATTAAACCTTCTTATTGCATAGTCGAGCAATGCTACCAGTGGACAAAGAGGGAGAGAAAAGTTTTTTCTGGGCTTGGTAAAATCCAGGATTGTAATCGGCAACATTTAAATATTTAGTTTCATTTATATAATCTCTCAATATTTCATCGAGATATTATTTACTTGATAAATGTAAAAAAATATAAAATTAATTGAGTAGTTTTGTAATTAAATGCATTTCAAAATTAAAAATAATTTTGGAATATTTTTTACATAATAAGTGTAATAAACCTACATAATTAGTTTACTAACATCAAATACAAAAACATTAATTGTAGTTATTATAAACTTAAACGCAAGATGTTAGAAAATATGTTCTGAAGTTTTGGAGATATTAACAAATATTATGTTCTTGCGACTTATTTCATACAACTTTACGAACGCGTGACGTCATAATAATATGTTCGGCTACTTTTGTATCGCGACTCTCGGAATTCTGTACATATTACATACTTTTAAAATATTGATTTTTAATATACTGTTTCTTCTGAGAACTTAGACAGTTCTGTATATTACAGAAGTATTAAATATACTTCCCGTTGTCCCCGTGACACATGTTCCTCGGACACTTACCACGGGGCCAGGCGCCAGCCTGACGCGGCGCGATATTATTAATGATAATAGTAGCTCCCCACACCGCTTTCGATGACGGTGACCGGTTTCATTGAAACCAGGCCAGCTACGCAAGAGTTATTTTATAGTGTCCAAGTGTGTGCGCAGTGCACAAGAGCACTCTCTCCTCCTTTACTCTCGAAACCCAGTGGGACGGACAGACCGACACGACTGGCGAGAGATCAGGCGCAGGTTCGAGTTTTTACATGCCCATCCAACGCATGGATCATCTTTCTTGTCAGACAATCAGGTGATCCGCCTGCATTGTCCTAACCAAACCTAAAAAAACAATGCGGGAATTTAACCCACGACCTGCGAGTCGAGAGCCCCAAACCCTAAACCACTGGACCACGGAGGCTATTATTATTGCAGGTGTGCCTAGTGAACGACCCCCGCAGCAGCAGCCCGTACGGGCGTCTGTACACGCTGCAGTGTCTGGGCAACGTGGTGGGCGGCCGCCCCACCGCCTACAACAACCAGCCTGTCGACACGCTCATCAAGTGAGTAGCACCTACCAGTGACGTGGGGTTCATGTAACTTCATTCTTATCGGCTACACTTGCCACTTACCTTGTGAAGACCTCCATCCAAATCCCTACTTATTTACAGGCTAGGGCTTATCTATGCAGGAGAACCAGTCTTCGCCACTGGCACCTACCTACCATACCTTAGGTAGGTAGGTTTAGGTACCTGGGGCTTTTGTAGGACTAATATAGTAGACGCGACGCGATGAGAGATATATAATGTATTTAGCGCGCCTCGCCGTCAACAAATTTATCTCACGCCGTCTCCCGTGCGTCCTCGGGAGACTGTTCATATTAAATATAATATGAAGAATTAGATGCTATAAGGGTAAAGGAAAATATTATCTTGGCAAAACTCTGGATTAAATCTGAATATAAATTATCTCTAAATTAAATCTCTAACTTTTCAAGTTCAACGTTAAAAAAAGTTAACTCTAGGTTAAAATATTATGGATTCACTTTCATAAATACGTACATACACATACGGCATTCTCACAACACAGTCAGCCTAGTCCAGAGGAATGACAGGTCAATACGTCTGGGGCCAACCATATGCGGGATTCCTCACGATGTTTTCCTTCACCATTAGAGCGTCCGTATAGTGTACTTGAGGTCTGAAAAAGTCTCATTGGTACACGCCACAACCTGGGAATCGAACCTGCACTCTCTCGAGTGCGAATCAAACGGTCTACCCACCAGGCCATGGAGCTCTTAAAATACGAAGAACGAGAGAAATAACATGCTATTTAACCCAGGTTCAACTTTAACCCAGGTTCAACTTTAACCCAGATCTGCGCGAGTGGGCCTAAGAAAACAAAAAGTACACATAAAGATGTCCAACAACACGCAGAACGATAGAATAGGAGACTTCAACCTAATATATAAATAGATTGGAAACTATTCGATAACGATAGTGACGATTTCAGCGCGGTCAAAGACAGCATAGAGGGCGGCGAGGCAGTGTGGTTCGGCTGCGAGGTGTCCAAGCGTTTCGAGCGGAAGTGTGGCCTTGAGGACCTAGACGCGTAAGTCTCTTCTATATGGTTCATTTAAAGCACAGTTTCCCGACTTGTCCTTTTACACCTATAGAATATGTAAAGAACAATCTTCAGCACTTTTACTATACACCTATTGTTGTCTATGTAACATTTATAGGAAGATTTTGATTTTGATTAATTAACACGAATTCCTTGACAAAACTACTAAAGTAATTGCATCTTATTCTTTGCACGCATTTTGGCTTTCTTTAAATTATAAAACTTATTTAAATCAGATTTTTGTTTTCTAAGTTTCACATTTTTATTTTTTGTCTTATTTAATATCATTAAATTAATTGTAGTCACGACTACCGCCTGGTGTTCAACACTGAGATCCAGATCGGTTTAGAGAAGGCAGACAGGATGCTGTATGGGGACTCGTGCATGACGCACGCAATGGTCTTCACAGCGGTTGGAACAGATGTAAGTTAATCGTTTTTTTTTTCTTTTAAAGTTTATTATTTCCTACAAAAATATGGTGTTAAATAATAGTGACCATTTCTACTCATAATTTTAATAAAAAAAAAACATTTTAAAGACCTTTCCAGCCATACAAGTGTAATGCCATACAAAACATACAAGTGCCAACTTCAGGGAGTGTTGCAGAGTTGGAAATGTGTAAGCCGGACTCAGTGAAGAATATTTTATTTTATATTTACAGGAGAATGGCAAGCCGGTGAAGTTTAGAGTGGAGAATTCCTACAGTGAGAAGGAACATGAAAAGGGATACCTCCTGCTAACCGAACCCTGGTTCAGGGAATTTGTATTTGAGGTAATGAAATCAAATAGGGGACGATCTAGATACTGCTGGCATCCCCACAAAACGCCCCGTACATTTAAAGTACGTACTCTGTGGTGGCCACCCTTCATTTATACACCAATAAATAAGAAAAAAAATAAAGTATCTAGAAGTATAAAGATATAAACAGATATTTTATATGACAAGGGGGTAGCGAACAATTGGCTGCTGGGGGCCAACAATAAATTGTTTTACCCTAACTATTGATGCAAAGCATTGTGAAATGTATTTGTGAAAATGGATGAGTTTTACTATTTTATGGCTAAACTGCTGAATTAACTTTTACCCTTGATATAAATAGGTATTATGTATTTTGCTACTTGGATTATTTAATTTATCCAATTTTTAATAAGATTATCAACAAATTATAATCTTAATTTTTAATTAATATTCTCAACAACAGATATTGTTTTTTACAGATTGTAGTTGATAAGAAATATGTTGATGAGGAAGTACTAAATGTGTTCAAACAAGAAGCCGAGGTGCTACCGGCCTGGGATCCTATGGGCACCCTCGCCTGTCCAATGTGCTCCGGGGAAACTTGTTAAAAAATATTGTTTTACATCAAGAACTTTGTATAAATAAAATCGTAATCTTGTATATTCATATTTATTCGTCTTTCCATTTTAGCTCCAAACATCACCAAACATTTTATATTACAATCTTAGAGACAAATTTTTAATATTTTAGACTTGTCTTTAGTTTTTGAAACAAAAACTTTAAATTCTTTTTAAACATCCAACAGAAAAAAAACCGTCAAATTATTGAATGACGACGTTTTTAACAAATAGTTATAGATAGGCTATTGAAACGGGCTGTTAATCATTCACTGTGTGCATTATATCACATAGATGATAGAACAATTTAAATTGATCTAAATTAATAGTAAAAAATAATGATATACACATACAAAATGTATATTTAGATGGTTAGCAGACAGTAGATGCCATTAGCTTAGTATGTGTAATGCTTATAACAAAACTTATACATTTTTTTTTTCTCTTTGCAATTGCCTCAAATACTTTAACTTAGCCCAAACACCCTGGCACATTCTATTCAGTCTATTGTCTTTAGTAGCTCGTGCAAACTGGGCTACTTCCCTGACTATATGTCTTGATAATTTTAGTTTTCCTTTTTGAGAAAACGCTAGAGCCGAATACAATCTACTTCTTGCTGCTAAACTGTCATCTGCCAACATTTTTGACAGCTTGTATTGTGTAATGGATATCCTTCCTGCTTCTTCTGCCTAAAATAGGACAAAATGATTCAACTACAGCATCATACATAAAAAATTGGTTCTATTGTTGGTCCTGTTGATCTCCTTTAGTTGTATTTTACAAAAATTAATGCGTGCTTACTTACACAATTTTCAAAATAGTCTCCTAAAGCTGAATAAGCACCTCCAAGTGTAGACAACCAGGAAAATGCTTTATCTATCTCAACTTTCATCCATACTAACTGAAGCATTCTCATGTTCCTAAAATGTTAATCATAATTACATAGTTAATGAAGGAAATTTAATGATTAGTGTATTAAAAAGCTAAAGCTACTTTGGACACTTCGTATTTGAAGTTAGTAGTATTGTACCCAGAAGGTTAAGAGCCCTATTACAAATCTGCACTCTGCGAGATTGGGTATTGGAAGTGTTCCTGACATTTCACATTTTGAAGTAATTTTGCAGTTGTATTTATCGTTTTTATTGAAATAGGTTAATAAATACATGCTTTAAAATTATAAAATCTTTATTCCTCATGAAGTAACAATTGATCTGGTATAAATTTTGCTTAATAATATTATCGTAGATAGAAGTAATTCACAGTTAACTTAAAGCTATTTTCGAAGTTTTTTTTGACTTAGAATAATATTTTTTTCTATATTAAATCAAAGATATTTTAAAATTCTAAGGCCGCTACTAACTTTACCACTATATAGGTGATAACATTCTCATTTTATTATTTTATTTGCTTAGAACAGTAGATCAATCCAGGAGCTCAAAAAAGTGCCTTCACGAATTTGATGAAAATTTTTCTCTGCAATTATGGTTTTAATTAAAAAGTTAAGCAAAATTTACATAAAACGAGGCCGCTACGAACTAGGCCAATAGCTATTCTGCACTATTCAATATGTCAAAATTGTTAATGTATCTTTGTTACTGAGATTATGAACGCCATAATTGGCTATTTTACGCTAAAAACACAGTCGAGATGTAATGTGTGTATTAATGGTTATTGCTATCGTATCGCCTGTTGCCACTGGCCACAATAATCTGGGCCCAAAAATTTATTTACCTATTACTTAAATTTATTTTTTTCAATGTGTAGAAAAATGTTTCATTTTATTATTACTGTAACATGCTAATTTGTAAGTAAATGTTGACTCACCATGCATAATCAATTATTTCTTTATCAGGTGGCTCAAGTATAAGCTTAAGAAATACTGTTGAATTCAAATTCTTTTCATACTGACAAACATGTTTTAACACATTACATCTGTAGATTTCTGAGTTTATGCACTCCTTTACAAAAGGTTGCAAGAAAAGACCATTTGTATGCAGTTTCAAACATTTTTTGATTGATTTTCTTTCTGACTTCATTTCGTCATCCAGTTCAATTATGGCTGAATTAGTTTTCAAACCAATTCTTTTTAACACTTGTTCATTATAAAATACTAAGTCTTCTTTAAATATTTCGAATAAGGCGAAGGGACAATTGTAAAGATTCACTTTTACAATTAATAACATTGTTGTATTACTCAGTTACAGTTGAGTATAGATCAATTTAAAGTATTCCACTTACGTAAAACTTATTTTTTTACGTGAATAATCTATTAAAATTTATAAAAGTTTAGAAAATAACCTTTTAGGACACAAAATAAAACATGACAGATTTGTTACAATTGGCACATATCAGCTGTCTGTTTTTTTTTTTTATATATGGCGTCGGCTTATCTTAAAATCATTTGCCAGTGTCCAGTAAAAAAGGCGAGAAATAGAACTTTCATTTCAATTTTCAACACTGTACCTATTCCTTTAACGTCAAGTCTTAAGTCTAGTCAAAGTACAAATAAATAGTAAGTACAGTCAATGAGTCATGTCAGTCGATTCAGTAAAGTGGTAGACGCTTTGAAATTTCCTAGGGAGTTTTAGCGGGAAACACAAAATAGCACGTTTTTAGAAGTTGTACCACTTGCGAACACTTGTGTACGTTATCGAATATTTAATGGTTAATATTCTACCAATATTACACATAAAGAACCGAAATAACTTACACACGAGTTCTGACACGTTCTGAATTAATTTTTAATTTTATTTAAATATAATATGGCGTCGGCTTAAAACCATTTGTCAGTGTCAAGTTAAAAAGGCGGGAATTTTTTTTTGTCAATTTTCAACACCGTATTCCTAAATCGTCAAGTCTTGTCAAAGTCCAAATAAATAGACCGTACTTTCACTAGACTTTAGACTTGACGATATAGGAATACGAAAAATGTTGAAAATTGTAACGAAAGTTCTATTTCCCGCCTTTTTAACTTGACACTGGCAAATGGTTAGAAGCCGATGGCATATATAAATAAAAAAAACTATTATATAGCTGATGACCTCTGTGGCTCAGTGGTTCAGCGCGTTTGTGCTCTAGCCGGGGGTCGCGGGTACGAATCCGAAGGAACAAAAAAGTTTTCTGTTCCTGGGTCATAAATGTATATTAAATTTGTGTATAATATAATAAAAACCTTAAATATATGTATAGTATATAAGTATTAAATATACTTCCCGTTGTCTGGTACCTGTAACACAATTTTTCGGATACTAAGCACGAGGCCAGATGGACGTGGTGTGCAGCGTCCATAGATATTATTATTATTATTGAGACTTTGGCTAGACTTAGACTATGTCCAGAAAGCGCGTAATTACCGCGTATTCATACGCACGTAAGGCCGACGCGCGTGTCGAGGTACTAGGCCCCCATACATTGGGTCCAAAAGCTACGCGCGTAATTTTTACTAATGCGCGTATCGTACTAAATTGCCATATTAAACCGCTTTGGTTGATTCAGGCGCGGATCCAGCTCTCAAAAGAGGGTGTAGACCGAAAATTTAGATTTTATTATTTCCTTTATAATATATTAATTATAAGCTAACGCACGGAGTGAGCTAGAAAGTTTTTCGCTTATTTAGATACGAGGGCGGGTCAATAAGTCCGTGACTTTTGGAATAAAACACAGATTTTTTGATAAATAAATCATTTTATTTTTCAACGTGGACTACGTTTACTAGTACTAGTACTAGTACCCTTGAGCTCTATACACTTTGTCCAACGCTTCTCCAATTTTTTTAACTCTTCCAAAAAATATGATTTGTCGAGGTCCTCAAAATAGGCCTTTGTTTGCGAGATGACTTCATCATTGGAGTCAAATCTTTTTCCACCGAGCCTTTTTTTCAGGTTTGGGAACAAGAAGTAGTCACTCGGAGCCAAATCTGGAGAATAGGGTGGACGTGGGAGCAATTCATAGCCTAATTCATGGATTTTTGCCATGGCAACCGCACATGTGTGCACCCTTCCATTGTCTTGGTGAAAAAGAATTTTTTTCTTGGCCAAATGAGGTCGGTTTTTTTTCAAATCCTCATTGAAGCGGTCCAATAAGTTGGCATAATATTCCCCATTAATTGTTCTTCCCTTTTGAAGATAGTCAATGTGGATTATCCCACGTGCATCCCAAAAAACAGTCGCCATAACTTTATTGGCTGACAAACCCACCTTGGCCTTCTTTGGCGCCGATTCACCCTTAGAAACCCACTGTTTTGACTGTTGTTTGGTCTCTGGTGTGTTTTGATGGATCCATGTTTCGTCCACGGTTATAAAACGGCGCAAAAACTCCTCCATATTGTGATTAAACAACGCCAAACCTTCCTGTGAAGTTGTTACACGATTGCGTTTGTGGTCGACTGTGAGCAAACGCGGCACCCATCTTGCGGAAAGCTTTCTCATGCCCAAGTGATCATTCAAAATTGAAACCACTGAGCCATGCGAGATGCCTATGGCTTCCACAATCTCTTGCACTTTCAATCTTCGGTCGGCCAACACCATATCGTGAATTTTTTCGATTGTTTCGGGTGTAGAGACCTCAAGTTAAAAAGGCGGAAAATTGAATTTTCGTTAGTTTTCAACATCTTAATTTTAAATCGTCAAGTCCTAAGACCTTTTCCAGAAAGCGCAAATACGTGCGTAAACCTACGCGCGTAGAGATTCTTATCTTATCAAAACAAAATGTCTGGCGGTCTATCTGTAATGCCAACTTGGAACTTTTTCCCTAAATTTAGGGAGAAAAAATTTCTGAAGGGATTCTTAGGGGGTTGCAAATATGCAATTAATCTGCTCGTCGACAAGTAATAATTAGAACAATGAGAGCCTGAAAAAAAATTAGTTTTTTAAGTAAATTTTTACACTTATATATAAAAATAGAGGCATGTGTACGAAACAACTTATAGTACAAGTGTTAAGAAAGTAGTGAATCATGCATACAAATGTCAAAATTGACCAATGACGCATTAGCTGTGTTTACATAAATTTACCAATTAAAGTAAGCAATTTTGACATAGTATGTACGCATCATACACTGCCATCTTAATGCAAATTTTATGCCGAACGCCATATATATATATATATATAAATATATATTACATGGTGTCAAACGCCATTTTGTATTCATGGCGCTTGAGGCTGACGTTAGGTGCGGTGCCAGGTTTCAATTTTTATCGAATAAGTGGTGAATTCAGTGGATAACTTTTTTAATCCCGGAGTAAATTAATGTTAATAAATGTTTAAGCCTCCCTTCAATATGGCCAGATACGGTCAAAGACCTGAAAATGCGCTCAAACGGGCCAATGGTAAGTTTAATCTTTCGCTATGTTACCACGTTGCAAGATCACGTTTGACCTATCTTTTATTCATAATTGCAGACGACTTATGCCTTATTTTATGTCCTACGTGTTGTGAAGAAACAATAAAACAAAACTTTAGAGTCGATACTTACTGGTCTTTAAGTAGGCAAACTTATTTCTTCATAACCGAAGAGGTTACCTACCCAATAATCATTATGTCACAGAGTTTATGGACCTCAACAAGCCTGCGCGAGCCCTGGACACCCTGCAAGAGGTGTTCCGGAACAAAAAATGGGCGTACAATTGGTCGGAATCTGTACTGGAACCTATCATGTTCAAATACCTGGAGCTCTGCGTCGACTTACGCAAGTCACACATAGCAAAAGAAGGACTTTTCCAGTACAGAAACATGTTTCAATCGGTGAATGTCGGATCATTGGAACAAGTCATAAGGTAAAATATTATTTGCAATCTGAAAATTAAGATTTTATTTTTATTTATTTTAGCCCTTCTTTTTTTCGAATTAGTTTTTGGTTAATCTGTTGCAGTATTATTTTTGTTTTATTTTAATATGTCTCGCAATTCGGTGAGCCTCCTGGGATGATAGGCTTTCTGTCTCCACTGAGATCCAGCTACTGTGCTCCAGTACTATGTCATTGCACCATCTTATTTCTGGCGGGCCCTTTCTTCTTGTGTCTTCTCTTGGGTACCATAGGGTTACTTGATTGCTTCATTTATATATTTTGAAGCAAATAATGTGTCTTGTCTAACCTCACTATAAATGTTCTATGCAAGTTATTTTAACTGTAATTCTATTCATATTTCAGAGCTTTTTCTTTTTATCACAGCAAAATGTAAGGTTTTTCCTGGGTTTCCTTTTATGTGCACAAAATCATGGGCAACATCAAGTATACATATGTATAATAATATTAAGATTACATAATAAACAGAATAAACATTTAAAAAAAAGTTAATAATTTTCAAATAAATATAAATATAATATTTTTTATTCACATAATCAGTATAGGTAAATGTTAGACATATATATGAGAAATATATATTGTTATCTCAAACATCAACTACATTTTTTTAAACTGTCTAAAAACAAAAATTTAAAAATTATATATAAAATTGAACATATAAAAAAAACAAAAGTAAGTCACTGAGCGGGATTCGAACCCATAATACTCGTTTCTTGCTGTCCACGTCTACCGCTGGACCAGCCAGACAGTTGCTGGCAAGACGAAATTAGTGACCATATTCTGTATGGACAGAAAAACGCATGAAAACTCGAAAACACGCATTTTCCCAAACATAATTAATTACTAATCTAGATCGATTGTTTACCCCCGAAAACCCCCATATACCAAATTTCAGCAAAATTGTTAGAGCTGTTTCCGAGACCAGAAACATATAAATAAATAAATCCCAAGAATTTTTGGGTTAGTTTAGAACTTTTTAATCACATTCAAAACGTCTTCGGAGTGGTGTCACAGCCTCGCAAAAACCGGGCGTAAAATAAAGTTTGTGTAGTTTTGGTTAGATTAGAATGTTTTTTATCACATTCAAAATGTCTTTGGAGTGGTAACACGGCTAACAACAGCAGCAACTAAAACCCGGCGAGAAATAACTTGTGTAGTTTTGGGTTAGTTTAGAACATTTTTATCACAATAAAAACTTCTTAGGAGTGGTAACTCGGCCTCTATAGCTCCGGCCTGATTATTATTCATCATATTATTTATAAATTATACCTAACTACCTCTGTATTATTATTAAGACTAAATTACAGTAACATGTTTTGAATAATCCTTTTAAAAAGTAATTTAGAATAAACTTTAGTAAATGTCTTGAAATACAATTACTTCAACTGCTTAGTTGACATTAAATTATCATTTTTCGCAACGCCGGAGAAGTGACAGCTGAATTTTGTGAGTGTGACTAATGTTGTGAAACATACCTAAAAAGTGCAATTTGAAATATTATAACCTCAAAAGAGTACACGTTTCTGGGGGAGGAGGGGAGGGGAGTAGTAGATGAGAGGAGTAACCTCCCTCAATATTGATTAAATATTTTCACTTAATTCTAAAGGTACATTTTTGAGGTAAAAAATTGTAAATTTTCAAATGCACTTTTCTCAAAAACTATGTATCTCCTCACCCTGGGAATGGTGGAGGGGGGTTGGGTGACCCTTCCCCTTTCCCTTCCCTCCCCCCAGAGGCGGATTATCCTTAAGGCAAACTAGGCATGTGCCTAGAGGCACGAGGGTGCAAAGGGGCGCGCTTTATTTTACAATTCCGGGCGGAAAAGAGGAAGAAAAAATAGCATAAAATTAATTTCACCAGTAAGTAATCCACTTACGTACACAAAAAAAACTATTATTTTTCTTTACAACCTCAATTTGATTAAATTTATAACAAAAGATAAATTTAACCGATGGGACTGACTAAAACTTTCCAAAATACAACCTTGTGTGCATGATCTCTAATTGAATTTGGAAAGACACGACTGAATTGTTCGTCGCGTCGACCGCGAGTTAGTATCGGACGTTCCTGCTTCTAAAATTGCGGGGACCGAAGCGGGGGCGGGAACTAAAAAATCAGATCGTTTTAAAAATTTAACCCTGTATTAGTGTTTAAATAAGTAATTCGTAATTTGATTGTTTTTTATTTAAAATACTTAAAATTAATAAAAGCGCCAGACAATTCATGACGACGTCCGTTTCCCGCCCGACCGAGAATCCGAGAAAATTCGCGCTTACGGCAGACACCTAGGCCACTATCTAACTGTCGAGGTCGAATTAAATAGGTAACTATAATATATTATAGTTATTTCATTATATGAATGAAATATAAGATACACTGATTTAATTCATTCTTTTATCCTGTTCAATAATTTAATTCATACAACTGGCGTGTAAAGCCAGAAATTATTATATAGGGAATTTCATATAATTTTGGTGTTTACATACATGCCAGTATTTTAAACCGAAATCCTAAGATCTGTCCGACAATATAGATCTCATGTAAACTCATGCTCTTTTTTCCTTGGCTCCCATCTCACCAAATTTTCCTGATGGTGCTCCCACACTGCCGTTAGAAAACGTTTACAAACATTTTCTAACACTAAAACATTTACTAACAAATGTTAACAATTGTTACATTTTGTTAGGAACTGTTATATGTTATAAGCGCTTCTACACTGATGGATTATTATATATTTACTATCATTTTATAACATTTTAAAATACATTGACTCGTAGTTTGGTTTTGCATTCTGAGGCGTCTACACTAAAATGAAAGATTTGCTCTTTCGAATAGCTTTTATTTTAGGTATAAAAAAAAAAAGAAAAAGTGCTTTTGGTTAAAAAACTGGATGCGCCAAATGTTAAAAGCCACCTGTATAAAATGTTTACAAACACGATTTTGTTTAAAAATGTTTACTAATATTATTTAAATGAATTTTAAAAAGACATTTTTTTAAATTTGTGATCAAATATTTACTAACGTTAGTAAAAAATTTCTAACGGCAGTGTAGGAGCACCATAATAGGAGATAAATAAGGCGAGTCTGGAGGGGCTGGGATCTCAGTTCATTACTAACATTACCTAACATGAAAACATTTTTTAACATTGTGATCAAATATTTACTAGCGTTAGTAAACATTTTCTAACGGCAGTGTAGGAGCACCATAATAGGAGATAAATAAGGAGAGTCTGGTGGGGCTGGGATCTCAGTCCATTACTAACATTACCTAACATGAAAACATTTTTTAACATTGTGATCAAATGTTTACTATTACTAATGTTAGTAAACATTTTCTAACAGCAGTGTGGAAGCACCATAAGACACGGTACAGCGGTTTCGGTTCAACTATAGTACGAGTTATTTTTATTTTTTAATATAGGGGCGCCGATGAGATACTTGCTATTTAGGCTACCCCTATTCTAAAGCAACCCCTAAAACTGTGGCATTTATTTGCTTGCCTGTATCAAAAATTTACTTCTTCACTCACAGAGGTTACTTGCGGATGGCAGAAGAACGGACAGAAGCAGCTCGGCAGCAGTCCACACAGGCTGTCATTGATACAGATGACCTTGATAATTTAGCCACTCCGGAGAGCATATTACTTAGTGCTGTATCAGGGGAGGATGCTCAAGATCGTTCAGATAGAACTATACTTACACCATGGGTAAGATAAATGCTTTTAATATGAGTAAGAAGTAGATCAATAAAAAAGAAGTTATTTATTCACACATCTAACAAGATAAAAATCTTGTGTTAACACTTTTAGTGTATGTATTTCAATTGTTAATATGGATTTATTATTATTTGTTTTAGGTGAAATTCTTGTGGGAGTCATACTGCCAGTGTTTGGAGCTCCTCCGTACCAACGCTCATGTAGAGACGTTGTATCATGATATTGCTCGAATGGCTTTCCAATTCTGTCTAAAGTATTCACGCAAAACTGAGTTCAGAAAGCTCTGTGACAAGTTAAGGAAGCATCTTGAAGATATTTGTAAACCCGTCGTAAGTAAAGCAAGTGTAACAAGTTTTTATAACATTCTACGAATATTATGTTCTGAAGTAGAAAATTTAAGAATAATAATCATTAATCTTTTTATGTTTATTACAGGTACAAACTGGTAATGTGAGCATTTCTAAACCGGAAACTCAACAACTGAATTTGGAGACAAGACTGTTCCAGTTAGATAGTGCCATACAGATGGAACTTTGGCAGGTATGGATATTTTCAACAAATCACAATTTTGTTTGCATGCAAAGTACTGAAACCACCAAGTAAAAATTAAATAAATTTGACTGGCGACAGACTTACAAAAGAGATTCTGTATGCTAATCTATTTTTTTTGTTATAATTATGCCATATAAATATTGTAAATTATTTAATTTAATCTTTCACCTAGATAATATTGAAACCTAGTCATTTAAAATAACAAATTTTATCATGTTTACTTTGCAGGAAGCATATAAAGCCATTGAAGACATCCACAACCTAATGAACATGTCTAAGAAGACCCCAGTGGCCAAAACAATGGCCAATTACTATGGAAAACTAGCACTGGTGTTCTGGAAAGCTGGCCACTGCCTGTTCCATGCTGCAGCTCTGTTGAAACTCTTTCAACTGTCTCGGGAGATGAAGAAGAATATAACTCAGGAGGAACTGCAAAAGTAAATGGGACACAATCATAATTTTAAAAAGGCCACCTATGTATATAAGGCAAAGCTGATTGATGTAAAAATCAATTACGTTGATAATGGTGATAAAAGTTTGTATGAAACTTTTTATTCCTTGGGCATGATATTTCGTATGAATTATGTACGGAAAAAATAATGATTTTCAGTGTTTTCTAAAATTGAGTCCTTAGGTGGGTTGAATAGGGGATGAAAGTTTAAAACCTAATATGACGCGGGAGAAGCCGCGTTTTCTAAAATTCAGCCCCTAGATGGGCAAAATAGGGGGAGAAAGTTTAAAACCTAATTTGACGCGGGCGAAGCCGCGGGCAATTAATGCTAGTTGGTCCATATTACGTGTTAGTTTAGTACATTAGCATGCTTAACATAACCACCAAAGAAATGTGTTTTGTCTACATAAGAATAGACATACTGACAGATAATATGGACGAAATGACGGCTGTCCTTTATCAATTTGTCCTTTTGTCTATTCTTCTATAGAAAGAATCCATTCCATCTCCAGTGGTTGTGCATGCGTGTTGGCCTCTGAAATAAATCCCATTTGCCGCTAACACATAGTGGCAGGTGGTAGGCCTCAGAGGTAGAGTGATATGATTTGACGCGACTAGCTGTGTATCCCTGTGATGCTAGTGTTCATTTTAAATCATTACAAATAATTATTCAATATAATCTTCATTGTTTAAATAGGTTAATCACTAAAATATAATCTTGCCAGATTTCCGAAAGTAAAATACTGCAACCAGTCATGTAAAAGCATTCGAAATATTATTTTAGTTATTTCTAATATATAGATATTAAATATAATATATTGTATGTAATGTGTACATGTCAATGAAGAGTGATTAAGAAGTTTTTTACAATGTTTTATGATTTTCTTTTAAATTTTAATGTAATAATAATTATTTTTGTCAAACAGAATGGCTTGCCGAGTACTGGTCGCTGTTCTGTCTGTACCGCTGCCATCTCTCCACCCAGAGTTTGATCGTTTTGTGGAGACTGACAAGAGTCCAGTTGAGAAGGCCCAGAGGCTGGCCGTTCTGCTTGGCCTAGCCCAGCCTCCTACTAGGGCTAACTTGCTGAAAGGTGTGTAAACTGAAACATGTTTGTTACTAAAATTACGTTTTTTATGATGATGTGAAAATGAAATGAATTTCTTTTTATTTCCAAATGAAACTTAACAAGCTTTTTTCGGAAATTCAACACAAAAAGATACCACCGGTTCAACCCTAACCCGCCGAAAAGAACCGGCGCGGGCGTAAGAAACTCGCATGCCATCTTTTAGCAAAAAGATGGAAAATTGTTATTTTAAAAGAAATATATATTTTACATTGTAAACTTAAATCTATGTTAAATATAACAAAAGTCACAAGTACACAGAGAGTGAAGTACATAGAGACAGTCTTGCAGGGGTGCATCTTATTCCCAAGGTGTGCAATCGTCATCAAAATCATTTACTTTATAATAAGCTTTAAAACACAAACATTATTATAATTAAAAGATTTATTTAATTTGCTAAGTCTTATCACTGGTACATATAGCTTATGCTTATTTCTAGTGTTTGTAAAATGATTGTTACTTTTCTTCTTGAAATTGCTTAAGTTTTTTTCTAATGTATAACAAATTATCTAAAATATTTATTTATTTCTTTAAACGTTTCTCACAGAGATTCAAAAGGGACATTTTATAAATAGCACGAAAAGCTCGCTTCTGCAAGGCAAATATTGAATTTATATCGGCAGCATTTCCCCATAAAAGTATGCCATAAGGCATTCTACTATGAAAATAGCTGAAATAGGCCAGGCGTGCCGTTTCTTCATCTGAAATTTCTCTAATTTTTCTGGATATGCTGCAGAACTTTGTCTATTTGCTAGGTTAGCAATATAATTGACAATGTAGCGTAATACCTAGGAATACAGTGGAGTCTACCAAGTTCATTCTCTCATCATTGAGTAGTAAATTGGTTTGTACTTGCCTAACATTTGGCAAGCGAAACTTTAAACATTTTGTTTTATTTCCATTTAAAAGTAAATTATTAACACTAAACCAGATTACTATACTTGAGAGAGCACTGTTTACCTCGTCGTAATTTAATTGTTGTTGCTTCACTTTAAATATTAGTGAAGTATAATCGGCAAAAAGTACTATCTCATAATAGAAAAAGAAAATTTTGTCATCTAGCCTATTTTAAAATCTTAATTAGGGTTACATACCTCAAAAGGAGAAAACGGAACCCTTATAATTTCTAATGAAACATTTGTTGCAATTATAATATTTAACTGTCATCATCATTGATGGCTTTACAGCCTACATTGACATTGACTGTTGACAAGTCTATCGTAGTCTTATCTCCTAAACTCATATTAATAATAATAATAATTGATTGCTTTACAGACGTGGTACGCCTCAACGTAGTGGCACTGGCGTCGCCACAGTTGCAGCAGCTGTACTCGTGGCTGGAGGTGGAGTTTGACCCCCTCACCATCTGCCACAATATCCAGGGTGTCATCAAGGAGTTGGAGGATGATCCCAGTGAGTTATTGAATGTTATATAGATAAAATAATATTTTTTTTTATGAGACAAAAAGTGACTAAGAACCTTATTGTGGAATGGAAACTTCTTACATCCACAATCCTAACTTAATTAACGTGTAAGAAATCCTCTATAGAAGAGAAAGCTGTGAAAGAGTATTTTTGTCTCCAAAATAAATCCTATTTACAACTTTATGATAGTTGTAGGCGGTAGGCCCTGGAGGAAAAGTATAATATAGTTGGCTTGACGCGGTAAGCATTAGTTCATAAAATGTTTGCATTAATTAATGCATGCACAAGTTTGTTATATAATAATTTTAATGTTCGATAAATTACACTTAAGTTTTATATCTTTAATCATGATCATGATAGCTATAAAAATTGCCATATCTTACTGTGTTGAAAGCTTTCTAGTTTCTACAGACACTTTAGCTATTGCCTTATTTACAAAAGTCTAATTTAAAGACAAGCCTCGAGGCTATAGTAGATAGTATATTAACTTCATTTTCTCGCGCAGAGACTTCTCTTGGGACAGACGACTTATCGCAAGGAGTGTGTATGCTGTTTTACAATTAATCATTATTACCACAGACTGCCCGCTCTCGCAATACACTACGGCTCTTCGCGACGTGGCACTCGTGCGCTTAGTGCGTCAAGTGGCTCAGTGCTACAGCTGCGTGCAGTTCGCTCGTCTACTGCAACTCGCGGCCACTGATGACCTGTTCCATCTCGAACGCTTGTTGGTGGACTGTGTGAGGCACAATGATATGCAGATACGTGTGGATCATGCTAACAAGTATGTTAATTTTTTGTTTATTTGTTTTATGGTCATTAGTTTGTAAGTTATAACAACTATAGTAAACTAAATTAAACATTTTAAGTAACCCCCGAATTGTCAAGCAGTTAAGAACGTAGCTAAGAACACTCGCACCCATGTCAGCTTTCAAACAAAAAATAAACTAGTTCAAAATCGGTTCATCTGTTTGGGAGCTACTATGACATGGACCTCATTTTGCAACTGAAACTGTGCTTGTTTGTTTAGATGTGTGCACTTCGGCGTGGAGGCCGGTGGCGGCGAGTGGTGCTCGGCCGCCGACGAGGCGTGCGGCGGAGCGATACTACAAGCTACGCCGGCGGAACAGGTAAAGTGTTAAACTTTCTGACTGTACAAGCATAATGAATGTAAAAAATAGTAGTGTCGGGAGCGCTAGGGCTAAGGGTTACGTTTTTGTTTCCCAGTATTTTGCTGCAACTGACTGGATTGTGATGAAAATTGGCATTAAAAATATGGTTTTACTGTAAGTACGATAGTTACAGTACTAACAGTAAAACCATGTTGATAGAATTTTTACATTTCCATAGAATTTCCGGCGGCCATTAATAACTTGATTGTCCTTTGGCGTAGATTGTAAAATGGATATTTACAACACTAAAAAAAGATTCAATGCAATCGAAGCCACTGCCTTTTGGAACTGCTTTTGATGTATTTATAAGAAGCCACAAAATAATTATTAATAATTATGCTATCTAAACCAGGTTCGGGAGCAGCTCGTGCGCGCAACCGAGACCGTGTCCAAATGCGTGTCAACGCTATGGCCTGCGCGTCGTCGTGCGGATCGCGAGCGCGCGCGCGCCGCCATGGTGCAGCACTACCACGAGCACAAGCACGCCGAGCACCACCGCGTGCTGCAGCGCCACAAGATCATCGAGGAGCGCAAGGAGTACATCGAGCGCCTCAACACGGTGCGCGAGGAGGAGGAGCTCAGGTGCGTTATCATGGGAGCCGTCCACTGCAGAATATAGACCTACCATAACGAACGCCTGTTACACGAGAACATTACAATAAACGCGTTTTAAATCTCGATTAAATGCAACTTGGGGAGGGAATTTCGGAAATGGAGACAGAAAATAACTGACATTTATATTGGTAGTGCTATAGGACCAAAGATGTCAAAACTAAAGATCTTAACTAACTAAGACGCCGTCTTATTTTCACCATACATCAAATGTCAAAATGGCCCCAAACAACTCCAAAAATGGAGCCATTTAAAAGGGGACAGTTTATGCCTTGTCTATAATATATACGTCTATGTATAGGACCTTATTGTGTTTTTATTTACGTTAAGACTAAATTGGATCTGAAAAGAGTATAGCTATTTCGTATTAAAAAATTAACTAAATAAAATCCTTCCAGACGTCAAGAGGAGCAGGTGCGCGCGGCACAAGTTGCCGAAGCCCGCCGTCAAGAGCAGGAGAGAGAGGAGAGAGAGAAAAAACGCTTCGCGTCCGAGCTCGCCGCGATGAAGGAGCGGCATCTGCGCGAGCGCCTGCTCAACATGTCGCAGACCATGCACGGCAAGAAGGTGCTGCAGAACCTCGATGAGGAGGTAAGAGCGACACAGAGATGTGAGAGAGATAATGCGTCGTAATTGACTGTCATGAAGGAGCTTGAGATGGTCAAATCCTAGACGCTATTTACCGTATTACAATGACGAAAAATATTCAATTCATACCGAAACGAAACGATACGCTACATAGCCATATTTAAAATAGCTATGTATTCAAATTTGAACTTTATTCACTACATAAGAAGATACACGATTCATCGTAAGAGTTCAATTGTCGAGTTGCACCGCGCTGCACAGCGCATGTGCAGTGTATGACTGATGTCATATGAAACATGTATCTTTTTGTGTACTGAATAAATTTCAATTTTGAATAACTATCTTAAAAATGCAGTGTCGCGTATCGTCGCGGTGTGAACTGACACCTTAAGGAAACTGAAACCTTAGGGTTTAAAATATACGACCGTACCACGCCGACGGTCGATGCCACTGTGCATAGCAATTAAAAATTTTATATTAAAAAAAGTATTTGCGTGTCTTACAAAAAATCATTCACGATAAAGCAATAATTCAACATTAATATACGTTACAGGAGTTGAAGAAAATGGATGCGGAAGCGATCGCTCAACGAGAGGCCCAGGAGCTGATGAAGGAACGTCGCGAGCTGCAGGCCAGACTCAAGTCGCAGGAGAAGAAGGTATGACTATTCACATCGAAACATTAGTCTAAGAATCTGTTTTTTTTTTTCATAATATAATATATGTTTAAGAGGCATATTACATCTCGACTGCGATTATTCGTAAAATGGCCAAATATGGCGTTCTTGATCTCAGAAACAAAGATACATTAACAATTTTGACATATTGAATAGTGCAGAATAGCTATTGGCCTAGTTCGTAGCGGCCTCGCTTTTTGTAAATTTTGCTTAACTTTTTAATTAAACCCAAAATTGCAGAGAAAGATTTTCAAAAATGCGCGAAGGCACTTTTTTGAGCTCCTGAATTGAACTATTCAATATTATATTCAATGAGCTGCCCATGAAATAATAAAATGAGAACGTCATCTCCTATATAGTCGTATAGCTCGTAGAGCCTTAGAATTTTGAAATATCTTTGATTTAATATAGAAATAAATCTTATTCTAAGCCAAAAAACCTTAGAAAATAGCTTTAAGTTAACTGTGAATACTCCTATCTACGTTATTAGTACTACTAAGCAAAATTTATACCAGAACAATTGTTACTTCATGAGGAATAAAGATTTTATAATTTTAAAGCATGAATTTATTAATCTATTTCAATAAAAACGATAAATACAAATGCAAAATTACTACAAAATGCGAAATGTCGGAAACGCTTCAAATACCTAATCTCGCAAAATGCATATTTGTAATAGGGCTCTTAAAAGTGTCGAAAAAACGAGACTTAATAGAAATGAAATACTATCAATAGCTACAACCTTTTATAGAAACCTATATAAATCAGTAAATATTAAGTCTACAATACTTAAACCAAGGGAAACGCATACAAAAGCAATAGACATAAGCAAAGACGGAAGTTTCCAAAATGTTAGCAAAATTAACCCGAGAAAATCCCAGGACCAGATAAAATTACGAGGGTTTAAAGTATCAGAAATAATTTTGCTGTATAAAAGAGGGGATCCAAATATAATAATTAGTCTATTACCCTCGATATACAAAATGTTCTCATCAATAATAGAGAAAAGAATTAGATATAATATTGAATCTTACCAACCTATAGAGCAGGTGGGATTCAAAAGAGGATTCTCAACCGTGGACCATATACAGTCTATAGCAATGCTCGTCGAAATATATCAACAGTTTAATAGACCACTCTATCTTATAATAGGTCTACCTATGAAATTGCCGTTCTGCAGTACTGGCCATTTCAAATCAAAATAATTTTTGTTTGGCTATGAATTCAAATTTCAAATTAATTTTATTTTAAAAACATAGAATTCTTTTTCCAAAAGTAGTCATTTGTTTATTGATTAGTGTTACATTTTCATCGCATTTCAATCTTATTCGTCATCATGGATATGTTAAAAATTCGAGTAATTATGGAATATGAGTACCGTTGTGGCAGCAACACGGCACAAGCGGCATGCAACATCAACGACGTTTACGGAGCTAACACTACAAACCAACGCACCACCTGTTATTGGTTTGCTCGCTTCCGTTCTGGAAATTTCGACCTGAAAAATGAACCTCGCGGTCGTCCGAAGCCTTTGGTCGACAATGACGAATTAAAGGCGATTATGGAAGCTGATGATACACAATCTACGGCTGAATTAGCAGCAGCTTTCGACGTTAGCTTCAAAACAATATTGGTCCATTTGCGTCAAATTGGCAAGGTAAAAAAGCTTGACAAATGGGTGCCCCACGAACTCAATGATCTCCAGCGCGAAGTACGCGTCGAGACCTTGCACTGCTCAACAGACACACAAATGAAGGAATTTTGAACCGCATTGTTATCTGCAATGAAAAATATATTCTGTTTGATAACCGCAAGCGCTCAGCAAGTTGATTGGATCCTGGTTCAGCACTCAAACAATGCCCTAAACGAAAACTTACCCCTAGAAAAGTGATGGTCACTGTTTGGTGGTCTAGCGCCGGTGTGATTCATCACAGCTTCTTACCAAACGGGGTGAGCATTACTGCACATGTGAACTGTGAAGAACTGAACACAATGATGGAGAAGCTGGCACATCTCCAACCAGCATTGGTCAATCGCTCGTCTCCGCTGCTCCTGGTTGGAAGCTCTCCGTCATCCGCCCTACTCACCAGACTTTGCGCCTACAGACTACTACTTTTTCCAGAATTTGGATAACTTCTTGGCGGGATAAAAATTCAATACCCGAGAGGCAGTACAAAATGCCTTTGAAGAATTTGTTGCCTCCCGTCCAGCTGATTTCTTTAAGAAGGGCCATCAATAAACTGCCACTGCGTTGGCAAAGATGCATTGATCGCATGGGTGATTACTTCGAAAAAACTTACTTACTTCCTTACTTCTACTTTCTTCTTACTTTTACAAATAAAAAATACATGAAAAAAATTAGTTTAAATTTTTTCATACAAAACGGTAATTTCATAGGTAACCTAATATTTATTGACTACCAAAAGGCATTTGACACAATATTTCACTAATCAATATGGGGATCTCTGTTTTCGCAAAATGTCGAAACTGAATATATCAGGGTTCTCCATCACCTATATAGAAATGGAAGAAGCAGAATTAAACTATAGTCCACTGGAAGTTCTATACCTATTGAAAGAGGAGTTCGCCAAGGGGACTCCATCTCCTACTATTTTTATAGCCGTTTTAGAAGAGGTAATAGGAAGTCTCAACTGGGAAAGAGTCTGTATAAATATCTACAACAAATATATAAGCCATTTAAGATTTGCCGCCGACATAGTCTTACTTTCTGAAAGTACAAACCAATTACAATCAATGGTCAATGCTCTATATACCGCAAGTCTACGCGGAGGCCTCGAAATAAACCGCAATAAAACTTGTATCATGATAAACTACTAAAACCCACGTGTACATCCAAAATGAAGCACTAGAGTATGTCGATACATATGTCTACTTGGGAAAGCAAATCTAATTTCATAAAGAAAGAAACGAACATGAAGTGGAGAGAAGAAGTTCACTAGCCTGGAAAAATATTTGGAGCTTGACAGAAATTATAAAGAGTGATACGCCGATAAAACTTAAACGTAAAATAATGGATTCGTGATCCTCCCAACGTCAACCTACGCCCGTCAAACGTGGCCATTTACTTACCGTATTAAGTCGAACATAAGGTCATGGCAAGGAAGTATGGAGCGAAGCTTACTAAAAGTAAAAAAAATGCAAAAGATCCCCCACAAAATTATAAGAGAACAGACACCAGCAAAAGAGGTCGACCGTCAACGCGATGGGCTGACGATATTGTTCAAGTGGCCGGAAAACAGTGGCTACGTACAGCTCAGGATAGAGACACCCTGGCAATCTCTGGTGGAGGCCTTCATCTTCGAATGAGGGGTTCTTATGCTATATTAAATAAAAAAAATAAAGTGAAATATTTCTCATGTAATTGTAAAATTAAACTAAAATAATTTTTATGTTCTTTTTTGTATTCGTAGTTAGTAAGAAATAAAAGGCATCTTTCATAATCACGTGTAGTGTACATTTATCTAATGTAGTGTAAATATAATTAAATTATATATATATATATATATTAATGTGGCGAATGGCGACGCTTTAGATCTCTGTCATCTCAATGACATTTATCATTTATATTTTATATGATCGAAGAAGAAAAAATGTGAATATTATATATAAAATAGTGGTCTAGATTTTTGTTCACAAATAAACACATTTCATAGATGAACAGAAGTAGAGTATAGTAGAGTTGTAATAGGGTTTGCATGGTTCGATGTAACCGGCATTCGAAATACATCTAAGGCACTTCTTTTGTAGTCTAGATATTTTTTTAGATTATTGGGCGTACCTAATATCACCATATAGATAATCAAACCGAAGAAGAAAAAAATGTGAATGTTATTTTAATTTTTATAACATTATTAGGTTGATTACTTCGAGCGAGCCAAGCGCAGTGAGGAGATTCCTCTTCTGCAAAAGAGCTTGGAGGAGAAACAAGTGCAAGACAAGGCCTTCTGGGAGCAGCAAGAGAAAGAGCGCATTGAACAGCTTATTGGTAAGTTTCAATTACAATATACCAAACTTATAATGTTAACTTTGAAGGCGTCTTTTACTGCGGGTACATTTCTTCATGTTTACTGGTTTTACTGACTTTTTTTGCTTTGTACTTGGTTAACGTAATATTTTAGTTTTAGTTTGGCTGCAAGTTATTAAGTTAACTGACAATACAAAGAAAGAAAAGTGAAGTGAATAATAATGTAATTTTAGCCTTTTAAGCTCTTGTGGTGGGGAAAAAAATTATTTATCCATCAACAGAGGCGCGCGCCCGCGACGTGGCGACGCAGGCTCGATTAGCGCGCATGAACGCGCATCGCGCGCAGTTCGTGGAGCGGCTGTGCTCGGAGCGCGGGCAGGCGTACACGCAGCGCCTCGCCGCCTGGACGCAAAAGTATGCCTCGGAGAAGGAGGCAAGGACTACGGCGCGCCGCCAGCAGCGCATCGAGAAGCGCCGCACCGAGGTACGATATATGTTACTCAAATGTTGTCTTAAACTCAAATGTTTTATTACTAAACAATATTTAAAGTAAATGATAACAGTCAAATCCACTTCGTATATTGGCCGACTACTTAAAATTTCATGTGTACTGTGTACCACAAACAAAAGCTTTTAGGAGTTCCTGACGTAAATGTTATCCATTTTAAGAACGAGCAGGCCCTGTTTATTCTGGCTTCGCGAGCGCTTCCATCTGTATTATGACCCCAAGCAGGTCAGGTCACACCCACATTTGAAATAAATATAATAAAAGGGAATATTTCAACAGTCCAATATCGGCCATACTGGGGGTCAAACAGTTTGTCTTCATCCCTCGGATCTCCATTTCACGTATTGACTATGTTCTACCAATACCCTGTATAATGTGGTATCATTACAGTGGCACGAGGAGCGGCGGCGTGCGGCGGAGCGCGCGGCTGAGGAAGCGCGACGCGCTGCCGAGGAAGCGGAGCGGGCTGAGCGCGAACGCCGCCACCAGGAGGAACTAACCGCGCTGCGCGAGCGCAAGGAGCGCCAGGAGAGGTACTACTCGTGTGAAAAGAGGGACTGAGACAAATTATGTCCACATATAAACACTTGACGTATCGTATTTGGACCTCATTTGTCATTGACCCTCTATTATGTCACGTATTTAGTCATTATTTAATAAATGAAAACATGTTATAACACTCTTACTTCACGTCTACGTTAAAAAACCGGTTTGTTGCTGTTGTTGCTTTAATGTGCGACCGCAGCATTTTAGGCGTTGTAAAACTTACTATTTTGAGTAAGTTTGAGCAATTACATACATTGAGTGACTCACGCAATTTATTCTCTTTTATTTACTGTTTCGTGTCCAGCTTCATTGAATAACTTAACTATTCCTCCGCAGGGAGCACCAAGAGATGCTCGCCCGTGCGGACGCCAAGGCGAAGGCTCGCGAGGCGGAGATCGCGCGCAAGCTGGAGGAGCAGAAGTCCACCGCGACCAGCAGCTGGCGGCGCGGCGGGAAGGAGCCGCCCAAGGAACCGGAGAAAAAGGAGCCCTGGAGAGCTAGTGAGTTGTCATTTTTTATACCATGTATAAAGAATACCATACACATATACCATTATAAAAATCAAGACGAAAGTATACTTTTCACTTTTATAGCTTCACAATAGTTTGTTTCTGCACACTGACTTCCGAAAAGATATCAATTCATACGGGTGTTTATAATGACAATATAAAGTTGCGTTAAAACTCGACGAGCCTTTTTATACAAGAAGATGTAAAAATCACATACAAACAGCTCAGTGACAAAGAATATCATTGATTATGTTGAATAAAGGCAAATGCAAAAAAAATGCAAATTATAATAATATTTAATAATATTAATTGCCAATACAAAACAGTAGACACAATTCACGTAAAAATAAAATCTTGATTTCACCAAATCTCAAATGTCAAAATGGCCCCAAATAACCCCAAAAGTGGGGCCATTTAAGTGGGGCAAGTTTTTGCCTCGACATGCCTCGTCTATAATTTTACGTCTAGGATATTTATCGTATACTTTACCGTCTTCTGTAGGCCGATTGCGCGAGCCGGGCCGCGGGGACAGGCCGCGCTCGCCCGGACGCTGGGACGACCGCGCGTCGTCCAAGGATGACAGGTCAGAGCCGCCATTTTGTTTGTTATCTTGTCACTGCTGAGCCTTTAGCCAAGTTGCTATCACTAATTACGACGACGTAGTTCGAAAACAAAAATGTGTGGTATTTGATATAAGTGTATCGCTTTTACTTCACTTAGTGGTGCTTATGTCAAGTCCGGAAGTGTTTGAGAGCAGTGTTCATTGTCATCATGTCTAGCCTATTTTAAATCAAATCAATCCATAAGGAAGCAGATTATCGTGTTTTTTTTTACCAAAATCACACAAATTAACCTATGATTTTTACATGTACTAGGAGAGTTTTGTAATGTTCATAACAATTTATAAGATAGCAGTATTTTTTCGCCTGCTATTCTTAAAAAGAGCTTTACAAATTAAATAACATGAGACCCAACTAAACATTGTTGTTATTAAATATTTTTATTTTAGACGTGACGAGAAACTGCCCGAACGTAAAGAAGAGCGTCCGCCCAGAGACGATCGTGACGCGGAAGACCGTCCTCCAAGGGACGTTTCCAGGGACGACCGTCCTCCAAGGAACATTCCTAGGGACGACCGACCTGCACGAGACATTCCCCGGGATATTCCCAGGGACGATCGCCCACCCAGGGACATTCCTAGAGACGATCGCGGTCCCAGAGATGACCGTGGTCCGAGGGATGAGCGCGGCCTTAGAGACGATCGTGGTCCAAGGGACGACCGCGGTCCTAGGGACATGCGCGGTCTGAGGGACGAGAGACCACGTGACGAGGGTGGATGGAGGTCCGCTAACCGTGAACCGGAAAGAGATAGGGAAAGGTAAAATATTTATGATGATTTTTAAAATTAACCTATAGATCATGGCTTATTTCTTTACTATTTGAACACCGTGGTAATGATTCGACTGTTTTCGGGAAATTATTTACGGGTAAAAGAACTACGTAAGCAAGGAAAATGTAACTTCATTTGACTTTCCTCAATAAACATGACGACATGGGCTATCGAACATTGCGCAACTACTTTATAATTCATAGCACATCACTTTATGTCATAGTTAATTTTCTCTTTATATTTACATTAACATTACTGTAATATTTCAGGCCGCGCTACACCGGTCGCTCCAGCGGACCAGTGTCTGATGGCGGCTCGTGGCGACGCGGGCCGGCCGACCCGCCACCGGTGTGTAAACCTCTGTTACTGACATATACTAAAGATTCGATTATCCGGACCAGTTATACGGATTCGCATTTCTTTTATTTTCACATTCCTCAACGTCATTGAAATAATAACATTTCATTGTTCATAGGAACGTACATCGACCTGGCGCACAAAGGACGCACCACGTGACGGGCGCGATGACCGTTATCGCGATGGTCCCAGGGATGGTCCTAGAGACGGTCCGCGTGATGGTCCTAGGGACCGCTTTGGACCACGCCGCGATGACAGAGAACCAATGCGCAGGGACGACCGGTAATTTTTTTTTTTTTATTTATATTATAAAAAAGTTTATAAATGCTAGAAGTAACAACCTTAAGCTAGAATTAAGGACTACTTAATAGTGTTGCCCAAAGTCGGTCTTGGTCTTGTTCTTGCACTTTTGCAAGACCAAGACCGTCTAATTTTAGCAAGCCCGAGACTGTGCAAGATTTGAGCAAGAACAAGACTAAGCCTGCGTGATTTTTGCGTCTTGCAGTTAGGACTGAGTGTCGTTTCACGGAGTATAGGAGTCGGACAATGCACAGACATAGCTTACAGCTACCGAAGCGTAATTTACCTTAACTTAAATAAAATATCGCCGATGAATATAGGCGGTAGAATATACGTCTTATAGTTTTTTGGTTATTTAACCTTTAACTGCCCGTGCGCGCGCGAAACGCTTCCACGCGCCAAGTGGTTTGACGCATATTCTTTCGAAACTTCTTTGTAAGATGTTAAATTATTTTTTATCTATCTACACTATCCCACGGGAACAGTACATTTTCCTTTTTACCTTTATTTACATATAAAAGCCTAGGTATGTCCTTCCCCGTTGTCTACTATGTCTGTCAAATTTATATATAAAAAATATAAAAGGCAAAGCCGATTGACTGATGTATGCGTTGATACTACCAGGACCTTAAGGCAAGAAAATTGAAATTTTCCACACGTATTTCTCATATGACGTAGGCATCCACTAAGATAGGATTTTTTAAAATTCAACCCACAAGGGGGTAAAATAGGTGATAAAAGTTTGTATGAAACTTCTTATTCCTTGGACATATTTGCATAGTATTTCGTATGAATTGAGCACGGAAAAAACAATGAGTTACGTATTTCAGCGTTGTCTTAAAATCAGCACCTAAGAAGGTAAAAATAGGGGATGATAGTTTAAAACCTAATTTCACGTGGAAGCATACCAAACAAACTCACATGCAAATTTATAATATTATGAGTAAGGAATAAGGATTACCTATATATATTGTGAACTCCTAAAGTAAAGGGTAGGGTAAGTACTAGGTATCTACAAAAAACAAATTAGAACACAAACACGATGAACGGTGTTCCCGCGGGATGGGTACCTACTGTATTTACGCGGACGGGGCCGCGCGCAAAATCTAGTACCTTACATTTTTGTCTACTAAACACGGAAACTACAGGACCGATTTAAAAAACAACATTATCGCCTAAGAACATGGGAGATAGAATATGGCTATCGCCAGGGCGAGGCCGCGGCTAGCCTCACGAGCGTCACGCGCCGCGTGTGTCTAATGTTTATTTGACACATATTATTCTTTCGAAATTCGAAATCGAAACTTCAAATATGTTATTGATTGTACTGTAGGTTCTTGGTGGAAATTCATGTTTCACAGTAATAACACACAGGACTTCTTGCACTATTTCCACTTTAATAAGTATTTTTCATTAATTTTTATATATTACACGACCGGTTTCGACAAATGATGATGCCTTTGTCGAAACCGGTCGTGTAATATATAAAAATTAATGAAAAATACTTATTAAAGTGGAAATAGTGCAAGAAGTCCTGTGTGTTATTACTGCGAAACTTCAAAGTTTTTGTAAGATGTTAAATTATATAATATTATGTGTTGAAAACCAATTTGATTTTGACTTTCTCATTGCGACTTGCACATCGAATTAACTTCTAAGGCCCACATGCGCAGATCTGGATTTATGAAGACAAGGCACGATATTTTAACCAGGGTTAACTTTAATCCTGATCTGCGCAAGTGGGCCTAAATAAAGCGTACAATTACAAAATCTAACACGAATAACTTGCAATATAAGTAAGTTATATATATTTCTCTACTAATCACGGAAATTATAGGACATCTATGCCTACATTTTCGTCGATGAACATAGGTGGTAGAATATGCTTATAGTAAACAGTTTTTGTTAAAAATTAAAAACCTATATCGCGCGCCCGGGCGGGAAATGCGCGACGCCCCAGCGCGCAGCACGCGGCCCGCGTATGCGTATGAAACTAATGTTATAGTAAATAAACACCTCTTAAGTTGAGTATTACAATCACAGAAACACACATAGGTACTACGTACATAAAAACAGACAATATAACGCCCAACATTCAACAACTTTAAATAGTTAGGTAATAAGAATTTAGTTTGAATAAACTATAACCTTTGTATGTTCAACAGCAGTAAAGTCCAAACTCCAAACTTATAACTCGTATGAAAAGTCAATATATTTTGTCTTTATTCAATAATATTTAAACATTTGAAAATGGTACGAAATAACGCCTCACTTCCACACACACCTCAAAATTATTTCGAAAATGCAATTTTAAATCTCCTAATTTTTAAGCGTAGTACAACACGAACTCTATGGTTCGTTTGACTGTTTCATAAATGAGTGAGTCAATTGTTCGTTTGGCTCGAACTGAGCTAAGCGAGCCATGGGTCATATGGTTCGGTAACAAATCTGTGAACCAAACACTAGTGACCGAATCTTTGGTTTTTTGTTCGTTCGTTCGCGAACGACACATGCTTAATAAATAGCAAATAGGTAATTACAAGACTTGCGAGACTCTTGATGCAAGACCAAGGCTGGGAGCGCAAGACCAAGACCGGGTGTATTGGCGCAAAACCAAGACTGGCTAAAGTCTCGTCTTGTTCTTGCATTTAGGCAACACTAGTCCTTAATAGTTTTATTGTGCATTTATTAGTATTATATATATCCTCTCTCCTTAGCACATATCAAAAATTATAAACGCATTTTTTATATTTGATGTGATACTTGATAGTGTCGTTATAATCTGATTGTCTGCTTCAGTGAGGGACCCCGCCGCGACGACCACGATCGTCGCCCGCCGCCCCGCCGCGACGATAAACGTAAGTGCCTGCCCTTTAAGAATTATAATTAGGTATATTATATAAATAATATACCTAATTATATAGCCATATGCCTACACAAAATTGTAGGTTGGCTCCAGAATTGACACAAAAACAAACTCAGCACTTCCAATCAAAACAAATAGTGAGGCTGAAAAGCATCAAGTGCCTGGACCCGGCTCCGTAACGTGTTCTATTACGCGTCAAATCCGGAACTAAACTACGCGCCGCGACACTACATAATAGACTTCTCTGCCCGGTCCTTAATTGCGCAACACGCGACAAAGCTACCTCGCGCCGATAGATTAGGTTTGTCGCCTATCTCGTGTCACATCTTCGACAATTTTTCTAATTCTATAGTGTATGCATTAGTTCAGTCTTGTATAATTTTTATTTTACGTTCAATTTATCTGTTAATAAACATTTCTTTCTAGCTCGTGAAACTGAAGACGGCTGGCAGCAGGTACCTCCCAAGCGCTAAACAACCGACCTGTGCAAGAGGGTTCAGCTCTATACTCGTAAGCTTGCCGTGTATTAGGTACTGACACCGACGTGTTGCTACGTACTTTGTAATCTTAGTTAAATATTAAACCCGAACTTAAGATGAACCACATCATTGAGTTGATGTTTTATACAGCATGAGAAAATGCCACAAAAATTGATTTTGAAACATTTTAGCTTCGGTGTGGTCGACAGAATTTCAAAGAAAAGAGTTTCAATTTTGCATACTGAATGTATGTTTTCGCAAATAAATCTACTTCTAATGGTGTGATTGCAGTTTAGTATTATTTAAGTTTCAAATATGCAAAACGTCGAAATAAAAAAAATGTCTGAGGTCGTCCTCATCCAAGTTTTCCCGACTTTCGGCTGGAAATTTTCCGTCAGTTGTTTATGCTTCGCATATAAATAAAAGGCTAAAATTCTTTCTTCATAGCACCTACCTTAACAAATAAGATCTGATGTGGTTCATGTTTTGTGTAGGTTTAAAATTGTTACTCTATGAATATATAGATTTTCTAGAAATTTATATAAATATCTACCTATATGACGTATTTTTACATTGAAAGTAGCACTTCAATTGAACGCAATAATTTTCTGGATTATCGTCAAGGCCTTATAATATACTTCCGAACTCGCCACTGTTTTCTTTTCAGAAATATTTTGATATTTTAATTTTATGTATCTTTAGAACCACCATAAAATAGTAAGAAACAAAAACCATATTATGGTTTTTGTTTCTTTACTGTGAAGTATATGGCAACATAAAACTACATGTGAATTGAAAATTGTATAATTATTTATTTATTTATACAAGTTATGTATACTTAACAATTTGTCACCGATATGTAGACCATTCTATTGTACTTTTATTATGTGCTGGACGCTAGCTGAATCCTGTGTTATGTCCTATTCACCAATTTCTATAATAAAGTGTCTTTATTTTATTACATTCTTTTATTTGCTTAACTAATAGATTTTGGTTGTCTGATAGAAACTGCTGTAACCGCCGTGTTGTACAGGTCTTATAGTTTACAAAAGATCGTTTAAATGTGTTTTTAGAGAGTGGAAATAGTTTTTTATTTTTTATTTTATAAATAATCATTATTATTAAGCAAAAACAGATCGAGTTGCGTTTTGCCGATATTAAAAATCTGTGCAGTATAATTAGGACCACGTTAAGGACAAAAATATACTTGGGGGTTCACAACAAGCACTCAAGAGACAAGCAAAATACTGAGCTTCCTGAGGAACTATAATCATAATAACCATTAGTATTCAATCGGTCTGTTTGCGACGAATGCAGCGAAATAGACGAGACAAAACAGGCATTGTACCCCTAAGACATATCATTTCACCCATAAATTACGTCACACGAATTTAATTATTTTTTACCCCTCCCCCGTGCTTTTCACAGCTGGTCACATTTGTGTGACGTCACAAAAATAATTATTGAATTAAAACAGCAGTTCTTAAATTTGTTTTATTTTATTTAAATGATTTTTTAATAAAATAAACATCAAATCAAACATTGCAAGAAATTAAAAAAATAAAAAACGATTAATTATATTAATTAATGATCAAACTTAATCATCTTGAGTCTATGGGATTTGAACCCACTCCATTAAATTATTTATAACTGGCATAGCAGCCACTTAGTTCTCGTTTGGGTTGTTAATATCAGGAAAATTCGTTACCTATGTCAATTGGTTAGTCCCGGAGTTAGGACCTTCTAGTCACACTTCGTCGACCCCCTCCTAAACGTGTGACATAATTTTAATTTGCCCCTTTAAAACTAGTTTTTTTTTTGCGATTGACGTTTTATTTTAAACGTATCACCATTCACCGTCTATTACTAAGAAAGGAGGTGGATATTTATTATGGGTTACTAATTATTTCGAAGGACCGAGCAGGTTTTTTATGCCGTTTCTGTGTTTGTTATGTCGTGTATTCCCACACATGTTGTAATAATTATTGTAGTTTTGCACCTGTTCCTCCCAAGGACATCATGCTTTGTAACTGTAAAATGTAAACCCTCAGAAGGTATCACATACTCTGTAGTAAAATTAACAATTAACAGTAAATTAACAATTCATTTCTTATGGTTAGTAAGATGCTACTTCTGTTAATTTTAATAACATTAAAGTACCTATGCCTATTTTAAAATTACCGGAACCTTTGCGCTGTTTGTGTGCCTACAGCTACCTCTAGAGACGACGATCTTGCTGCCTCCATATTTTAGAAACTTAGGCGATTAACAAAAGAGAGAAATGGCGTAAGCTCCACCGACAAGGGGCAACACCTTAAAACAAAAAGAAGAAAGTGATTGAATCAGAATCTATATTTTATAATAAAGCAAAATAAAAAAGAATAGAAAATTCTTATTGACCGTTTTTGATACCACTTACGCCACCAGATGACGCTTTCTGTGAGTTGGGTCTGCCCCCTAGCGGCAGAAAAAATATCAAAAACCCTCATTATATCAAAAAACATCGAGTGTTCTTCATGTCATTTCAGCTTTCAAACAAAAAAAAACTAAATCTAAATCGGTTCTAGCCACGGAAGTTCTAGCTACGATGCCACGGACAGACACACAGTCAGATAGACACGTCAAACTTATGTTTTCGTCGGGGGTTAAAAATACAACCGGACAACTGGTCCTTTGTCCTTTAACTGTTGACCTTGGCTCACAATAGAATGTGTAAACAAGGTGTATAACTAAAGGTGTAGAATCAAAAAAAACCTACAGGTAAAGAAAAGCCAAAATATACAAAAGCAGTCTGCTTACCGTCTGCTATAGTCACTAATAGGAGACTAGCTACGTAGCTATAGTACTAGCTTTGTAATTAACGGTAGTCCGTACTGGTCCCTAAAGCCTTAAAACACGGAAGTAAGATCATATAACATACCGCAGGGTTTGAATAACTATATTAATAATTAACAAAAGCCTTGTGACACGGCACGGGACGAAATCGCGGGCGCGTGAAAGTTCGCAAGCAGTTCGCGAGTGACCGCCGCCAGTTGTAGACGTGCGCAAGTTGCTATTGTGTCTGGAAATTGAAAAAGAAAGTTGTGTTTGTGTAAGAAAACGCCGATTGAAATGAATGTAAGTGCACACTTTGGTATTTAATTCAGCGTGTACCTATAGTATGCCAAAAGTCTGAGAGGGTTGAAAGTTGAAACAACTTTTCTTCGTTTTTCCAAACATCAAGTTTGTGTCCTTGTTTTATTTTATCGGCTTTGCTTTTTAATTGATACTTAAATTAGTTTTTCACCTTATAGGTAGTATTTTCTACAGATGCACAAAATATTATCGCATTACAACTAAAGTGTTGTTGAGTTTGTTTCGCCCTGTTATGAAAATATTGAAAATAGCGGATTGGTAGTTGAGGTAGTAGGACCTATTAAAAAAAGCCGTGTGGTGTCGTGGGACACCGTATAGGAATGAAGTTTTATAAAAATATTAATTTTAAGTTCTATTCGAGGTATAAAGAAAATAATAAAGACTACATATCCTATCTTACGTTATCTTCCTTACGTTACGGACGTTTTCTCCCGGCTAGGGTACCCCTCCGCATCGCCCCTTATGGAACTTCGTACCAAAAGTAGGTATGTTAGGAAGAGCATTTCGTTTTCAAGCTCTACCGGAGTCTGTCGACTGTCGATCAAAATAGATAATGTAGTGGTCAGTGGTCACGCGATGCAAATGTCTGGTTAGGAGAATATTGAATAACTTTCCACGTTACTGGGTTCGATGCGAGTACCTACAGGGTACATGATAAATACCTAATAACAATAAAGTTTAGTTCATAGATCATAGCCTACTTAGATTAAGATTCAGGGGTTCCCAACCAGTAGGGCGCGGCTCCCGCTGATCGAGAGATGTCAAGGGGGTAAACCACAAATTCAACATAGGCATTTTTTATCAAAAATATTAATCGACGCCTCGCTAATAGATATTAGAAAAGTTTCAGCAAGTTACAATATTTATTTATTTCCATACAAAAAGAGATATTGTATGAATAAATAATCGTTGAACATACCAAAAAACATAAAAAATATGTCGCCTGGTTATACGATCGCCTGTATATATATTTTTTTATGTTGTGTTTCATGTGTGACTTGATCACATGAGCGTCACTAATTTATCGTTGCAGTATTCGGCCGTAAATCTCATAAAGTTTGGAAATGCCAGGGGGAGGGGGACAACTTATAAACCACTTTGGAGGCCGATTACTCGAAAATGGTCGACTTTGTAAAAAAGTCATGATACCTTGAGAGATACCTTGACTTTATTCAAAAAGACGATACCTACGATGGGGAAGAATGAAAAAATATTTTTCATCCCCACATAAATTATATTACTTATGTAGATAACTATATTATTCCTTGAGTACTTGTAAGTTTTCATGCTTATAGGTTATGATAAAAACTCTATAGGAAAATTATTTAGGCGAAATCGGACAATAACTTTTGCAGTAATTTAAAGAAACCATATTGCCCGTTAAATACTAAGGCGGGTCAATAAGTCCGTGACTTTTTGAATTTCTAACCTCCTTACTGAAAAAGCAACACTACTCCTGTCAACAGGCATCTGTCAGTTGACTCCTATCAAAATTTGAACTTGCTGCGTCAGTTAGTTTGTGTTTTACAGCTATCTTTATCAGACTATCCAGTAACTTAAGGAAACAATGGAAATGAATGGAATGAAAAAGTGAATTTCGTGTGCTTATTAAGCATTATTTTTTGCGAAAAAAAACCATTACCGAGACCAAGGCTAAGCTTGATAAATACTATGGGGACTCTGCACCATCGATTTCAATGGTAAAAAAGTGGTTTACTGAATTTCGTTGTGGCCGTACAAGCACTGAAGATGCCGAACGTCCTGGACGCCCAGTTGAGGTCTCTACACCCGAAACAATCGAAAAAATTCACGATATGGTGTTGGCCGACCGAAGATTGAAAGTGCAAGAGATTGTGGAAGCCATAGGCATCTCGCATGGCTCAGTGGTTTCAATTTTGAATGATCACTTGGGCATGAGAAAGCTTTCCGCAAGTCGACCACAAACGCAATCGTGTAACAACTTCACAGGAAGGTTTGGCGTTGTTTAATCACAATATGGAGGAGTTTTTGCGCCGTTTTGTAACCGTGGACGAAACATGGATCCATCACAACACACCAGAGACCAAACAACAGTCAAAACAGTGGGTTTCTAAGGGTGAATCGGCGCCAAAGAAGGCCAAGGTGGGTTTGTCAGCCAATAAAGTTATGGCGACTGTTTTTTGGGATGCACGTGGGATAATCCACATTGACTATCTTCAAAAGGGAAGAACAATTAATGGGGAATATTATGCCAACTTATTGGACCGCTTCAATGAGGATTTGAAAAAAAACCGACCTCATTTGGCCAAGAAAAAAGTTCTTTTTCACCAAGACAATGCAAGGGTGCACACATGTGCAGTTGCCATGGCAAAAATCCATGAATTGGGCTATGAATTGCTCCCAAATCCACCCTATTCTCCAGATTTGGCTCTGAGTGACTACTTCTTGTTCCCAAACCTGAAAAAATGGCTCGGTGGAAAAAGATTTGACTCCAATGATGAAGTCATCTCGCAAACAAAGGCCTATTTTGAGGACCTAGACAAATCATATATTTTGGAAGGGATAAAAAAATTGGAGAAGCGTTGAACAAAGTGTATAGAGCTCAAGGGGGACTACGTTGAAAAATAAAATGATTTATTTATCAAAAAATCTGTGTTTTATTCCAAAAGTCACGGACTTATTGACCCGCCCTCGTAGTTGCGGAATCCTCCTTAAACTTTTGACATGCTTTTGGTTAAGATAATTACTCACTTGTCGAGTAGACTATGATGATAGGCAGTTGCGAGCTACCAAAATCATTAATGCTTGTACTATAGTTTCAATCGCATATACAGCTGTTTTTTTAGTCAATGGCCAAACTTTCAGGAGTGAATATGCACTTGAATTTATGCACCTTTTACTATGGGATCAACTTTCCTACTTGAAAAAAAACCAGCTTTAGTAAAAGTTGCATAAATTCAAGAGTAAGTATATTCACTCCTGAAAGTTTGGACACTCTGAAAAAACACATATACTTACACCTTTGACGTAAGTAGCTAGCTGGTTAGGTAAGTATTTCATATTTTCTGATTTACTTATTTTATAATCAACACGTACGTTACTATGAAATAAGAATGTGATAGTTATTTATCTTAATTTTTCTTCGTGCTGTGTTCAAATAAAACGCATATAAACCATTTATGATTTATAGAGATAGAACCTAAGTAACAAGTATTTATTATTATAATAGGCTAGATGACTAATTTTTTTATTGCATAAATGAATAGTACTCATAAATATGAGTAACTTCTCAGAAGAAACAGTATATCAAAAGTCAATATTTTCAAAGATACAGCGATTTGTATACAAAATTTCGCAACTCTGGTGAAAACGCTCCATACTAAAATCGTACCTAGGTGTGACGTCACGCTTGTAAATATCTCCCATATTTGTGCGTTTAAGTTCATACTAACCATAGTAAATGTTTTTGTATATGATGTAAGTAAACTGATAATGTAGGTTTTGTATACAATTTAGCAAAAAAAATTTTACCTTTATTGTACTTTTCAGATGAATCTAATTAGTAAACTACGCATAAAATACATATTTTTATCACATTTACCAAGTAGTAATGCCTCAATATATATTAATGAGTATATTAATGAAACTAAATAGTTTAGATGTAGTCATCATCCCTACTTTAAATTATAATACGCAGCGTATTTTAATTTACATAGCGTATTATACGCTCATTGCAGCTTCTTCTTTGCACGATGCAAGTAAAGTTAACTATATTTAACCAAATAAGAAAGTGTCAATAAATATATTTGTTTTTATACTGTCTGTCTGTAAATTGTCCCCTGGAACTGTACATTCTGGCGGTATAAAATTAAAGGAGATCGATAAGAACATTACTGATTTTATCAGGCTCTAAACAAGAGCAAAACTTTTAAACGTTTGAATATTATGTCCATAGAGCTTGCAAAAAAGTAGAGTTCACAAATAGAAACGAAAGCATCGCGAAATACGCAAGTTATCGTGACGCGACACGCGTTGCTTACGTTTAGAAAATGTAGCAAGGTTATGTTCAGTATACTGTATGCAGAGTGCTGATTGCTGACCTCATCTCGCGTCTACTTGCGTGCCTATTCATGAATAATGTTAAGAAGTGTTTGTAACTTAACCTAGACAAGGCGAAATGTCTGTTGGGGCCTGGGTTCACGTGTACTAAGCTAGTAGCTACAATGGTAGAATTACCGTATCAGAAGAATGTAGTTTTCGCAGACACGCAGGATTCCAAACATGTCATCTGCAATATCTTGACACCAGCAGTGACTCCGACATTGGTGCCAAAGTGGTGAAAAAAAAATAAAAAATAGGTCAGGCGAAGTCTGAGGAAATCAGTAATGTTTTTATCAATCTCGTTTAATTTTATCCCGCTAAAATGTACAGCTCCAGTGGGCAGATAAGGCTGGGAGTTTGATTATTTGACTTGGAATCCGTAAGGCCGGGGTGACAGCTCGACAATTCGATTTTCAACTCTATTTTATTAGCGCAGAGTTCTATTTTCAGTGCTCTGAATTTTCCCGGGACCACCGGATTCCGGATCATAAAGTCCCAGCCTAATAGTAATAATTTTTGATACCTACACATGAACTACATTGGACTGCTGAAGACGAGAAAAGCTAGATGTTTAATAAAATCGCCCAAAAAGCTTACAACTGCAATTATTTGGTTATCTCAGCTTACATAACTTAGCGTTTAATGGATTATTCTTGTCGTAATCCAAATTGTTCTTCTTTGAGAGTCAGTTCACATGGTTAAGATGATCACTGAACATTGAACAATAACACAACGTAAACTAAGTACCTAACTAGTTCCTTCTCAGATTAGCGGTACTTTTTTAACCTATAATAAATGTAATTAGAATCTCATTTAAAACAGTTTTAGAAGTATTGTAGTAGAAGTATTATGTAGGTTTGCAAACCAGTGCTCGACCAGTACCTAATATTAAACTTAGGTCTTTTCATCCGTTATTGGATGATTTATACAGTATTCTCTGAGCGAAGTGACCACTCTTGAAATACTGTAGGTAGTACCTGGGACAGTTGGTTTATAAATATCGTATGGTTGCCCAAGCACTTACGAAATTCTCACAACATAGTCATCCTAGTACAGAGGAATGACTGGTAAATACGTCTGGGGCCAACCATGTGCGGGTTTCCTCACGATGTTTTCCTTCACCGTTGGAGCGTCCGTATAATGTACTTGAGATCTAAAAAAGTCTCATTGGTACACGCCACAACCTGTTAATCGAACCTGAGCCGTTAGTCAAGATGCATTCGATAATTTCGACGGCGAAGTTCGAAAACAAAATGTATGGGATTTGACATCGCAAACGACATGTCACTTTGCGAGATTTTTGATTTCGAAATTATCGAATGCATCTTGACTAAAGGCTCTGCACTCTCTCGAGTGCGAATCAAACGGTCTACCCACCAGGCCACGGAGCTCTTACCTATACTATTAACATAGTAGGTAAATCAGTGACGCGAAATTTCAAGTTTATCCCTAAACAAAAATCGCACCTAAAGTTTTCACAAAAAATCACAATCTTTATTTTTTTAAATCACAATGGCAAAAACGCAAAGACTGAAACGAAATTAAAAAGTGTTTGGCGAACCTTAGCGCTGCGTCCGGTCTGTCCGAAAAAAAGTAAAAACTTAAATTTCGAATAATTCCTTTGCCGACACATGGCCTTTCACTTAAAAACTTTCACTGTCGCCTCGCGATTTTGTTTTTGAGCACGCGATGTTTTATTATGTTACTTAAGCTGTTACATACTAATTCTTGTAAAAGATGTTACAATTAAGAAACACAATTAATAAAATCCGTAGCATGACTCAACTTGTGACTAATTAATTGAATAACAGCTATTCTTTAAATAAATAAAAAAAACATCTTCCGCATACTGGCGCGTTCGTAAGAAATGTATTAGACAAATTTGATTAAAAATACATTGTAACAATGCAATTTGTTATTTGAGGCCATTTTAAATAGCCTTACATCCAAGCGGTGTGAAATAAGTGAAGAAAATCATGAATGAATGAATGAATATGTAATTAATTCATTATTTGCTTGGATAACTGTTATCATAATAGAACAGTTAGAGAACACCTGCACTTACTTACCAATCGATATAGTAATTCAGATTTGCAAAAACTTACTGTAATTCATTACTTAACTGATTAGGGCTACCACTATGCGACTAATATGGCATATTTATGTGCTTCAAATTTCTATACCATGTTTAATTTTTTTTATATAATCTTTATAGTTCTCTTATCTCTACAATCAACATGCTGTATATTTTATTTTTGTACAGATTACATACAGAAGACTGTAGAGGAAGGGAATGTTTGTATGATTTTTATGCCGGCTCGTGAGAATGTTGGTTGGTGACCTCAGCTATTAATTTTATTAAATTAATTACATTATATTAATGATTGTTAGCTGAGTTTGTTTTGCCTATAGCACGGATGATATTAAAATTTGGAGAATTGTTTTGGTGGCAATGTGCTGTGTGACTCAGCGTGACTCAGTCCCAACTGTCGTTAGACTGGGGCCAGACATTAATTGTCTCGACTCACCACGCCACCCGAGCCCCGACTTAATTCAATACAACGGTCCATAGGCTATGGTCATCGCTTTATATGTGGCGATCAATCTGCTCGTTTGCCCCTTTTGTCAATTACTCTTCTAACGCGAAATGCTCTTAAATGTGGAGATTTTTGGCATTAGCATAGGCACAACTTTTCTGCGATAATAAATAATAAGTGTGCAAATTGCCAATTGCACCTTGATCGGCATTTTCTTTAGGTGTAGTATTTAGGTAGGAAATCTGTACATTTGATCAGAATTTCCTACAACTTCGAAGGGGTCTTTGAATAGAGACCTAAGCCCCACCTTGTTATGGCCATATGAACATAACCGTTCAGCTAACTGAATGAACAAACGCAACATCGTGGAAGTGAATTGTTCACGCTCATTAGCCACCGAGTTTCGTAACGCACGCTATCTGTACATAACCCCACTGCGGGCAACCCTAATGTCTTCTTCTTCTTTTTCGGTTGGGCTTTGCAGATATTTTAGCCACCTAAACAATAAAAATGCGGTAACCCAATTTGTTGGCCAAACGTACTTACGTACAGAGGAACAGCTTTCATAGAATAATGCAAATTTGAAAATTTTGACGTCCCTTTCAACGGCCCACGATTCATTCACACAATTGTGGAGACACCGAATGGTTGTAGTAGTGCAATCAAATCGATAGCTAACTTTGTAGCTGTTTATCTGTTTCTCTTTAATCTGCGCTGTCACTACGCGGTAGGCCGCTCGCCGCTCCATCGCCAGCTTTGGCAAATATTTTATATTAATCTATTAAAATATCATAATTATTAAATGATTACGGCACATGCCTAAATAATGATGTAAATTTATAAATAATAATCCTGCCTAGAACTCTGCGGACGGACGGATAACACTGTCTGCGTCTCGTTCTCAACTGGCCGATAAGTAGTGTTATTATCCTTTAGTAATTGTTAAACAAGGGGATGTGTTATATAATTGCTAATTATTATTAGTACCGCTCTCGTAAATATGTATCTAGTATTCGTAATAATTAAGTAACTATGTTTTGTTGCTAAAAATGTAGAGATTGCTTGATACAAATGTATACCATGAATGTTTTATTGCTGAAAATGCAAAGATTGTTAGACAAAAATGCGTAATAAAAGTTTTGATGCTGAAAATATAAAGATCTGAGATAACTACGTCTAAGACTATACCTGCAAATGCATAGAATTAAGAAATAAGAATGTGTAGTTGCTATTAATGTGAATATTGCTAGACACAAATGCGTATTTATATTTTCGTTGCGTTATTTTCAAGTATTATTAATAATATTATAATTATCTTAGAGTTAAGAAGTTAAAGGTTAACTAACTAACTAGCAGTTTGGTTGTCAATTATATGGTCTAAATCTTCTCTAATATTATAAAGAGGAAAGATTTTTTGTATGTTTGTTTGTTTGTTTGCATTAAATAGGCTCTGAAACTATACAGGATCGATTTTGATGAAATTCGGCAGATATAGAGTAGACCACGGGGAAGGACATATGCTACTTTTGGTCGTGGGAAAATGTACGATATCATTTTCTTTTGCGCGGACGAAGTCGCGAAAAATATATATATATTATAAAAATAGTTTAAAAAACATCTACCAAGCTGATTCATTTCCTTAATATGATAAGATTTGAATAATGCAAAATGTAAGGCCAGTAACATAAATGAATAACACCTTTTATACATTTTTACACAATAACTAATAAATTTTATTATGGAGCTACGCCTGCAGTAATTATCCTACAGTTTTTACCCTCATGATATCATCATCATCATTACCTACTACTTGAGCATTTCTCTCTCCTTAATGAAACGAAGGTCCCACAAACAAATAATTGAAAAAATCCAAGTTGTGCCTTTGCAAAAAGTTTTGAAATATCGCAGAGACCAAGTCCAATTCAAGATAGTCCATTTAATTAGTTACTCATCAAAATATCATCATCATCATCATCACTATAACTTCCTACTTGAGCATTACTCTCTCCTTAATAAAACTAAGATATTGCTGTAGTGACGGTTGTCAGTTACACGTAATAATATTACCAAAAAACAAATGGAAATGTTTTATTCGATCGATAATTTCCTTGCAATCATCCATAGGTCAGTGAGACATTTGTATTCATTATGTCACAGCCGAGACAATGGTAAAAGTTCGATTGCGTTGACCACGGGTGACGAAACTGTACTGTAGCTGCACACAGCCGTCCCTGTTGCTGGCCGTACCTATATATCCTTTCGAAACCGCAATGCCGCGGCAAAGGGACGGAGTAAAGAGCCTTGCGGCAGAATTCTCAAGAGACTATTATTACATAATCCTAAATCTCGTATTCACTTTTTAGAATTAAAATTAACTTAGATGTTAAATTTACTTCCAATGAATTCTAAATAAATTGTCGTGATATCTTCAATCATATATCATATCTGATTTTTGGTGTTTGGACCAATCAAAATGCGTTTGACGTTGGTTCGACGTTTATGAGAATACCGTTTTGCTGTTAACAATTAATTCGAGTCGAGATTGCATTGAAACTGTGTTAACGTAATTATTATTATTATTATTGGAGCCTCTTTACTTTTAGAATAGTTCGGGAATATGGGCGTTATTTACCTACATATTATGTACAGTTTTATGAATCTCCTAAGTAATTTAATATAATTGTTTGAAAAAACTTTGCATCTGATTCACTAATCTAAGTAGGTAAACGGTGAATTCGCGTGAAGTTGAATCATAAGGATACGGGTGTGGTAGACGTCAACGCGAATCCTGTTAAAAATTAAAACAACCGAAATTATAAACTGCAATCAGTGGTTTCCTGATATTGAATTGGAATTCAGAAGTGGTTGACGTTAAAATAACTAGACTTCAGCTGTAGTTTATATGTATGTGCAACTTACAAGTGTCCAAACAGTCTACAAATATACCAGGGTTTCCCAGCCTTTTTTCACCCCGTTAGTTTTTACCCTTTGGGTATGGAACCCTAAAAACAGATGATTTACGCAAAACATTACAACATACAGTTGTCGAATTTAAATCGCGTCTCCTGCTCATGTTTTTTCAAAACATTACACAGAAAACATGAAACAAAAACATACCCATGATGTCTCCAGCTAAAGAAAATGTTTTTAAATTAAAACAAAACATTTTGTGTAGACAATGAGTTCCTATGATGAAGACATAAGCACTCGCAGTTTTAGCGATTGCAGCAGATGCAGAATCTAGGAGAAAACACACGGGGTCTAACCACGATTTTTGTATGAAAAAAATAATATGAAACATCTAAAGTGGCCTTTTTAGACCCCCAGTTTCGAGTTAGGCCATATTTACTGACGCGTATTTTTAGTATTTATCAGGAGTTACGCATAGAAGACCGATTTGGGATTGATAAATAATATTTCTATGTTTAATGGTCATGTGAGTGGTGTAACAGTCGATAAGAAATGAAACATTCCTTCCCCTCTCTACCCGCTCTACCCGCGCGGGGAATGTTTTGCGTCCGTCTCAGAAGACAAGAGCATTGTGTGTATAGCCACGCCCCAATGTTTCGATGTTTTGTGTAATGTTTCGAAAAGAACACGCGCAGGAGACGCGCCTTTAAAAAGGCATTTTAAATTCGACAACTGTTTCCAGATTTGATTACTTACTTATATAATATAAAAAAAAATATTCAGTGCATTAAATAACTGTGTTTAGTTGAGCGTGCAATTTTATAATTGTATAACTAAATCGATCATAATTTCGCTGTCGGTAGAGGAGTGAGGTAACTTGAAAGGAAACATTATATTTTGATTTAATATGAAATATATTATACGTAAGAGTGAATATTATATCAATGGATAAATATATTAGCCATTAGGTTTAAATTAAATTATTTATTATAAGAACTACTAGCAAAAAGCAGGTGTTTGAGGCAAGCTGAAACCTTGTCCTATACTTCTCCTATTGTGCCCCAACACGAGACAGTAGGACTGGCTGGTCATAAGCGGCCTTTTTTTTCTCACGGGGGATGGGGGTCTTTCCCTCTAGTTTGTGAGACTCTGCTGCGCCGTACAAGATGATAAATGGGCGCAGCCGCTACTCACTAAAACTCGACGACGACGAGGCCTACAAGTCCCAAGGCACGCTGCCTGCTAGCGCGCACGCCGCGTTTTTCGTGACGGTACGATAGCCTCGTACCACTCGTATCGCCATGGTCCTCTGCAGCCTCCTGAGGGCCAACCAGTTTTCAGGCCGCAGGTTCTCACTCCATATGGGCGCACCGTACATCACCATCGACTTGATGACTCCGAGGTAAAGTAGGCGGCAACTAAGGCTCGGACCCCCGAAATTTGGTCCGAAATAACACTTAAAGTGGGGTGGTTAAAGGTCTAGCGACTGTCAAGCACCAGGCCGAGGTACGTCATGGTTGGTTTGACGTCAATCCTGGTTCTACCGTTATACCCAGACCAGGTGGCGGCCTTTTCCTCGGCACGTGGAAAAATATTGCTTTCGATTTCTCGAGGGCCACGTCAAGGCCCAGCGTGCGGATGCGGTGCAGGGCTTGTGCGACCTCCGCCGTCGCCAGGATCACCGCGTCTCTGTGCGTTTGTCCGCGCGCTACTCTAAAACAGTCGTCGGCGTAACACTCCAAATCTACCACGGGAAGATTGGCACCCCGTCGCACCCAGTCGTATCCGATGTCCCACAGCTGTGGCCCAAGCGCCGACCCCTGTGGGACACCGCACACGACATCCTTTGTCTCCCATCCCCTCCGCGTCGGGTATTGCACCGAGCGGGCAGAGAGGTAACTGGCGATGGTGTTGTGCATAGATATTTGGGCACTCTGTGGTACCTCAGCCCCTCTTTAATCGTTGCCCAGGGCAGGGAGTTAAACGCGTTTGAGATATACAGGGACACCGCCAAAACTACCCCACCCCGAGGCACAATTTCTTCTATAATATTGCGCAAATGCGCGACCGCACCTATCGTTGAACGCCCGATGCGGAAGCCAAACTGGTTGGGACTCGGCCCGACTTGTTCCAAATACTGGCTGATGCGAGCAACGATCACTTTTTCCAGGATCTTGCAGACCTCATCGATGGGTCTATAAGCCGATGGCTGATCTGCCGGCTTTTCGTTCTTCCGGAGGAGCACCAGCTTGCCCGTCTTCCGGCATACCGGCGGGGTACTTGGGCCTGGATCAGGCAACTGGTTATAATGGCGAGTACCTGCGGCTCTAGCTCCTTCATTGCCAGGACCCACGCGCGTCACGGCACACTGTCGAGCCCACTGGCCGTGTTTTTCTCGCCCATCTTAAAGACGCTCCAGCTCCGCGGACGTCACGGGAGGAACCTCCTCCTCCTCGTCGGATTCATCCGATGGCGACGCCATTTTCGGTGGTGACCAGTCGGTCCTGGATGGAAATAAGGCCGACACGACAGTTTCGCCCAACTCTGGGTGAGAGGTGGGGCGGCAGGGCGAAGCTTTTGTCTCACCCATTTATAGGGCCTGCCCCAAGGATCCTGTTCCAGAGTCGCGAGCCACTCCTCCCATTGGTCAGAAGCGGCCTGACTTAGCTCCCGCTTCTGATCAGCCAGTCCTACAGTCTCATGTTGGGGTACCTACAATAGGAGAAGTATAGGACAAGGTTTCAGCTTGCCTCAAACACCTGGCCTAAATTTGCTAGGAGGTCTCCATCTATTAAAGATGTTCTTACTTCTTAAATGTAAGTGCCGTTCAAAGGCTATCGTCAGTAAACCGACTTTACAGACAACCGATTTTTTTTATTAGCGTCGCTTTTTAAAACAATTGCCAAACCAATTTACGGAAAAAATAAAAATATTTTCGTAATAGGCAACCATAATTATAGAAAATGGATTTTCTCACACCCACCGTAAAATTCATGTGATAGCCATCTCTATCCGGTTTGTAGAAATATAGAATTACTTATATAATATTATATAAAGTTTTGGGTCCAGATTTCACTACAATCCATATTGAGGAAGCGGAGCATTGTATTGTCTCATGGGAGAAGGTCGCTTCCTACTGAGACTGTTCACTAGTGGAGCCAACTGTCGAGTACTTCCGATAGTCGATACGTGACCTGATTCTAATTATCCTCATTAATAAACCATTTTATACTCTGTTCTGAATTCAGATCCAATTGGATCTGAACTATCTTCTTCTTCTTTTAAAAATGGCTCCTTAGTGAATCGCCAATGTCAGAGGGTGTTAACGGAGACTTCTTACGAGTTGGTTTTATGGTTTTATGAAAAAACAAGGGTACGGTGAACTGTGACGGCAGTCTGTTGAAAGATATAGAACCTAGAACAAGCACAAACATTTAGGGTACTTATGCCCAAAAAACTACCATGTGGTACTAACCTTGTTTGTGTAAGGTAGGTATGTTACCTTACAATTTTATTATGTTAGTAACAATTTATGCACATAACATTTCAATAAAAGGAGTATTTACAAAACTGAAAACACAGAGCAGATTTAAAATTGATAGGGCGGGGAAATGTACGAGGGAGCGAATCATACTGTGAAGTTTGTTTTTTTGGACAAGAGAAGAAGATAGGGTCTAGAGTGCCCTCGTCTAGGCCACACTCGCACAAAAAGCTATCCCCTTACCCTAATATTATCAAGGAAAACAGGTGAGCAGCAATGTCCCAGTCTCAATCGGCAAATAGTTGATACACTGTTTTACCAATTCATAACGAAAACAAAACTATTTATGATATTCTGATAAATTACTGGGACATTGTACTTCTTAGTTGGACTGTCAAAGTGACATTTGAACTGGTAGCATTATTGAGGGCTATTATAATTCTTAGTTTACTAGAACAGCACTTTCATTAAATTTGATCTAAACAGAGAACATATTCTAGTCTTTGTCTATTAGTATTTTAAGATGTGGGTGGGCCGCGCCCCTGGGTTTAGCTGTTGATAATTATCAACAGCTAAACCCAGGGGCGCGGCAGTGCTATCGCCAAGTCTAATTAAGTATTTTTGTAGGAAATGAAATTTCTTCAACTTTTTAACAAAATTGAAAATAATCTCTTAATATTCAAATAAACACCAATGAAAGTGATAACGGACGTCGTAAAAATGAACACAAGCTTTCTTTTCAAACCTCGTCCTAGTAACTAACTGTTGTTTCCTGCAGTATGGTGACCGGCGGAATGCTAGTGAAGGTTTGCCGCAGATCCAGTTTCTCCGCAAAAGGCGAAAGGCGAGCTCCGCTAACTGACGAGAAATTTGAATACGTAGGCTGACGACAGACTGACGAATTGTGTTGTTTTGATTAAGACAATTTATGGCTTGTAATAAGAATTAAATAACGCCATAATTTTATTTCGACAGGCGACAGCTGAAGACAAAACAAATACCTACATTAGTCATTCGTATAAAATACGAATGATTTGACTTTACCAAAGGTTAAGTACGTTTCTACACTTTTGAATGTATGTTTCAGCGAATACATCAGAGACTGCTCAAAAAAATTATTTTACAAACTTTATCGTGATCAACAAGCGAGTCGTCATGTCGTGAAATGATTTATTACAATACGCAGACCGCAGTGCAATGCCCCGATTACTACGATTTGTGCGCTATGATGATTGGAGAATAATGGCTAATAAAAGTGTCTAAGTTTGAGGCTCACTATAATGTAATGCAAAGTGTTTCGCAGCATAATACACGCATTAATAAGAGTGCCTAAACACTTTGTAGGTATTATGTACTGGACGTTGGCCGCGACATAGTACGCCCAAAAGGGGACGGGAACTCACACGGTCTACTCTATATCTGTGCTAAATTTCAACAAAATGTTAGGGCCGATTCACACCAAAACGAAACGATCCGCGATGCGGCGCTGCATTTTTAATATATGCTATTCGAAACTGAACTTTATTTGTTGACGTACCATGAGCAGTGTATGACTGGTGTCATATAAAACTTGTATCTTTTTGTGTAGTGAGTAGTGACTAAAGTTTAAATATTGAATAGCTATTTTTAACATGCAGCGCCGCGTATCGTTGCGTATCGTCGCGGTGTGAAGTGACCCTAAAGCACAAAACAGTCTTGTTGCCAGCTGCTCGGAGATTACATCTACGTAATAATTGTAGTATGAAGAATAATATCGTGACAAAAACTTTCTCTATAAAAATAATAGTAGGTATTTAACCATAGCAATATTTCTGGGTCTGTGACGCAGCCGCATTTTCGCAATTTCAAGCACGCGAACATTTTTCTACATTTTGAAAGCACGATACTCTTGCCAGGGTCCCGCAGTCAAAACATTGTATATCCTGCAGTAGCGACGCGTTACTAAGAAAATAAATTCGCGGTATTCAGACAAATGTATTTTCAAAAAATAAAAATTACATAAGTAGATACGTTTATAAAAATTCACCCCTGCAATAATTAACGTAAACTACTATACAAAATAATAGATCTTCATCACTGACTGGATATTGTTGTAAATAATAGAAAATATATAGAGCGAAAAGTGTTACGAACAGCCTTTATTATCTCATTCAAACACGGTATAATGAATAACTCTAGAATAAGTACTTAAATTCTTTTCATTTTTCAATTAACAAAAATATTGCGCCAAATAGTTTTAGTTTTAAAAACTTCAAATATATTCGCTTTTCCCAGTTAAAAATAAAATCAGCCAAGTGCGAGTCGGACTCGCGCACGTAGAGTTCCGTACCATTATACCAATATTTTACGTGTTTACTTATTGTTTTGTTATTCTTGTACGAAGATTCCCAAGTAAGCTCATTTTACGAGTTAAGTCTCTATAACTCCTGAACTAACTAAGTTATTTAATCCATTATAGTTTTCCTTTGAAGTTTTTTGAAGTTTGATTACATGGACTACGATCAAGAATTTTTTCAGATTTTTCGAGCCAGCCGTATAGCTTTTAGGGCTAAACGGCTGGGGATTGGGCGCATTATTTTAACAAAAAAACAAACCGGTTGTCTGTAAAGTCGGTTTACTGACGATAGTTGAACGTGACAACGTCAACAACAACAACAACAACAACAATAACAATAATAATAATGAGGTAAAGGCAATGCGAGCTAACATTGGTACTTGGTAACGGTACTTGGTAACGATAACGGGTAACAGGTCATGTTTTTTCGTGCGTGCAGCCGGCTCCATCGATTTCCGAAGTTTCAACTTGAATATCTCGCAAATGGATACATTAAACTTTCAATTTTTTTGTACGATTAAACAAAAAATCGTTTCATCAAACTCTCAATGTCTTTAAAATACCTATAGACTAATGATACCCCACACTATGGGGTAGATGCGAGAAAAAAAATCATCTCCACTTTATGTGAAATAAAAATTTTCCTGATTTTATTTTAGCACTTCGTCGACGTACTACATTCATAGTTCATACATATATATCCATACATACATATCCATGCAAACTTTCATCTTTCTAGCTCTAATCATTTGGACGGTAAGCCGAAGACGGACAGACGGGACATGACGAACCCATAAGGATACGGAAAATACGGAATAATCAATGGGATATAATCAATCTTGCGAACAAAAAATAAGTTGGCGACTGCACATAAGCATACTGTATTACAGAATTTGGCAGCGAATTAATATGTTAGCGACTATATTACTAAACTGGCAAAAGCCCTCAGGTAACAAAATATACAAAAATCGGCAGATAAAAAGTGGCGAAATTTAATCTAAATTGGCACCGAAGTTTGGGCTATCAGGCTATGGAAAATCGCATTTTTTTAAAACTGTAGGAGTTTGTTTTCCTTTGGTGTGGGTGTCGTTTTCAGGGGGGTTTCAGGTTATTGGGGGTGCAGAATAATATGAAAATTAAATCTATTTTGAAATTGCAAAATGGCGTTCATTTTTTTTTTCATTAAAATAATATGGGTGTCCTTTTCTACGTTTCTGGGGGTGCTGATTATAAAATTGTCTTCCAATTTCAATTTCCAAAAATTTCATTCTTCGTAAAAATGACATGAGTGCTAATTTAAAAGTTGTTGCGGATGGTGATTAGAATTGATCATTATTAAAACAGTATGTTATGTAGTACGAGGTACCAGCTGTGTAAGCTATAGAAATTTTTGCAAATTCAGGATGTTCAAAAAAAAATCTTATCATAAAGAAAATACGTGGTTACGAGATTACTTGGAGGGAGGAAATTTTCATTATTTTTTCAGTAGCATTTCCTGTTTCGAGATAGAAGCAATTATAGAAAAAATATGACAATGCTCTTCTTAGAGATACGAACGATAAAGCTATAGAAATGATGGAAAATTCAGGATATTCAAATTTATTTTACTCCTATCATGAAGAGAATATTTGGTTGCAGAGTTACTAAGGGGGAGGAAATTTTCATTATTTTTTCACTACGATGTGCACCGTTTCCGAGATAAAAGCGAATATCGAAAATAAAAATATGGCAATGGCCTACTTTGAGATACGAGCGCTGTATAAATCTATAGAGATGTTAGAAAATTCAGGATTTTCAAATTTATTTCATGAAGAAAAGATAATAATGCTAATAATGCTTACGCCAGCTGCTGGCGTCTTACAGATACGCCTTTTTGAAAAAAAAAAAAAAGGAGATGAGACGCGTCTGACAGACAAGGGGGTTGACTCCTTAAGTAAGCATTAAATGTCTGTGTGCGGCCGTAAGTATTTGAAAGTAACAATAACTAGTAAGTTATTAAATTGTATGTTATTATTTTCAACATAAAGAAACTGCTGCTAAATACAGTGTTTTGATCGGAGAAATTTTGCGTAACCGTCTGTTAGCATCGTGATCATAGAAAACAAATTTGTTATAACTGTTTAGTCTTACATCTAACAATAACAATAAAGCTTTTTCTAGAAAATTGCTCTCTCATTCTATGGCGATCTGATGAACTAACCAAGAGGTTGACGGGAGATGTCATCTGACATCATCCGAGATCATCCGTAGCTATATCAACCCACAATAGGTTTTCTTTAAATTACTTCAAAATTTATTCCCGTGGAAACTTACAATTTTTATATCTTTTAGCTTAGAAATGCCAGGGGCCAACTTATAAACAAATTTAGAGGCCGATTTTTCGAAAACGGTTGACTTTGTAAAAAAGCCACGTATGAAACCTTTGCCTTTATTTAAAAACCTATTCAACGATGGATGGCGTTGAATAAAAGAATATAGGTAAGTACTTAATATCAATTTTATACTAGGTATGTAAAGATAGGTATTTCACGAGAGGATTTTCATACAGTTTAGGTAAAGCTTTTTTTCTACTTAAATATATAGATTTTTATTTTAAGAATTTTATAAATATTCCTAAGGTTTACGTAACGTGGAAGACTTATAAAATTATGATCCTATATGCTTGACAAATAAAAAAAAAATTTAAAAACGTAGGTAATAAATTACGAGACAAGAACCTTTCGGAGAAGAAAACTTTCTTATATTTAACGATAATTAATAGTAGGTCCCTAAAACATTCATCAATATTTATTTTGTAGAAAGTTATTAGAAAGTAAGTGCTTTTTTATCTATACTAATATATTAAAGAGCAACAGTTTGTTATATGTTTGTTTGTTTGTTTGTTTGTTTGCATTGAATAGGCTCCGAAACTACTGGATGGATTTCGATGAAATTTGACACAGATATAGACCAAACCACGGGAAAGGACATGGGCTACTTTATTTCGCAGTAAAATGTAGGATTCCCGCGGGATTTCTTTCAGCGCGCAGGAAGTCGCGGGAAACATCAAGCTATTAATAAAATTATTAGAAAGGTACTGGTGTCCAAACATTGACGTACGCGTCATCCTATCAAGTCCTACAAAATAATATATTCTCTATCTATTGTCTTAATCATGTAACAAATAATAAAATTATTTAACTATATTATAGGACTAAATTCTTGGCTTGTATAATTTCCTGCGACTTCGTGCGAGCAAAAAAAATCGCGCAGGAACCGTACATTTTGCTACGATAAAAAGTAGCCTACGTTAACACGTAGGCTACTTTTTAGCCAGTGTAAAGTCTACTAACTATTAAAGTTAAACCACTAGTTTTACTACTACCATATCAATTCTATCCAAAATTCGTTTCGTAGTTTTGGCGTCAGAGTCACAAACATCCATCCATCCATCCATCCATCCACCCATCACATTTATAATAATAGTATAATAACGTAAAAATATAAAATTAAAATATATCGGTAAGTTACAGATTTCTTCAATTAAGCACAGCGATACAGACACGAATTGCGAAATCACTTTCAAAATAAAGTTTAATTCAGTAACTGCGTTAAATATAATTAATTCTGTATAATATACACATATCTCACAGACAATATATATATAATATATATCATCTGTGACTTGTGAGACTTATGACACGGTTGTCATGGTAGCAACATTGTAAGTTTACAAATGGAAAATGAATAAAGAATATACATTCTAAATACTACATTAATTAGGTACTTCACAATATCTGGCGACGAGGATGACTACGGGTCTACAGAAATGGAAGAGGATTCGCGCCTCTCTACGCGTTGAACTTACAAGGTTAGAAAATTACTTGAATACGAACAAAATTCCATCATATGCAGAAACCCAGGCTACACTACAATGCTTACGTGAAAACTTACAAACATTTCGAGAGTTACATCAAAACAGAATTCGAAATACCAGACGAAGAATTAGAGAACGAAATAGATACAAGATAGTTACGACATGGAAGAAAAATTTACGTTAATCAAAATTAAACTTAAATATGCAAGATCAAACCGAACATAATTTTACATCAGCACAAATTTTAAAATCCCATCTACATACAGTTGATAAAGTTAATTATACACAGAGAGAGGAGAGAAGTACTTACTGCGATACGAGCTAGCAATACATACATCGCACATCCGGTGCAAGAATGACGTTATTGTAGTAAACATGGTTTTTCAGGAGAGGCAAATAAAGATTTGAACAGTAATATTTTTATTTTGCTTGAATATCTTTATTATTATTGTTGATTAAATGATGATTTGGATCATACGCTTGTTAATGAATTGGATAAAGTGTCAAATATTAGTGTTAATAATACCAAAAAATACGATTAAAAAAATTGCCGCGGTAATTTGCGTCGTTATTTTGATTGTTAGTCAGATGACACATGTCTAGACACTAGTCTAGATGTGTCTAGTCACACTATCACACTAATATTATAAATGCGAAAGTTATTAGAATGGATAGATGGATGAATGGATGGATAGATGGATGAATGGATGGATAGATGGATAGATGTTTGTCCCTTTTTAACGCCAATACTACTGAACCGATTGAACTGAAATATTGCATAGATGTAGCTAGCTATGTACTAGACCTGGAATCAAACATAGGCTATCCTTTTTATCCTGGATAAGGGAGTGCGAAGCCGCGGGCAGCAGCTAGTTATGGATAGAAACATTAAAACCAATATTTTTATGGCTCATTTATTTTAATAGTAACTTTGGTCTTTAAATCACATTTTTAAAAATAGTACTAATTAATTACGAGATCTTGCTTTTAAATCACTATACCTTTAACTAAAATAGAACTAAGGTCAACCTCACTTAAATATACTTAATTAAAGTAGGCTCTTAAAAAATCCTTCGTAGAACTTGGGAACTATGTTAGTTTCCACCAAATGCAGCAAATCTTTCTTCTTTCGCTCAGCTACACTGATCTTCGAAGTGTATGCTGGTTTCAAAGTGATTTGATTCATCAAAAGTGAACTCCTCTTATTAGAAAATCGCCCTTTTACGATTTTGCAATCGACTTGAGTCCAATCTTCGTCGTAACGCATCTTATACGTATAAAAGTCAGCTTTGGTAAACTGAATAAGTTTGACCTCTGATAATTTTATCGTTGCTGTGTTTAACCCTATTTCTTCGGACAGTGCTTTCAGATCAAAGAAATCGCTATAATTAAGTTCGTGCACAATAAAAGGTTTTCCGGTCTTTTTTGCGTTTCTTATTAACTGTACGTAGTGATCTGGCGTATATATCGGACCAGATTTCTTAGCCCTTTTGATTGACTTTTCAATTATAGAATGGGCACTGTCGCCCTCATTTTGGGTGTGGCCACGTATTAAAAATTTGTGCGTTATCGACTTTATTGGCAGTGTGTTGCCTACAAAGTAATACATGGCCATCAAGAACCTAAAAATTTTACACAATCAATAATGAAACAAAAATTATTGCTTCTTTTAGTCATGATAGTATGGTGTACATACACCATACTATCATGACTAAAAGAAGACACAGATGAGAAAAAGCAGTGAAGGAGATTGCCTAAGCCCGAGCCTGTATAGTTCTACAAAAAGGCTTTACTGCAGAGTATTTATAAAGTACTTTCTAATCTCTAAATGCTTACCGGTTCTTTTGTTGCCCACAACAGTTGTCCGAATAAAATATAACATCACAATTTGGGTTATTTTGGGCTAAGTTTTGGAGGAATTTATATACGCAAGTCCCAATTTCGATGGCGCCTCTATTACCTAGTCCTTCATGCCAAAAATAACACGATGTGGTCTTACTTTTCATGTCTGTTATCTGAAAATTAAAAAGAAATGAACGTAAGTAAACTAAACTATGAACATAAAACCTAAACTACCTTTAAAGTTAAAGCAAGGCTGAACATCTTCGACTCGCCAAGGACGAATGCAGGAAGTGTATACTTAGCACGGGATTAGATCGACGTGGTATATATTATTTAATTATGTATCAATAATGTCTGTAGGTATATATTTTATGTGTGTGTAAATAAAGAATTTGAATTTGAATTAGGTACCGTGAAATTATAGCAATTGAGCTTAGATCTGTAAAAGAATGCTGAAGATTCTCCTATCGGCACTGGCATAACTGCTTGCAAGTCATAAATTGCGACTACTACATTACTTCCTGTTTCCGTACACAATTTTATATCATCTGACTTCTCTTTCCGGCTTAGACTTTTTTGTTTTAAATGTTCTTGGAAGTTCTGCTCTACTTTTTTTTTTACCTTCCTCATCGGCATTTTTATACGACTCACAAAGATCGCATTGGTCTTTCTTTGGACAGAAAAAAGAAATATTGAACTCAGTATTAAATATACGAGCGTATGTATCGTAAGTGGCTGCTTCTTTATTTGCAGATGCCCGCTGCTCCTTGTACAGACGATGAAGTTGAGCAATAGTTAAACCACCATCGATGAATTCTCGAGAAGTGTTTGCTCTTAGGTAGTGGCTTTCCACTCTTGAAATAGAATTAATGTGCAAACGAACCGATTCTTTAATCTCATCATCCATCTTAGTTTGTTTGCCGTGTTTGCCTCTTTTATCCTGTGGAATAATTCCTACATCGCTTACTTTGGCGTCAATAACTGTACGTACAGTTCTTTCTGCAATTCCTAAAGTGTTCAAAAGGAACATCTTGCACACACGTATACTCTTACCATCTTTAATAAAATAGAACCCACAATTGGCTTTTCTTGGTCTCACTGCATCGGTCCTTATACGTCGGCAAGCAGGTATCAAAGGTGTGATGCAAGAGCTTAAAAAATCTCTCTGTCTTTGTAAACATCCTAAGTCCCAATAAGACTTAAATATTTGAAGTCTTGATTCTTCAGAGATTTTTTTAGAACAAGAAAGTCTGCATTTATCTGTGCACGGTGGTTTCATACTTTTAGCATTAACAGTCTTGCCAGAACTGGATTCATACTCATTGCCTGTATTTTTCAGCACCTTCTTTTGATTTCTCTTCCAAAGATGTGGATTTCTTGCCTTCTTTTTTCCTGTTTTTACTGGTGATGTCAATTCTATATTAGTATCAGTGTTACTATTATTTGTCTCAATTTGTTGACTATTTTCAGAAGTGATTCTGTCATTTCTGTTTGGTCCATTGCATTGAGTAGTTGATTTATTGGTGCTAGAGGATGAGCTTGAGCTTGATGATGAGTTTGAGCTTGATGATGAGTTTGAGCTTGATGATGAGTTTGAGCTTGATGATATTAGGCGTCTGCGTTTTCTTTCTACAGGTTTATATTCATCACCACTTTCATTTGGCGAAAAATCATCCTGAACAGAACCATCTTTATCAAGTAAAATATTACTAGTGGCGGTATCCATATCAAATGGAAATTCATTAGTATCTTGTAGCATTGATGGAGATATATTTCCTAAACTTAAACCTAAAACATAAATAAAGAATGCTTAGAAGTTGTAAATATCACTCTCCTAAAACTTATTGCGATGGCTAACCTAATCAAAGGATTAGGTACCCACTAAAGTAATAATAATAAAAATAAATAAAGTTTAAGTGATGGATGAATGGCTGTGGGATGAGCGAGTGTTTATGAAAAATAAAAGAAATGCTATATTGTTCAGTGTTAGGTATATACCATCATAATTTCCAGAACAGTCTTGTAAAGGATTTTTCTGCCTTGCAAGTGGTGCTATTGGCTCCATATTAACAAGCTCAAGAAACGATTCGCTATTTTGTAAAACTACTGCCGGGTTTAGTCCGTTTTCAACACTAAAGTGTACAGATGTATTTGACACAGTTGGTTCCAAAGAGCCGTCTGTGGATGGGAAGTTCTGTGGTTTCGGCTTCGCTGTCTGTAAGTCTAAAATAATATAAAAGTAGGTTAGGCCGAAATCATATAATCAAGTGGGTAGTACTATTATTATATATTTTGTGTAAGTACATGGTGGTATTGCAATTACTTCGTTATTTTAGTAAAATAACATGCCAAAGTTGTTTGCGAAATTTGGGAGGATTTAGATTTGCTAACTTCTAGATAACCCGACCCGCACTAAGACTTTACTAAGTTATGAATACTATGTTTATTTGTATGCGTAATAACGTTAACGTTAGTATGAAAACTTAACTCGACTTACCATTTTTATGAGTTTCATCATCTATCGGCGGGATGTTTTCGGCATCACATTGTGAAAATAGTGGAGCTACATAACCTTGCTTGCCTAATAGAGCTAATCGCTGTGCACGGCTCGTCATTCTAAGCTGAAAGGCAATAACATTTCATTTCAAGAAATAAGCAACGTCATTTTATGTAAAATAAGATGTAGGTAAGTACGTAAACATTGGCAATAAGTATAAGAAAACAACGACACGAAGGTCATTTGCGTCGTAGGGTGCATAGGCATAGGTACAAAATAAACGCAATGGTCACTTATGTCATTGTTGCACTGTATTAAATAACAGTAACATGATGCAAAAACGACAGAAATAACAGTTGCGTCGTTGTTGCGCCATAAAAATACAAATATTTTGTCATAATTACCTTTACGTCGATAAGGCTCCAGACACAAGCGTTCTCGGCGGCTCCCCGCGCGCGACTGACCAATAGGGCGTTATTGTCACCACCACTCGCGAAATTGGCGGGATTCCCGAATGGCACAATTACCCTCTGCTGGTAAGCAGTTGAACTAGAGTTCTGTCGTTTTTGCACCGGATATAAAATACATTTTCAAGACTTTTGGCATACTTAATTCAAATTTTCAAAAAACTGCAATTGTGTCATTCTTGCACCGGATGTGCGACATACACTTCACAGAAAAGATGACAACAGTAAAATAGATTCAACGTACAGAACGGAGGAAACATCCAAAAATGAACGGAATATACAGTCCACAAAATATATTAAAGAAGCATTTACACATTTCACTGGGAATAATACAATTAGTGGTATTATATACGGGCCATAAACATCTACACCTTTAGAATAGAACACAGTAATAGATTGTATTCCACCAGGAGAAATAATGAGCACAGATGCAAACGAACGCCATGCGATTGACAACGTGCACAATACATTTAAAGAAGATAGAAATACACATAACACTTGGAAAAGAATAGCTATAGAAAGTTATTATACAAAAAACAGATACAAGAAGCTTTTAAAGAGAGAAAACATGAATAGACATACTACACGAGATGTACACCAGAAATTTACACCAAAAATAGATTTTACAGATACTAGAGACAGAGAGTTAAAATGTAAATATGTACTGCTGATATACATTAAGGAAAACGAAAATAATTTGCAAAAATATAAACAAAAAAACAAATAATAGAAACACGAGTCGTAGAATTTATTTACCATATCGCATATTTTGGAATTTTAGGAGAGATTCTACATGTAGTAAGAGGAGAGTTGTTGCAATATGTATATAGAGAAAAGGGGGAGGAAGGCGGCCTCATGAACTAGGACTATTGCACGTCGCCTGCTACATTAGGTACGAAGTGCAAAGAGATGCTGGCGCAGTCTACCGTCGGCACTTGGAGCAGCTCCTACCTGCTCCAGGCGAATAGCGGCGGAGGACTGATATATATTATCTGTGAGACTATGACACAGTTGTCATGGTAGCAACATTTTTAGTTTACAAATAGAAAATGAATAAAGATTACAAATTCTAAATACTACATTAATTACTTCACAATCAATTCAATTATTATGTAAATAACCAGTTTCTACCTGCACACATTAATTAAAAATATTGGATTGAAAATATAAAACGGCTTAAGCTTAAATATTTACTTTTCGTTTTGTTTTGACCAAAAAGAAAATCCTGTTTCGACAAAATGGCGATTAGTTTGAATTATTTATGTAAATTTCATATCGGGACAGGTTTTATGGCGATATTAGTTCAAATGTTAATAATGACGCGTGTTCCGGCTTATAATTTTGTCGCCTACATTTTGTCTAAAGTACAATTAATAGGCGGAAAATAGGTCGCGATACGCAATACGGAATTTGGAACATTCTAGATAATATTATTATGTATTATTTAGGTTATTTTAAAAGGCTCCAACTTGGGGTTGCAACTTGCAATTACAGTCTATGTTCTCTGGGCCTCTGTATAGTACATACTGCTTACGTAGTAACTAATTATTATCACTCTGTGATGCTGCATAGATTTCCAGCGGAGGCGGTACCACCACGGTAAGTACCATGGTAAAATATTTAAATAAGTACCTATCCAATATCGATATGCAGACCAACTTTGACATTGACTTTGTAAATCATTGCTACAGATTGTGATCTCAATTCTCTTCAAATTGCTTAAATCCTTCGTTTTGTTTTATGTGTTGTTACTTGTTTGACTGCATTTCTTGCATTTTAATTGCTAGGCTATTCAAATTATCAATATAATATTTTAATAACCACATTGTTAATAATTTTTGTATTAGTATATTTAAATAATAAATAAATTTTATTAATAAAACTTATTAACAAACCCGATGTTTTACATTGTAAGTAAATACCTGAATACGTAAAAGCCGCTATGTGCGGAACAGAATTTCACTTTTATGTATATTCCCTTCGCATACAAGTAAGTATATCATTTGTATGCGAGTACGGTCGCTGGTCCGTGCTTTGTTTACCTCATAAGTCGGAGCAGCTGATTGTGTTCTCGAGCAGAGGAAACTAATGTTGATTTCCGATAGTATATTAGTCCCCTTACGAATAAATGTTTTATACAGGGGATAATCTATACAATGTTTTGTCTTTGTCTTATACGTTGGAAAAATCACTTGACAGACATAGGCAAAACATTGTACCTATAGCTTATCCACTGGACAAATGTTTTTATAAGTAAGGGGGTTAATAACAACTCAGATTATGTTTCTAAGTGCAAAAAAGTTATATTTTTGTTGCGAGTTGTTGATTGTTTTATGGTTTGTGTTTAGAGAAAAATTACTTCATTAAGTTTTGTTCCGTATATTGTTCTAAAGCCAAAAAGTAAGATTGATACATTATCAGAATGTAAGTAAACTGAGTACTTACAATCTTCCGCAACTTTAGCTCCTTGTACCTGAGAATTGACCCACCATACAAACTAGGGTATGCAATATGCATAGGTACGTTCATTGTACACACTAATGCTACAATACCATATATATTTTATCGGTAAGAATATAAGGGTAGTCTGGTGAGCCTGGTTTCTTGTTCCATTATAATATTTTAGAACACCGATGAAAACTTTGTACAGAAATGTCATGGTATGCAATCATCTGACATCGCCTGTTTCTAATTCTATTATTACTAACCTCAATCACCGTGAGAATTATTAAACAAAGCTTATTAGATGTTAACTATTATTAACCAGCTAGATATATAATCTCGATATGTGATAAAAAATGTATGCCACTATATTTGTACCTACATGCTTATTGCTTAGGTATCTTAGGTACCATACGCACCGAGTAGAAAATGTATATTATATACTTACGTACAGAAAAAACAGTTTTCATGAACGATCCAAGTTTTAAAAAATTGACGTCCCCTTCAACGGCCAACAATTTTACCACACAATCGTGGACACGCCGTGTGCTTGTAGTAGTGCAATCAAATCGCAATCTTACTATGTAGCTGTTTATCTGTTCCTCTTTCTTTAATCAGTGCCATACGTTACAGCCTGGAAGAAGCTGCTTCAGCGTTAAGGCCGCCAATTTAGACTTTTTGTTCTGCATGTTATACTTCGTGTAATATTATTATTTTAAGTTCAAATAAAGAATTTTATTATTGTTGTTAAACAGCCACAAGCAGTGATAAAGTACGTAAAGAGCCAATAACAGTTTCATATGAAGTATAAACATGAAGTAGTTATATTACTGTGAAAACTGAAAAGGCAATACGCTGTATAATGTATATTCGACGGTGCATGTTTTTAACCAAAGAGTAAATTAAAATTTAGGAAAATTGTTTTGCTTATTCTAAATTGAAATATTTTAGTATTTCAGTGGATTACTTTTTTGTGTTAAAAATAAAGATGTTAAATATAGTTTCGTTTGTTTATTTTTATTCCATAATACACTTATTCTGTTCGGTTAAAAGTCCACCTTTAGGAGCATTTTACAATGCGCAATCTACTATAGCGCAATTTTTCGATTTATTTTCAATTTATAGTACCTAATTCGGAATAAACTTTACCCTCTTAATAATTTTTAACAACACAATAATATTTTATTCATTATAAAGTATCATGTGAATTCGCTACTGAATTTCTTGCCCCGCAATTGACAAATGTTTCCAAATACGTTCGCGTTGCAACCCGAGATCGAGTTGCAACACCTTTTGTTCAGCATTGTAAAATAGTCCTTCGCATGTGTATATTATACTAAGCAGACTGACACTGTTTTTAGCTGTGATAAATATTCCGTGGTTTTTAGGTTAGGTCTGTGTCGGCACTCAGCATCACACTACAGGAAAGCCACGCTTCAAGCACGCAACCATACCCGTGTTTACCATTATGGGAAAGCCAGACTTAAAACAAAACTTTTAAACTATCAAGCAATGACCGAGCTGATGATGATGATATAGCTAAGCTAACACTCTCGATAACGTCAGCTTTCAAACAAAAAAACTAGATCAAAATCGGTTCATCTGTTTGGTTTGGGATCCCACGAACAGTCACAAACTCAGAGAAACAGACACGTCAAACTTTTAACACGCCCTCTGCTCGTCGGGGGTAAAAAGCTGGATCACGATTAACGTTAATTATTATTATTGAGGAAGCAAAACTTGTATTTTGTTGGAAATATGTCAGAAAATATAATGTCAAAGGGAAAATCGTTGTAGGTTCCCGGCTAGCAGTCTCCAATAGTTGAAAAACCTGTTTAACCAAAATTAGCACATGATTGTTCGTATAATTAATTAATTCCCATAAAATCTGGTCGCTGTTTAAGGTCAGGCAGTTAATCCATAGATACGCAAAAACGTGTAGTATTTATCTTCATAATATTTTTTCCGAAAATGTCATAATCTGATCTACCTACGTTTGTTTTGGTGACCCGAGAATTTGCAACGTGACGTCATTTACGTTATTTTTTGTATTAATTAGGTGCAAGTTGTTGCCGGCCACTTCTTAAGTGTTCTAATAATGTCTAGTGTTCTTAAAAATTTCAAGGTTTATAAGCTATCTCTGTGCCTTTCATTCACTTCAGGGGCGGCTTTCATTCATTTCAATTAGCGTGAGAGACCAACAAACTATTAATTCAATTTCCTTTAAATAAGAACTGTTATTTGTAAGTCGTTTACCCAATTTGTTCCAATTATAAACTTACGATATCATGCCTGTACAATGAAGAAAGCATCACACGCAGTGCATCTGATGTCTATCTACAGATATGACGTAATGCAGAATATATTATTATAAAGAGTTTATTACCTATACTTAGTAATGTAGTAAGAGTTTTCTTTAAAGAAAAACGTGGTAAGTAATAATTTTTCCCATGTACGCACTGTCAGTGGAAAGTAAGTATCTACTACCATGTTTTATTAGCTCTTATATAATATATTCGGTCTGATTTCTCGAAGAAAAGAATATGTGAGTCACTAATATAAAAGAATTTCAGAATATAAAAAACTGGCCAACTGCGAGTCGGACTCGCGCATGGAGGGTCCGTGCCAAACGTTAAAAGTCATTTTGCAGTATGGGAGGCCTATTTTTATTGTTTTTAGAATTCCTTGACAGAAATACATCATCTGTGAAAATTTCAACTGTCTTTGTCAGCTATAATGGTTCAAGAGATATAGCCCAATGACAGAAAGGACGGACAGCGGTGTCTCAGTACATAATAGGGTCGCGTTGTTATTTTATTTTATTTGATTTTCTTTATTGGGGACAACCAACAGTGATCACACAAATACAGTCTTAAAAAAATAGTATTTAGTTACATATTAGTAGATGTGACACCCACATATTAAGTATATGTCTTTGTTTACTCGAAATGAAAGAAAAAATTTGTAAGTATTGAGTAAAATTATCAGATACAAATCAGCCCATTGCTTTTAACAGTAATCACAATAATTCTGGAAAGTGCTAAAATAAAAAAAATAAAAATAAAATAAAATCTTGCACATATGAATTAGAAAAGTAATCTCAAAAGGCTACATTACATCACACAGCATATGTGTGTGTTGTGTGTGTTTATCCGTGTGTGTATATGTGTATAAGCACCCTAATGTGTGTATATGTGTATAAGCACCCGAAGTCTTGGGATCAGTATCAAACTACTAGGGTGCCTATGCGGTGTATGCGCTTGTAGTATGTGCGTTGAGTACTGAGATAAGTTACATTGCGAGATATAAATTAATTGCATGAAATTATAACAGAATAGTGTTTACATGTTTAACAAAAAGTCATTACCTATGATATGATCCTATCCAGTTACATATTAATAACAAATGTGACATCCACATCATTTACCCGGTACCCTTACTTACTCTTACTTAGGGTACGGTACGGAACCCTAAAAAAAGGAATAGCTCAAGAGAATTCAAATAAAATGTTCGTCGGTAAATACAATGTTTTTCCACAAAAAAAATACAAATACAGTGTTTCGTAAGATGTTCGTAATTAATGATAATATTAAAAAATATATATACTTAATGAAATTACATTGCGCTCTCTAAGGCACTGAGGTCATTAATCTCACAGAAACAGGTGATTTAAAGTGGAAGCAAAGACTGCCTTAATAACATTAATATAATCAGGTGTGTGAGGTCAATGACCTTTACAGCGCCGTAAAGAGCGTAATGTAATTTTATTGTTAGATTTTCTACCGCAATCTACATTGCTATTACACTTTGGTGCACTAAACATGTGGATAGAGCACACTACCTATAATATTTATCCAATGTTGCGTATGTAATATTTGACCGGGGGTCATACCTCATGGACTTTTTTTGCAAATGAAAGTCGTACATAAAGTCAAATGACCTTTGAATAGCACTAAATATTCCTTCGTTCTAGTTATTTCGACACTCTTACATAAATTATTCAACATAATTAGGCTGTGACTTTCTCTACAACTGGGTCGAACTTTTTCACGGTCAAGAAAATCAATTTTACACCACAATTTGCTTTATGACATAATTTCGTTATCGGGTTTATTGGTACAGATTGTTGTTTTATGCAATATTTTGATTGTAGTAAAAGTATAATCATCTTTTACATTGAGCCGCGACGGGCATCTGGCAGATGTAAAATATCAAATCTGTTTTGTACAAAATATTATGTTGGCCATTGGCAACATTTTAATATCACAGAAGACGATCTGTCTTAACTACTAATGTAGTTATTTTACTGATTTTTATTTTAGTCGACGGAATTTCGTAGGTACACACAAAAAGAAATGCCTATGTGTTAATTCAGAGTCTAAAGTACTACCGTACCAAATTTCGTCAACATCCGTTCAGTAGTTATTGCGCGAAAGAGTAACAAACATCCACTCGTGTCACATCTATACATACAAACTTTTCGCGTTTATAATATTAAGGATTTAGAAAAAGAAGTTTTACATCAAAAATTTAATGGCAATATTAATTATTTTCCATTCTCCCTTCCAGCTTCTGTGGTGCGGACTGCTGCTGCTGCTGCCGGACGTGCAGGGGCACGGGCGGCTCGTCGAGCCCCCCTCCCGCGCCTCCGCCTGGCGGTACGGCTTCGACACGCCGCCCAACTACAACGACCACGAGCTCTACTGCGGCGGCTTCACGCGACAGTGGAGACGCAACGCCGGCAAGTGCGGCGTCTGCGGCGACGCCTGGGACGCGCCGAAGCCGCGGCCGCACGAGACCGGCGGCTTCTTCTACAAGGGCGTCATCGTGCGCAAGTACGCGCCGCGTGACGTCATCACCGTTAAAGTCCAGCTCACCGCCAGCCACATGGGCTGGTTCGAGTTCAAAGTGTGCGACACGCCGGCCACGACGGACGAGGAGTGCATGAAGAAGCACGTGCTGAAACTCGACGGCAGCGACAGCACGAAGTACTACCCGAAAAACGGAAGTGTGACATACGAGATGAAATACCGTCTCCCCGACGGACTGGAGTGCACGCACTGCGTGTTCCAGTGGCAGTACGTGGCCGGCAACAACTGGGGGGAATGTGGCAACGGCACGGGGGCCGTCGGCTGCGGGCCGCAGGAGGAGTTCCGCTCCTGCGCCGACATATCGATATCCGACGAGCACACGACGACTACGAAACGGCCGAGGCCGTCCTACGTGCCGCCCAGCAGAAAGCCCACCGTTCCTACTCCCGAGGAATCCGAATCTACTGGCAGCTCGGTGTACGGCATCGTCATCGCCATTGTATCTCTCCTCCTCGCCCTCGCATTGCTGGCGGTGGTCTACCTGTACTACTACCGCGGCGGCATGAGGATTAAGAACTTCCTGAAGAAGAAGGTGCCCCCGCCCGGGCCCGTCCCCCCGCCACGACACAAGAAGATGTCCCTCTCCCGCGAAAACCCACCAGAGATTTCCGCGCCTAAACTGATTTCCGAATCGGGATTCGAAACGGTCGATTTAAGATCGAAATAAACGGAAGTCGGACTTAGGATACGAAACGTTCACTGCCTTTATACGTGATATTTTGGTAACTTTTGTGTATTTTCTGTGTGATTTGGTGTACGAGGAGATAGCTTAACAGCCTTGAGACGTTCCTGGGTTCAAGTGATTTAACTATATACGACGGTTGGGAACATCACAGACGACAGTCTTCCTACGTCTAGTCTGAACTCTGAAGCTAAATTCTTTAAATAATCACTATGTTCCACGTAACCTCAGACTAAATAAAAAAGTGAAGTATTTTATATACGTAGTGCGCGCGCCACGCACCCGGCACCACATACATTAAAAAACCACCGCGACAGCTTTACAACGTTTACACAACACAACATTTTACATTACAATTACAACGGCGTAATTTTGTTACATGAGGCGTAGTTTCGACCGGTCGCGCTGTGTGGTTCGCAGTAGGGCCGGACCGTAAGTTTAGGGGGGCCTGGGCCTGGGAATACTACTTAGGGGCCCACCTAATTACTCAAAGTATAAAAAAAAAAAAAACAATAAAATACTCACGATCTGTTTAATTTAATAAAATTATGTTTTTTTCGCATCATTGTCTATTTTTGACTTTGACTTGACTTAGCTGGGGATCCCTTGAACGCACGGGGACCCGGGGCTGAAGCCCAAAAAGGCTTAAGGTAAATCCGGCCCCGGTTAGCAGAACTCTGTCTTCACTTTTTTATTTGGTCTGAGAATATCTTTGTAATTTGTAATTCGATCAAGTCCTAAAGTCCTAATAACGACACTACATACATTAAGAATACTACTTAAGTTTTAAGTTAGTATTAGTCTGTAAGTCTAGTTGAAGATAAGTCTTATGTTTCTTCCTTGTTTATGAATATTGACTCCGACTGTTTACTATTATTTATTGTAAAAGCAAAATTATTATTTAAATGTCGTATAGTAACCATACGACATTTAAAACCGCCTGTCCCAGGCACTACAGTATTTCAAGAGTGGTTACTTCGCTCGGAGAGTACTGTATAAATCATCCAATAACGGATTTAAAGTTATTTGTACCTATTTGAAAACGATTTTTGAAGATTTTTTTTAAGTTGATAAAGAACCAAACAGCTGAAAATAATCGAAAACTAAGAGCATAATTTGATGTACCGTCAGCATTTTAATATTACTTTTGATGATAACTTAACTAAGTTAGATAAGTTGTTATTTAATTTGTTTGATTGTTATATTTATAATAATTGGATAATGTATTTGAATTATTAATAGCACTTAGACATTCTTAGATTTAGGTATTAGGTATTAAGCCTCAAAATATCGCATTTTACCTACTACAACTAAAAACTAAGTGGATATTCGGGTAGTTTTCAAAAAATTGACGTTTTTGTCAAAAATTTGAAAAAATGTTGGGATGGAGATTATATGAGCATTACATTCGATTTGTTTAGTAAAAATGAATACATTTCATTGTAAGGGAACTAGAAATTGCCAGTTTTTTATCAGGTAAGAGACAGGTTAATTAGAAACAGGCAGGTTAAATTAGATACCGGCAGGTTAGATTAGAAAAACCTCAAGTGAATGATAAATTAGGCAACATTTAAAAAAAAACTAGCTTCAAAATCAGACTTTTTATTAATAAATCGTTAGTATAAGGCATAAACTGCCCTAGCATCAAAAATCGCACATGATTATTATCTGAACCTCTTATCACAATCATAATTATAAATCAGTCAAGTTTAGGTAACAATTGAGACACATTAATTAACTTATTCAAAGATAAGGAAAATAAACTTTATATCCTCTGATAAAATTAAACTACTAATCAGTTTTTTTATAAACAAAAGAAAATGTATAAAAAGAAACTTAACAACAGTTCTTCCTACTGAATCAATTTTATATAATTTCTAAAGATATTAATTAAAAATAAAAGAAGATCCAAAAAATTATTAATCTATTTTTAATTTTCTTAAGGACCTTGGAAATTGAAATGCTCCTACTCCTTTCGAAGAAGATTTAAAATAAGGCGCTGGAAGTTTTTTAATTACTTGATATTTTCAAACCACACTTATATCGTTTTTTTCTGGCCATTTAAATCGTGTGTCATTGATTTTCTTTGCAAAGTTTATATCAAGATTGGCTAAAGACTCATTAACAACTTGGCCCACATAGTTATGTACCAAATTTTTCTGTGAAACTAGCTTCACCACCACCCAATCCCCTTCATGGACATTATCCTCATCAACGTCAATTTTGTCGTCGTTTTCTTCGGACTCACTTTTCTTTATTACCTCATCTTCCATATTATACAAATCTGACTCAGGCGAATGAGGTAAAGTCATTTCATCATAGGAACTTGTACTTTCGCTACTTTTTCTTTGCCTTTTTTGTCCTCTTTCTAGTTATCTCTTCGTTGTACTTTTGTTCTATAATAGTCGCTGACATAATGCTTCTCTTTTCTACTGATTCACGTGTTACTTTTAATTTTTTATTTCTCTTAGATGTATGTGGTAGAATCTGTCCTTTCTTTTTCTCCTTGCTATTAATTTTTGACGGTCCTACTCTTGGATGTGAACGCGTCATATTTGTACTCACATATTTGGCAGTTAAAGGTTTAGCGATACACAAACGCGATGTTTTCAAACAGGTGACAGGAGTTATTGCAGGCACAGAAGAATCAACGCCAGGGCGACGAGCATCAGAGTATAATAGCGGAAAGAGAGGTACGTCATTAGCAGATTATGTAGCTACAGGAGACTTAGCAGAGATGGTCAGTTCAGGTAAGTCCGAAGAAAATTGTTGAACGAAACTTTCGCCTTGTGTTGACCTTGTTACCATCTTAAGAGAAATATCATGAAATTCAACATCCAAAAAATCAACTCTTTCAGTCTCTGTTATATTAAAAGCATTCACTGAATTTAAATTTTGAATGATTATTTCATCAGTCAAACTTAGATCAGTACAATCACATCTCATATCTGACGCTATCGCTGCAATCCTAGGTCTAAGTTCTTCAGGAAGATCTGATTCACTCGTAGAACAAAATGCGTAGGTTCTATATTGTAAAGGAACTACTGAGGAAGTTATATTTGATGGGTTTTCATTTTCAATCTCGTAGGCCGGGTCAATGTTGGATAGGTTTGGCAGTATTTCTGATATTAGAACATACGAGCCGAGATACTTGACGTGACTACAGGTTCGAGATTCAATAATGCAAAACTTTTCGACACAACTTAGGTTGCGCATTATCACCTGATTCTTATCGCTATTATTCCAAATAACTTGGTGAACTTGTTGGGTCCCTTTGAAAGAACGGAGATCAGAAGGTAACAGTAAGTCTTTTCCCATAATATCGTAATCAGAAACCGTTTCAATAACTATGTTCTTCGTATTAGATTTTAGTTCTTCAACAAAAGTATCAAAATCGGGAATATCGTAACCACGGGAAACAATATTATCAGCAGTTCGATTTAAAGTTCCTTCCACACCGTCGGGTGCCCCCTTCCCATAGCCGGACTCAGCATAGTTCCACGTCAATGAGACCAATCTGGGATATTGCCATTTTAAGGCGCCAATAACAAAGAATTTCTTGTAATTTCTATATTGGATTGTGGCTGAATCAGATAGGAAGTGAAGGGTCGTAATTTGGGGTGCCTTTTGTTGGAGATATTCAATTATAGGGACTATGTGAGCCCACACCGCAGCAGCATCATGTCTTAAATTCTGACTGAATGAAGCAAAACATTGTGTTGTTCTGGTATAGTTGCGGTCAAAGAAATACAATAAGCTTGTATGTAAAAAGTAACTAGCTTTCGACTTCCTTAAAATGTACTGCTTAAATCTCTTTAGCATACTAACATTTGTAATTTTTGAGAAGTCAACATGTACGATAGCTTCATAAGGTTGCAAATTGTCTTTCAATGTCCTTATAGCGTTATGCTGAGCTGTCACTCTTCTACAATGTTTGGAAAAGTTCTCTAGCTGGTTTTCAAAAGTCAGAATTGCATCTCTTGGCCTTGTGATGATTTTCTCTTTTTTCACAACTCTGATAAACTTTTCTCATCCATTTTGTACAATTTGTTCTCGTTTTGAAGCCAAAACCCAATAACAAGAATCAACAGAATTATTTAATTCTTGATAGTTCGTTATATTTTTTTCTTTGCAATCTTTGCATATCCTCAGCAAATATTGAGAACTAAAATGGTCACAGCAAATGTCTATCAGCACGTCAATGGAGTTTTTGTGGGGAATATTATGGGTTTTATCAACGCTTCAACTAACAGATCAAAATTTTCATTGGTAATGCATAGGCATGTCTCCTTGGGTTTTTGTGATGAAAAAAGAATCCAAAGCGGCCCTAATCTGCTAAAAGTTGTGAAACTTACTTTATAATCAACTTTTGTTAAAAATTTCCTGTGTAACTGATATAAGGAGTTCGTCAAATAGCGTTTCTGTTTAATTACTCCAGCCTTCTTTACTGTCTCTTTTTTCCCAGCGGTTACAGAACTATTCTCGTCTTCTTTTAGAAACTTTTTAATGTCCTCTCGTATTTTCTTTACTTTTGAACTTTTCTGCTCGCTTATTCTTTGTCTAAAAATGTTTGATAGTTTTCCTAAACGCCCTTTGTCTTATAAATAAATTGATAAACTCTAAACTGATAAACAAAATAATCACAAGTAAAAAAAATCTGGCAAGGTAAATCGGCAAATATTTGAAAACTACCTATTCACATTTAATATTAATGATTAAAATTAAATATAGCGGCCATAAAATATGTTATGGGGATTCCATTCGAGGTGTTAACTCCTATCCTAAATATTTGAATGTTGAATAAGGGAATCCGGAAGGCCGTGGAACGGCGGAGCATTGAAAATAGAACTCTACGCTAATTTATTAGAGCTGAAAATCGAAAACGCATGCGTCGAGTCAAATGTGACAATGACAAGTGACAACAATATGACAGCTCGACCCCCCACACTTCGATTGTCAACTTTAATGTAGTAGCGCAGAGTTCTAATAAGTACCCTGAATTTTTCCGGGCCCGCCGGATTCCGGATCATATAGTCCCAGCCTAGAAGGACGCCCCCTTGCATGTAGAAATAAGGAATATTAGTATGCTGACTGTATGTATATTTATATAGACAAGGCACGAGTAAATAGAAATAAGTTGTGAATACATACCTGTAAATTATTTTTATGTTTTAAAATAAAATGTTACGAAAATATGTTTTTATTTCTATTCCATAATTGCAAATTTATTAGCAGAGCATTCATCATAATATTTCCTGCTACTTCAATACTAAACTAGGCAACCGTATGCTCACCGCGTCACGTCTAGGTGTGGCCTGACCCTAATGTGGAGTTCTTCCTGTAGGAAAGCTAACTCAGAAGTTAAAACTAAACTGAGATTAAATCGAGTAGGTACAATCGCAAGTACATAGTCATGTACTACATAAAATATAAGATAGAAAATATGTTATCTGTTGAAAATAAGTTGCGCATTTTACATAAATACCTATTTTAGATTTTTTACCTTAAGTTAAATAATGTAGGTCCGTATCAAGAAGCTTATACCCTAATGGAGTTTGCATTGTGAACAATAGATTGAAGATAAAAAATATGTCCTTGGATGACGTCATTGTTATGTGCTATCCCTTTTCTTTGGGGTAACCAAAGTTTTGATTATTCTAGGACAAACAAGTAGCTTTATTTTTTGTCTTAACTACAGGGGGAGAGCCCTGCTACAATACTAATTTTAAGGCCCCTCGCCCACTGCGACTTTTAGTAGCGATGCTGTTGCGCGTTTATGAAGCGCACGACTGTATCACTACTAACGCGCGTTAGTCGCATTTGCAACGCGATACAGTAAAGTTTGTCAGCACGGTATGCGCGACACGTCGCTGCCGCGGCGCGCACTTTAGTGTCGCGGCAGCTACGAGTCGCGTTAGTGCGTTTACTTCTTTATTCCGCCTATTGGATTACACCGTAACCGTACCATACTGAGAAAAAGGGCAAGACATTCAGCCGGTCGGTGGATCGGCATATTGATGTGGTGTATACAATGACAGTTTAAATCAATATATTAAAAAAAAACTTTAAATATGCAAATGTTTTATTGAACAATAGATTAACAACCAGACACTTACAATAATAGAATACTATAACTATACACAACAGCAAGAATCTTATGGGCAAGAAGCCCTAACAACACTTACACATGTGAAAATAAAATTGTTTTATGCAGTTTTTGTCGTTTACTCCTGAGATTGCCTAATTTCTTTTGTATGTTATTTTTTAAATAGGATGACAATCTTATTTTCAAGAAACTATTTGCTGTATATTTTATAACCTCAGTTTCATGTAAATCCAGACACACGTCTGTGACAGGGTGTTTAGGAACAAAAATTTCTTGTATCTGGGGTTGGAATTTTTGTAATGTAGCCATTACCAATTTGCCTGTAATGTTATCGACTGACAAAAGTGACATAGATACAGTTTTTTTAAATAAATTATTTACATATTTCACGATAACAAAAGCAGCATCCGAAGCAAAAGATAATTTACCCCGGTTGACAAATGTTGTGAACGCTGAATACTTATTTATATTCAGGGCATAGTCATGATCACTTTTTTTATTTTCAGTTGTGAGGACAGCATGACAAAACTCGCAATTATTTTTTTTATAATCTTTTGAACTATAAAGCCTGTTATATAATAAAGCACATTATCTTCGTAGGCGCTGCATTGATAATTTTCGAAAGAATTTATCATTTCAGAAAAAAGGTCTCTTTCATCAGTACTGTGTTCCTGAGTCTGACTTTCAATTAACGATCTGGTTTCACTACGAAATTCCATGATATGGTTGGTATTAAATGTATCATCTATACAATTAGCTCTAATACTGGGTCGTACCGAGTTGCGATACAATAATTTTCTTAAAATATATCGGAACTCAAGCGGGCTCGGATTGTCTTGAGCCCTCCCTCTAGCACGTATGCACGAAAAAAATATTTCCAGATTATCTTGTGAACATTTGAAAGTTAGTAAGTATTTTAGCGGGTTCTCTTCTAATGCTGTCAGATCATTAAACAATAATTTAAAAGAAACCATGTTCACAAGGAACCCCAAACAGAACGTTTTGCGGGTATGCTTCATTAATGGCTGGTCTCCTATTTTAAGATTATTTAAATAAATCTCAGCTTCATCAAAAAATGATTGCCAGACATCGCGGTTGTGTATTGTTAATGGCGACTTTAAATAAGTGCCATAGGGAGATCGGCTATTCATGCTATCAAATAATCGATCTAAAATACGGATAAATTCGACAGTCGCAGAACTGTCTTGGAATTTAGGATTCCCACTATTGCAAAGGAACTCAATTGCATCAGCAACGGATGAGCTTAGTACTTGGCAAGCTAAACGGACATTCATTTTTTTATTTTGGTAACCAATATGAGCTCCTGTTAATTTATTAGAGAGCTTAAGACCTTCTTCTTGTTGAATCATGTGCAATTCCTGTACATATTGAAAAGAAATTTTTCCGTTTGGTGATTCTAAGCCTTTTTCTGCAAAAACGTTTCGAGCCAGTTTAACCATGTGGGCCGGATCTAACAGGCAATAAACGTTAGTTACTCCATTGGGATGAAGAAAGTAGGATTTAATGTTACCATCCTCAAATGAGCAACCAAGACACTCATATGCCTTTACATTGCATTTGGCGCCATCACACGTTAGTGACCTCACAGTAATCCCTGCTTCGCTCAGTAAGATTATTGCAGTATTTATCAATTGTCCCAGCAATTCGGCATTCAAAGAACTTGGAGTAAAAAAGTAACCAATAGGGCATTTAAAATAATTTGAATAAGAAACTATTTGCAACACTAAAGCTTCCGATGCAAGCTGTTCAGGATCATTAACGACAATGTCACCAAGGTCAACATATCCAAATGTTTTTCCTAATTTATTACAATAAGAAATATCTCTTTTTAAGGCCATCGAATCAAAAATCATGGCCACATTTTTTAAATAGGGTTTATTTGGTAGTTCTGATTTTAAATATTCAATCACTTCTGATAGAAAACCAACAGAACAATTAAAACTTGACATCGCCCGCCATAGTGTAGATTCATGTGGCAAAGAAATTATGCTTCTCAGGTAATTATAAGCCTTCGGACAGTAAAAATGTAATGTCAAAGAAAATGATTTCACTTCATCACTATATGAGACTTGTTTTTTTTTACTTGTATTGAATTTTTTACATGTATTTGCAAAATTACCTTGCAATATATTTTCAATTTCTGATTGTGAAGTATAATTTCTAACAACTTTGATTAATTCTTTCATATTTTCAATTTTCTTTGCCTGTCTATTAACTTTCTGTTGAAGAACCTTAGTTTTCTTTTTTAGCACTATTTCATTAGGTGTTTTTATGTTAGCTTGGCTGCTGAAATCTTTTAGTACAGGTTGATCCTTGACAGCCTGTAAACAAAAAACTATAATATTATACACTGTAGGAATTATATTAGAAAGTTAATTTTTATATTGATTTTATAACAATAAACAATGACTAAGTACAAGAAATAGATAAAGAAACACTTGATTATTTTTTTAGTTTTTATGATAAGGGTTAAGCGACGTTGATAGCGTGTATGATTATTTTACTTTAGTAAATTCCTCCAAAATAATGCTACAAATATTTTATACCAAGGAAAAATCACAAACCAATATTAGCTTTCTGATAAATGATAACTTACAGTTTTTATAGCTTGAGAACATATACCAGCTGGCGGATTGGAGCAAATAGGTAATACGATAGCTTCTTGCACTTCCACATTTTTTTTCTTTTTCGGTGGTTCATTTTCATCGATCTGAAAGAGGTAGTAATGTGAGATAAAAATGTAAATCATAATGCAAGACTCAAAGTCAGACATAAAATTTTAATGCTTACTTACATATTTTTCAAGTAGCATTGCAGAAGCTTTAGCGCACGGAGTTTCTTGTGAGCTTGAAGGAATATTAAGACATTCCTGAAAAAAATAAGTGATATTTCTCTAACAACCATTTTTAACTATATACTCGGGATAAGGCTCGGAGGAAGAAGAGGAAGACACAACTTTTAATGATTACCTGTTAGTTACCTGAAGTAATCTTATTTCTTTATTCATACTAATGTACTATCTTCATCGTCTGTGTATCTATCTTTCTGTCTGTTGCATGCATGCTTTACAACTGAACCGACTTTTTTGAAATTTGGCATAAACATAGATAAGATGTTGAGAAATGACATAGGCTACTTTTTACTGTGTCCATATACATAGTTCCCATGGGAAACGATATAACCTAATTTTGCCGAAAGATTAATTCACTATTAGAACTTACCAATGTTTCACAACACCCACAGATCTTTGGTATAGCAGATTTCAATAAGTGGCCAGGTCTATTGACATCATAGTCTTCAGACCGAAAGTGTAGGCTACAAATTCTGGCAGAATTATAATAATTTGTTTTTAATGGTATTTTAGATAACCAAGCTTGTCTCAGGTCAGGGTCACTAGGGAACCTGTAACGTAAAATAGGTACCATAAATGTAAAATGCTAAGTTAGATAAAGTATTAAAAAAAACATTGTTATACAAGGACAATCCAATTCAATAGTTTTCTATTTACTACCTTGTTGATTAAAAATAAAACTCTTAAAGTTGATTACTTTTGTCAATAACTTTTTCGGCTAATCAATCATTTGCTTAAATTATGTACGAGGACGATCCAATCCATAGTAGGGGGAGGGGGGGCACATTGATTCACGGGGCACATTGGTACAGTATCTATATCTCAAAACCGATAAACGCTACACAGTCCGGCACATCACTAGAATGCTCAAGGACATTCACAAGAATGACAGTTGTAACACCGCTCGCCGCCAGTTTGCCGTTGGGCCTCAACGGTCACTAACGTGTTGGAAGTGGCGTGCGCCGCTGCCTACAAAAAAAAGACGTCAAATGTAATTGTGTCTCAGGAGGATACTCTTAGTTGTTTTTGTTATTATTTGTTACTAAAGGTAAGTAAATATAGTTATTATTGTATTTTAAAATGTTTTTGATTGCAAGATTATTATATATTTGATAAAATTAATTGTTTGTGGAAAAAGTCCTTTGGGGCACTTTGATACGGTAATGAGCGGGGTACAATGATACGTATCAATCTGCCCCTCTAGTGTATTAAAAATAATAGTTTATTTTATTGTTTTTTTTTCTTTTTTTCAGAAAATGGTGCGCACGTACAAACCCAAAACTGATAGAAAAAATATCAATGAAGAAAACATTGAAGATGCAATACGTGAAGTATTGTCAAAGACTTTATCTATACGCAAAGCAGCCGACAAATATGGCATCAAAACTGCAACCCTACAACATCGCATAGAAAAAGCCAGAAAATCATTTGAAGCTACCAGAACATTATCTATAAATGAAGTATCCTCTTCATTACAAGCAGAATCTTCTTTATCACAAGCAGGTCCATCTTCACCACAAATAGCACCATCTATGGAGATGGCACAAATAGCATCATCTTCAGCACACACTACTACTGCAGCTTTATCATCACACACTGCTACAGCTACTTCATCAAACATCTATGGTTCCAAGTATACCGTTGCACAAGTTTTTTCAACCGAACAAGAAAAGGCATTGACTCAATATTTATTGAATTGCAGTAAAATGCACCACGGCCTTACATTGAAAAAGCTTCTGACTTTGGCATACGAATACGCAGAATTATCAAAGTGTAATTATCCAAAATCCTGGAAAGAAAACAAATGCGCTGGAAAAGATTGGGCAGCTGGCTTCAGGAAGAGAAACCTAGAATTGAGTCTACGAAAACCAGAAAACACAAGCGCAGCAAGAAGCTTTGCTTTCAATAAAGCTGCTGTAGCTCAATTTCATGATAATTACGAACGCATAATGAGACAACACAATTTTACACCCGATCGAATAATAAACTTAGACGAAACAGGCATAAGCACAGTCCTTTCCACTCCTAAAGTTATTGCTGGAAGAAAACAAAGACAAGTGGGACAAATAGTTTCTGCAGAACGCGGAGAGTTAGTTACTTTCTGTGGTATTATTACTGCAACTGGTTCTTCTCTTCCTCCAGTTTATGTCTTTCCAAGAGTTCACTATAAAGATCACTTCCTAAATGGTGCTCCTGATGGAAGTCTAGGGTTGGCAAACAGAAGCGGCTGGATGACATCAGAATTGTTTATAAGAGTTTTGAAACACATTCAACGCCTTACTTCGAGCAATAAAGATAACCCAATTCTAATCATTTGTGACAACCACGAATCTCACATTTCAATAGAAGCTGTTAACTACTGTCGTGACAACGGTATTGTTTATTTGAGTCTTCCCCCACACACGTCACACAAATTGCAACCGCTTGATGTCAGTGTGTTCGGACCCTTCAAAGGCAAATTGAAGATAGCTTTCAACGACTGGCACATTCAAAATGTTGGAAAAACTTTGACCATATACAACATTGCTGAACTGTCAAAATTAGCATATTTGGAATCATTTACACCAAAGAATATCATAGGTGGTTTTTCCAAACCTGGAATATGGCCAATTAATAAACTGGTATTTGGCGACGACGACTTTGCACCGATAGACATTTTCAGAACAGGTTATCACGATTTGACAGATGAGAATACTCACAACACACAAGATTTACATTTTGTAGACTCAGAAAGAAGTCAAAATAGTGAGGTTGTTGATAGAGAACAAAATAAAACTCCTACTTTGGATGCCGACCCAGTTTCAGTGTCTGTTGCTGACGATCCTCTACATGTTTCTTCATCAAAGGCTATTCTTACTCCTGAAGTAGTTAGACCTTATCCAAAAAAGGCGATTACTGACAGTGTCTTAAAAAGAAAAGGAAGAGAAAAGGGACGATCAAGAATATACACTGAAACACCAGAAAAAAATAGATTAGAAAGCTTACGTAATGAAAAGGACAGAAAAAGAGAATTACAAAAAGCAAAACAGCATGCAAAAGAATTGAAAACAGCGAAAAATCTGTTGGGATTAACTGAGCCAAAAAAGAAAAAGAGAGTGACTTCTTTGCCTGCAGAAATAGATTCCGATTCTAGTCAAGATGAAGTCGTGATGGCGAGTGATAGTGAAGACATTGAAATGCCGTCGGAATCAGAAGAAGAGGTAATTAATGAAGAACCAGTTAATCCTGAACACATAAATATTGGAGATTTCCTGCTAATTAAGTTTGAGAAGAAGAAAACTGTGATTCACTACGTTGCCAAAGTTGTATTTAAGTATAATGTGACAGAATATGAAGTATTATATCTCAGAAAAAAAGCAGGGTTTTCTAAGTTTGTATTTCCAATTGTGGAAGACAAAGCAAGTGTGGATTTTAGAGATGTAGTTTTGCAATTACCAAAACCAACTTTCTCCAAAGGCACATCTCGAACATCGTCGCTTTATTCATTTTCGGTAGGTTTAACTCGATATAATATCCAGTAGATTGTTTTGTAATTTATATGAGAGTTTTTATGATTATTTATGTTAAATTTTTGATGTTTGTTCAATTTTTAAAGAAAAACATTGTTCATTTTGATAGGAGGTTCTAATATTATATTTTCATTAACAATATTCAATGTTAAAGTCTGATTACTTAGTAAGTATATAACTGATTATATAATTAAGAAAATAACAGAGAATTAGTCTTGTTCTATGATGAAAATATTGTTTTTTTTGTGATTATATTCCTTAAGTAACTTAAGAGACTGATTATGGCTAATGTGCACTCTTAATAAAAAGTGTTTTGCGATCTCAATCAATAAAATTGTTTTATTTCTTAATTTTAAGTAATAATACAGTTTATATTGGGTTTTTAGTCAGTTTAAATTTGCATTTCATATAGATCTAAAATACGTATCAAACTGCCCCACCCCATGTATCAAAGTGCCCCACTGGTGGGGCAGAATGATACAAAAATGATTTTTTCTTAAAATCAGTTTATCTCTATACGTCGCCAGTTTTTGCGGTTTTTGCGTAGCCAAAATATAAGCTGACATATCAGCCAATGCACACATCAAAACAAATATTTAAACATAATGCTTTATGGTCCTCAGAAAAGAGATTGAATTTTTGTGTATCAAAGTGCCCCCCCTCCCCCTACCTAATGGTCACCCTAGCCAAATGTAAAAAATATTTCATTTAATTAACTTACCCGTGAAATTTCACACCACAATTTGGATACCATACACTTTTACAACCTCGAACTACACAACTCATTGTATTTTGTATAAAAATATGCTTTATTTGCTTGTAAAACAACGGACCAAAGAGATGCTATCAACAACCGGCAGCCATAATGTTTTGACTACGTTTTGACATTTGCTTGTGTTGCTATTCAAAAATACTAACATTATAAAATGGGAGTAGAAAAATCAAATAAAAACATATGTTTATTTTTAATTTTGCTTTTGATGACAGGCAACCAAAACTACCCTTGAATTATTCTTTATTTAACTGTAAAGTTTCTTTAAATCATGTTTAAGGGACGTATTTTAGGCTTAAACTAAAATTGATCTTGTTGATAGGAAAATTATAATAACGCTTTGACAACTCTGTTTCACAAGCGAGCGAGTGAGAATTATCAAAAGAAAAGAACAGGACATAACAAAAAGGTCAACAGAGTTCAAATATTTGATCTTCACTTTTTTGTTCTATATGCAAACTCCATTAGGGTATAAGCTTCTTGGTCCGTATAAACTGTGAATCTTCTTCTTCTTCTTTATAATGGCCTCCCTTGAGGAATAGCCAGTGACAGTGTCAGGCGAGATTAAAAAAAAAAATACTTTGTTGCCGGGGACGATAACTTTGCGCAAAAGTAGGGCTTAGTGAAAGTACAAGAGAAAAATAGTTAAAATCTCGTAATTAAATAAGTTTACAACGTATCATATCTCCTTAATACCTGGAACAACAAGACAAAAACAAAGTGTTAGTTAGAAGAGACAAATACATCTACAATCGAATGTTATTATGGTTAATAAAATTACACAGAACATCAACAAAGGACTAAAGATAAAAGAGATTGAAAATCAGAAGGACGAGGGATATAAGGGGGAAGTGAATCATATAATGAAGAGAGACGATTTGAGCAGCTGAAAAAAATATGTTCAAGAGTGCCTTCGTCAAGTCCACACTCACATAAAGAGGAATCCCTAACCCTAATTTTATTAAGGAACACTGGGGTACAGGAGTGGCCTAAACGTAAGCGGCATACTGTAGAGGTGGTAAATTTTTTAGCCTTCCTGTATTTAAAAAACCAAGGCTTAACCAACACCTGGTTTTGCAGGGAAAAGAAGAATTTGCCCTTAACACTTCCTGATGCAGTCCAACTCTCATTCCAGCTGGTAATCAAATGTTCATTAGCCAAAGGAATAAGGTCGCTGCAGTAAAGTTTGAATTGGCCAGGGCCACCTGAGTATGTGGCTTGTTTCGCGTATAGGTCAGCGCTCTCGTTTCCTGATATACCACTATGGCCTGGAATCCAAGCCAACTCAACATGAATATTTTGTGAAATGCATTTTAGAAGAAGATGCCTTATATTTATTATCTATATAATAAATATAAGGCATCTTCTTCTAAAATGCATATTTAAATTTATGGGTATTTAAATTTAGACCGGAAAGGGTTAGCCAGGATAGCTTGTAAGCAGCTTCGCGAATCAGAAAAGATTACGGAGTTGTTAAGTCGATGAGACTCTATAAACGACAGAGCCTCAAGGATTGCAATTGCTTCACCAGAAAATACAGAAGACAAAAAAGGTAATTTAGAATTTAATACCACATTGACTTTTGGTATCCAGACCGCTGAACCTACACACCCTTGGTTTTCTAATTTGGACGCGTCTGTATATATGTGATATCAGTCTCTGTATACTGTATTAATAATTTCCTTAAAGTGATCATTTGCATACTGAGAACCTATTACAATGCCGGTATCAAAGGAAATGAAAGGGAATTTGACTAGGGATTCATAAGGAACTTCATAAATAGGGAGCATCTTACTCTGGTACACAGGACATGGCAAGCTAGTGAACTTTTGAAAGCTTTTAAGGAGACAGGGGGGATCCTTGTGTGTCCAGTATGATGAGGAGTGGAATAATTGGGAGAGGGTATATAACTTAGGGATAAGAGGGTGATGTGCAAATTGAAGAGCCTTGAAAAGAAATCTGTCTGAAAGGTATTGGCGTCGGAAACTTAAGGGGGGATCTGCACACTCAACCTGCAGGGCATTATTAGCAGTTGATTTCATGGCACCAATTACTAGACGAAGGCACTTGGATTGGATTTTGTCCAGTTTTTGAAGAGCAGACTTGTGACAAGGTTCAATAATTATAGATCCTTAATCCAGATGACTTCGGATTAAGGCATTATATATCAATTTTTGAGTGTAGGGGTGAGAGCCCCACCAAACTCCAGAGAGACACCGAATAATATTGATGTTTTTTTCACATTTTTTAATAATATGGTTTATGTGATGAACGGCAGTCATTTTAGCATCTAAATAAACCCCTAGGAATTTAACGTTATCAGAAACCGGGAAAATTTGGCTATCCAGGGATATAAATATGTCCGGAACAGTCCTACGTCTGGAAAAAACAACAGTGCTGCTCTTCTCCACGGAAATACTCAAGCCATGGTCAGAGAGCCACTCGCATAGGTAATGAAGAGCAGAATTGAGGCGTTGCATTGAGGCTATGTCGTCCGCATATTGCGTGATTTTGCAGAAAGAGGTAACTGATAAGTCTAGATTGTGGGTGTAAATACTATAAAGGAGAGGACTAAGGACCCAACCTTGAGGGAGACCCTTCCAAACCAATCTAGAACAAGGAGGTGAATTTTCATGGGAAATAAGGATCTAACGACCGGAAAGGGAATTGCACACGTAGTTAACTATCTTCACAGGGATACTCAGCTGAAGCATAGTCTGCCTGAGAACCGGAAGTAGTACGTTATCATATGCGGACGACACATCCAGAAATACCCCCACCAGAGTCTTTTGTTTCGAGAAGGCAATCCGAATGTCGGAGACTAGAGTATACAGGCTATCCATAGCACTAAAGCCCTTACGAAATCCGAATTGACTTCCCGAAAGAATGCCTCTACTCTCCAAGAACCATTCGAGTCTATTTTTAAATAAATGCTCTAATATTTTTGAGAGAGTGGAAGAAAGAGCTATAGGACGATAGCTCAATGGATTATCTTCGGGCTTACCTGGTTTTAAAATGGGAAGGATTATTTGACATTTCCACTCTTCCGGGGGAATTTCAGCCTCAAAGATGGAATTAAGAAAGTCAAGTATCAATTTTTGTGTATCGCGACTGCTTTTGACAATAAAAGAATACGGAATCCCGTCAGGTCCAGGAGCCGAGTCATTAAGGGAGTCTATAACTAACTTAAACTCCTCAAAAGAAAATGGGGTTTCGAATTCATTAGAAGTATGAGATGATGAAAAAGTATTATACTCTTCAAATGTAGGTGCCCAAAGTGGTGCGAGTTTTTGGGCAAATCCGAAGATCCAAGAAGAAGGGTTATTCGATAAGGGGTTAGAGTTGGGGGAAAAGGAGCCGCGAAACTTTTTTAACTTGGTCCAAACCAGAGACGGTTGGGAAAGGGGAGACAAGCCCTCACAGAACTTATGCCAACCCAGGTGCTTCTTGTGAGAGAGAAGTCTTTTTGTTTCCGCTGCTATCCTCTTGCAGTTATTATAATTCTCCAAGGTCATATCAGACGAGAAAGTCCTCTCTACCTCCTTGCGTCTTTTACATGCCATGGTGCACTCAGCATCCCACCATGGGGTAGAGGAAATTCGGTTACAATTAGAGCCTCGAGTAGGTATAGCAGCAGATGCGCCTCCAAGAAGCGCCTGCGTTAGACGGGGATATAAAATATATGAATTATGGGAATTAACAGGTGGAATGGATGCAATTAGCTCATTAGTCAAAACTGCAAATAGCGGCCAGTCAGCTTCGGAAAGTTTAAATTTAAGTCTAGGGAGATTTTTAACTATAGTCGGGATAGGGGAGAGATGCCAGGTAAGGATAATGGGAAAATGCTGCCACAGGAATTTGAAAGGATGGACCATGACATTTGTGAGGAAAGAGAAGGAGAACAGATAGACAAATCCACTGCTGTTCTAGGATTCTCAGTTGGGATTACTCGTCGAGTAGGAGCTCCATTATTCAAGATAACCAGGTCAAGATCATCAAGAGAGTTGAGAAAAAGATTGGCAAGAGAGTCACAATTATGTGAGCCCCAAGCATGATGTTGGAGATTGAAGTCTCCTAAAAGGAACATTGGATGAGATTGATTATAGAAAAAAGTTCAGAAAAGACAGAGGAAGTAGGGTCAGGTAAGTAGACAGAAAAGAAATGTTAAAGATTCTGACAGCAACAATGTAAAAATTACTATGTGGTGGAAGAGAGATAGAATTAAAAATTACTGAAGTAGAAAATAAAATAGCTGCACCAGCTCTACCATGTCTGTCATCCCGGAGACAAGAGAAGCCAGAGACTCTAAATTGAGAATCTGGCCTCAACCAAGACTCCTGGATGGCAAAAATAAGGGGATTAAATTTATGAGTAAAATATAAAATATCATTTATTTTGTTTCGGACGCTACGACAGTTCCATTGAAGAATGATCCTCTGAGCCATTGTTATTTATAGAGTTTGTGTTTGTAATGTTCACCAGCTTAGTCAAGTTTTCACGGAGAGTATTGGACATACCCATCCCAGTGTCACTGAAACGGGATAATAAATTTAATAAAAGGGAAGAAAGGAGTTCAGGAAAATTGTCATTCATGGACAAGGAGTTATTAGGAAAAGCGGATCCATTAGGGGTCTCAGAAATAGGATTCTGGATAATTGATTGGTGGGAAAGACCGTTGTAGCCAGGCTGGGGTGAGGGAATAGTACGACGGGGGGTTAAAACAGTTTTTCTGTAAGAGACAGTACGAGGGGGAGAAGTAGTGAATTGGTGGGATTGTGAGGGAGTAGCTGTAGGAGGGACTACAACGTCTGCGAATGCTCTACGCACACTTGTTCCCAAGTGTTCCGTAGTTGAAGATTCTGCATAGGATATATTTTCTTCAGACATTACAACCTTAATTTCCTTTTGTCTCTCAAATTCTGGGCATTTAGGGTTGTTAGCCGCATGGGCGCCAGAACAGAAGAGGCAGGTGGCCATTTGAATGTTGCACGTGTCACCCTCATGTGGTTGTGAGCACTTGTAACATCTAGGGTCCGACCTACAAATAGATTTAACATGTCCTACAAACCTACAGCACCGGTTGCATTGGATAGTGGGGAGCTTATATATTTCTACAGGAAGGGAAGTGTAAAATAGATACATATAATGAGGAAGATTCTGTCTATTTAAAGTCACAACAACAGTCTGGGTGGGTATCCAAATCGTGCCGCTGATAGGATCTATGGATTTATGGCACATACGACGTGCCTTTATAACGTCACCATAACCAGTGGGTGTAATGCAGTTAAGGACAAATTCTTCCATGTCAATGTCCAGAGCGACATTTCTTAAAATTCCCATCCGCGACACATTAAATGACGGGATGGAGACTGTAAAACCTGCATTTGAAAGAATTGATGAATCTAGGAACGAGTTGGCGTCAACTGAATTTTTCAGTTCTACCGACACACGGTTTCTACCTATTCGCTTTACGCCACCAAGTGAAACTGTATTAAAATTGTTCTGGAATAAGTAACGGCCAAACTCCATGGGTCGGATCTGGGTATTCGTGTTATTTGTGGAGTCTGTTTTCGACACATGCACTACATATGGAGGGGAATCAGATAGGGAGTATTTTCGTTTATTAAAAAAATCAGGTCTTATGAAGGTTAGTTTATCATTTTATGGAGAAGCCAGGTTATTGTCGTTTTTATTTTGGATGGGAGAATTACGCCTAGGACGCTTATTCGGATCGTTCCCCAAACTAACACTACTTATGCCATTCGGTGGAGTAACATAACCTCCTGGCGTACCGCCGGGATCAGGCGGTTCATTATCCATGATAAACAATTAACTACAGTACTTACGTGTAAACAAACAAACACAAACAACACAGACACACACTAGGTAAACAAACAAGAAGGTAGGATCTAGAACAGATGCGAAATTCCTTAAGAAAACTTTAAAAATAATTTGAACACTTGTATCAAGCACTCAGCCAAATCGCAAAGTCCTGTGAATCTTTACTTTAATAAATCCTCTAAAAACCAAAAAAAAATATATGTCAAAGTCAGTCTCAAACTGTCAATTGGCGACCATAGACAATCTCAAAACAAACGTGCTGCAAAATTTGCCAAAAAGCCTCGAAAGAGCTTAAATTTCCAAAAAAATACATATTATTTTAAATGAAAGATGGCAGTGCGGCCTCAGCAAATACATGACGGTGCCGTTGTGGAACGGAGACTACGCCCGATATATGGTAAAATTGCTTGCAAATGTGTGTACTAGTTTTGCTTCCCGTTTACTGCATTGCTAATTTAATATAATATTGTCTTCAGATTGGCTCGACAATGGAAATAACAAAAAGGCATTGCAAGAGGCAGAAAAAGTACTTAAGAAAACTCCAACCCTGCAGGCCGCTCGGGCTTTAAAAGCACTAGCTCTGTTTAGGTTAGGTAAGGCACCGGAGGCTTACGTCGTCCTAGACGCTCTATCTGAGGAGAAACCGAGTGACGATACGACTCTGCAGGCGATGACTATTACTTACAGGGAGTCCCAGCAATGTGAGTAATATTGTAATGTCCATCAACACATCATTTAATATGAATCTTGATATTGATCTTCTAAATACTAATTGCTTTCGTCAATGATCCTTTAAACGAGGACACAGCATACTTAAAAAGATAAATAAATAAATATCTATGAAAGCTTCACACCACATCAACCTAGCCCCGTGCTCAGAATCCGAAGATCTTGTGTTACAGGTACCAGAAAACGAGAAGTATATTTAATACTTTTATACTATACATATATTTAAGTTTTTTATTATATTATACACATATTCAATACACATCCATGACCCAGGAACACAGATAAACTTTTTGTTCCTTTGGTGGGATTCAAACCAGCAATCCCCAGATTGAGCACCAACGTGCTGAACCACTGAGCCACAGAGGTCGTCTAAAAAGATAACAACTTTAACTTTTCTGTATTGAATAACATTCATGTGTCACATTATTTCCATTATTGTTGGCAGTGGATAAAGTGTGTGCTCTGTATGAAGCAGCAGTGAAGGTTGAGCCAGCAAGTGAAGAGCTGTATTCACATTTGTTCATGTCATATGTGAGGGTTAGTGACTACCGGTCACAGCAGAGAGCTGCTATGGCATTGTATAAGTTTGCCCCAAAAAATCCGTACTATTTCTGGGCTGTTATGAGCATAGTATTACAGGTAATTGTATTTTATTTCACATAAAGAGTATTGATGATAAATATTTGTAAAATATCTAATAATTTAAACTACATATGATGGAATCATACTACTATTATAAATGTGAATGCTTGTGAGAATGGATGTATGGATAGTTGATTGACTCTTTCACACAAAAACTACTGAACGGATTTTGACCATGAGATATTGTATTTAGGCAGGCAAAAGTCAGTGTATTATAATATTTTATTTTACGTTGGAAGCATTAAGCTGCTATAATATTTGCAGATGTACTTATAATAATTTGATTCTTGCCTTACTCTTTATACCTTCTGGTAAAAGGATAAAAGTAAAAACTTAATATTATTTTATTTTATTAAAGCATAAATAATAATTACAGGCTAAAATTGTTGAGGATGCAACAAAAAAAGGTATTCTTCTCACATTGGCACAGAGGATGGTTGATAACTTTATATCAGAAAATAAAATGGAAGCCGAACAGGAGGCAAGCTTGTACATAATGATTTTAGAACTGCAGGAGAAGTGGCAGGATATTCTTAAGTTCATTGAAGGTCCAATATACACTCAACTAGTGCCTGGATCCAGGGCTCAAGCTAGCATACCCTTTTTAAGGAAACTAGGAGAATGGAAACGTCTAAACATACTTTGTAAAGAGCTGCTATGGGACAATGTAGACAGATGGGACTATTACTTACCATATTTCGATTCTGTTTTTGAGTTAATTAAGAATTCAGACAATGAAGGTGAAGAGACTGCAGATAATACTGCTGAGAAGTGCCATGAGTTTATTTGTCAATTAGTCGAGAGCATGTCGTCTAAACGGACTTTGCGGGGTCCGTATTTAGCTAGATTAGAGCTTTGGAAACGTTTATCGGTTGACGGTGATCCAACTTCATTACTGGGTAGTGGTGTAGCCCTATGTCTTCAGTATTTAAGAGTGTTTGCTAACAAACCATGTGCGGTGCCCGATTTAAAACCATACCTTGTGATGATACCGCAGAAGGAAAGAGAAGCACACTGTAGAGATTTTCTTACTTGCCTAGGTTTTGATGAGAATAGTGAACCTGACACAGTAAGTATTTTAATCACCATTCTTAATTAAAGAATTGTCTAGAAAGAATGTATAAAAAATTTAGCCCTTTAGGGCTAAATTTTCATTATCGTTTATACCTATAAAAATTTAAGTCTTAAACCTCATTAAAATTATTCTTTATCAAGTATAAAAATTAAGCTAGCATAAGCTAGATGTACCAGTGATAAGTCTTAGCAAAGTAAGTAAATCTTTTAAGGGCCAATGAATATGACACAATAGGATCCCAGAAAAGATTCAAACCCTTTCTATTAATAAATTAAAAAATCTAGTCTAAGAACGTTTGTGTTATAAAGTAAATGATTTTGTTAAGGTTTGCACACCTTGGGAATAAGATGCTCGCCTGCAAGGCTGTCTCTATGCACTTGTGTACTTATGACTTTTTTTTTTAAATAATTAACATACATTTAAGTTTACAATGTAAAAAATATATTTCTTTCAAAAGAACAATTTTTCATCTTTTTGCTAATGGCCCCCCCGTGCGAGTTTCTTACGCCGGTTCTTTTCGGCGGGTTTGGGTTGTACCGGTGGTAGCTTTATCTGTTGACTTTCCGAAAATAGCTAAGTTCATTTGGAAATAAACATATTTCATTTTCAGTAGACCTCATTAAAATTATTGTTTATCAAAACTAGAATTTTTCTCAAAAGCATGGCTATAATTTTCCTGAAAAACAATCATATAATTCTAATTGAACTATTATTTTAGCAAGATGACATTCAGCGACACATCTCGTCTTTGCAAGCGTGGAGACTGACTTGTCCAGAGGGAACATTAGAGGAGAACCTAACAATAGCCGATACTCTCCGAAGGCACTACTTACGCTGTCTCAACAGGGGACTTGTGACTGCCACACCTACGGAGTTCTGCTCAGCGGATCAGTATGCTGTTCTTGCTGCTCATCATTATTTCTATGCTGGTAAGTGTAGTGTAGTCAATTATTTTTTTATGTTGATCTATACAAATTAATAAAATTGAAGTGTCTAGTTGTAATTTAAAATCAACAGCTTTTCACTTAATGCATAAGAAAGTATATATGGTACTTACAATAAAAAATCAAGTTTTTAAACCTTTTTCTTTCTTTCTGTCTGTCTGTCTATTTGTTCTGGCTAATCTCTGACCTATTTTCACGGGACTCTTACTGGCAAATATATAGCTGGTTTTATAAGGTCGAACCGTTCCGTTAAAAAATAGGGTTCCATTTCCGTTAGTTCTAAGCAAACGAAGTTGCTGGCACCAGCTAGTATAAAATAAACTGCATATTAAAGGCATCTGCTACTGACTGGTGTATTACTAAATACACCATTATAAATACACCATTATAAACCAGGGATTGAAAACGGTATAGATATAAGGGTAATACCGGTAACAGTATTAAATTACAATATAGCTTTGATTTAAAGGTTGAGCCAAAACGGTTGCGATTTACCGTTGCGATACCGCTAAATAAATAAATATACCTTAATTTTTTTATGGTATCGTTGTAGCTTTATTTTATTACTACCCCAACCGAAATCATTTCGGTACCGAAAAAATGCAGTGACGACGCATCGACGCGAGGTTTTAGGGTTTGTTATATTCCAAAAATATTATACAGAATTTTTTTATAAATTTTACCGTTAAATAAAAATATACTAGGAAATATTACGTATATAGTAATTAAACGGGTAGTTTTAAGCAAATTACGGACGAATCTATTATTATGATATGGTGTATTTTTTTTTTGTGCCTAACCTAGACCATTTTCCATATGATTACTGTCTGGCTCTTTCCTACTAAAACGCTACTAACAATTAAATTCCTACTAAGGAAGGGAATAAAATACTTAATTAACTAAGGTGGCAACATTAATTCTGGACTGTACGGATGGACTGAACGGATCATGTGTGGACAAATCGCTTCAGTTCTCGCCAAAGCGGCGGCCGTGCGGGACGTGTATCGTGTACAAGCGTAGAGTAGGTTTTCGCGGTGTTTAATTATTACACAATTATTAAACACGACCGTAGCTCGCGGCAAACGAGAACGAACTGATGCGATTTTGCCGTGTGTGTATTCGATTCCGTTCAGGCCGAACTGACGTCGTATAAATAAAACCTTTATTTTACTAATTTAGATAGCTGAAAAATTTTTGATACCGTAATTTTGCAATACCAATATAGAGGTACTGTTATTTTAAGGTAATCGTAATTTAAAGGTATGATTTCATACCGTTTACCGTTTTATCCGATATTTTTCGGTTATTCAATCCCTGTTATAAACACACCATTATAAATACACCATTATAAATACACCATTATAAATACACCATTATAAATACACCATTAAAATGCACCATTATAAATAAACCATTACAAATGCAAGCAACATCAGCCTAAGGGCCCTTAGGCCCTAAGCCTAAATAAGGGCTGATGTAAAGTTGTTTCTTTATATGGGGCCCAAAGGTATTCGTTGAGACTTGAGATACATAACGATAGAAGCAATAGATAGTAAAAAATATTAGAGAAAGAGCTGAAAAGTGACTGATGAGACTTTTATTCATTAAAAGTATATAATATTGCTTCGTAAATTTTATTATTCCCATATAATACAGTACAAGATTTTTCTTACCTGCCATTAGTCATTACCGGGGAACACAGAGAAAAGGTGATGTATCACAGACAATAAACACATTTAAACATCACAGACTAAAATGTTAACCACAATCACAAAACACTATTAGACACTATTAGACGTACCGACGACGACCATACACGGTAAAATGTAATATCATAACAATGACGACCTCTGTGGTTCAGTGGTTAGCGCGTCGGCGCATAAGCCGGAGGTTGCGGGTTCGAATCTCGCCGAAGGAACAAATAGTTTTACTGTGTTCCTGGGTCTTCGACGTGTATTAAATATAACAGGTATAACAGTATTAAATATATTACCCTTCTCTGGTACCTTTGATACAAGTTCTTCGGATACTTGGTACAGGATCAGATTGACGTGGTGTGGAAGTGTCCATAGATATAAAAAAAAATGTTTCAGCGGCCCAACAACAGAATGTAACACCTGTGGTGGAGGCTCTAAGCTTGCTGGAGCTGGTGCTGCATCACTCTCCCGCCAATTTCCACGCCAAGCTGCTGCTCGTTTCCCTGTATCATATACTAGGTAAGCCATATTTACCATAAGTTTTGTCTTTCAGCACTAATGTCACTTTAGTCCAGTCACAATAGATGTGCAACATATTGACAAACCTTTCTACCTGTAACGCATGCACATAATTTATATTACTGTCTTTCTCGCATTGTGGCATTGACTGCCCCCATCGTAAATATAAGGTTTTCTCACTGTCGTGGCAATTGCCAAGTTAGCGCCATCTTGTAATAACAACAAAACAACGCCCTGTGGGCCTAGCAGGAACATTTGTCAGCGGCAAAAACGTAACGATATCAAATGAGAATTGTATGAAAATCTGTCAAAATCATGACAGAGCCCATACTTTCATTCGTTAACGTTACGTTTACGCCAAATGTTCCTGCTGTACGCTGTCAAATGTTCCTGCTAGAGCCCAGTTCGTCGAGCGCGCGTACGTTCTCAATAACAATTTAGTAACTTAAAAATGGCGTTTGCAGGTAATGCAGTATGCGCGTCGCGCGCGTACCTGCGCCTGGAGCTCAAGCAGGTGCAGCTTGTTTCGCTGGGCTGGTTGCACGCCGCGCGCCTCGCTCCGGCGCTGGCAGCGGCACGCGCGCTCCGCCTGCTCGCCGACACCACCGCCTTCCACCGCCACCACGGCAAGGACGTACGTCACCACTCACCGCTGTATACAACACGTTCAGATTAGATTAAATCTAAACTTACACAAATAAACAAAAACGTTTCATCAAATCTTAACTTACACAAATAAACAGAAACGTTCAATCAAATCTAAACTTACACAAATAAACAGAAACGTTCAATCAAATCTAAACTTACACAAATAAACAAAAAGGTTAAATCAAATCTAAACTTACACAAATAAACAGAAACGTTCAATCAAATCTAAACTTACACAAATAAACAGAAACGTTCAATCAAATCTAAACTTACACAAATAAACAGAAACGTTCAATCAAACCTAAACTTACACAAATAAACAGAAACGTTCAATCAAATCTAAACTTACACAAATAAACAGAAACGTTCAATAAAATCTAAACTGACACAAATAAACAGAAACGTTCAATCAAATCTAAACTTACACAAATAAACAGAAACGTTCAATCAAATCTAAACTTACACAAATAAACAGAAACGTTCAATAAAATCTGAACTGACACAAATAAACAGAAACGTTCAATAAAATCTAAACTTACACAAATAAACAGAAACGTTCAATAAAATCTAAACTTACACAAATAAACAGAAACGTTCAATAAAATCTAAACTTACACAAATAAACAGAAACGTTCAATAAAATCTAAACTTACACAAATAAACAGAAACGTTCAATAAAATCTAAACTTACACAAATAAACAGAAACGTTCAATCAAATCTAAACTTACACAAATAAACAGAAACGTTCAATAAAATCTGAACTGACACAAATAAACAGAAACGTTCAATAAAATCTAAACTTACACAAAGAAACAGAAACGTTCAATAAAATCTAAACTTACACAAGTAAACAAAAATGTTCAATAAAATCTAAACTTACACAAATAAACAGAAACGTTCAATAAAATCTGAACTGACACAAATAAACAGAAACGTTCAATAAAATCTAAACTTACACAAATAAACACAAATGTTCAATAAAATCTAAACTTACACAAATAAACACAAATGTTCAATAAAATCTAAACTTACACAAATAAACAGAAACGTTCAATAAAATCTAAACTTACACAAATAAACAGAAACGTTCAATAAAATCTGAACTGACACAAATAAACAGAAACGTTCAATCAAATCTACTTACAAAAAAATCGGTTGTCTGTAAAGTCAGTTTACTGACGATAGTTGAACGTGGCAACGTCATAAGAAATGAGTCATGTTTAGCGAGGTAAAGCCGGTAACGCATGAGTCATGTTTTTTCGTGCGTGCAGGTGGCTCCATCGAATTATAAGACGTTATCACATCAATAAAAAGAAACGTTCAATCAAATCTAAACTTACACACAAATAAACAAAAACGTTCAATTAAATCTAAACACAAATAATTAAATAATTGCTACCAATTAAAACTTCATTAATTATAGTGCAATAAGGACACTACCACTACACATACTTTGGTCGCATTTAATCTTTTTGTATACGTTTCTATTATATTGCATCTGAACAGAGTATGCCGTGTAGACGTGGCGTTAGGAGCCTACCAAAGTACGAAAAAGTTCTGTGTAAATGTGAAATGTAACTTGTGCTTCAAACTGTTAATCTCACTAAAACTTTTGTCACTTACGTATTGTTTCTATGGAAGATGGATTTATCTAAAATATACGAAATAACAATAGACTTACCTATATCTCTTTTATTTATTTTCAGGGCGTGGAGCAACTAACATACGCGTACAAATATGGAACGTTCGAGAAGCTCGTCGAGCTGTCCGCCTGGAGCGCGCGCATCGGGGCATGCGGGTGGGGCGCGAGTGCGGCGCGGGAGCGAGCATTACTACCCCTCCTTGCCGGCCCCCCCGCGCCGCTGCACGCACCGCCCCCCCTCCCGCCGAACCCGACGGATAATCGGGACTTAGCGGCTATAGTGTCCTGGGAGCCGCCACAATGTACAGACGCGGAGGCCAAAGCGCGGTCTTTCGACGAGGATGTGGCGTATCTACGGTTGAAGGACGGGCTGGTGTCATGTGTAGGTAAGCTAACTAGAAATCTCGATACCAACTTTATGGCAATGGAGGCCAATACCCAGCGTAGCTTTCATTCTGTTGTGCGCGATGCGTCACAATTATCACAAAGCGTAATAATTTATTTTAGCTATCTAGAGGTGTATTTGATTTTCGATGGGGTTGATAGATATGTCGCTGCAACAAGCCACATTATACAGGTTTTAACGTCAAAATCTTTTCAAAACTCTGTAGTATTGACTGTAGCGTCTTGATGACTTTTGTATAATATGTTTAGTATATAGCAATTCAATATCAATTTAAATCCCAAGATATTTTTCGTTCCAGCGCTCTGCATCGAGTGCTCTGAGGCGGCGGGCGAGACGCGCGCGTCGCGGCGCCAGGAGCTCGGCGCGTGCGTGTCGGCGCTAGAGTGCGCGCTGCGGCAGTGCAGCGAGCGGTACCGCAGCCCGCCGCGACTGCGGGCGACCGCGCCACTGCCGTCGCGAATCTACGGTAACTGATACGCCTTTTAAAAGTATGTGGTAACCGCAGACATGTACTTAAGAAGACAAACACCTTTACGTAATATTTAAAAGCAACAAGTAGCTGGCATTCATAGCTATGCCTAACATGCCTGTCACTTTTTGCTTTCAACTCAGCACAATTGAGCTTTCATTGCTGGAAGACTCTGAATGGGCAACTTAGGTCCGTATTAATAAACCGTTCTCAAACTCGTTCTCAAGACCTTTCTTGGCTGAGACAGTCTCAAGTAACGATTAGCTTCTGGAATGTTTAATGTGTAGAGCTAGCGAACGGTCGCGCTCCGCGTTATGCATATGCAGCAAATATTAATTATCTAATTAATATTTTGTTAAACGCGCGGCTGATTGCCGCTGCACGTGTTCATGGCGCTCGTGGCCAATGAGTTGCTGGCGTTTATCCAACATGCAATCGACACCATGGACGAGGTCAGCATAATGCAGATCTGCAAGTCTTCCTTCACCAGCGAGGAGATTTGCGAAGGCAAGCATTTGCTGTACGAAACGCTCGGCCAGAGCGCGAACATGCCATCACGACGGAGAGATGGAACCGAAAGAAGCGTGCAGGACATCATCTCCCTGCTAAAGCAGACGGATCCGGATGAAGTACCAGCTTTTGTAGCGAAAAAACTGCATAAGCTGCCACCGGTGACACTGGACCACGTCGACGTCGTCAGCCTACTGAAGGACATCAAGTTCCTGAAGGAAGAACTGACCGAAGTTCGAGGTAGATTGCAGGCATCAGAGTCTACCATAAGTGATTTACGTAGTGAATTATCACAGTTAAAAAGTGTTAATTCAATATGTAGGTCACCTGATGCAGCAAACGTCACTCGTCGTCGAGGCGCGCAGGCGGTCACGTTTAGCCCGTCAGCATTATCCGACGGGTCAACGAACATCGTCGCTGCCGCCCCTGCCGCCCGCTCCCCGCTCGCGAAGGCGCCGGTGCTGAGTTTCGCAAGTGTCGCCGCTTGCGTCCCCCCGCCACCTCCCCCGCGATCGAAAAACAAAGGAAAGAAGGAGGCCACTACAAAAGAGCGTCCTCTTTCTAAAAAGGACCGAACGTCCGATGATGATGGGTTCATTAAAGTCGAGAGGAAGAAGAAGAAACCCGTCGTCCGCAATCATCGCGGCACCGCACCCGGAGGACCCGAGCAGCTGTTGCGGTGTGAGACTCCCGCGACACCGCTGTACGTGTCCAGGCTGCATTGGTCTACAACGGTCGAGCAGGTCGTGGACTACATCAGGAGCAGAACCAACTTCGCCTTGAGGGTCGAGCGGTTGGAATCTCGTCATAAAGTGAATTTTAGTTCCTTTGTGGTAAGAGTTCCAACCCATCATTTACCGACCTTCGAGAAGGAGGAGTTCTGGCCGATTGGAGTCGTCTACAGAAGATTTAGAGGACGACTCCCGAACACTTCGCGCCCCACGTCGCAGACAATACGTGTTTAGTGTTAGTTTTAGTTTATTAAATATTAATTAAAGTAATATGTATGTTAGTCTATAAGGTATCTATAATATGGGCCTATGCAGCCTGAAATAAATGGAATTTAATTTAATTAATTTTAATTTAATTCATAGTATGATCTCAAGACCATCTCAGTTGATAACGTTATTGACATCACTTACTCAACTTTTAAGCGTCATCTACACGACAAAGAACGAATAAAATAACGGTTCGTTTACACTTCTACAAAGAACGGATTTATTGATTATACATTCCTTCAATATTTATTTTTAAAAATGTAATATTTAATAATATAAATACCAAAAAAAGTTTAGCCTGTATTTTTTATATTGAAAAAAAACTTTGATTTTCATTAATTTTTACGTAGATATTAATATTTATTATTGTTTAGCATATTAATATCCATATTTTTTTTACAACTACGTAAAACGAAATGCGGATCATTGCCATTCGAAAAAAGTTCTTCTTCTTCTTATTCTTTAAAGTGGCTCCTTAGTGATTCGCCAATGTGTTGTGTTGACGAAAACTCTGTCTAATGAGTGGGTTTTATGAATAAACAAGGACACTGTGTACAGGAGGAAGTCTGTTGAATAATCTAAAACCTAGAACAGACAAATTTAGGGCCAGTACCACAGTATGTACATAAAGTTTCAGTAAAGGAGTATTTACAAAACACAACAGATTTAAGGTTGATAGGGCGAGGAATTATAGGAGGGAGGGGTCATATAATGAGGATTGTTTTTTGGGCAACGAAAAAAAGTTCTGCTGTCAAGTGTCAAATCAAATCAATTAATATAAATCAAATAGGTAATTCGTTTAATATAAATAAATAAATATATATATTTTATTTAATTTTTAATTATAAATAAATAAATAAAATCGAAAATATTTCTACAAATACTCGACACTGGCAGAATGATGTAAAACCTTTGCAACTGCGATTATCAAACAAAAAAGAAGAATAAGTATCAATAAGCATCTTTTTCTTATAACTTTATTTTGTGTTTAGTATGTAGTGTAAATTCTGAGTTTGTTTAATCATAAGTTAAGATTTTAATTTACATAATTGTAACACACCCAAAAACCCCACAAATAAAAATGTACTGTATCCCAATTCCCAAGCAAGCTGTTCTCAAGTCAAGGTTTGACTGTACCCACGAAACCGCGTTTCAAGTAACAGTTTGACAGCAATGACAGCGTACTTGAGTAACGAGTCTCGTTTATTAATACGTTCGCACTCACTTGATACGCCGTACCTACAGCTGTACTTAAGTACGGTCTATTTATTAAAACAACATCTTAAGTACTTTCTTGACAATTGTCTTAGAGATAAGAACGCTTCATTAATACGGGCCTTAGTCCGATTTAACTGCACTAAGGCACAAGTTTGCGCGTTCACCGCTTTAAAGTTACCGATGGTCGTATGTCCTCGTTTTGAGAGCACTAACTCGGACGGCTTCAGCCAACAATGGAATACTTGGTGTTGATATATCAAGTGAGGTCCAATTCCGATGTCATTTAGAGGGTAAGGCCAAGTTAGCCTCCAAGAACCTTGGTGTTCTTAACAGGTCGGAGCAGTATTTCACTCCGGTCCAGCGCCTTCGACTCTATAAGGCGCATTATCGGCCTCACACCGAATACTCATCTCTGGGTAGGGGCGCCAAAGTACCAGCTTCTAACTCTGGATCGCATCTAACGAAGGGCAACTCGAATTTGAGTGCCAAAAAGGCACTACGTAGAGATGTAGCATCGCTCTGCATCGAGTTATCGGTTATATCACGGGGAGTGCTCCGAGAAATTGTTCGGACTTGTACTTGCTGCAACTTTTCGCCGCCTTTCCAAGCGACAACACTACCATCCTCATCACCTTGATGAGTGGCAGTCCTCCATCGTGCGCTTTACCCGGAGCTCTCTGCCGCGCACAGTAAAACTCTGGAACGATCTCTCGCCAGCGGTATGGACCGTTACGACCTTTAAACCTTCAAGATAAGCGCGTATTTATCTTTGAAAGGCCGACGACGCACTTACGACTCCTCCGGTGTTGCGGGTGTCCATGGGCGACGGTAATCGCTCTTCATCATGCTATCCGTCAGCTCGTTTGCCACCTATATTTCATAAAAAAGTAAAGTAGAAGTATGAGCTATCTGTCGCTGGACAATTCAAACAGAACTTTTAATTAAATTTTGGAAGATGGAGCCTAATAAAAATTTTATTGGTTGCAGGTCTAGTCCAATCCGACATCCCCTACGCTACACTCTTCGGTCACTCGCTGCGGTTGGTGTGGGCTGCAGCAGGCGGAGACAACAACGACGCGCGTACACACGCCGCCGCGCTCCGCGACGCGTTACTCGCCACGCGCGCGCCGCTCACCGCGTGCGCAAGTAGAGCGAAAGACGCGTGGACTTTGCGAGATGCTTTTGAGACGTTCGCGAATTATTTGGAGGTTAGTTTTTAATTTATTTGAGTTTTAATTACTAATTACTAAACAAACTTGTATTTTAAGGGTCACTCACACGGAGACGTGACGCGAAGCGGTGCGGCATTTTTAAGATAGCTATTCAAAATGGAACTTTATTCACCACTCAAGAATATACGAGCGGCGATACATTGCAAGAGCGGCGCTGCGTTACGCAGCTCAGTGCAGCTCGAAATACGAACTCTTACAATCAAACGTGTATCTTCTTGTATAGTGAACAAAGTTCAATTTTGAGTCGATACTTATCTTAAAAATCCAACGCCGCGCGGACGTGAATCCGCGGAGAACTAACGCTACAGCTTATTAAAATACCTTTCACTTGACATTGTCCGCTACTTCATGCGCGCAAAAGTAAATGCCGGTGAACATTTTGACATGATCAAAAGTAGCCTATGTCCTTCCCTTATGGAGGGCATAGGAAAGAAGGACTATCTCCATACATGAAAATATTAAATAGGGTGTGACGCTACGGTCGCAAGGGGGTACAGCGGCAAAACTTAAACGGAGAATTAAATCTTATCATCTTCTTCGGTTATATTTATGAAAATATTTTCGGCTGCTCGAGTAATCAGAATTTTCATGATTTTCTGAATGAACTAACTTCACTCCATCTCTTATTGCTATCTTCATATCACACACCCTTCTGACTCTAGCGCCATTATAGTCAGTTTTGGAACTATTATTTATCTACTTTTGTCGGACTCTTTTTAGCATTTCTGCCTTATTCTTCACGTTGGTTATCATGATGGCCATAACGGTGTGGGCCACAACTGTGATCGCAACTTGGCCAAGATCCGTGCGGTGTCGGTTTTTTGATCAAAGGGTTATGGCCAGACTTATGGCCGTACCACCCACATATATATATATATATGTGGGTGGTACGGCCATAAGTCTGGCCATAACCCTTGCGTCAACCATTTCCTAACTATAGGAGATAGAAACTTGTTGATATAGGAAAATTATTTTGAGCAAAATAGGATAGTAACTTTTGAAGTAAATCAAAGAAAACCTGTTGGGCGTTGATAGATACGGAACCCTCCTTAGACATGTCCCGACACGCTCTTGGTTAGGTTATTTGTTTTTCACAATCGGAATTAGAATACGCTCAATATGAAGTAAGAATAAACATAAGATTAGGTGAGCTACTCTTAAAGGTGCAGGCTGTACGGTTAATATAGCTAAGGAACATAATAAAATCAACTATATTATCTTATTGCTTCTATAAAAATTATACTATCTAAATCTCGTTACACAGATTCAGGGATTCAGGGAAGGTCCATACCCTTCTATATCTGTGTAACGGAGGGTAGAGGAAAGGAGGATAATCAAAATGGGCCGTCTTCACGATGGTGACAATTGTGGCGGATATTGTGGCTGTGGCCAACAGATTATGTAGACACTAGGCATCCACACGTTAGAAGATCGGTCAGTAGTTCAATTCAGGCCAAGATGCTGACGTATTTATTAAAATGGATGTTGAAACACTAAGGGCTACCTTTTCTAGCAAGATAATGTACAGTTCTTGTTGGATACTGTACTTAACGCTTTCACGTCAAAACTACTCAACCGATCATCATAAAATTTGGCACAGATCTATATTCTCTAGGCTTATTTTTATCGCGGGAAAATGTACTGTCCCCCGCGAGATTCTGTATTTACGCGGGCGGAGTCACGAGCATAAGCTAGTAACTATCAAAACAAAAATCGGCGACCACGGGGGTTAGGTTAGGTAGGTACTTACAATGGGCTTTCTTTGGGGATTTTTTTCGGAAAATTTCGGGAATCAAGGAAGTGACACAACATTACTATTTAAAAATGTATTTATTGCTTTTCAAGTATTCTCCGCGAAATTTGACACATTTTTCCATACGATGGAACCAATCATTGAAGCAACCATTCCGTTCGGAAGTTGGGGTCTCCAAAATGCCCGTTTTGTAGGCGTCCACAGCTTCTTCAGGTGATGAAAATCTCTGACCACGCAATTTATTCTTTATTTTAGGTAAAGTATAGAAATCATTAGGGCTTAGGTCGGGGCTGTACGGCGGATGGTCTAATAATTCTATGATTTCTTGCTCTAAAAACTCTTTTGTACTGTGCGCGGTGTGAGAACTCGCATTGTCGTGATGGAGGATGATGCGGCGGTTGCAGTTCTCTTTACGGAGTTCAGAAACGACCTGTGGCAAACAAATGGTAGCATACCATTCTGCATTAACCGTTCTTTGTCCCTCAAGAGGAATAGTCGCAACATGGCCGGTTTTGGAGACAAACGCGGCCACCATTTTTTTTGCAACACTCCGTGAACGAACAATTTTGTTGGCTTTAACTCATTTTCGAACACCCAAACTCGTGACTGGTTTTTTGTTTCGGGTTCGTACGCGTATATCCAGGATTCGTCACCTGATACGATGTTGTATACAGCATTTGAGGCTCCTGCGTGGAATCTTTCGAGAGTTCTGACGCACCAAGTAACGCGAGCCACTTTTTGCTCTTCACAGAGCAAATGCGGTATCCATCGGGAAAACAACTTTTTTACACCTAATTGTTCATGCAAGATTATTTGTATTTGACTCATGCCAATGTCTAAAGTTGCCTGAATTTCGCGGTATGTCACATGTCGATCTTCCTCAATCAGCTTACGCACAGCATCAACGTTTTCTTGGGTGACTGCAGTTTTTGGACGACCTTGACGGGGATCATCACTGAGCTTGACACGTCCACGTTGAAATTCAGCAAAACAACGATAAATTGTGGTTTTGGATGGGGCTTCATCACCAAATGCAGAAATCATCCGGTGGTTTAACACACTGTTTTTGTGTTAAACCACTTCGAAAGTCATAATAAATCATCGCTCTAGAATTTTCTCGAGTCAATTCCATTTTCTCAACGACTAAACAAGTTTGACAAGACCTTGTGACAAGACCGAGAATCTTTTTTTAAATAAATAAATGGTATTCGATTTTTAAAACCAAGGAGTTTTAAATTAAAAAGATTTTAATATGACAGGAACAGTGGAAATATTCCATTCCCGATACTTTTAGTGCAGCCCTCGTATACTAATATAATAAAGAGAAAAGGTTTGTTTGTTTGCATCGAATAGGCTCCGAAACTACTGTTCCGATTTTGATGAAATTTGGCACGGATATAGAGTAGAGTACGGTGAAGGATACAGGGTACTTTATATTGCGGCAAAATGTACGGCTCCCGCGAGATTTAACGCGTACGAATTCGCGGGCAACATCTAGTTTTTATAAAGGTGCCGAAATTTTTGACATTCGAAAAATTATGCTCAGAAGTTTTGCGCACACACAGCGCATGCGCCAATAATTTTTTTTTTTCAAAAAACGTACCCGATGTTTTATTTTTGTTATTTTGATTTTTCGGATTTTCAGTTTGACATAATTCATATATATATATATATATATATATATATATATATATATATATATATATATATATATATATATATATTATTATTAATATTTTATGACGCCAAAACCGATATCTATACACATTCTATTACTGTATCAAATTTCATCCATTTATATTAATAATTACAGAAGATAGAAAAGCGAACAGACATACAGACGGACGGACAGAGCGAAACTATAAGGCTTCCTTGAGTATTACAGAACCCTAAAATAGACATGAAGGTTAATAATACGCCATTTTAAATAACTTGCTCTGTGTTGTTACAGTTTATCGGCATCATTACCTACCTCCTTGGCGTTTGTAACGAGCTGATTACTCCAGCGAACACAAAGAAATCCAAAAAGAAAACGAATCAATCGCCCGATCAAATTGAAACTACTGAGCTACTAAACAAACTGAACGACGAAGTACAAGAAACTATCAGTTTCGTAGAGGAAATATTCGAAGATTGGCCGGTGAACGTGTACAAATCTACTCTGCAAGAGGAATTAGAGAAATTAGGATTAACAGACTACCAGTGTACAGTGGAGGAGAGTTTAAAAAGTGGTGTACAAGAAATACTACATGATGTGAAGAATATATTGAAAAAGAAAGCAAAATATTTGAAGAGCCTGCAGTGAAGTGTCCTTGTGCAATATAGTCATTGTATTTAATACTAGACATGCGCAAAACTGCCGAATTTTGCTACATATTTACCGCCCTGGCTGATGGCCGCTTTGTTCAGTCATGAGAAACATATGTCCGTCTCTTACACTCATTGTTCGACTCCATAGAAGAAGGAAGAAGAACTGCAACTGCTATAAAATCGTTTATTTTTAAAACTTTACCTTTTTGTCCCTACCATCAGAGAGAGATGGACGGCGACAACTGAAGTCTGCATAAAATTATCTGTTGACATTTTTCCTAGACCCTGTTTTATTTTTAACATGTTATAACAGTGAATAATAAAGTGTGTATGTCAGCTCCGACGCACGACTGGAGTTTACTCTAAAAAGTAAAATTTGGTGTGCAATGTAAAGAAAGTGAGCACTCAAAAAATAAAAAATACTCTGTAGTGTGTACATAGCGTAGTTTTATAACCTTTTTTATATTTTGTACTCTATGCTTTGTTTTTTAAAAACTAATTTTTGATTTGTATTTTTTTAAGGTTGTCAATTTTTATTATATTTTCTGATATTGAACGGAGAACTTAAAAGTGTGACATCTTCGGCTAACATTGTGTTACATCCGTACTGTGTGACCGTCAGATATCGTGAATTCGATTTTACTCCCATAGATTTTCATACCCCGGGCTTATATATTAAAATGGTTTCTTAAGGAGTAAACTTCAAAAATGTTTCATTGTAGCATTATTTTTTAGTCAGTCATCTTATCTCACAGTTTTGCGCATGTTATAATACATATCCTGTAAATATAGAGGGCTTTGTGTGAAGTGTGCTTCTATCGGTCACAGAGACTTGTAATAATACTGCTTCAGACTAGTAAACAATTTGCTTGTCATTATTTTTGCAAAAATGAAACTTCTATGATAATGAGGTTCGTAATTGCAAGGCTTGTAATTTTCACAGAGCAAAGAATAATGCCTAGTATAAATAGTATGTAATATACATGAAATGACAAATCTTGTCTTACCTAAATATCTGTAATTCTATCTTCACCGATTGTATTGTGAGGGTAGAAAGATAAAACCCTATTACACATAAGTCACTTCTTTGTTACATATTGTCGTGATTTTTTTACACAACTAGGTATTTTGTGTCTGAATAAAACATACAAATATTCCGCTATATTTTTGACCATATTTATAGATTTGTTATGTATAAGAATTTGAACTGGCGACCGCTAGCGAAAATTCAAATTCACAATCAATTCCTATTTATTTGAAAGCCTTGAAACAATTAATTATTGTAAGTATATTAATTCATTGCTCAACATTTAAAGAAACTGTTAAGTGTTTACTATTTAGCATAAAAGCATTATGGTCGACCTAATGGAGAATATTTTTAAACTAATTTTACTTGCAAAGAGTTATATTATTTAGAGAGCTAAATAATATTTTTCTTATAAAGTTTGCGGTATTTTCTTACCTTTCGGTAAGACTTTATACTATCTATATCTCTTTTAAGATAAAATAATCTTTAACTATGAACTAATAAAATAAATATTACTTTTAATGCTTATGTATAATAACACAAAACTTTTTTGTACCAATATTACTTTGAAGACATTTACATATTTTAAATATAGTCAAGCATAAGTCCTGGCACGTGAGTGGAAAATGGACACGAGACTCGCTCGCCTGGGCCAGTACAGACGCCGATAAACGTGTACCACATTTCGACTATACAAAACTTTTGCATCTTATATACTAGCGCTGATACTGTACCGCTTGGCAAAAAAGAGTGTGACGCGGTGACAGCATGAACTAAATCATTTTCTACTGTATCGTCTTTTATCCATATCAGATTTGAATGAGATATATTAAATTTTTGTATTATTTTTAATATATTTAAATCAAATATATAATTCCAATCTAATATGGATAAAAGGTGATACAGTCGAAAATGTTTTAAGTTCCTGCTGCCACCGCGTCATACTCTTTTTTGCCAAGCTGTACCTGCGCAGTGACGGCCATTTTAAGGCAACTTGCGTATATTCTCCTTGCAGATAGAACAAAGTTGTGAACCAAGACTGAATGCGTAGGCCAACACCCGTTTTGCTGTAGTGAACGAGTACAGCGACCACTTCAAAACGTTCTGTGACTGACGTCTGTTGATTTTAATATGTAAGCCATATTTGAATTTTTATCTAATTCATGTACATTTATAAATAGAGTTTGATATTGAATAGGTGCATAATACAAATAAATATTGTTTTGAAAGCGACTGTGCGTATATTATTTTTACTTTTGTTACTAACCTTACTAGCTGGGACGAGGAACCACAATTAGCTTTTGCAATTACAATTTACATACCTGTTGTCAAAGTTATAAAATGTAAATCTCATGCCCAGTTTCTGATGTCAATTTGTCGGTAATTATCTATTCATTAGCGATATTGGTTTTATAAATAAATAAAAGTTTATTTGTGAAAATACACTGCTTACAAAAGTTAAAATTAAAAAAAGCTACATCCGAAAGCAATAAAATTAATGTAAACGAAGATTTAACAAAAAAGAACAGATAAAAATAAGACTTTGGCAGCGTATTACACAAAAAAGATAAGTCTTCAGCTTTATGCTCGGCCAAATAGACCTAATGCTGATTTTCAGGACCACCTGTTTTTTTGGCATCAGACAATAATATACTTTAGTAAATACATTTTTTTAAAATATAAATGAATAAATGATAAATTATTGCATATTAGTAATAAAGGTAAAATAAAATGATACCTACATAAAAATCTATAATTTATATAATAACACATGACAAAAGTGGAATTTTATTCGGGTAAACATTATATTGGGTATTATTTTTATATAAATCTTTGCTATCTTACTGATTAACTCTAGTGTAGACTAAATATAAAAAGTATTGCAATTCCAACGTCTCGCTAAAACTCGAGAATGGCTGGTCCGATTTGGCTAATTTTGGTCTTGAAATAAATGTGGAAGTTCAGGGAAGGTTTAAATGGTTAGAAATATTGGAGTTAAGACAAAACAACCTGTGTCGGGACGAACTAGTAATAAATAAACATAACAATAATAATATAATGTATTGTTATGCCATACAGTCTCCCAAACACGTCACACACATTGCACAGTTAAAACAATTTAGTGTTATTGTTCCTGTAAACGCGCGTGAATAATCAAGAAGTACCATAATAGTTACATTCCCATCATCTTGGGCACACAGAACATAATCCATCTGGACTGCATCTCCGGTAAAATTCCATTTACATCAATATTTTAGTTAGTTGCTTACATATAACTTTTTATAAAATTTTCTAGGCATATGGTAAAATTCTTATCGGTCGGAGCCCGGAGGTCTTTAAATTATGTGGATGACTTACTTTCGATATAGGACGCACCAACAATAACGCCACGATTATAACTTGACGCCATTATATGAGGTTCTTACATATGAAATTGGCGTTTTGTCGTACTGGCCACTGATCTCAAATATATCTTCTTTGGTTAGGAATTCCAATTTCAAATTTATACCGCTATTTACTCGTTACTACATACCTCTTTTGGTTTTTTTCTTTGCGTCACTCTGTTTACAAAATGGAAAACTTGAAATATTAATATTATTTTCGAGTACGAGTTCCACCGTGGCACCAGTGCTGCAGTAACGGCTCAAAGGATTAATGATGTGTATGGCGGCGGTGTCGCAAAACAAAACACAGTCCAACGTTTTCGTTCTGGAAATTTCGACCTACAGAACAAGCCCCGTGGACGGCCGGAGACCAAAGTTGATAATGAAAAATTGAAGGCTATTGTGGAAGCAGAGGTGTTAGTGTTAAAACTGTTTTGATCCACTTGAAGCAAATTGGTAAGGTGAAAAAGCTTGGAAGGTGGGTCATGAATTGAGTGCAGCAAACCGACAAACGCGCTCGTTGCTGTCAACGAGCAAGTCCCGTCGACTGCTGCGTTACATTACTCAACCGGCTCAATAATGAAGGGATTTTAAATCGAATCATTAAACCTGTGATGAAAAGTGAATCCTGTACGATTATCGGATGGATCGAGATCGGATCGCTGATTGCAATGGCTGAACCCTAGCGAACCAGCCAAAGCCTGCCCCAAGCGAATATTGACTCAAAAAAAGTTACTAGTGAGCGTTTGGTGGACTAATGCCAGTGTCGTTCACTACAGCTTTCTTAAATCTGGCCAGACGATTACGGCAGATGTCTATTGTTAGCAACTGCAAATCATGATGGAAAAGCTAGCTGCTAAACAACCGAGGTTGGTCATTCGCTCTAAGCCACTGCTGCTTCAGGACAACGCTAGACCACACACTGCACAACAGACGGCTACCAAATTAAAGGAGCTTCAATTGGAATGTCTAAGACATCCATTGTACTCCCCGGAACTTGCTCCAACAGATTACCATTTATTTTCGAAATTTGAATAACTTCTTGCAAGGGAAAAAATTCAACTCCGATGGGGCAGTCCAAAGCGCCTTCAAAGATTTTATTGATTCCTGTCCGAATGGTTTTCTTAGTAAAGGAATCAATGAACTACCTTTGACAAAGCTGCATAGATAGCAATGGTATAATGGTATACTTTAATTAAAAAAATATATTATGTTTAAAAAAAAGACTTTATGTTCCTCCTTTACAAAACGCCAATTTCATATTAATCGGGTAATAGGGCCAATAATAATCGGGTCATAAACCATTGGAGCAGTGAAGCGAGTATTTCGCTCTCTCTCCCACTCACGGGCCTTATGGGCGAGCATAGTGATGCGCATTATTGTTGTCGATAAGCGTTATCGATAGTGTATTTAGTTTTGTCATTTTGTGGGTTAGTGATAAAAATAAAAGAAAAAATAGATAAAACAACGTATTAAAATTGTATAGTTACATTACCGAATTATAGCAGAACAATTTACAAAATAACTTTATCCTCGAATTGCAAAAATGTTCATTTAGAGACTGTTTTACAATTCAGCGCCAAATATAGTGTGTTCATGTAAAATCGTCAGAATCCGAAAAATGTTCGGTTGAATACGTTTGCAATGTTTTGATAGTTAGGAGACCTCAAAAGACACACGACGCAAAATAAATTATTTTTAAGGGTAGATGTAAATTTTAATGAAGTACCGCTGAGTGGCAACTATAGAATCGAAAATAGAGTAATCGAATATCTGTTACCTCATTTAACTATCGCTTCTGGACGACAGGTGGCGCTTTTAACTAACCATATCCTCATGCTGTCCTATTATTTGGTAGCTGTAAACACCTGCTCCATGAGCAAACTACAAAGTTAAACTAAATAAAACAAGTACTACCTGTATACTGCCTATCTGTATACTGTATATCTGTTTAATCTTGACATATTAATAGTACAAAACTGTCATGCCAAATGCCCATACACAGTCATTACACTTCAGTAATGCTCATGTCGTGTAGCAGGCTCTACGACTGCCAAGTACCAGTAGAACATACACTTACAGGAGGTACTTAGTTAAAAGCGCCCCCTGCTTGTCAGTAGTGGTACCAAAATGAGGTTATGTAAAGCATTAATGCAATTTTTTCATGTCGCTCTCGCTAGTTGGTACTAGATAGTGGCGTCACGTACTTCAATAAAATTTACATCTACCCTCAAAAACTAAATTTTCCTTTTTTTTTTCAAAAAATTTGTCGTGTGTTATTCAGTAATTCTAGCTTTTAACTTTAGATTTTTAATGAACGCACCCAAATCTATTCCACTATCGCTCTGATTTAACACTGCTGAATAAGTTACCTATGTGTATGTTGCGTGCTTGTACGTAAAAAAAAAGCGACCAAGTGGGTTGCGTACATGACGGCAAAAAATTCACGTTTGTTGTATGGGGGCCCGCTTAAATATTTATTTTGTTCTGTTTTTTTAGTATTTGTTGTTAAAACGGCAACAGAAATCCGTCATCTATGAAATTTTCAACTTTCTAACTACCACGGTTCATGAGAAACATACAGCCTGGTGGCAGACGAACGGATAGCGGAGTCCAACACCCGAAATTAATAATCAATCTTAATATCATTTTAGACCAAGATTTCCCTCTATTCCCACCTGTTCTGTTGAGTAGTTCTGTCGGCAGAACTAATGGGATTTTTTTTACCATTAGTACTGTGATTCATAAGACTATGCATTACGCCCTGCTTTAATCTCAAATATTTCCAACTGTTCTGTTACGTAGTTCGGTCGATAGAGAAGACCAGTGAACGTAAACAATTTACTTTCACAAATATGTAATAATGCAGTTTCTCTTATAACAAACATATCATAAAGGATTAAAAAAATATTAACGTAGTTTCTCTAAAAAATGCAGTTTCTCTTATAACAAACATATCATAAAGGATTAAAAAAATATTAACGTAGTTTCTCTAAAAACAAAGGTATCCCAATGTCACCGTTAAGTAATTGCATTTGGTACTCTCATCGCGTCGTTTTCGACCTGCAGATTTGTCCTTCGTTTGGCTTTTTTCTTGAAATTTTCTATTTGGATGGCTTTAACAGAAAAAAACGATGCATCTTCTATGTTTTTCAGGAACTGATAAACAGTCGCTGGCCTGGTTTTGAACGTGCCGTTAATGGCACGATGCCAGCCCTCAACAACATTAGTTGTGCGATGGCGCCGACCAAAGGCAGTCCATGACTTGATGCGCCTATGTTTCATCCAGAAACTCATATATTTCATAAACTTATCCAAGACGCACCTGTCACTAAAATCCAGAACTTGGGATTTTACATATTCCCATCCTTCTATAACACGTTCTTCGGGCAATAGTGGAAGAACGCTGCACAAACTTACGTTTCTTCTCTTGCGTTTGTCTTTAATGCCCAATTGCTTTGATTTTCTCCACAGTTTATTTGAGAAATGTTAGTAACATCTCTGATGATCGGCATTTGGGAAAACATCAGCAGTGGCTTGAATGGCGGCTTCCTTGAAATCAGTAATGAAAGTGGAAGGTTGCCAATCTGGAATCTGTGTTTTTATTAGACTGAATTTAAGAAAAAATATTAGAAGTGTGGTAGGTATAGGCTTTTTTGGTTTTGTGACTAAGAAGTGCATATATTAGAGGCATCACATTGATAGTATCTTCAGAGCTTTCGAGATCTGCATGAATAGTATAAACCTCTTTGAATGGTACCGGGCAAATTTTGAAAGTGCCGTCTGCTAAGATAATTTTTTTTCGCGTAAGAGAGTCCTTGCTTCCTTAGTGCCAAAAATTATAATACGGACGCCCTCGCCCTCGTCGTTTTAATCTGCCAACAAAAATTTAGAAAACGGCATAGGTATTTCTAGTGCATTTACAGTGTCATTTAGGTAGCTCATTTTCTGAACTCCATTTAATTTATTTCTCCTTCTGTAAATTGACTACTTAATTTGGTTGAAGCTGGGTATCTCTTTAATGAGATCTATTCCCGTGTCTTTTAAAGCAGCCACTGTTTTCTTGTACACTCCCGGTACGGTTTCACTGCCTATCATCATTTCATCAACACTTTTGTGGATTATAACGGACATGGCTTCTTTGTTTGTGTCAGGAATGCAGGTAGTGTCATGGTCGACATGTTTAACTATTTTCTTTTCATCCTAGAGTACAAAATAAAAATACAGTAAATATAAAACAAAACCTTGTGTGTGAACTTAGGCCCATACCACAACTTATTTAAAAAGTAATTACTTCGGAAGTAGTAACTGTTCCACTGCATTTGGTTTTCTTATCATGGCACATCTCCATAATGTTTGTAAATTTTGATATTTAGAGAGCCGGTAATATTCGAAGCCATTTTCGAGCATCACGCGCCCGCGGCCACGTCTTATTATGTTAAACTCCATCATTGAACAAACAACAACCAGATGCAATATAAGATTAATATTATTGCCCTCTTGAAACCCTTGAAACATGAATTTCATGACGTTGTCATCAGGAAACAAATAAAGAATAGATACTTACCTCCAGGGGCCAGTACTTGATAATTGATAGCAAACTGCATGGGGACGTGAACAGAACTACTTACTGGGAATTCAATTCCCATTTGTTCTGTGAACAGAACTAATGGTAAAAAAATCCCATTAGTTCTGCCGACAGAACTACTCAACAGAACATACACAATACATTTCAACGATCCCAGGATATATTAACTTCATGTCAATTTACGTCAATTTTTGTTTGAGAATCTAAGATTGAAGTCAATCTAGGATTTTAGATACGTTATTAATTTGGGGCGTTAGTAATCCACATCCAGGGTCCCATTCTACCTCTATACTACACTACTACTATATAGTGGGTGCCTCAAACAATAAAGCACGTGTCCAACTTCATAAATTTATTTACAACACATTTATTGCAATACAGTGAAATTACCACGGTATAAAAATACTTACAGTAACTACATATTTATATTTTGTATCAAACAGTCTGAAAATATGGAATGTGTTTGTACATTGGAATATTTGAAATACATATTATAATGATGTACAGTGTCCTTTACAGTGGAGCTGCGTTAGTAATGTTTTCGGCAAACATCCTTTTTTCCTTTGAAAATTACAGCGGTATGTAAAGCGACGTTACCCGAAGGACATTAAGAGCGTAGCTGTACTGTAGTCTGTAGTGAACAAGTATTTGGACTTAATAGTGTATGTGCATGATAAAAATAAACAACGATAGTACAAGAAACTACAATACTAAATATTGACAATGTGAGAAGGTTAACAATAAAAATTCTAAGCTTTAAGGGTGGTAAAAAAATCCTCGGAAAGTCCTCTTTTTACAGATTTTATTTTCTTCGGAAAACATCTTGAGGAAACCTGCGTCTCTGAGAACACTAACACTCTTCTACTCTTCACTGGTATGTAGCCTGCCAGCAGTCAGAAGAGCACCAATTAACAAATTACTTTTATTTTTAGCCTTTTCACAAAAAGGATTTCCTAGTGCAGACACAAATAACATTAAATAAAATAATCTTTCAAAAAAGCACACAACACTCAGAATATGTAAATAAACTGTGAGTTACAACTTTTAGCGTTTATTATTATTGTGCAAAATTAAAAAAGAACTAGTGTCTTAAATTTTCTTTACATTGAATGATGTATTCAATGTAAAGTATAACATCATACCGCAATTATGATCATTATAGTGACTTAAAATGGTCCACGTCATATCTTTCAACGCTAAAAGTTACAAACGCACATTTAAATAAATCTTAAAATTTTAAAATGAGAAAAAAATTATGCACCAACAAATATTGTATAACTTAATCATAGCCTTACAATATGTGATTATCTTAAACATGTCCTACCAGGCAATAAAATTAATGATTAAACTTCAATTGCAGTACTGTCTGGTTTTACTTTTCTTAAATAGCTCAAATCAAAAAAGTATTTAGTCTATGTTTAATACAAAGAAAGTCAATAAGTATATTTTATATAAATATTGTCTTGGCATACTAATTGTATTTTAAAAAGTTGGTCCCAGTTATTAAAAAAAATAGAAACAGAATTTGTCTGTCCACAATACATTAAGGGCCTGTTTTATACAATATTTAAGGCGTCCCTCACATAAGGCGTGCGCGTTCCTCGGGCGTGTGAGCGTCCGCGCCACGAGCGCGCCGCGTGAGCGTCGCGTGTTGTGGCATATTTGCAGCGCGCATTCGGCGCTCGCATTGGCCGCCCTGGGACAGGCGACCGGAACAGTGGCGAAGACCGACGAAGGGTAAGAACGCGAACGCGAGCGCCACGTGCGCGCCGTGTGCGCTCTCCACACACGCCGCAGAGCAACAAAACGTGACGCTCACGCAGCGCGCTTGCGACGCGCGCGCTTCTCACACGCCCGAGGAACGCGCACGGCTAATGTGGGGCCAGCCTAAGTGTCAGATAATTTATTCGCTTACTATACAGCGACTACAGAAACAAAGCGTGCAAATAATTTATTTGTCATGTATCAGAAGACTGTGAAATGGGCTAGTAGTAATTCAGATGTCGTTTTAAATTGTGTGAATAATTTTTTTTTTGCCTAAAATTAGAATTAACGTTCTATATTGAAACTATCAGACTATGCTCTTTAAGACTAGAACTTTCAATATTATATTTACCAGAAGTGTAACAAATTATTTGTTATTCTTTCAAATTATTTATTATTTCAATAAATATGATTATTATGCATTGTCTTTTTAGTAAATTATTTATTGTAGTATGACTTTAGCAGATACATATCAAGACTTATTATTTATTCAGCCAAGATTAAGAATTAAAGTTAAAACAAGTGCATGCGCCAACCTCAGAAACAAGTTAAATAAAAATCTTATAAATTAGTGTGTAGATAACAATCATTAAGATACTTCTAAAACTAATAATACTAAATCTTACTCCGCTAAAAAGACATTTGTCATCTATTTAACAAGAAAAAAAAATTGTTAAAGTGCATTACTAGCTATCAGAAGATTTTGACGTGATAACGTCTTATAAATCGATGGAGCCGGCTGCACGCACGAAAAAACATGACTCATGCGTTACCTGTTACCCGTTATCGTTACCAAGTACCAGCATTAGCTCGCATTGCCTTTACCTCATTATTATTATTGTTGTTGTTGTTGATGACTTTGTCACATTCAACTATCGTCAGTAAACCGACTTTACAGTCAACCGGTATATTTTTTTCTTATATAGTATTGTACCTCTTGACATTATAGTCAAATAAACAAAAATAATTATATGTGCTATTAGAGAGTCTTTTTCAAAAGCAGGTTGACTGGTTTCATAATTTGTTTGTATTACGTTATTAATATGATAACAAAGACAGTTGTATTGACTGCACAGTCATTATAATACAAATTAGTTTTGAGAACACTAACTACCTGCTTATGAATTAGATTCGCCGATAGTACAACAAAATGTAGTTTAAGAATACTGAAAATATCATTACAGCAATCATGTCAAATTAAAAATTAGATTGTCTATATCATATGTTCACAATCTCATTCTCAATCTGATGACTACTTCGACTATACAAAAATAGAAATTTACAAATTTGTTTACAGAAAAGTTTCATCTTGTTAGATAACTGGAGATTTTAAATAGCTAGACTTAGGCTATCTTTAATCTATTTATTTACACTAGACTTAGCCATGTAATTGTACTTTCCAAATAGAAAAGTGAAAATTTCTATTTCAACCATAATATTTTTTAATTTTTATTGACATTAAACACACAAGATATGTTACATTTAGAATACTAAATATTGCACAACTTCAGTAGTGCTTTCCTTTATTACTAAGGCGGGTCAATAAGTCCGTGACTTTTTGAATTTCTAACCTCCTTACTGAAAAAGCAACACTACTCCTGTCAACAGGCATCTGTCAGTTGACTCCTATCAAAATTTGAACTTGCTGCGTCAGTTAGTTTGTGTTTTACAGCTATCTTTATCAGACTATCCAGTAACTTAAGGAAACAATGGAAAAAAGTGAATTTCGTGTGCTTATTAAGCATTATTTTTTGCGAAAAAAAACCATTACCGAGACCAAGGCTAAGCTTGATAAATACTATGGGGACTCTGCACCATCGATTTCAATGGTAAAGAAGTGGTTTACTGAATTTCGTTGTGGCCTTACAAGCACTGAAGATGCCGAACGTCCTGGACGCCCAGTTGAGGTCTCTACACCCGAAACAATCGAAAAAATTCACGATATGGTGTTGGCCGACCGAAGATTGAAAGTGCAAGAGATTGTGGAAGCCATAGGCATCTCGCATGGCTCAGTGGTTTCAATTTTGAATGATCACTTGGGCATGAGAAAGCTTTCCGCAAGATGGGTGCCGCGTTTGCTCACAGTCGACCACAAACGCAATCGTGTAACAACTTCACAGGAAGGTTTAGAGTTGTTTAATCACAATATGGAGGAGTTTTTTAACCGTGGACGAAACATGGATCCATCACAATACACCAGAGACCAAACAACAGTCAAAACAGTGTGTTTCTAAGGGTGAATCGGCGCCAAAGAAGGCCAAGGTGGGTTTGTCAGCCAATAAAGTTATGGCGACTGTTTTTTGGGATGCACGTGGGATAATCCACATTGACTATCTTCAAAAGGGAAGAACAATTAATGGGGAATATTATGCCAACTTATTGGACCGCTTCAATGAGGATTTGAAAAAAAACCGACCTCATTTGGCCAAGAAAAAAGTTCTTTTTAACTAAGACAATGCAAGGGTGCACACATGTGCAGTTGCCATGGCAAAAATCCATGAATTGGGCTATGAATTGCTCCCACATCCACCCTATTCTCAAGATTTGGCTCCGAGTGACTACTTCTTGTTCCCAAACCTGAAAAAATGGCTCGGTGGAAAAAGATTTGACTCCAATGATGAAGTCATCTCGCAAACAAAGGCCTATTTTGAGGACCTCGACAAATCATATTTTTTGGAAGGGATAAAAAAATTGGAGAAGCGTTGGACAAAGTGTATAGAGCTCAAGGAGGACTACGTTGAAAAATAAAATGATTTATTTATCAAAGAATCTGTGTTTTATTCCAAAAGTCACGGACTTATTGACCCGCCCTCGTATATTGCTATCACAAAAATAATAATATATAAAATTTATCTACTTTTGTAATAATTTTAAACATATTATTGAACAGTTGCCCACTGTTGTCCTCAGCAAACACATATTAAATTCATTTAAGAATTGAAAAATTACATTATTACATTGATCCCAATTTTAATACATATTGCAGAAAAAAACAAACAATAATTTGCTTATTATGTGGTAATTGTTGTAAACGTAAATACTGAACAAAAATAAATTATTTTCTTTATATTAGAGACCTTACAAAACATAAAACAAATATATTTGTAAATTACAAAAACAGGTTAATTCGAGAATAAACATTTCCATCATATTTAAAACCAATTGGCAGAGAAAGAAATTACATAATCAAATATGTAATGTACACAATATCTTTCAATTTCAAATTACTCACACAATCATGCTATAAGAATGTGGCATATTATCTACTTGTCTTTAACATTATTGGATGTCAAATTTTTCTATTAACATTTGACTTAAAATGGACTCGATGATTAATCAAAGTCTTGGCCAACAAAATATGAAAACCACTCACTGATTGCATTGCAAAAATACATTTATATTCACTATAACAGCCACACATGGCATTCACTACTTACAAGTCACCAGCCACTATTTGCAGTTCGTGTGTATCACAAATCACTATTAGCAGTTTGTATCACACTGTCAGTTCGTCACTCATTTACAGAGTGTGGAAAATGTCCCTAGCATTATTCTTGGAATAACGTCTGTAGGAGCACTCGCTAAATCAGCTGCCACTGAAAGGTAAAGTAATGAACATTATAATAATTGTTATTTGTGCCAATAGGTAAGTTGACATATTATCTACTTAAAATTAAATTTTCCACATGGATCCTCCATAGGGCTATTTTTAATTAAAGCAAAAAATATGTTCCCTATATTAAAATATGTGGATAGAAATTTTTCTATGCGAATTTTCTTGCTACATATTATGCTATAAAATTTCTACTTATACATAAAGTTCAAGCAAATTGCCAGTATTCATCCATCGTAAAATTAAAAAAAAAAAATTACCTCCGAGCGGGCATGGCGCGTCGTCTCGCCGTCTGTCGTTGGTGTTCGAACTCAAAGTCCTCATCGGTGAGCGGGAGACGGTGCATATGGTACACCAGGTACTCCTCAGCTAGTACATGCTCCGGGGGATGACGGAGTAGCTCTAATGTTTCACAGAGCCCGTTCGCCCGTTTGCGCACTTTGGCCGGCCCGAGCGCGCCTGCGAGTATGACTAAGGACGCTTTGAATAGCACCTGAGTAGAAAACATGTAGATTAGACAAAGAAGTAAGCGAACCGTCTGTACTTCAATGGATAAATAATATTATTATAAATTACTATTTTTCCAATGTTTTTTCTCTTTTGTCAATGTTTCACCTCAAATGTATGAAGTCTGTCTTCGGTATCTACTTATTCTGTGACTTTACCTTGACCCCCTCGCACAGGAAGCAGTCCCAGATGCGCAGCAGGCTGTCCCAGGGCAGCGTGCGGGTGAGGGCGCACAGGAACCACTCGGTGGCGTACAGCACGGGCTCCACGCGGTGCTTGGCCAGGTGGCGCTGTACAGAAGGCGCGGTGCGGCGCAGGAGAGCGTGGAGTATGTCGCCGTCGCGTTGTAGCACCTGTAAATTTTTGTTTTTATAATTATTTTAATATGTGGTTATAGCAATAAAATTTAATATTAATTTTAATAATTAATAATTAATAATTAAAAATTAATAATTAATAAAAAATAAATAATTGCAAAAAATAAATGCTAGTTTGTGTCGCGGATTTTATGTAGCCTACCTATGCCATTGAACAGATTTAAATTAAATTCAGCATTCAATTCAGGAAGCTACATTTAATGATACCGCAAAAAATAAGATTTAAAGGGGTAAATTTTTTTTCAGTCTACATGTAATCGCGTGCAGTAGCTTTAATTTAAAACATCTTAATTTGACATTTGACAGTTTCAAAAATGACATTTGTCAGACACGCTATTATTAATTTGACAGCTTTGCCATAAACAACTCACCTCTAACCCAGGGTTGTAGTACCCGCTCAGGTACTTGTCGCTGATGCTGACGAGGCACCAGAAGGCCTGTACCGCCGGCATATGCATGAGGAGGAAGGCAGCGACCGGCGCCTGCGCTTGGAAGTACCCCACTTTGGGGTTGAGCACGGAGTACGCTTTGAGCACGCAGAATAGCTCTTGTTGGCTAAATTAAAGGAATTTTTTCATGCTATGGACCAGGAGATGAGCAGACGGATCACCTGGTGGTAAGCGATTACCGCCGCCAATGAACACTCAAAACCAGAGGAATTATATTTGTTACTCCTCTAGTGTCGCGCACTTGCGTTCCTGGTCCTTGAAATCCCCAACCCCCTTCGGCAACCGGTAATCTCATCCAATCGACGAAACACAACGCAAGCGTTATTTCGCTCCGGTTTTCTATGAGGCTGTGGTATTTACCCGGTCGAGACATTTAGATGATACTGCCTATTTAGTGTTTGCATCTTTAATTTAAGTTGCGTACGTGCGTAGTATTAGGCACAAAACCGATAGCGTAGTAAAAAAGAATGCACATCGACGTTTGAAAAGAGATATTGTTAGGTTAGTGTTGGCTTTGTTGATCAGGCGAGCTGGCACAGATTGGTGCGTAAGGCCGCTCGAATTTCGCGGTGGCGACGGCGGAAACCAGCGGCGAGATCGCGCGGCACTATTGTATTGTGTCGGATTAATATTTGTTTTTGTTCGTGAACGAAATATTTGGCGTAGCAATTATTTTATATTAATTACATAGTTTTACAGATTACACGAACAAATGAATTGAACAAAACTATCTACGCAGTTGTGCGGGCGCGGTTACCGCTTGACAGGAGTCACCGCTCGTCGCCCGCCGCCACGCCGCTCCCGCCCCGCTGCCCCGTCGCTGATTTCGAGAACCGCTGTACCGTGAAATCGAGTACCGTCGGGTTAACAGGAACAATTGACATCTACGTATTCGCGACGTTATCGAAAGAGAATTGTATGATGATTATGACAGCGCCCATACATTTGAAATTCGAAAACGTTACGAATACGTAATTGTCAATTGTTCCTGTTTGGGCTACAGGTCCAATTGATTGTATGCCAACAATCTCGCCGCTGCCACCCCGCCGCCGCGTCGTCACCGCGAAATTCGCGGCAGCATCCTTACAGAAAACACCGTACAAAGCCGACACTAGCGAATATCACAAGTCGGCCGGATACTGGTGGTACTATAATAATTACCGGTGGAGTGTTTGCCCGTACACCCAACAGAATAGTAAGTACCCAAATAGAGCATACCCAAGTCCCTCCTCGCGTATGAACATCTCGTGGTAAGGGAACTGTCGGTGGAGGTCCTTCCGTATGTCCTCCATGCACTTGGGGTCCCCGGGCGCCTTCAGCAGCTCCTCGTACTCGTCAGGGTTCTTCTCCAGAAGCAGCTGGCCCCCGCAGAGATACAGCCAGGCCTTGGGTCTGACCGACGCTGGGATGCCTGAAAAAAAATTAATGGGCTTTTAAAATTTATAATTTTTAGGCTGCTACTGCCAGCGACATTTGTTGTTTTAAAATTAATAACTGATTGTTCCATAATGTGTTTTGAGTGGCAAATCGTGAGATCCGCGGATCAGTAAGCCGCGTAAGCTAATCTTCTTCTTCTTTCTTATAGTAAAAATATGGATTGCAATTCCAATGTTTCGCTAAAACTCAAAAAAATTTTCGGCCGACATTCGTATTTAAATGATTGTGGAAGTTCAGGGAAGGTTTAAACGGCGAGAAATGTTGGAACAATTGTAGGAACAGTTCACTGTGTTCAATTTGTCACTTGGCTGTCAAATACTTATCGGTACGTTCAGTTAAGCTGTTTGGCTATTTGTTTACTCCAGTTTGTAGTTGAGACAGACGAACGTGTGTCCGGACAGCTAGTATCCAATTTATTATAGAACAACGATACTTTGTTTTTATTACGCTAAAGCGCCATATTATTAAACCTTACTCTCCTTGAAGTAATAAAAACCCATTATCTACGTCATTTTTGTTTTTATTTGTATCAATATAAGGTTCATTTTATATACGCAAGCCGGCAAATACATAGTGACTATATTATTTATTAATCTCGTCGCGAACTCGTGCGTCGAACGGGATTGTTTCGTCACAAGGCGTTGGAGCAATTTTTAAGGCAGCCACAGACGAGAGGCCCGATCGTTTCAGTTAGAACTGACGCCTGAACGGATTCGAGCCCATACACGGAAAAAATCGCATCCGACCCAACTGACGTCAGTTCGGCCTGAACGGATTCTAGCACACACACGACACAATTTTGCATCCGTTCAGGCCGAACTGATGGCAGACCGGACCATGTATGGGCCCCTTTAGGTGCATTTTGCGCAAATTATGGTTTTGGTTTAGTACCGTATATATTATAAGTGGTGTTTTCTATATCTATGGATGGCTTATTTTCAAATTGGGAGATAGTTATGTATTCACATAGATTAGTGCTAGGAGATACGTATATTATTATTGCATTGACAAGAATCTAGCACTCATAACTGCACTCACTGCAGTAGCAGTAATTTATGAAGCGTGAGATTCTTTTGGATTTGGAAGCCCATTTAGGCTCTAGTCAGGTAACAAATACTGTAGAATCTTTGGCTGTTAAATGAAAAAGGTTGAAGTTTAAATTGACACCGCTATTCATATATGAAAGTGCTGAAAGGAATTTTCCTTAAAACGCTCTAGAAACAGGCGCTTGGCCGAATTGCTTTTCGCTTTAATAATAGCTTGCGACATATCGTTATGTAAGTATAAGTTGAATGGTCAATGAAGCGTGCGGTTTGCGACACGCGTATCGGACTATGTAAATAGGAAGATACCGGTATTCGGTAACCACATAATATGTGCGAAAATTCCTCATTTGCGTCGCGTCGCGCGTCGGTCAATTGACGCAAACGTATGTGTTGCTAAACTGTAGCAAGTATCCTTAGTCTATCGTATCTTAATTCATAGTAGCGGTGGCTGCAAAATAGGTCATTGAACCATGCTACCAATCTCAATCTTACACTAGTAAAAATATACATATCCGTCCCCTTCGCACTGAAGCATTGACCACCGAAAGACAACATAAGTTTTAACAAGCCCCAACAACCGTAGTAAAAATTAAATTTAAGAAGACCTCTCTTTGTTTCCGTCTATACTAATAGAATAAGTTTTTAAATCTAAATCGCACTAACGAATTTCTATAAGTTGACTAACATTGAATATTATTTTATTTACACTCTGCTAGTAGGTACATTATAATATGACAAATTTTAATACAAATCTCCGTACCTTTCCTGCACCTCTCGCGCACCTTCTTGTAGTTTTTGCTCATGAAAGCTTCCCAGTTGTTCAGCATTCGCAGCCATTTCTGCTCCCTCTTCAGTATCGTGCTCGGTGACAAAGTCCTTTTTCTGAAAAACGAAAACAGATCATTCATTTTAACGTGTTATTTACGAATCAATTTAGCCGGCGCGGCGTTGGAGCCCTAGACTCCATGATCCAATCCACCTCAGGACACAAAAATTTACATAATATTATGTATATTTGTATATTGCAACATATAATCCTAAAACAGCAAAATTTGCTATTATAAACAATATCAAGTCTCGCTACGGAAGTAACACTAAACGCAACATTTACTAACCAATTGCAAAACAATTAAGTAAATATCAAACAAAATACATGTCAATGATTCTATTAAATTTCACTGATATTATTAACCCACATACTACGGTGAACTGTATAAATATAAATGTATAAATATAGTTCCATTTGAAATCGGTTTATCAAACAATACACAGATTATGAAATACGGTCTTCCGGAATGTTCCTTCGTCACACTTGTGCGCGTTGGAGCACTATAATAGGCGTTGATATATTAGTGCTTTACTATCCTCAGTTGTATAGTTGGCATTAACATAAATATCAATAAATATATGTACATAAATGTATCAAATACGGCATCCAGATTCCAGACTCACGGCAAATCTTGCAAGAAATCGTGAATTATCTCTAAGATAGCGAGAAAGTATGTTAATATATACTTAATTCGGCAAGAGTGTGAGTAATAAGATAGGTAATTCAAATCGCATAATAAAGGTTTTGTTACAAATTAGGTCTACATGTTAAGCTAGGTTAACGGAATGTATGTTAATAATGATGGAGAGCTATTTGGAAATTTAGCCGGTGTTTGGTGCAAGATGAAACCTTGTCCTATACTTCTCCTATTGTACCTCAACACGAGACTGCAGGTTTGGCTAGTCAGAAGCGGGGACGAATTAAAACTTAATAAAAATGTATTTAAGGGGGTATTCTAGTGTAGAATTTAAAAAAAATCGATTTTTTTTTTTCATATTTTCAAAGTTTTATTTAAGAATATGACTACGAGAGGATTTTTGAAAATTTAAATTATTTTCGGAGATATAGATATTTTACTGACCCGGCCTCCAAACTGGTTCTGCTGGGGATATATATATATATATATATATATATATATATGTGTGTGTGTGTGTGTGTGTGTGTGTGTGTGTGTGCGTGTGTGTGTGTGTGCGCGTGTGTGTGTGTGTGTGTGTGTGTGTGTGTGTGTGTGTGTGTGTGTAATACGTACATCCAACGCTTCAAAGGAGGCCAGAACTGCTCGATTGGAAGAGAGAAACGCAGAAAATAGTTTTTTTGAAGTAGAAGAGTAGAAGAAGGTCCGATGTATGAAGCAGGAATGGCAGATTAAATCAAAGTAAGTATAACATATCATTTCATAACTTTGACAGCGAAAAACTTTACGCGAAACTTTAAACGCGTTAAGGCCTCCACAGACGAGAGGCCGATCGTTTCAGTTAGAACTGACGTCAGTTCGGCCTGAACGGATTCGACCACATACACGGAGAAAATCGTATCCGACCGAACTGACGTCAGTTCGGCCCTTAGATTAATAACGCCTAGATGTTCTTCAAACAAACGCATTGTACAAAGTGAAGCAAGCAACAGATAGACGTAGGCGTAAGCATTTACATACCGACACGCACACAAACAAGACTTGAAAGTTGTGTAGTGTGTACTCTTAAAATTGGGATTATTGTATTTGCTTTTCTTAATATCGTGAGTTTTTTTTCTTATTAAATAAGGGGGCAAACGAACAAACGGGTCACCTGATGGTAAGCAACTACCGTCGCCCATGGACACTCGCAACATCAGAAGAGCTGCAGGTGCGTTGCCGGCCTTTTAAGAGGGAATACGCTCTCTTCTTGAAGGTTTGCAGGTCGTATAAGTCCGAAAATACTGCTGGTGACAGTTCGATCCAGAGTTTTACAGTGCGCAGCAGAAAGTTACGCGAAAAGCGCACGGTGGAAGATGGCCACTCATCAAGGTGTTTTCGCGTGGGACGATGGCGAATGGCGTGAGATGTAAAAATATAACTTATATTCATTTTAATTATCTAAACACAATTTGTGAACATTATTTATATTAAACGGGTATTAAGGAATATATTAAGGATTATGGCGGGGCGGCACTACGGGCTATACGGGCATTACTTTAAATTCATAATTAAAAAATCTGAAAATATTATAAAACATAGTTGCAACTATTAGTTAGCCAGGAAAATTTTTAAATAAATTTATTATTACTAGTAATACTTTCACAATTCACAATAGGGCAGCCAGATGGCGATATAATATGATTTTATTTTAAAATGTTTTAAATATTTGACTTAATACATGTCAAATTGTTCGGACATAACATTTCATACTTACCATATGAAATGTTATGTCCGAAGCTTTTTTAATTCTTTTCCGATGCATTGTGACACCCAATAACGACACAAACCGTCATAATGTTTTTAATAGACGGAGATGTCATGCACTAGCGCTTGACCTTGCCAACTGACGTCGTTTGAACAAACTGAGCCGATATGGCTGAGTATGATATACTTCACTTTTCATGCGCGTACCCGGTTTCTAGGCGTTTTAATCTAAGGTTCGGCCAGAACGGATTCAAGCACATACACGGAAAATTGCCGCGAGCTTCGGTCGTGTTTTTAGGGTTCCGTTATACTTAAGGAACCCTTATAATTTCACTCTGCCCATCCGTCTGTCCGCCGCTCTCCTAGCTTCTGTAATAAATTTATGACAATAACTTTTGTAGTAATTAAATGAAAACCTATTGACCACGTGCCATTTTTAGGGTTCCGTACCCAAAGAGTAAAAGCGGGACCCTATTACTGTCTTTTTATAACTTTTTTAACTTAACTTTGTTAACTTTGCTGTTCGTCCGTCTGTCGCCAGGCTGTATCTTAACCTTCTTATACCGTGATAGATCGACAGTTAAAATTTTTACAAATGTATGATGTAGGTATTTCTATTGTCGTTATAACAACAAATACTAAAAACTGAATAAAATAAAATTTGAGGCTCACATACAACAAACGTATTTTTTTCCGTTTTGTACGGAACTCATCTTGCCGATTCGCACTTGACCGGTTTTATTTTACACTCGAATTTTATTACCGTTCAGTCCAATTTTATTGCCATTCAGTCCATCCGTGCAGGTCAGAATTAATGTTGCCAACTTAGTTTATTTACTACTAAATGTTGTATTTTATTTCCCTCCTTAGTAGGAATTTAGTTGTGAGTAGTGGTTTTGTAGAAAATAGTTAAACAGTAATCATAATATGCAAAATAGCTTGCTTCTATGTGCTATTATGACCTTATAATAATAGCACATATTAGCACGCATCCGTAAGTCGCTTCAAACTATCGATTTAATTTCTATGTATGTAATATTTCCTACTATATTTTTTTAATTTAACGATTAAATATTAAACCTGAAAATGTATGTATGTTTGTACACAAAAAACCCCAAAAAAGATTTTTATGGATTCCTAAGTTTAGTAGCTTTTTTATAGTTATCGGTACTCTTTTAGTAGTTTTTTGTAGAAAACAACGCGAGTTTAGTAGTTTTGCAAAAACAGAGTTGGCAACACTGGAACGAATCGCTTCAGTCCATACGGCCGCCTGATGCGATCTCGAAATTGCACACAGACGATACGATTTTGCATCCGTTCAGGCCGAACTGAAGGAAAACCGGACCGTGTATGGGGCCACTTATTCTCAGAACAGACTTTTTCAATACGATACCCACTATTTCTCGAGTTCTACTGGACCGATTCACTTGAAATTTTCAGAGAATCTTGTTTATAAACCTCTCTCGAGTATGAACTAGCCTCATCCCCAAATTTCAATTTTTACTACTTTTAAAAAATTCAAGAAACTCAAAAAAATGGTTAAAAAAAACGTTTTTTTTTCAGTCGCCATTTTGTCAAAAAAAAATTTTTTTACGTATCGCTAGTTCATACTATTGCGACATCATTGCAGATCAATAATCTTTTTTTTTTTCATTTCAGATGACTAGGAGGGTTGAAATCATGGGTATGCTCATGTGCAAATTTTTCAAGACTCCCCCACTTCATCAGCTACCAGTTTTCAAAATTTTTAACTTTTTTTTTTTTATATTTTCTGTACTCTTGTAAATTAATAATTAACTGATATAAAAATGGATGGTAAAAATATTGATTGCCTTTTTTTTACGAGACTTAAAAAATGATCGAAAATTCAAGTCTCTAGACTAGAATACCCCCTTAAGGCACCTTGACATTTTAGTAGGGTATTTTTTATAATGAATAGTAGGTACATTACGATACGCGTAACTTAAGTATTGCAATTTATGGACAAGTTAGGTCACGAGTATCGTGCATACTATTTTATAGCAGACTAGCTGGTGGCCGCAACATCGTTTGCGTGGAAATAGTAAATGGAAACGGAACCCTTCTTAGCCGACTACGGCGAAGCCAAAAGGAAGGATAATGATTTTGGCTGTCTATGTATGTTATTACCTGACTGCAGAAGGTGTTTGGTATCAAAATAAAGAGCTTGAAGAGACCATTCCAAAAAAATACAACACAGTAAAATGGTCAAGCGTGAGTCTAGACTCTGGAAAAAGGACATTTATACCTTCGTTCATCCCTATAAGGGTTAAATATCGAAAAAACATGAAACATGTGCCTACTTATTTTCTTTTAGGACTACGAGGGATGAAATTATTAGTTTTAAAGTTGCGGTAAAATATTATGTAATCTCAGGGTTAACATGCGACCACACGCAATCACACCAGCACAAAATGATCCTCTACACGCCATCACACGCAATCGCACGTCATCACACGCGATCGCATCCCCAAACAATGCGTGTTATTGATCGTCCACACATCATCACACGCAATCCCACCCGCACATTGCGTGCTAATATTCCTCCACACGTCATCTCATTCGCGATCACACCCGCACACAATGCATGCTAATAACCCTTCACACGTCATCACATGTCATCAAACGCGATCACACATCATCACGCGCAATCACACCCGCACGCTAAGGGCTACTTAGGTCACGGAATAGCGCGCGTAAAGTGCTGGTTTAGGTCACAGTGTGCTATAATATTGTAAAAAATACAGATCATTTTAGTGGGACTTTCCATCTGCCAGGTGACCTAGAAAGTTGAGAATATGATGGCTACTTATATGATTTTCTGACATCTATCGGTCATTTTATGAACAACAATACGATCTGCAATACGACGATATGAAAATCGTAGTACATAAATAAAATTACCGATGGAGAGGGTGCTTGTACACTTCATTTATTTATCCGACCATGTTTTAGCAGACTATGTCACACCACTCACACGATAGGGCCCTACAAAGAACTTACTTTCACTATTAATAAGTGCTATTTATTGGCATCGTCGAATGTTTACGAGTTTCTTACGCCAAATATGGCAATGGCAGTTATCCAAAAGAAAGCAGTATCGACCCTCTCAATACGGTAAATAATAAAGGACGCTTGATAATCATTGAGCGGAATATATTGATCGGGAAACGAGCAGACGGATCGCCTGATGGTCATCAACTTCCGCCGCCCATAGACTACCGCAACACTAGAGGAGTTACATAATATATAAGCGAGTGGGCTACTTGGGGAAACACAACATAAGCGTTTTTCGCACTAGTTTTCTGTGTAGTTCGAATCATGGTAATATTTAATTATTAACACAGACGAAATTCACGATAACTGTTTAGGGGTTTCTATTTTCCTAATTCTTACATGCATTAATTGTCTTTAAAAAAAGGGTTAGAGTCAAAAAAGATAATGCATTAAGATCTTAATATTAAAGTCTATTCGCGTTAAGAAGTCAGTGAATCATACGTACAAATGTCAAAATTGACCGATGATGCATAAGCCGTCGTAATCAATCGAAGTAAGCTATTGTGTATGCACTTTTTCGATTCACTGACTTCTTAATGCAAATAGACCATAGACATAAAATCCGGTCAAGTGGACATTGAGCTAGAGGCTAGCGCTGCATAACAGTACTTAGAGCCAGCTTCACAATCTACTGATAAGTGTCGGATAGCTTATAAGCATGTTTTGTCTCTGTCACTAGACATAAAATCGCTAACAGCGACTAATTTTCTGAATAAGCTTTTGAACACTTACTTATTTCACGATTGTGAAACAGGCCCTTCTAAAAGCTATACTAGCCCTTAAGGTAACACTGCACATGATCCTATGTTATGTGAGTGTATCAGCGAATGACAATACTCTTTATATGATACAAACAGTATTAATAATTATTCTACTAAACACTGAAGACTTTTATTATTTAGCATACAAAGGATTAAAAAAAAGAAAACAGTAAGGTTTCATAGTGGGCTAATGCTTAGTTTCTGTGGTTCTTTGTCGGTAATTTATCTATTCAATAGCGCTTTTGATTGGATTACGCGTTTGCATTAGTCCAGAAGATCAAAGTTGTAGTTTAACTCATCATTATATTACAAACTACAAACTAGCGAGTAGCGACTTGCCCCTACTTTGCACGGGTGTCATGAGTTATACATAATATAAATCTTCCTCTTGAATCACAGTATCTATTGCTGACAACTACATTTAAATCCGTTGTGTAGTTCAAAAGATATTGGTGAACAGACAGATGAAGTGGCTTCATTTTATTAGGGTTCCGTAGTACTGAAGGAACCTTTATAGTTACGCTCTGTCTGTATGTCTGTGTAAAAGAAAATAATGAAATAATGTGTACAGACTACAAGATTCAACAAACATGGTTAATTCAACTTAAATTGGTTACATAATTTTAGGTGAATTGATAACTTATTACTATGTACAATCGACAAAGGGACTGTATATTGGTTTTGATTTGTGAACCTTATTGACATAGTCATAAAGTCAACAAGTTGTACACAGGCTTGCTGTCAACCATGTATATGGTTGAAAATCAATGAAAAACAAAAATGATATTAAACACCATGAGTCACAGTTTGAACATGCTTTTAAATGATGTATTATTTTATTATACCAGTGTGGTAATTATTTTCAAGCATAATAAAGGTTAAATACAATTTATAACATTGCATTTACTGATTAGTATGAGTCATTTAATGGCATACATAAATTTTGACAATACTGCATCAGATAAGTAATATTTTTTGCTAATTAAAACAACCAAAACATTTTTTTGACATACAGATAAGAATCTACAAAACAACTATTTTTTATCAGAAAGCGTGTCCTTGCAAAAATGCATGTGTAACCACAGTTTAAACTGTTTAAATAGTTGAAAACTTGTGCCAAGGTAACAACTAACAGCAAAAGGAAATGTGTTAACCTTGTAAATACATTTGGCTGAACAAAATAAATATACATACTGAACACTGGTTTATTACTTTTATAAACCATGTTTTAATAACTGTATGAAAATTAATTGAGACATTTTATAAAATAAAATATGCATTAATTGAAATACCTTTAAATAATAATAAAAACATAATTAATTATAATAAGATCAAACTCCTGACTACTTTAATATGGTTTTTTGTAAAAAATAAACTTAGTTAAAGAAAGGTATTAAACTCATAACAATAAGCAAAGAAACATCAATAATTACCTCTTGTTAATGATCATTACTTTGTCAGTGGAAAGCAGCTTGTGAACTTTATTTAAAACACAATATGCTCTTAACTTTTTTCTAATTGTCTTGAGAATTGTATTACATTCCCATAGTTCTTATCTAAATTTATAATCACTTTTACCTTATGCAACTATTTTTTTTATGATAACTTCAAAGAAATGATGTGTAATAGGTTTTCTTATGTCTATTACAATGTTCAGTCATTTCCTCATATCAGCGGGTAAGAATTACAGTCAAAACCTTATAGGATTTTAATTAAAAATATAGAACCTGAAAGACCCAAGCTTTACTCGGTGTTCTAGTAAAATGGTAAAAATTAACAGATGACGATTAAAAATATATATATTCGCAAAAAAATTGTCTAGACCAGACAAGGACACGAAACCGAGACATCAATTTGCCAATAATGCAAAAACACCAAGACGAGCTCTGACAAATAGATAGCAAAATATCTCATATTGTATTACTGTTAGATTTTTTTTTAATGGAAAGATTCGCGTTTTCCCCATGGATAAGACTAGCTAGATTGAATAATATACCCGGCACACTAAATTTAATGGAAAATGTTGAAGCCATTTCAGCGATTTTAATTATTTAATATATATTTACAAGAACTGCTTGTTTAAAAAGTATAAGATATGTAAGAATTGGGGTCAGTACACACAAAGATGTTTTTTAAGATTAAGAATCTTTTAAATTGAAAAGTATTAAAATAAAATAGTTTAAACATGAGTAAAATCTAGATATATCAAATAAGTCACATGTGGTTTGACTATATATGGAGAGTCTACATACTCGTTTAGAGCCTTGAAATGTAAATGCTAGCAGTGTGAAACCAGCTTTATACAATTAGATACAATTAGAAGGGCCAGGTCGGTTACTCACACACTGAATGATAAGTAATTGCCACAGCAACTCTTTTAAAACTGTTCCAATTATACTTGCTATTTCAGAAACTGTGTATTGGCCTTTATGAAAAAGGTAAAGCCACTTTACCTTACATTTAGTTTTGTTCTCTTAGTGAATTATCATCATAAATTAATAAATGTATGATTTAAGGACATAAAAATTACTTGATAATTTTAAGCATATTTTTCAGTAGAGATGAGATGCCTTAATGCTTTTCACCGTAGCTTAACAATTTAAATACCTTCAGGGCATTCCTGTGTTGATAACAATGATTTTGTGTATATGCCTTATGTTGCTTTACCTTTACGACAAGTAATACGTAATTTAGTAGTAAAATGATACGCACGGTTCTGGACTATACTGAGCTCCTCCTAGAAACCCATGTCTATCCGGTTGCGTGGTCACTGACGAGCATATTGATGCATTATCCTGATCACCTCTATCGCCCCCTGCGATTCTCAAACTCTTTTCACTTTTTTGCAATGACATTGTCAATAAATACAGGAAACGAATATATCACTCAATCTCGGGCATTAATCATCACAACAAACACCGACCCAGCCTGAGCAGTGGGCGTGCGAAAATTTATCGCAAACATGCAACTCAGATCATGTATTCAAGCACAGTTGAACACGTGCCTAATTTAAAAACATTTTCAGCATTTTATATTATTTAAAAATTACACGGGGTAAAATAGTAATATCAGGTATCTATAATAGCAAACAAATTACTGATTAAATTGCAAAACTATGTCAACCAAAAGAAATACAACATTGCTTGCATAGCGCATGATGTCAGAATTTAGATGAAAATGTCAAATTGACAATATTTGTGTTTTTAATATATGGCGTCGGCTTATCTTGAAACTATTTGCCAGTGTCAAGTAAAAAAGGCGGGAAATAGAATTTTCGTTTCAATTTTCAAACACTGTATTCCTATATCGTCAAGTCTAAAATCTAGTCAAGGTCCAAATATATAGTCAGTACAGTCTATGAGTCAAGTCAGTCGATTCAGTAAAGTGGTAGAAGCTTTGCTGAAAGTTCCTAGGGAGTTTTGGCGGGAAACACAAAATAGCACGTTTTTAGAAGTTGTACCACTTGCCCACACTTGTGCACGTTACGTTAAGAACCGAGATAACACAAATGTATGAAATCTTACAAATTCCACAACGTCACCCATTGAACTACCCGGCAAAACTCCGGCAATGGTTTTACGATTTACTGTCATATTAAAAAAAAATTATAGCCATTTCATAATTATTGTCAAATTGGAGTTTTGCCGGGGAGTTCAATGGGTGATGTGGAATTTGTAATCTTTCATAAATTTGTGTTATCTCGGTTCTTAATGTGTAATATTGGTAGAATATTAACCATTAAATATTCCTTAACGTGCACAAGTGTGGGCAAGTGATACAACTTCTAAAAACGTGTTATTTTGTGTTTCCCACCAAAACTCCCTAGGAACTTTCAGTAAAGCGTCTACCACTTTACTGAATCGACTGACATGACTCATTGACTGTACTGACTATTTATTTGGACTTTGACTAGACTTTAGACTTGAAGATATAGGAATACAGTGTTGAAAATTAAAACGAAAGTTCTATTTCCTGCCTTTTTTACTTGACACTGGCAAATGGTTTTAAGATAAGCCGACGCCATATATTAAAAAAGAAATCATTGCCAGTGTCAACTTAAAAAGGCAGGAATAGAATTTTCGTATTTTTTGTCCAAAGTGAAAAGTCTAGTCAATTTCCAAATCTCCAAATATATCAGTCAGTGTAGTCAATGAAGGCTGGGACTATATGATCCGGAATCCAGCGGGCCCGGAAAAATTCAGAGCACTGAAAATAGAATTCTGCGCTAATAGAATAGAATAGAAAATAGAAATGTCGAGCGTCGAGCTAAAATAATTGACAATTTCAGCTCTATTGTTAGCGCAGAGTTCTATTTTCAAAACTCCTAATTTTCCCGGGCCATCCATATTCCGGATCATAATAAAATAGTCCCAGCCTTAAATTATTTTAATTTGCGAAATGTGCCAAATGACTTGCAATCGTTATGTCACTTCTGTGCTTTCATTTTTATTTTGGCTGAGCGATTAGCGAATACCACAGAATAGATAATAGTACAAGGTACAGAAGTCTCTCTGTTTTGATCTTCACAAATGCCGCCTTTTTATATGCCTATATAATTATTATTAACAAACGGACCGCACGCGAGCAGCCGAAATTGAGCTCTCTGGCGCCGCGCGAAGGTCGACATTATTCCAAACCTTGTCAGATATTCCGAAGATAGGGTTGTCATTTGTCAATACTTTAATTAAATATCTTAGAATATACTATCAGATTTATACTAGACGACGATATAATATAATATAATAATGATACAATACATATTATATAGATACCATACAACATACCGACCGAACATAAATACCACGCAAGGTATACAAGCGGAAACTGTTATACCTATGTACCTATTAGGAAAATGAATACCGAACATATAAATCAGTTTACACAGACACGACACGTGATTTTCTTTTGATGTAGGTATGGATTATATGTATGTATATGCAGCTACCTACCACCTATTTTAAATAAGCATATAATATAAAACTTTTGTGTGTATATTTAATAATTATTGTTATAATTTAGGTACCATGACAGTAGATATAAATGAGTAATGATTATCGTACCATTCGCTATCTTTCTCACTTGCCGGAACCGAGAAAAACTGACAATTGCTATTTTTTTCATTGTTCCGACAATCGGCTGCAATGCAGTATTGTTTTGGATACATATTTTTGCCAATTAAAATATGACACGCGTTTGCGACGTAAAGTGAGTCGTACTGCGTAAGAGGCGCGCGCGTGCGCCACGGCGCGGCCGGTCAGTGCGTGGCAAGTGGCAACCATTGAATCGCCCCAACGTTGGGGAGTCTCGGTATGTACTTGAAGCTCGGCGGCGGAACGGCGTAGTGACACCCCCCTGCCAATACACATTTATTAAGGCTTCCGGGTACATATTAAGTAGGAAATCGTTTGTGACTTCCGAGTGTTTGTATTATTTTGATTAATTATTACATAGATACGTTTTATCCTTACAAGACTGACAATATTTCTGTTCCACGACACAGATTGATATTTTTCTTTATTGTTACATTTCACTCAACAGCAAAAATTCGTGAAAGGGATGGCTTTCTTAATTCAATAATTCAATAGCAAAGTAAAAGATGACTAGTGACTAGATCAATACCTTTAAAGTTTGTGATCTCTGCCATAGAATATTTAAAGACATAGAAGGAACAAAATACGTATAAATTCTATTTCGTTCATTTAGTTCGCTTAGAATTTAAATTTTTTTGTGTAATCGGTAGTTTGACAATCATTTTATATAAGATTAATCTAGATAATAATGGCGTGAATGCCTACTATTATTTAGATAAAACTACATAATATATTTTTATGTCGCAAACAGGAATCGAAACCGGTATTTAGAAACACATTTGTATTATGGCCGTAGAAAATTATTTTTAACAAAATACAAGGAGTATTTTAACCAATTAAACCAATCTTTGTGTAAAAATAACGTCAAAAAAATAGTTTGTTAAAAGTTAGCTTATTTTCCAGAATTTGTTTCTCATTAGGAAAACTTACTATCAATAAGCTTCCTGGTTCATATCAATAAAAAATTTTTTTTTTCATGTAAAAGGGTATAAATATGTAAAGGGCTTAAAGTAGGACTTGCAAATATTCGAAAATTCGATTTTTTATGTCCACTATTCGAATAATTGAAAAAAATCTATGTTTTCATTAAAATCACTGTTTTTTTCACTTATTTAACAATATAAAAAAATGTTGTGAAAAGACACAGGCGATTTATACGAAAATAACCATAGGCGTAAGGTGTAACTTTTATTAGAAATATATTTGTCTGTAAATTTAAAATGTATGCTACAAATTCTACTATTTTTTTAGGGCATCCGGCTTCACCTCCTTGTTCGCGAACTATTGCGATCCAGTCTTATATTCTTACGTACTGCATTACTTGGAAACCATAAAGAAAAATGTAAGTTTGATCAAATTTAAATCAAATATAAGTAGCAGATACTTTACTTTTACGCCCTCAGTTCGTTCTAAGTAATTTAACATCTCATAACTCACGGTTTTGTAGTTTAACAATTTTAAGAAGTTACATATTTTAAGACTATTTATTCAATTGATTTCGCCAATTTTATCAAAATATCTTTAAAGCTATAAAATAAAATAAGTGTACGGTTGTCTAAAATAATGTTTTCGTCTATTTGACGTTAGAGAACATGTTGATAAACAATCTAGAACCCATTTTCGTATATCTTGAAAAATAACGAAGATACAAACAATTTAAATTTACAATATAAAAGAGAGTGATATATCGGCTTGTGATGTCACGAGTTGCACCCGTCATACATTTGCAATCACATAAAGTATGGCGGTAGCAACTTGTGACGTAACAAATCAGTTTGCGAGAAAGAGATGGGCAATATATTTTATGTGCTTATAATTTTTAATCGCGTCAATCTAAATACCTATTTCTTTTAGATTTATTATGTATCTTTTATCAACAATTTTAAAATTTAATTTATAAAATGGTGATATTTCTCAATAGTCTCAGAATTATCTACGGCCTTCCGAATTCCGAATCATATAGCATAAGCTAGTCACCATATTAGTAAAAAAATGGGTGTTTTGCCGGGGAGTTCTATGAGTGATGTTGTGGAATTTGTAAAACCTCATAAATTTGTGTTATTTCGGTTCTTAATGTGTAATATTGGTAGAATATTAACCATTAAATATTCGTTATCGTGCACAAGTGTGGGCAAGTGGTACAACTTCTAAAAATGTGCTATTTTGAGTTGTCCGCCAAAACTCCCTAGGAACTTTCAGCAAAGCTTCTACCACTTTACTGAATCGACTGACCTGACACATACTTACTATATATTTGGACCTTGACTAGACTTTAGACTTGACGATATAGGAATACGGTGTTGAAAATGGAAACGAAAGTTCTATTTCCCGCCTTTTTAACTTGACACTGGCAAATGGTTATAAGCCGATGCAATATATAAATAAAAAAAATAAAAAAAATAGACATTGACAGTGACATAATCTGGTTGACAAAAAAGAAGTAAAAGTGAAAATTTTAAAGGTTAGGTAATTAAAATAAGTATCCTATTAGGTCTGTGTTAATTAATATTTATAAAGGTTTAATTTCATTATTGTATTGTATATTGTATTGTGTGAACATTATATCAATAAACTATATAGATACGGTTATTACGCACCCTGAAGTGGCATTAACTGGAATCAATATAATTTACTCAAATTGAAATTTTCAAGATCCTAGGTACTATGTTACCCACAAGAAACACAGTTTTGATTTTAAATATTAAAAGATGTATGTCTTCGAGTCCAGCTGAATTTGTAAATAGAAACCCAAGGAATTTGGAACGCATGCGTATAGCTCGTAAACCGGACGGCTATCATCTAGAAAAACCAGGACGAAAATTTTGGCACAAGTAGGTTTGATATTTGCAATTAAACTGTTTGTTAGTTCAAACTATTTTAAAGGAATATATAATAATAGAAAATTCCCAATATCAATCTACATGCAATATCATATAAACTTACAAAAGAAAATGTTTTGTATTTAATGACTGTTTATAATAATTATTATTGTTGTTTGATATGTTTTTTACTGAAAAAATTTTTTGCAGGCTTCTAATAACACCAAGCAACCGAACAATCAAGGCTGAAGTTGTACACTTTATCAATGGTCCAGTGATCACTGCACAAACATCGGAATGGGCAATTCGGAGCCAGCTGTACAGCATAACTGATACATGCGCTTACATGAACCTTGGCAGAGTATTTGCTCAAAGATGCTTAGAGAGTGGAATCACAGAAATGTTCTGCGACATTGAAGCAAAAAAGGGTGGAAAAGTAGACATTTTCCTTAGTGAAGTAGCCAAAGGAGGTGTACGATTACAAGAAATGGATGTCTACAAGAAGCATTATCCGAAAGATCTACTTAGACCAGAAAAACCATGGGAAGTTACAGAAGAATAAAAGTTTTATATTATCTATGTAAATAAACATTTGCATTTTGTCTAAAAAAAATTTCTTTACTCTTTATAGGTTATCTGGGGGCACCGCAGTGCCCCTGCCAAGAATGCCGAATGCAAGGGCACTAACCCACACCTACCAGCTACCACTAAACAGGCGCTATAGGTTATGTGTGGAAAATTATTACAATATAGTATCTGGGTGATTAAGCTTTGCTCAGAGTTTTAGTAGTACAGAAGAAATACTTATAATTATAATTATCATTTAGGATATTATTCAAGTTATTGTATAAATTTTGGAGAACTTTTTTTTTTGTTTCCCAGGGATAAGACCTAGCTAGATCAATGTCTCTCTCGAAACCAAAATATATAAGATTTGCTAGTACAAGGGCGGCACTGAAAATTTCGGGAATCAAGGAAGTGACACAACATTACTATTTAAAAATATATTTATTGCTTTTCGAAGTATTCTCTGCGAAATTTGACACATTTTTCCATACGATGGAACCAATCATTTAAGCAACCATTCCATTGTTGGAAGTTGGGGTCTCCAAAATGGCCGTTTTGTAGGCGTCCACAGCTTCTTCAGGTGATGAAAATCTCTGACCACGCAATTTATTCTTTATTTTAGGGAAAGTATAGAAATCATTAGGGCTTAGGTCGGGGCTGTACGGCGGATGGTCTAATAATTCTATGATTTCTTGCTCTAAAAACTCTTTTGTTCTGTGCACGGTGTGAGAACTCGCATTGTCGTGATGGAGGATGATGCGGCGGTTGCAGTTCTCTTTACGGAGTTCAGAAACGACCTGTGGCAAACAAATGTTAGCATACCATTCTGCATTAACCATTCTTTGTCCCTCAAGAGGGAATAGTCGCAACATGGCCGGTTTTGGAGACATACATGGTCACCATTTTTTTTTGCAACACTCCGTGAACGAACAATTTTTGTTGGCTTTAACTCATTTTCGAACACCCAAACTCGTGACTGGTTTTTTGTTTCGGGTTCGTACGCGTATATCCAGATTCGTCACCTGATACGATGTTGTATACAGCATTTGAGGATCCTGCGTGGAATCTTTCTCAATCAGCTTACGCACAGCATCAACGTTTTCTTGGGTGACTGCAGTTTTTGGACGACCTTAACGGGGATCATCACTGAGCTTGACACGTCCACGTTGAAATTCAGCAAACCAGCGATAAATTGTGGTTTTGGATGGGGCTTTATCACCAAATGCAGAAATCATCCGGTCAACACACTGTTTTTGTGTTAAACCACTTCGAAAGTCATAATAAATCATCGCTCTAGAATTTTCTTGAGTCAATTCCATTTTCTCAACGACTAAACAAGTTTGACAAGACCTTGTGAGAAGACCGAGAATCTTTTTTAAATAAATAAACGGTATTCGATTTTTAAAACCAAGGAGTTTTAAATTAAAAAGATTTTAATATGACAGGAACAGTAGAAATGTTCCATTCCCGATACTTTGTGCAGCCCTCGTATAAAATTTTAAAGTGAAACTTTTATTACATCGTCTCAAACGTTTTCGTCTGTGTGTTGCATGTCGCGTGACGGTCGGCCGTGGTGCAGGGATAAAGCGAAAGGCGCTCGTCAGAGCAGCCGAGGCCAATATGGCGGCGCCTATAGTTCGCATCAGCTGACCGTGTAGTGTATAGACTAGTACTCATTTGTGCCAGTGCTCCACGCTATTTTGTTATTAAGTTTCACTTTTACCGTGGTCTTTTTCCTTCTTCAATCCTTTTCTTGATTGGTTTACAACCCAAAAATACTTCACATTAGTAAGGCCCTCATAAACATCTTATGCAAATAGGTTCGCTTTACTATAGCGTGATCTAGCGGCAAATCAGCGCCATCTAGTATGTCATATGAGAACCAAAGTTCCTTAAGAAAATTAACTTAAAATCTAACGCATAAACAGTCTGTATATTGATAAAGACCGCATTTAACTCGTTGTGTAGTTCACGCGAAGACACAAGAAGCGCATTTTATTGTTATTAAGTTTCACTTTTACCGTGGTTTCATAAAACCACACAAGTTTTTTTTTTTTTCACTTAGCTTAGCACTTGGGTGACTAGCATGGACCACAAATTTTACTTTATTTGTCTGTTTAGCCAATAGGGATGTTGTCTAGTGTAGAATATCACATTTTTATAAATTAAATTTTTAAAATTGTTGATTATATGTAGATACTTAATGAACATAAAAGAAATAGGTACCTATTTAGATTGACACAATTAAAAATTATAAGCAAATGAATAATATTTTCCATCTCTTTCTCGCAAAACGATTTGTTACGTCACAAGTTGCTACCGCCATACATTTTGTAATGACAAAGAATGTATATCAGGTGCAACTCGTGACTTAACAGGCCGCTGGTCGATATATCGCTCTTTCTGTAAATTTAAATTGTTTGTATCTTCGTTATTTTTTAAGACATACGAAATTCATTTAAACGGTAATAATTTATTTCTTGATTAACATGTTGTTTAAATTGTATAGACCTTAAAAATTATATTTTTAGGCAACATGCCAATAGCGGACGACTAGCACGGTCTTAAAAAAATTCCTTGGAATATGGACGTTTATAAACATGAGTTTTGCCATGTCGTCGTAAAAAAAAACAGTAAATTTTCTGGTCAATAGCTTGACAAATAAAAATTTATTGATATGAAAAGTTTATTGATATGTCATAGCTAATAAATTTATATAAAATATTTTTTTATTGAAAACCATTTATATAATTAAATTTATTATCAAAAGTTGCAAAAAGTCCCTGTTTCATTGTAAAGTTTTTAAATATAGCTCAACTGACTTGCCTCAAAATGGCGGAAAGCAATGGCGTCTATTTCTTTTTTCTGAATGTACGACTGGAGGAATATAGCTTTTTCTCTTTCTTTCCAATGCAACGTCTCGTATATGCTGGGGAACGCTTTGTGATCGATATGTCCACGTGACCTGTCTAATGTCGAAATTTCTCAACTGGATTCAACAGTCCAACTACAAGCAGGTCGCGCAATTGCGAATGCAAAATGTTGAAATATTTGTATTGCTTTAAAAATATTAATCTTCGTGGTTAAGTTTCTGTGTTATGTTTTTAAAATGCCTGCGTCAATTGGTGTTAACTTGCGCGTCACTGGCCACTGCAGCCAAGGCGGGAGAAAATACATGGAAGACTTGTTTTCTGTAGCGTATCAACAAACTGAGGATGAAAGGGACTTGGAATACGCCTTTTTTGGTATATATGACGGTCACGGTGGAGGCGAAGCTGCAGCCTTTGCTAAGGAACACTTGATGGGTTCTATTGTCAAACAGAGGCAGTTTTGGTCGGATAATGATGAGGATGTCCTGAAAGCCATTCGGAATGGTTACATGTTGACCCACTTGAATATGTGGAAGGAAGTAGGTAAATATCAAACCCAATGAAAGTATTTCAATTTCTGTTGTTTCCCCTTCGAGTATTCTTGGGGGAACGAGAGATGGTAACGAATAATGTGCTTGACCTTGCAGTAATTGTATAGGTGTTGGTTAGTTTTTGTCTGAAGATTTGGCATTGAAATGCTAAAAAACATCTTATGCTGACTTTGAATATCAACCAAGATGTTTTTTAAGTTATTTTGTTGCACAAGTTTCGGGTATCTCCCACGACTCGCAAAGTGAAAGCTGTTTTACCAGTTCAGTTGTTATCACATAAATTTGGTCTTCCTATCGCCAAAGAGCGCATACCTAGTAAAAGTAAAATTATTCTTCTTTGTTTATCACTGTAAAACAATGTATATTAATTTGTATAACATAATCACTTCTAACAATCAGTTTTAAGAAAAGAAAACACTATCAAATTCAAGTTTTGTTAGTTCAATTGTTAAATTTTTTAAAATTATTAAAATAGTGGATAATGTGCTAAAATAAACATTGTATATAAATTTGTATGTTTGACACCTGCAGCTATAATTAATGCAAAGTTATTATCATCTTTTAATTTCAGAAAAATGGCCAAAAACTGTAACAGGATTGCCAAGTACAGCTGGAACTACAGCTAGCGTAGCATTTATAAGGAGAGGCAAGATTTATATTGGCCATGTTGGCGACTCGGCTATTGTGCTTGGTTATCAAAAAGATGGTATTGAAAAAAAAATTACAATTATTTGTCATAAAGAAAAATTTTAGTTTAAGAAATAATTCCATATGTAAATGATTAAAAAATCATTATACTTTATTAAAAATAATTAAACATAGTTAAGATAATATATGAATTATATATGAAAATGAAATCCAAATGTCTTGTTGTTTACAAATTTTTTATTAATTTTCAGGTTGCAACGAATGGGCGGCAAAACCACTCACGTCAGACCACAAACCAGAGTCAGCACCTGAGATTGAGCGAATACAAAAATGTGGGGGTAAAGTTGTCTCTAAAGCAGGAGTTCCTCGAGTTGTTTGGAACAGACCTCGGCTAGAGCACAAGGGACCAATAAAGAAGAATGCGCCAATAGATGAAATACCATTTCTGGCGGTTGCGAGATCACTTGGAGACTTGTGGAGCTACAACCCACAGAATGATGAGTTTATTGTCAGTCCAGATCCAGATGTTGGAGTGTTGACTATTGATCCAACAAAATTTAGGTAAATTATTTTATAATAACTATATTTTTGTTTATATGTAAGTATGTGCTATGTGCTGTGCTAAGTATCCAAAGAACTTGTTTTACTATAGGTACCAGACATCTGGAAGTATATTTAATACATAAATTTAAGATTTTTGACGTGTACCATCTTTCCTCTCGCTTTCTTACAATTTGTGGGAGTGATTTCGTGAAATGGGACAGAAGTGTGTAACAGGAAGTCGCAGAACCGTGCGCTATTTGAATTGACGAATGAGCGCGCGGTGCTAGAGTTGGCCCGTCATATTCAAATAAAATATTTTAGTATATAGCTTTTTTGAATTTTGATGTTGGTTTCTGTCACTGCTTATTTTAAGTTTCCCAATTTTTTTACTAGGCATTTTTTTTTTTTTTTAATATTTTCATAAAATGTTATACATCATATGCAACTACTGTAAGGCTCGTTCGTTTTTTATTATATTAAACACATATTTAATACACATCTATGACCCAGGAACACAGAAAACTTTTTGTTCCCTTGGCGGGATTCAAACCTGTGACGTTATGTACATTTCTTGGGATAAAATTATTATTATAAAAATTACAAGTATTAACACTGACAACACATACTAACTAACATTTATCAATAGTGAATCAAGGTAGGGTTTTCTGAACCCTGATATTGTCTATTTATTTAAATTTTTAATGAATTACAAGACTTAAGTCTTGTCTAGTCAAAAAAAATTTAATCTTGATTCAAACACATTGCAGAGTTCTTACTTTTTTTTTAAAATGCTAGTATTACATAAACTTTTTGTGACATCCGGTTTTGTTGTTTGTTTATAGATAGCAGTAACACTTACGAAAAATTAAATCTATTGTATAATAATAATAATAGACTTAATTCAGAGCCTCAGTTCTCGTATTTAAATTAGACTTTCATTTTACTTTGATTGTATTATAAGTGAAGCGACTTGTTATTTATAAACTGATTTTGTGAAGTTTGGACCAATCAGTCGTGTGAGACGTTGCTTTAACGTTTTCAGGAATACCAGTTCGACAGTTCTAGTGTGTCGGGACTTGATTGTAATTGTATTAATGCAGGTTCTGTTTAGCAGAATTGAGCCTCTGATCTGCAGTTTATAATGCTTATCTAATAATAAAAAAAATATATGTGCTAAATTATATAAAACCTTCCTTGCAGGTGTCTTATATTTGGCACAGATGGATTATGGAATATGATATCTCCAGAAAGTGCTGTGAATTTGGTTCAAGCAACTGAAAAACATAATGAAGCAGCATTAGTTGGAGGAAATGCAAACCAGCCTCGGGACTGGTTAAACCCATCTAAAAGCTTAGTTGATCATGCTTTAGAAAGGTATGTGTAATGTATATACTAATTTCTAACCCCCTAAGTAAAATATTTACACAACTGATAAGCTATTAAATGTTGCTGTCTTTGTCAAGTGACTTTTTCAATGGATCAGACAAAGATGGCAACATTGAAATAAGAGGGTTACTTTATATTAAGTAAAAAAACTAACTAAGGAGTTTTTGGCCACATAATATTCATTGTTGAAATAAACCTTTTTTGTTTTTCCAGGTGGTCAAAAACAAGAATGAGGGCAGACAACACTTCTGTTGTAACACTAATGTTAGACCCACCTGGACCACCTAGAGCTACTGTGCTCCTTTCCCGGTCTAGTGCTAAAAAATCCCAACCTACCACAGACCTGCCCACAGTTCCTGTATCAATAGGAGTTCCTAATGCCCCATCTAAATCGGAAGATACTAAAACAGATGCTGCAACTGAATCAGAAACTCATCCTGTGCCTCAGAATGGGCTAACGATAATGACCCGGTACTCCGACGTTGATAAGCCCACACCACCCACAGAGGAGAGTCCGAGGACACCTCTACCGCCGTGTGCTACTCTGGACGGCAGGTTTTCCATCGGTCATCGCGATGAGTCCCCAAAGGAGGACGACAGCACGATCGACCAGGAGGCCATCAGCAACTACGGCAACCCAGCAGAATCATATTTCATGGTCAGATTGTTGAACCGATCATGCATTGTTAACACGCTATCTGAAGTCTACGAGGAGATAGTAAATGGGCAGACGGAGCCAGTGGCTCGCGAGCCGTTACCGTCGCCCACCACCGCGCTGCCGGATGCCGCGCCCACCGAGCCAGCCTCACCGTCCGCCGAAATTCCTACCGATGAAACCAGCATACAGATCAACGAAGTCTCCTCCAGCTCGCCAACCGAAGCACCACCGCGGCCTCGCGCCAGGAAGGTCAAGAGCGAAACCAAACGAGAAGCCCCGGTCGTGGCCGCCAACGATCGCGTACTCCGGTCACACCACGAGGCGGAGACTCCGAGCCGGCCGCGCACACGTCTGACCGCCGGCCGCGCTCGCCCTGCTGAACCCCCACCCATCGAGCGTGTCGTCATACTCACGCGCAGGACGCCCGTCGCGCCGCCGCGCGCCGATCGTCCGCCCGATGAGGACCGGCGCGTCATGCGGTCGCAGAACACCAACGGACCCACGACGCGCGCCGCCGAAGTGCGCGGGGCGGGAAACTGTTATGGCGCCCCGGGGACGCGGCGGGCCCCGGCGGCGCGGCGGGAGTTGGCGCGGGGCAGCTCCAAGGAGAACATGGGCGGCGCGCTGCGACGGGTGCGCGCGTGCGCCGTTCGCGCCGAGCCGTCGCCGCCTCGGGGCCGGGCGCGCCGCCCGGGTAGCGCCGAGCCCGAGGTGCACTCCACTACAGGCGAGCGTGCGCTGCGCAGCCGCAATGAGCCTGACGACCGCCCGCCAGCCAAGCGGCCGCGCGCTGCGCCCGCCGCGCCGCCGCCCGCTAAGCGCCCTGCCTGGTCACGCTCGCGGCTGCGACGCCGCCTGCACAAGTAGCAGTGCCTCGCGCACTATGTGTCACGGTTACCTTCGAAAATAGACGTAGGAATTATACTATAGTACGCTAGGCGATGTGATTTTAAGACTGGACGTTCACCTCATTTGCATTTGAATGGTCTGGTTTAGGAGCAATGGGGAATTAGAACTCGCAAGTCCATTTGCGTCGTCATGAATTTTTAAGGTCCGCTTGGAATCTGTAATCTAGGGTACCGTTAGTATAATGCTTTGTCTGTGCCTTTGATGCCGCGGAGAACGCGCGCGTCTGCGCGTTTCGAAATATATCCAAAGATGACTGCGTCGTATACGGTTAGGTGTGTGCGGTATACCCGGCGCGGTCGGTCCGTCCCGGCGGGCGGGCTAGTCTGCTGTAACAATAGTACAAACGTGTATAGTGCATAAATTACTATTACAACACGTGGACCACGCGGTAAGTTAGCCCAATAAATATTTATTTTGTCTATATTTATAGCACCTCTCGTGTTGCATTTAACTTGAGCAGAGTGGAATGTGATTCGCGGCGACGGGCCACTGAGGCTACGCTACGTCGAGGACGTATTCTAAATTTATCTCTAGTAGTAATATTACCGACAGTGCTTTTCTCAAGAAACTAGCTTAGGTAAATATAAGATAAAATATTATATTTTTTGTACAGTTGTCATCAATTTAGTGTTAAATTATTTGTGTAAAGTTTTTCTATTCAAATGTACTAGTGAGTACATCGAGTTATTCTTTTAAGAAAGGAATTATTTACTTCCTATGGAGTTTTATTGTCTGTGAGCGCCGACAGCCGCCGGCCTTTGCAACCGATTGGTGTTGTTGTTATGTTCTATCTAGCAGTAATCAATTAACTTGTTTCGATTACGCATGGTGATTGTTATTTAAATCAACATGGTGCTTATTATTCTTGTATTAAGGGATTAAATACATACAGTATAATATTTTACACGAAAAAAAACCATGAATTACGGTAAAATCATACATTTTATATAAATACTTTTTAACTTGACTTAAACATTTTATGTGGTATCAAATCGGGTTTTAAACTAGTGTTTTCAATATAATTTAACAGGGTTATCGCCATTAGACAGCTTGTTAGCTACAAGCTGTTTCTTGTAATATCCAAAATGTAATAGAAACCAAACTTCTATCAATGCTGTAATACATTTTAATTTTATAATATATTGCATAACTTCATGGTGTATATTTAAGAATATCATGATTTATATACATATTACACAGTTAATATAGTAATGTATACAATAATTAATGTAATATTTAATGCAGTTATTTTTAAATAATAGTAAACCATATTAAATATCTATCACCAACAAAATTTGACATGTAAATATGCTACAAATTGGTACTACTTTTGAGACATACAAGAGACACTATTTAATTTTAATAATATTCTCTATTTCTACTGTCTACAAAACAGTTTTATCAGATTTTCTGGCGTCCAATAACAAATGAGAATTCTTATTGTCCCAGATGTATTAAATCTTTTAATACGAGTATGAATTAATGACAATTTTATTACCATTTCGCCTGTAGAAATGTTACTATTGTGATTGTGGAACCATTGACAAAGAAGACCAAAAATGTGCACCGCAACTTTTGTTAACATTTTTTTTAATAATATAATAATTATAAAAGTTATCAAACATAATACTAATTAAGGATTTACCTATACATTATATATATAGCCCGTTGTATTTACGATTACAATATAGATGTAAAACTGAGCACACATAGTGCAGTTGTTCATAATCAAATTGTGTTAGTGTTTCCTAATTTGAGTTAATGACTATATGTTCATATAATTATTGTGAAATATAAAATATTCTTAAATTCTGTACAATGTATTGTTTGTCAATTAAAATATTTGTAGTAGTATTATAGTATGTAGGTTTTATTACACTAAATTACAAAACAGCAAGTGCTATCTGTGCTCAGTTAGAAATCGTAATATAAATTATGTGCCTCATTTGTTACCGAATAAACAAATACATAGAAGTGTTCTTTGATAAAAAATGAGATATTATGTATTTTTTATTAAAAATAAATTATATGACGTGTAAAACTAAGTTTAAAAGATAATATTATTATAATTTGTTAAGATAGTTGTTTTAAGGTTATTAGAAGAATTACTGCACTTTGCGGTGTGTATGGGAGTCAAATTACATAAATATTAGCTTAGAGTTTTAATAACAGTTTGACAACTAACATTCGAGTTTATATTTTAGGGAAATAAAAAGATAAATAATGATTTATTTATAGCAAAATAAAGAGACGTGTATTTGTAAAATGCGCCAACCAAATTTTTTATCCAACAAATATGTGCAATTCCTTTGCATTTTACTATAAAAAATATTTTATTGAGTGCAAAAAAAAATAACCCATATCAAAGGATAGGAATATGGATAGTATGTGTTTAAGTATTGAAAATAAGAGAAATAGTTTAATGGAAACAAATTTTGTATATGATTCCCATACAAATAATATAGTTTACTTTGTTCAGAGAGAAATGTTAACATTTTTAAATGTGACAGAATTGTTTTTTTAAGCTTGAAATATTGAAGGAATTTGTGAGGGTCTCGATATAATGCCTTGTGATGAAATGGTGGATAAGCCTACGCTAAGGAGACGGTAAAGCTGAAAATTAACTACATAGTATATCTATAAAATTGAAAAAAAAATGTAGACTTTATTTTTTGATTTAAATAAAGTTTGTATAAAATATTTTTTGGTTTTCATTGTTCGAAAGCCGGACCTATACTTAATTGGGATTTGGGGTGAATACTGAATGCGGAAGCTGCGCGTAAACTATTGCGGCATGAATGAGTTAACCCTCCCCATTTGTGTACAACACATGTCCACACGATCTCTACTATCGCCCTACAATTCCAACTTGTAAGGTTTATAGTTTGGGCGCGCGCTCAGCGTCCCTTTTCCGCCAGCCGGCCGGTCGTCAGTTAGACCACGATCGTAGTAAATGTCGTGTCCCCGATATAAAATAGTACTTTATAACGCTGTGAGTGTTGTTTTTACTTGTGAATTGAATTTATGAACGTTTAATTATTGGCATTCAACACCTACTTACTTGTGATAAATTATGTGAAAGAAAAAAATAATGGCGGGAATTTTTTGTGCGTACCTTTCGTTATCGATCGACCGGCCGTGGCGCTACTGCATTGCACCGGTGCAGGCTGATATTGTGTTAACCACAGTGTGTTTGTGATGCGACATTCTATATTTAACAACAATTTTCTTGCTTACTTTTTGTCCATTCTATATATTACATTGTTTGACAACAATTATAGGCTAGAGGCACACTAAATAATAATATAATCTTACGTAAATTCGTTGTTTTTGAATATTTATTGTTCTACGATAAATTTAATTATACGATTATTTAATCAGTAAATGTCAAATTTCCCCGTCGCACTTACATAGTTACTATTATTTTAGTATTTACTGTAATTTTTTTAAAGGATTTGTAACTAAGCATCAATTTACTTACTTAACTCATTAATTTATTTTCCAATTTTAAATTACTTGGGTATATCTTCAATCTACATTATAACCCTTACTAATAAAAATATTTACACAATGCATAAGCTATACAATGTTTGCACGGTAAGTGACATAAATTGGTAGCATTATGTGTTCTATTGTTCTCTTTGTTTACGTTAACATTAAATTAGATCTGAACAGAAACTAAATCGGATCCCCTATTGTTATGGACAGTTCGCCCATGACTATTAAAAATATCGGATGTGAAAAACAGCATCTTTACAGGACAGCGATGCAAATTGCATGTAACTTTCTACTTATTTCAAGTAGGATCATGCAAGTTTAGAGTAAAGCTGTATAAGTTGTTTAGGATAATATTCTGAGTAGCCAGTATTTAATGTGTCAATATGAGAAAAGTCACTTGTGATCTTTTCAACGGGGCATAAGTAATGATGATTTGTCAGAACTCCGAAGTACCAGAACGGACATTGTTGCTTGTACGAAATTGATGATTGCTTGTCGGATATGGCATTTGCGTCATTGTTAAATTATTACTATTTGATGTATGTAAAAACTAGTAAGTACTAACAAAAACGCCAAAAATTTAAAGAAATTATAATATATATTCATTGACTTTTAACAAAGAAAACTTAAAACAATCATCTAAACAAAATACAAAATCATTCATATGAAAATTTAATTTTCTGAATTAATGAAGAATTCAGAAAATTAATTTTTCATAGGCAATTAGGTAATAATCACAGATCTTGGTTCTATTGAAAACTTACATAATTAAATTTAGACTAACTGAATAAAATCAGTATTTAAGTTCAAACAGGTAGTTTGTAATTTATTAATCGTGGTTTTTATAGTTCTTCGAGAGTCTCTTATACCAGCAAGTTTTCAAGTGAGCTAATTTAAATGCAAGATTTATTCGGCGATATATTCAACGATGATGATGAGATATCAGCAAATGAAGTGAATGTTTCTGGGCCGTACCAACACCGGCACCATCACTACTTCCACCATCACCACTTCCACCACCTGATATGCTCAATAAACTTGAAGTAGCTAACATAGGTTCATTAGAAGATACTACTACAACTACTCTACTCTCACACTCTTAAATTCAAGAAGATCGAGTGTGTTCAATATCGCACTCATGTAGAGAAGATAGTAATGGCATCGGAGTTCTAGCTAGCATCACCAGTAAAATTGTCTTCTTGAATTTCAGAATGAGATGTATTAATTACCATATCTTCTAATGAACCTATGTTAGCTAATTCAAGTTTATTGCGCATATCAGGTGGTGGAAGTGGTGATGGTGCCGGTGTCGTTACGGCCCCAGTAACATCCGCATCATTTGCTTGCATTTTAATTACCTCATCTTGAAAACTTGATGGTATAGGGGACTCTCGAAGAACTATAAAAACCACGATTAATAATTTAAAAATTACCTATGCTTATACATGTTATATTTATTAAATAAAAGACCATAAATATTCATTGTGTAGGCGTGCAAGCAAAAACTTTATTTTCATACAAATATGACCCATTTTAAAGCCTTTTAAGATTGATATGTGAGCATGTATGCTATGTTTTGGATGCTAGTGTAGTAAACAGTACCACATCCATGTCATGGATAGTAAAAAAACGTAAAAATATCGGATGTGGCGTTACCGACATTTAAGTCATAAGAAAATCGGTAACAATTAACCAATTAGAAAAACCGATCAACGATGTCGTATGTAGTACTACCGACATTTTACGCATTTGTAAAACCGATTAACAACGTTGTATGTGGTACATCCCACAATTTTAAATTTCGTTCATCCCGCTAACATTGCCGGAAGTAGGAGATCGCGCGCCCTCACCCGCCCCCGCGTCCAGCTAAGACCGTTAGTAGTTACTACCCGACATTGTTAGCAGGCTATCTTGGTAATATACGACATTTTTAATGTAGCTATTTAAAAAACTATGCATAAAATATATTTTTTCTTTTCAGCTGATGATTGACTTATTAGACTTATTTAGGCACATTATTTAAAATAAAATATATATATATCGATTTTGCAGTTCCGACGATGTTAATAGTCATGTTATTAATTACTGACGAGTTATTAATTACACGCGCGCAAATAGTAAAAGCCGGTTCGCATTTTTTGTGCCATCCAACTTGATTTATGTAGGTACCTGTTTTTTAAAGCCGCTTTTTACCCGACTATGGCGAAGCCAATAGAAAGGATAATGATTTTGGCAGTCCATGTATGTACATATTGTATATTTGTTAGTTGTAACGCCTAAACTACTGATCCGATTTTAATGAGTGAGGTGTCAATAGATTAGACATAATTACCCGGGAATATTTAAATTTACGTAGTCGGGTTATAGTTTTTATAAAAAAAATGTAATTAGCAATAATAATAAATATAAATTTTATTCTGTTTTGTGTACTCTACAAGTAGAGGTGTCTCTACGTATCCGCTATTCGATGTTTTAGACTTGAGTCTCAAGTCACATGTTGTCTTTGTCGCTATGCCTATCGGAGACAGCCTGTGCTTTACTTATAATGATAAAAGCCTTTACTAAACATTCTTTATAAAAGTTATATATACAAAAGTATACCTACTTACATCATATAGAATTACAATTTACACTGTTATGCTGGGACTATAATATGATTCGGAACCCGGAAGGCCGGGGAAAATTCAGAGCACTGAAAATAGAACTCTGTGCTAATATATTAATCAGTGCTTTGAATTTTCCCCGGCCTTCCGGATTCCGGATAATATAGTCCCGGCCTTGCAGTGTCACCGGTATTAAGATTGTCTTGCGTCGCCCGAACGGGGCTATGTCCGGTGTCCGGGACTGTACCGCTGGGGTCTAGGGGTAATTGGGTACATAGTCTATTCGTGTCAGTGGTTACCGTGCATATTGTAATGCGTAAAATGCTTCACGAACGTAATGCACATAACATTATCAAGTTACCCGACCACCTCGCGTGTCGCTCTACGGTTTCATTTGCGTAATACATCCGTCCATTCCCCATTGTCTCTGAACAGGTTGTTCTAGATTCTAGAATCTAGATACAAGCCACTATAACGTACAGTCAGGAAATGCTCAGTAGTTTGAGCGACCATTCTATTTGGTCACATTATTAATATACTCCTTGACTGTCCAAAATGATGGCAATAGATCTAGTGTATTGGTGGTAGGTGGTTGCTAAGTATTTAATATTAATAGACACGGAGGCAAAAATGGCGCATATGTCTTGAACATTGTATTGAAAGTTCTTTCCGTAGCGTACATCTGCAATGTAAGGCACACTTCAAAGTTCAAAGTTTATTAGCAAGAGTGTAGGGTCAGTTTTTTTATTTATTCTTAACTAAATAACTACTAAAAGGAGATAAAGTATACATTATTATCTTTCGTATGATATATTATATTTTGTGAACACTTAATCATACGAGGGCGGGTCAATAAGTCCGTGACTTTTGGAATAAAACACAGATTTTTTGATAAATAAATCATTTTATTTTTCAACGTAGTCCCCCTTGAGCTCTATACACTTTGTCCAACGCTTCTCCAATTTTTTTATCCCTTCCAAAAAATATGATTTGTCGAGGTCCTCAAAATAGGTCTTTGTTTGCGAGATGACTTCATCATTGGAGTCAAATCTTTTTCCACTGAGCCATTTTTTCAGGTTTGGGAACAAGAAGTAGTCACTCGGAGCCAAATCTGGAGAATAGGGTGGATGTGGGAGCAATTCATAGCCCAATTCATGGATTTTTGCCATGGCAACTGCACATGTGTGCACCCTTGCATTGTCTTGGTGAAAAAGAACTTTTTTCTTGGCCAAATGAGGTCGGTTTTTTTTCAAATCCTCATTGAAGCGGTCCAATAAGTTGGCATAATATTCCCCATTAATTGTTCTTCCCTTTTGAAGATAGTCAATGTGGATTATCCCACGTGCATCCCAAAAAACAGTCGCCATAACTTTATTGGCTGACAAACCCACCTTGGCCTTCTTTGGCGCCGATTCACCCTTAGAAACCCACTGTTTTGACTGTTGTTTGGTCTCTGGTGTGTTGTGATGGATCCATGTTTCGTCCACGGTTACAAAACGGCGCAAAAACTCCTCCATATTGTGATTAAACAACGCCAAACCTTCCTGTGAAGTTGTTACACGATTGCGTTTGTGGTCGACTGTGAGCAAACGCGGCACCCATCTTGCGGAATGCTTTCTCATGCCCAAGTGATCATTCAAAATTGAAACCACTGAGCCATGCGAGATGCCTATGGCTTCCACAATCTCTTGCACTTTCAATCTTCGGTCGGCCAACACCATATCGTGAATTTTTTCGATTGTTTCGGGTGTAGAGACCTCAACTGGGCGTCCAGGACGTTCGGCATCTTTAGTGCTTGTACGGCCAAAACGAAATTCAGTAAACCACTTTTTTACCATTGAAATCGATGGTGCAGAGTCCCCATAGTATTTATCAAGCTTAGCCTTGGTCTCGGTAATGGTTTTTTTTCGCAAAAAATAATGCTTAATAAGCACACGAAATTCACTTTTTTCCATTGTTTCCTTAAGTTACTGGATAGTCTGATAAAGATAGCTTGAAAACACAAACTAACTGACGCAGCAAGTTCAAATTTTGATAGGAGTCAACTGACAGATGCCTGTTGACAGGAGTAGTGTTGCTTTTTCAGTAAGGAGGTAAGAAATTCAAAAAGTCACGGACTTATTGACCCGCCTTAGTATTTCTTCATCCTTGTCTTGACTTAAAGCGAAATATAAACAAACTACATTTTATACTTAATTGATATTAGGTATATCTTGCGTATATACAGAATACTTACATACTCTACTGACTACTCAAAATGCCAATTCTACAAAAATACTAGAAACCTTTGGAAATTCTCGCAGACACTTAGTTCTGCAAGCAATTGTAACAGTAGAGTGAATCGCAAATAAAACTAGACATTGTGAAAGCGCGGTTTCGTTTTTGTTTTTCGCTCTTTACCTCAACTGTTCGATTTCTTTGAATGCTTATTAAGTTGAGGGGTGGCCATCTCTCTAAGATAATTTGGGACAGCTTTGAATAATAAAGGATTGTTAACAATATCAGGTGCTTTGCAATACTATTCTCCCATTTAGTTGAAGCCCATATTAACCAAACGCCCAACCTGTTATCCGATTCAGTTTATTTTACAAGTTTTAAATGTTATAATTACTTATTTTGAAGTCTAATCACTAATGTGCCTGCTGTATGTTTATTATTTTCAAGCAAGCCTAGTACTTATCTTATCTTATCACTCACTCCTGGGTAAAAAACCGCAATTTCGGACAAACGTAAACTACCGGATACTTATCAGGCAAAGATTCAAAACTAAATAAGTATAGCCTATGATTTACATTTGACAGAACAAATCTTCATAGAAGAAAAAGTTACGCCATCTTGATTTCACCATACCTCAAATGTCAAAATGGCCCCAAACAACCCCAAAATTGGGGCCATTTAGTCTGAAACTATATGATCCGGGAGGCCGTAGAAAATTCTAAGCATTGAAAATAGAACTCTGCAGCGCAAACACAACAAAGTTGAAAATCGAACACATGAGTGTCGAGTCAAATGTCAATGCCATATATGACAGTTCGATAGTCGAATCTTCCATTTTCAACTCTATTGTATTTGCGTAGACTTCTATTTTCATTGCTCAGAATTTTCTACGGCCTTCCGGATTCCGGAACATATAGTCTACACATGTAACGAACATATGTAACTAATACTGAAGCCAGCAAAGTGGAGAAATCATGGCCAACCTACCCGGTGAAACTGCGGTACACTTGTATTGTCGCTTATAACGTCGCGCTGTACTGTGCTATACGGTTATGTACTTAATGACATTTTGTAGAGAAAAAAACGGAACTTTACCAGGTACGCAACTTATAATATGAAGAACTAAAAGTAGCAACTACATTCTACACCTACCTCTGTTAGACAGTGAGTGAAAAGACTAGTTACCTTCCAAAGATTGTGTCTGTGATATTGTTAGTGATATTTAGTTTGAAGAGAATTTACCGAGAAGATATAAAAATGAAGAATACCGGTAAGTGCTAGATTCCGTTTTTTTAATAACTAAGTACCTAGTCAGTAGTCACAGGTATTAACCTTTTCGCTAATCTAGCTGCAAGTAACTTTGAGTTTGTTAATTTGGACAGCCCTAGCCAGTCAAAAAAACCGGTCAAGAGCGAGTCGCTCGAAGGGTTCCGTATAAGTATAACGTCTGTTTTACGGGTGCCTCATTTACTTTTTTTAATGTTTTTAGTATTTGTAGTTATAACGACAACAGAAATACTTACATCATCTGTGAAAATTTCAACTGACTAGCAATCAAGGTTCACGAGATACAGCGGTGACTGATAGATAGACAGCGAAGTCTCCCCGTTTTTACCCTTTGGATACGGAACCCTAAAAATAGTTGCGAACCTTGAAGCCTCTGATTTTCAAACACAACAATATACTGAATAATAGTAAAAGATCCATGTTTCACCTTTAAATAGTAAAAGATCCATGTTTGACCTTTACTTACATTGCAATATGCCGTATACATAGGTATATTACTTCTGACTTCTGAATATTTGGGGTAACGACGGTAAATTGTGCCTATTACTAGTACAGCCATTTCCACAACGACAGTTCAACTTGATTTAGAAGCTCAAAGCTGGAAAACGAGCACACGATCGGAATCGGAGGTGAATTGATAATGTGAATGCGAAGGGTTCGGCCGGGGCCGTGCGCGTCGGCGGCGCATTCGGGTCGGTACGTGGGCTCACATTCGTCTCATTACATTTCGCAATGCTAATATTGTACCTACTATCGATTTTTAAAATATTTATTTATACAGCGAACTAACCTTTAGTCGCTAATTTTCGAAAATGGCGCATTCCGAGTTACATTTCCATCAATAACAGCGAACCGCCCGCGCGCCATGTTCTGAAAATGGCGCCAATTTGGGAATTACACTACAATTTCAATTTGACTTTTAGGTATTTAGATGTTCTACAAATAAATATAGATTACAATTAATAATTTGTATCTACGGTGAGAGTTCTATTAATGAGTCACTACTCACTTGCATTATAACCGACTTGAAAAAAAAGGGTTCGCAGTTTCACCTGACTCTGTACTAGACTTGAAATTGGAGTAGTTATCACACAGATTCTGTCATTTGACATTGCTCTATTTATTAAACAAACCGGATTGTTTGTACAATATTTGTATATCATACACAGTAATAAACGAGTCAATCGTATCAATAATAATAGAGTGGGAGTTTAGTTCTCTAATGAACATTTGTCACGACATATCTGTGTACCTACTGCAATTAGAAGAATAATATCAGTATGGTGCTATCTACTATCTACAAAACTCTAATTAAGACTCTGTATTCCTAATACAGTTTAAAAAGAGACTTTTATTGACAATATTATTATCTTATTATTCAGATATAGGTATAGTAATTAATTTATCTGATTCCTGCTATACGTATTTTTATTTCTCGCCCCTCCTAAAGTGTAGATTAAGCTTATTTTTGTCTTTCTCCAGACGCCCAAATTACGAGTACCTACCTAAGCAAAATATTAAGACAAGACAAGTTTGAGTGAGCATATTTTAAGAGCAGCACGCTGTAAAAAACAAAATTCACCTTAATTTATGAGCTACAAACTACATAATTTCGCTTGATACTGTGACCTGTTGTATTAGCGCATGCTTCTATTTTCAGCGCTCTGAATTTTCTCCGGCCGGGGAGATTCCGGACAATATAATAAAATATAATACGATACGAACAATAATAATAAAAATAGACCTAGCCTAAGAGATGATGTGGAGGCCGGCCGCGTGCTGTCACTCGAAGGTCGTACAGCGCCGATCTGTCTGTGGGCGTTCATGGCGTAACATATTGTTACCCTTTCGTTTTCATGCACAATTCACAAAGCAAATCTGTATTGCTCCATACAATGAACACCAAATATAGTCGTCTATTCAGCCAGCAATTGCGTATCTTATTTTAAATTTCGAGTTCTAAATTTGATTATACTAAGCTTATAACGCGCTCTTTTTAACGAAATCAGGATTGTATTCTTTTAATGCTGCTTTGTTATTATAGTGTTATGTTGACTTTGCAGCTTTGGTACTAAGGGGCGAGGGTACTAAATTTAATACGATTACTCGTTTTAGAAATATTTATTACCTTGTTTTCAGTGCAAAATTTTGGAAAATCACGCTCTACCTAAGGCGAAGCTAATTATTATTAGAATACTCAGTTATATAATGCATTAATTTATTTACTTCCGCAAGTGGAAGCGGTTTAAATTTCACGTTTGGAATCGTATAACGTGCAACTTGCGAATGACACTTCATAATGATTTTAACACCTGCACCAGTTCAGCTCAAATTACTGTTGTGGCCGTCAAACTAAAAAAAGATCAGTTACTTAAACAAAATTAGACGAAAATATTTTAGAAGGTAAGTATATGAAAGTGCAAGTTAGAAAGTGCAATAGTCCTGAAACTAAAACACATGGGGAGTTTTTGACCCGCTGTTTAAAAAAGTGGCGACCACAAACTATTAGATTCTTAAATTTTCATTCACATTAATTAATTTCCCGTATTATTTTAATTTTGATCCATGGAAAAGTAGAGATATTCAATAAATTGTTAAACATATTTTAAGTATATGAATATTCGTTGAAATGAGATAATAAATATATGTATCACACACAGTATTTACCTTACCTCCTGCAGACATGCGACCCTGTAGGCCTGTACCGTTGTAATTATTGGTATCTACAAAGCTCCATGGCTCCATTCTGATTCGAGCTATATTATGTATTTTTATTTCTCGCCCAGTAATCCAGATGTGATTACGCTTACATCTTACCTAATTTTATCTTTGGTCGCCGAAGCTAATTTTCCATAGATAATGTCCCATGTATTTTGTAGTGAGTTACTATACCGCGACCGTGAGTGAACCATGCCACATAATAAAAATATATTTCTTTAATCTGTGGCCAAGCTTCAGTATATCGAATGAGCTGACTCTACCGGGAAAATGTCACTCGGCGAGTAGACAAGACAAGACAACCTGTGGCTCGAATTTGTTCGGTCTTGTTCCATGATTATTAATCGTTAACCGTTTCTTCAGAAAAAAACACGCGCACTCATCGTAACGCCGCGCCGCGGCCGTTCCATAAAGTAAATAACGATACCGAACCCGGAAAACTTGCGTGTAGCCGGGCGTTAAAACAATATTATCATGTTATACAATATTATGTAGGTATTTCATTAAACATAATGCAATATCATAATTCCGTATCATATGCAACACGATTGCACCGTGTTTTGTGACCGCAGGAAAACATCCTTATGACAGGGTAGCTAAGAGGACAGCTATTTAAGAGTTCAAGAGATTCGCTCTAAGTCATGTTATTTTAACATAAAACATTATGATAGTAATAAAAACCGACCAATTGCGAGTCGGACTCGCGCAACAAGGGTTCCGTACAAAAAATCACGAGTTTTGTATGAAAGCCACATTTAATATCTTCTGTTTTTAGTATTTGTTTTCAGAGCGGCAACAGAAATCCACCTGTGAATATTTCAACTGTGTAGCTATCGCGGTTAAGGAGATACATCCCGGTTACAGACAGACGGACAAACAGACAGAGCGAAGTCTCAGTAATCCGGTCCCCTTTGGGTATAGAACCCTAAAACGTACCAACAATTAAAAGGTCGTTAAACATAGTTTTTTGCACCGATTCGTCATACGAATACTAATGAGGTGATTCCCATACATCGCATAACTGAATTAATGCAAAATACATTCGTTTTGTGGGCTTATCAACCTACAACCTACGCTTGACGCAACCGGCGCGTCGCGTCGGCGCGCAGTGTGAGAAAGAGCACGAAACTGTTTGGCTGTCACAGATAAAAATACGTTAACCGTTCCTAATTCAAAATACGTTATCAACATAGTCAAACTTTAAGAGCCTCTGATAAGGAGATAATAATCACTCGAGCATTTTGTGCAAACGGAAAAACAGTGTTTTTAACAGTGATTAATACTTACTTGCAAAATTTGCGTCTTATTAAGTGTAAAGGAATAAAATTTCTCGCGATCGGCGTGCAAGGTCTGTATATTTTATTGATAATGCTAACTACTATGTGTGGATTACATTAATTTCGGTGCATCGAATATTTTGTTGACATAGAAATCTTATGAGTATAAGTATAACTTAAGTTATAAATGAGGTTAAAAGGAGACAACAAATGAAAAAAAAAAAATGAAAAAAAAAGACTGGGTAAATTGGACTCTATATTTTTACTTAGTCAGAGAAATATCTATATGACCAGCCAAATTGATAAAAGATAAAATTAGCAGAGCTACACATAATAAACAAAGAGCTACTATTAATGCTTTTCCTAAAATTAAAATTAAAAAATGTGTGTGATAGCTCCGACGCACGACTGGAGTTTACTCTCAAAGGTAAAATTTGGTGTGCAATGTAGAGAAAGTAAGTGGACTCAAAAAATAATAATTAAACGGCAGTGAACGTTTTTAATATTAATTGAGAAATTCCGCAGTGTAGGTACTTTAGATAAAACCTTTTTTATACTCTATACTTTGCTTTTTTTAAATTATTATTTTAAAACCAAAAATTAAACCGACTTCCAAAGTAAAAATACACAAAATAGTATTGCCAGGCAACTTAAGCGTGAGCTAGAATAAAAATAATGATCTATCAGGATATTGTTTGGGCTGGTGCCGACTTCAAAATAATGAAGATTGTGTAGAGAAATAGTTGAAATTTTAGTCGAATTTGAAAGGAAAATTATTTAGAAAATAAGATTTATTTCATACTTTTTTGTATATTTTTACTTTGGAAGTCGGTTTAATTTTTTGTTTAAAAATAATATATTTCCCTTTTTAGTCATATTTGTTATATTATTATTAACACATTTTAAGAACGTTTAAAATAATCGATCGAATGTATAATCAAATACGCGCCAAGCTTCCATTAGGTATTGTATATAAGATGATGATTATTACTGTAAGTTACATAATGGCATATGCATGCAGATCTTTAAACAATGTCGAAATATCCAAACGCGTATCTTAAAAATTAGGAGTTAGTTTTGTTCTATGTTTTTGTATCCAGGGTATACCATGGTGCAAAATCTTACTTTTTAGTAGCATATGCTTGGGTTACTTCAGAAAAAGTCAAAATCACTATATGTGTTCATATAAATTTTGAGGAGTTCCCTCAATTACTCATGGATCACATCATCAGATCTCCACTCTAATAACTAAAACACAATTTTTGAATTACCCTTTACATTTTTTTTTGTGAAATAAATGATTGATTGATTGATTGAAAAACAAAAAACTTCAACAATTTTCTTTTTGTTTGTATTATTTTTGTATTTAATTTTGATGTGTTGTGTGATGATAAAATAAACGTATTCTATTTTATTCTAAACGGCAAAGTAATATTCAAAGATATCCGTGTCGTTGTAAAATACTATGAGACCGGAGACGTACCTATTATATCATCATAATGTGATGATGTATGTTGTGATGATGGCGGTGTTGATGATGATTACTGTAATTGACATAGTGGCATATGCTTGCAGTTCTTTAAACAACGACGAAATCCCCAAACATGTACCTATAAGGAGTCACGACTTCTGTTCAATACTTTTGGATCCAGGGTGCGAAATCTTACTTTTTGGTAGCATATTATGCATGGAGTTCTTCAGAAAAAGTCTTAATCACCATAGATGTCCCTATAAATTTCGAGGAATTCCCTCGATTCCTCACGTATCCCATTATCAGGTCACCACTTTGATGTCAAAACGAATAATTTGGGATTATATATTATTTGGGATTATATTACATCAAAAAAATAATAATTTGAAAATCGGTCCGCAGACGGACGGACGGATACAGAGATTAGCCGGAACAAACACACAGACTGACAGACGGACAGAAAAATGTTAACAATTTATATTTTATTGTAAGTACCGATCATACTTTTAAATACATTAAGTGAAAATAAAAGCTGTGAATTTGAAATTACAAACAGACACTTCAATTTTGTTTATCTGTATAGATATAATATATTATATTATACAAAACAAATAGTTGCACTAAATATAATATATAGTGCGCGCGGAACTAATTGGCCGCGCCTTAGGTAGGGACAGGGGTGAGGGAGCGGGTTGCTTGCTGCTCGCAGTGTTGCCGCCGCGAAGTCCGGCTCCGTACGAGTAATAACATCAAGCGCTCTTCCGTCCCACCGCGCCGCTCGCATACCTAAGGCCCGGCTAGCTAGTCACAATATGTAACAGTCATAACAGTCACAATGTGTAATTGCAAAATTCTACATTATTGTCAAGGTGATAAGGTCGTTTTTTTTGTATCATTCTTAATAGTCGTTATTACATTGTGATTTCGAGTGGCAAAAAGTGTCGTGCCTATAATCCGTCCAGCCCCAATACAATTCGCAACGCGCCATAAGGAACTTCGTTCCCAAAACTATACCCCGATTACGTAAATTAGCCTAGTTATGTTACCCGGGCTATTATTATGAATTTATGGCCACCTCATTTATTAGAATTGGACCAGTAGCTTAGGCACTACGGTGGAACAAACATACATACATATTACATACATACATATACTGCCTTTCCTTTTGGCTTTGCCGTAGTCGGGTAAAAATACAATTAGATAATTAAAAACCTAAAAAGGTGATTGATATGTCTATGCTCAATATTGCGATTATAGATTCGACTATAAAATGTTCTAAATTTTTGACAGTTTAAAGGACATTGGCGAATCCTGCCCGAATTTCTATCAAGGACGGCCAAGTTTCGAACATATGTGGTTTTATAAGACCAACTATACTACCAATTATATGAAAAAAAATGTTACTTGGGGTGTGAAATAGATCTCTATGTTATATTTATAACAAGAATAATTATTATGTTTTTGGTTTTCGTTACGTGAAAGCGACATCTATAATTTATCTGTTAGCATATTGCGTTTCCAAACGAACTAGTTATATAATTTCATTGCGTAATTGACATCACAACTAAAAGATGTCGCTTTTCCTAAACTGCCACTAGAGCAATTTATTGAACAATAGGTTAGATTATATTTAACTAATTATCTTTTATATTTTTTTGTTCCTATGTTCATAAAGTACCTACAACATACAATAAATATTTTTTGTGGCCACGTATTTTAATACATTTACTGCCTGGTAGGCAGTAAATGTATGGCAACTTGCTGGTTTTCTTTTAGACAACAGTCTCATCTATACCTAGGTAAATTCCTGACATATGTGTCTTTACCTCAATTGTGCCTGCGTGTAAAAGCTGTGCTAGAATTTCAACCTACATTCATGCATGATCAGCTTTGAACATGGAACGGTTGGCTGGATTGCATAATTCATGCTAGATAAAAATGAAGAATTTTTCTACTGGGTATGGTAGACGAATACAAACTTTAAGAAATAGCGAACAATACTGAAAGAAGTTGCGTGACCGATGATCCTGTACATATTATTATCTAGTTATAGTAAATAGGTAGTTACTTCGTAAGCTCTATTTTGGTTTTGTGCTTTGCATGAGATAAGGTAGGTGCTTTAAATTTATGTATATGTATATATAAAGTCTTTATATCAGGTACATCATATAAGCCATATATAAATTTCCACTTAATTTTTAATATTGGGTATATTCGTGGCACATTGCTAATTAATTTTCCAAAATTAATAATTTTATTAACACATAATTTCTCTGTAAGGTCACAGGCCACAGCTGTGGGCGTAATATTATGGTCGCATGTTTGCACTAAAACCAATCTCTTCGGACTACTACTTGTTATATTAATCTCTTCGGACGAAACACTTCGTATAATTACGATCGCACTTCACGTACAGGTAAGTTCGTTTGATCGTTAATTATACTCGTGTTTCGTCATCGAGATTAGTATTATTAGAAATATGAACACGATGTAGATATGTAGAGTAGAAATATCACAAATTATGCAATTCCACATTTATTATTAAGTACTTTTATCTATAAGTATCTTAATATTATAATACATCAACATAATATGCCTATAATCAAATTTAACTTCATAACAAATTTATAAAACATACCTATAATGAACAGAGAGTTCGCCCAAGCTAGACTATCGTTTGCAATAATCGGTCTGTCATAAAAGCTAGCAAAGGTAGAGGAATTACCGCTCCATCCAGCAGCTTGTCTTATGTTATCTAGACTAATGCCCATTTTCTTTGCCATTGACGAATATTAGAGAATTCATGTGTAAAATACCTATAATGATGTAGGGTAGACTGGGTACGATTGTGCCAGGGTACGGTTGTGACAGTCGTCATAACAGCTAAACTATACGGTATACGGGAATCGGTGCAAGGGGAGAGGGACGCGGCATGCACGTCTGAACGCGTTCCCCAGTATTGCGTCAACCGGCGCGCGAGGCTAACGCGAGCAGGAGGCCACATTGTTATAAAACAGACAAAAGTAAGTTTATTTGTTTGATTTATTTTCGTATTTATTATGTTTTGGATATAGATAAATTATGTTGTATATTTTCTTTTTATAAATTGATAGTTTGTAGTTAAATACGAGTGATTACATTTTACGTAGATCTTTTGGCTGCATAATGGCGAGTTTTTGTTTTCGAAATTCAGCTTTGGGTACGGTAGTGACAAAATTTGTGGGTATGGTTGTGACAAATATTTATTTCTTATTTTTTTCTTTAGATGCCTAGAAAACGCACTCGCAAGACCGATCGAGCGCAGGTGGACTTAAATCAGTATGAAGATGCTTATATTATGGAAGTTAAACGTGGAACTTCCTTACGGCGAGCGGCAGAAATTCACAGAATTAATCGCATGTCTTTGTTTCGGTACCTTCGTAAACGTGATGCAGTCGATACAAATCAGGATGGAAGCCAAGTTAGCATAGGGTATGTCGCTCATAATAAAGTTTTTTCTATGGAGCAAGAACAGCAGCTATGTACGTACATCATACGTTGCGCAGATATATATTTTGGTCTTTCTACAAAGGAGGTACGGAAGCTGGCATATGAATTGACAATTAAATATAACATAAAGCGACCCGCTACTTGGGATGAGAATAAGATGGCTGGTGAGGAATGGTTCCGTTCATTTATGAATAGAAACCCGTCTTTATCTGTACGCGTAGCATAAGTTACAAGTTTTAACAAGACTAATGTTGAACATTTTATACTAATTTGGCAAAAGTATTAGACAGACACCCATATGAGCCACAGGATATATACAATGTTGATGAGACAGGTGTTACTACCGTCCAAAGACCTGATAAAGTAGTGGCTAGACGTGGCATTCGTCAAGTAGGATCTATTACTTCAGCTGAACGTGGCACATTAATTACTGTTGCCTGTGCAGTAAATGCTTTGGGGAATGCAATTCCTCCTTTTTTTATTTTTCCGAGGGTTCGTTACTACGATCAAATTCTTAGAGATGGGCCAATAGGATCTACTGGAACTGCAAGTCCTTCAGGCTGGATGCAAGATTACTCATTTTTAACATTTCTCGAACATTTCAAGAAATTCTCTAACGCTTCTCTAACACATAAAGTCTTACTAGTGATGGTCAATCATTCTTCGCATATACATATCAATACATTGGATTTTTGTAAAGAAAACGGCATCACTCTGTTGTCATTTCCTCCGCATTGTTTATACAAGCTACAGCCGTTGGACCGATCTGTCTTTGGACCATTCAAAAAGGCCATAAACACTGCTTGTGATGGATGGATGCGAAGTCACCCTGGCAAGACGATGTCCATTTATGACATACCAAGTATAATCAAGACTGCTATGCCTCAAGCTTTTACACAAGCGAATATTCAGTCTGGTTTCATTAAAACAGGAATATATCCATTCAATCGTGATATATTTCAAGAAATTGACTTTTCGCCATCTTTTGTAACAGACAGACCAAACCCCGGCTCTGAGGATAACACTCCTACAACATTATCCAATGAAAGTTGCACACGAAACCCTGAAACATCGTCACCCTCGACTCCTATAATACACCAAAGTGAGCCTACCGCATCAACCTCAACCGGACCTTCTACTATTTTGCTGGAAACTAACCAAGTTCATCAGACAGCTTTAACTTCAGATATACAACCTACTTTTTCACCTGGAATCGTCGAGCCAAGTGCATCAACCTCGGCCACAGCGTTTAATATTTTGCTTGAGGCTAACCAACTTCATGAGACTGCTTTAGCTTTAGATATGCCACCTACTTTATCACCTGAAGTTGTCCAGGCTCATCCAACTGCTTCAACTTCAACTACTCCACCACCTTCAACCTCAGGCATGGTGCCAGTTTTTTCCCCTGAAATTGTCCGACCTTTTCCGAAAGCTGCCCCAAGAAAAATAAGAGGTGCTAGAACTAAAAAGTCAACCATTTACACAGACACACCGGAGAAAGAGGCAATTAGGAAAGAGAATGAAGAAATAAAAAACGTCTGAAGGCTAAGCAAGTTAAGAAAAATTTAACTGAAATAAAACGCAATAGTAAAGGAAAATCGCTTGCCAAGAAAAGAAAGATTCCACAATCTTCATCTGACGAAGATGACTATTTCTGTCTAGTTTGTGTTAGCGCTTATTCTGAAAGTAGACCTGGCGAGAAATGGATCCAGTGCCAAGGAACATGCAAACTCTGGTCCCACGTAGAGTGCGCAGGTGAAAGTCGACATTACATTTGTCACAACTGTGATGATGAATATGACTAGATTTAAGTTAAAAGATGCACGATTTTTTGTTAAAGTAAATTTTAGTAAAACTATCCAGTTACTTACTGTCAATTTAGGTTTAGTTAAACATTTGACTGATTTTAAGAAGACTGATTAATATTACTTGTGACAGTGCCTTAATAATTGTAAGAAAAAAAGTGACCTTAGATTTTAGTTTAGTTACCTACTCTATGAATGTTAATTTTGTTTAAAATATGATTATATTTTGTTATGTTACAAGTTTATCGTTTTTTTGTTAAAGTTAATCTTAGTAAAACTATCCAGTTACCTACTGACAATTTAAGTTTAGTTAAGTATTTGACTGATTTTAAGAAGACTAATTAATATTACTTGTGACAGTACCTTAATAATTTTAAGAACAGAAGTGATCTTAGATTTTAGTTTTGTTACTCTATAAATGTTAATTTTGTTTAAAATATGATTATATTTTGTTATGTTTATGTTTAAAAGAACGTTTTGTTTTTTTCTGTTTAATTTTTATTAAAATAAAGTAATTTGAAACTATTTTGGTGTATGATTATGCCTGTCACTACCAACCCCACCCACCGTCACAACCGCCCTTGGCATGTGGTCGGTTGTGACAATTTCCTTTTTTTTTTAATTTCATCCTATGGCTAATACAGCACATTTAACAGCGATATATTGGTATTTTTATGTAGACTAATAACCAAATTAATATTTGTGATATTTTGTTTCTACCTATCTGACTAATTAACAAAATTATTGGCCAACAAACCAAAATTGGCACATCCGTACCCAGTCTACCCTACTAATTATAAAAAAAAGTTACTTGGGGTGTGAAATCTATTTCACACCCCACTTACCAACTTTTTTTTTGAGATCTATCTCTATACTATTTATATTTATACCAATAATAATTATTATGTTTTTGGTTTTCGTCACGTGAAAGTGACATCTATCATTTATCTGCATATTATTGCGATTACAAATTTTTTTTGCAGACTATAATTTCCGACAAGGATTTGACAACACGAACACACTAAACACAATTGTAGTGACGGAACGTGTTTCTGTAAATAATTAGTTCATGACGTCTTAAAAAGTTGTGTATGCCAAATCGTCAGACCGCCATTTTACTACTACGGACACACACTGTGCATCTACATCAGTACTAGTACGACGTCACAGCACAGTTAATCTATCAACCAATAGGCGAATAGTGTTTTTGGCGGTTTTTAAAAAGTATATTTTGAAAATATTTTTTGTAGGTTTTTAGGTTTCAAAATAATGTAACTTTTTTTGTGTAATGAAGCAAAATAATTATGAAGCGTTTGGAACATAAATAAAAACAAGGTCAAGTTGCCTATTGTTATCATTTAATTTTCATTCATTTGTGTAATCTATATGCCAATGTCTTTAATTGCAGACAGCAATGAAATAAGTTCATTGAAGTTGATAGTGTGTCCTTAATACGCGGCGCTCATCATCATCGATTTTTAACCACCTTCCAAAAAGGACAAGGTCATATTATATGCGACGCGACTCTCGTAATTTCGAATTAATAGCCTGTGCCCTGTAACTATTTAGTATCAACCTACTAGTTACTACTCTTATCACATCACATACATACTCTAATCACAAATTACGTGTTTAGTTCATGCCTGGGCCTTTAGTCACGATGCAAGCGCAAGCGACATGTCACTTATGAATGAGTTATGTCAAATCCCATACATTTTTGATTTCGAACTTCGCCGTCGAAATTATCGAATGCATCGTGACTAAAGGCCCTGGAGGCTTAAGAACTAAACTAAAATTTATCTCAAAGATTAGAAGACCAGACAAGATAACAGATCAAGGTCTTTTCTTATAAACACATACCTAGTATAGACTTCGTTTACGACAAGAAGTAGCCTATGTGGAATGGAAGGCTAAAATTTGAGGTAAAAAGTTGGCCTTTCGAAACTCAACCTCCCTAAACTTATACTGGGGCCTTGGGCCTCGTTTGCGAATCATAACGCAACTTTTTTCGTGCCAGTTGTTTTTGAGGCCGCGGTGTCGCGGTCGGTGCCAAAGCGTGGCACTCCCAAAGTTAATATAAGTACCTAGGACAGGCGAGACGTGCATACAAGCCGGCTTCCCTTATGTTTATATGTATAATATATTATTTTTTTAAATACGGTTCTAAACCAAAACAATATTTTGCGCCCAATGCGCCCAAAAAATTGCGCTAACACTATGTGACGAACTAATTCCTTTTTTTTTAAAATTAATATATATTTTATTAAATAATAGATTTAAAATAATATTCATAAGGGAAGAAGCCTGTGGCTTACACATAAACATAGTTTTCAAAATAAAATAAATATTTTATAAACGACTAATTAATAATTCGGTGTCCATACCAACATCTTTCCGCTGTTTTAGCCCACGTTGACCACTTGACTAGAAACTTAAGATTTATGGTCGTGTCTAAATTCAAAATTCTCATGAATATATTGTTTATAGCTTTTGCCCGCAGCTTCGTTTGTTTGTTGTTGTATAAAGTTTTTTGTTTTTTTTGTTCGTGGCTAGAGACTAAATAGCTTCTGAAAATACCATATTATTTGTGATAATTTTTTTTAAAACTTAGAATGGGTATACTAATCTATCCTTAAAAGATAGCCATATCTATCTTTTTTGTAGACACCATGTTACCGACTTCAAAAATATCAAGATTGAGTAGAAAAATAGTTAAAAATTTACCATAATTTAAAAGGGGAATTATTTAGAAAAGAAGTTAAATTTCATACTTTTTTGTGAATTTTTACTTTGGAAGTCGGAATTAATTTTTTTTGTTTAAAAATAACAATTTTTCCTTTTTACTTACATTTATTATTATTATCGCCGGTTTTCTGAGAGGCCGTGGTATTTTCCCAAATAAGCATTACCGATCTATGGACCAAATAAACAATCACCAGTGATGATAATGATTAGACACTATATTATAATATTATTATTATTATATTTTTTTAATGTAGTCGGCGGAAAAAATGTAGCAGCAGTAGCAGCATTAAATACTTATAATATTAAAGTGATGATGATCATGAATATAATTTTTGCTATAGCGAAATTTCAAATACATTGATATCGGTGTACAAAACTATGAGGAGTATGTACCTATGTCATCATAATAATAATTATGTTGGTACACCAACATAATTATTATTATGATGACATAGGTATGTAAGAAGATGGTGGTGATGATGATGATGATGATTACTGTAAGTGGCATATGCTTGCAGTTCCATAAACAATGCCGAAATTTCTAAACGTGTATCTTTAAAGACTGAGGAGTTCTGTTCAGCGCTTTTGGGTCTAGGGTACATCTTGGCAAAAGATTTTACTTACTATAAAAGTCGAAATCAATATAAATGTCCTTATAATTTTGTGGAGTTCTCTCGATTCCACATGGATGCCATCATCAAGTTATATTATTTATACAACAATAAAATAATTTTGAAAATGCTTCGACAAACGGCAGAGTAATGTTCAAAGATATACGTGTCGGTGTCAAAGACTATGAGAAGTACCTAGTTATTATCATCATAATTTGATGGTGTATGGTGTGATGAAGGCGGTGATGATGATGATTATTTTAATTGACACAGTGGCATATGCTTTCAGTTCTTTAAACAACGCCGATATCCCCAAACATGTCTATAAAGACTCTATGTTAAGCACTTTTGAATCCAGGGTTATACCTTGGTGAAAAATCTTTATTTTTGGTAGCATAATATGCCTGGACTACTTCAGAAAAAGTCAAAATCACTGTATGTGTCCATACAAATTTCTAGGAGTTCCCTCGATTCCTCTGGATTCCATCATCAGGTCACCAGTTTAGTGTCAAAAGAATTTTGAAAATTGGTCCACAGGTGGTGGAGTAATCGTTGAACATACAAAAAAATTATAAACAGCCGATAGTATAACCGTCTCCTTTTTTGGAAGTCGGTTAATTAAATTTTAAGTGGAGTGGAGTCACCAAAACGCATTAGTGAAAACCGCATTCAAATCGGTTGAGCCGTTGACTTCGTACGCGCAAAAGCAAATATCGCGGCTACCGTACATTTCCGCAATAAAAAGTAGCCTATATTGTGTTAATCCTGAGTCTAAACTACTACCGTACCAAATTTTATCAAAATCCGCTAAGTAAATTCTGAAATTAGCGCGTACAAACGTACAGATAAACAGACAAACATTCTAAAAATCATTGTTTTGGGTTCTATGTCGTTCATAATGTAATAGTTTTTCTTATTTATCTTCCATGTACAGACAGCGACCAGTTACGAATTTATTATATTATGTATGTATAGATTGCATATTATTGTAATTTATCTATGTTAATACTTAATTACTATAAAAGGAGAGGACTATGCAAATTAAGTTGACATTTGACCCGAAAATTGATTGTGCCTCTGATCTAATGGGATAAGGCTGGGTTAAAATTCAGAGTATTGAAAATAGAACTCTGGACTAATACAATAGAGTTGAAAATCGAACTCACTAGTGTTGAGTCAAATATGTCAATGTCAAATGTGACAGTTGTTAATCGTGGGTTCGATTATCAGCTTTATTGTATTGGTCCAGAGTTCTATTTTCGATGCCCTGAATTAGCTCCGGTCGAAGAAATTCCGGTAATAATAGTCCCAGCCTAAACCCGGCAAACGTTCGAGACAAATAAGCATGCTAGATAGATTTAATTAAAGATCTCGTGAGTCGTGACTCGTGAAAAATGAATTTGGTTTAAACCTCCTCGCATTTCGTGATTTGCTAACTGTCAGCTGAATAGTAAGTTATTAGTTATAGGTATTAGACTTCGTTCCGGTCATGTTCCTCCCGGTAGGTTTAAGACACCTCGTCGGAGTGAGTGCCAGCCCTAACTGTGTAGAGTGTGGCGCTGTCGAGGATCCACCGTCTGCACGCTTAGCTTAATATGCCAATAGTGCAGGTGGTGGTGGTTCATATTATTATCTGTCAGTATGTCTATTCTTGTGTAGACAAAATGCGTTTCTATGGTGATCGTGCTAACTGTTAGCAGTGAGCATGATCACCATAGAAACGCGCTTAGGCGTGCTGTTGGTGGAATGTGCCCGGACCGAGTTGCTCTGATGAGGGCTCTCAATTAATATTTTTCACAATAAGTAATAACTTTTCTAACTTTGTTATCAGAGCCTTCATCAGAACCTGCAATAATAATATTATTTAAAATATTTAACTTTGATAATATGCTTTATTGGGACTCACTATCAGTCAACAAAAGTCCCTAACTGAAAAAAGGAATAAAAAATATATCGGTAAGGGACTTGTAACTGGGACTGGGACGTCATAATTTCCGGAATCCGTAAGGCTGGTGAAAAAACAGAGCACTGAAAATAGAAGTCTGCGCTAATAGGTAGCTGTACCTATGAGCTGAAAATCGAACACACGAGTGTCAGGTCAAATGTCAGGTCAAAATATGACAATGTCATATACATAATATATGATAGCTCGACATTCGACACTTCGATTTTTAACTCTATTGTAATTTGTATTTTCCCAGAGTTCTATTTCAGTAATTTTCCTAAGCCCGCCGGATTTCGGTGCTTGAAGTCCCAGCTTAATTCTGGTGTTTCGGGTGTCCACTGTCCATGAGCGGTTGTAATCGCTCATGAGACAATGCGTCGGCTCATTTTCCGGTCTATTCCATAAAAAAAATATACCAACATCAGGGGGTGTCACTACGCCGTTCCGCCGCCGAGCTACAAGTACATACCGAGACTCCCCAACGTTGGGGCGATACAGTGGTTGCCACTTGCCACGCACTGACCGGCCGCGCCGTGGCGCGCGCGCGCGTGTTGTATGGTATCTATATAATATGTATTATATCATTATTATTCTTATATATTATATCGTCGTCGAGTATAAATCTGATAGTATAATCTAAGATATTTAATTAAAGTATTGACAAGTGACAATCCTATTTTCGGAATATCTGACAAGGTGTGGAATAATGTCGACCTTCGCGCGGCGCCAGAGAGCTTAATTTCGGCTGCTCGCGTGCAGTCCGTTTGTTAATAATAATTATATAGGCACATAAAAAGGCGGCATTTGTGAAGATCAAAACAGAGAGACTTCTGTACCTTGTACTATTATCTATTCTGTGCCAACATAAGAAGATTTCTGATTTCCACTAACTAGCCTGTCAATCAGCGTCTTACATATTTATAGGTTTTAAAATGGTTTTGCTGATTATGTGTAGGCTGGTTTTGTTTAAATAACTTGTAAAGCATGTAAAGTTGTAACCTACCAACAGGTTTGCCGTGTGCTCGTTGAATGATATCATAGGGGAGGAGTCGTGGAGGGTGTGGGAGGAGGTAGCTCACCTCAGCTTTACCCTGGTGTTGAATCATTCGAATGATTGAATAATGTTAAACGACTTTACTGAGTGCTCGTTATACTTACTTATTATGAATTTAAATATTCACCTTGTAACTTTTTTTAAGTTTCAAAAGTTTCAAACTCATATTTCGAAAAGTTAAGCAAAGCTAGGAATTGCAAAAAGTTCATAGGTATATTAAGTTTTTTTACATAACAGTAAAATTATGAAAACCGTAACAATTTAACTAGGTATATTTCATAACTAGTTTTTGCCCGCAGCTTCGCCCGTGTGGGAGAGTGTTCGTGGCAAAAAACTTCTTTAACAAATATACCACTGCAATATAGTAATAGCACAGAGTATAAAATATATACCTACTTATACTATAATATAGTAGTCCAATTCGTCCCGTTGGTGCGAGACCGCTTGAATAAATTTTCACACGTACTATTTCATTTTAAGATATCTCCTATGATATTTATTTAAACTGTGTGGTTTAAAGGGCTGTTATAATGTGTATGAAATGTTTAAAGTGAGTAAAGTATTTAATTTAATAAGGATTAATATTGTATCCGTCTAAATATCTTCTAAAAATACTACATTAAGTACTTGTAATCATTTTTTTAAAGTTAGAATCGATATAGTAACCTATCCTTAAAAGACAGACATTATATATGCCATCGAGGAATTTTATATTTTGTAGACCTATCAAAGAGAAACAACCCCCTCCCCCCAATCACCACACATTGTTTGGTTATATCTCTAACGGATTAGGTTAGGCAGCGTTTTCGATGAAAGCTCCCCGACGGCGTGATTTTTTCCGACACCATTAACAATTATCGTCATAAATCAACCAATTTGTATATAACTTTCAGTCGTTTGAGATTACCGCGAACATACAGACAGACAGATTCGGCGGGGGACTATTCAATTTTAGAGACAAGTCGAAAGTGTGCGTATTACATTTCGAAAATTTTTATTTTCCCAAAATCCGCTGCGTGCCCGGACACACCCGCGCAAGTTAACACGAACCAAATTATGTCCAGTAAAAGAAAAAGTTCTTATGTTTTAAACACTCGACCATAACTTATCTTATTTTGATAAAAAATGATAATTGTTGATAATATTATGACCAATAACATAACTTTACGACTTAGAATAATTACATATTTACGATTATTATATTTCAGGCACTATCAAACTCTAAAACTTTTCTCTAGAACTCTATTGAGTTCATCTCTTATCGATAAAGCAGCGTTTCTCAAAAATAATATCGTTCGCTCGTTTTTTTAAATTGATTTTGCAAATCCGACTACCGCGAAAAAAAACATCATTTTTCGGGTTAATATTATATATATATATATATATATATATATATATATATATATATATATATATATATATATATATATATATATATATATATATATATATATATATATATATATATATATATATATATATATATATATATATATATATATATATATATATATATATATATATATATATATATATATATATATATATATATATATATATATATATATATATATATATACTAAGGCGGGTCAATAAGTCCGTGACTTTTTGAATTTCTAACCTCCTTACTGAAAAAGCAACACTACTCCTGTCAACAGGCATCTGTCAGTTGACTCCTATCAAAATTTGAACTTGCTGCGTCAGTTAGTTTGTGTTTTACAGCTATCTTTATCAGACTATCCAGTAACTTAAGGAAACAATGGAAAAAAGTGAATTTCGTGTGCTTATTAAGCATTATTTTTTGCGAAAAAAAACCATTACCGAGACCAAGGCTAAGCTTGATAAATACTATGGGGACTCTGCACCATCGATTTCAATGGTAAAAAAGTGGTTTACTGAATTTCGTTGTGGCCGTACAAGCACTGAAGATGCCGAACGTCCTGGACGCCCAGTTGAGGTCTCTACACCCGAAACAATCGAAAAAATTCACGATATGGTGTTGGCCGACCGAAGATTGAAAGTACAAGAGATTGTGGAAGCCATAGGCATCTCTCATGGCTCAGTGGTTTTAATTTTGAATGATCACTTGGGCATGAGAAAGCTTTCCGCAAGATGGGTGCCGCGTTTGCTCACAGTCGACCACAAACGCAATCGTGTAACAACTTCACAGGAAGGTTTGGCGTTGTTTAATCACAATATGGAGTTTTTGCGCCGTTTTGTAACCGTGGACGAAACATGAATCCATCACAACACACCAGAGACCAAACAACAGTCAAAACAGTGGGTTTCTAAGGGTGAATCGGCGCCAAAGAAGGCCAAGGTGGGTTTGTCAGCCAATAAAGTTATGGCAACTGTTTTTTGGGATGCACGTGGGATAATCCACATTGACTATCTTCAAAAGGGAAGAACAATTAATGGGGAATATTATGCCAACTTATTGGACCGCTTCAATGAGGATTTGAAAAAAAACCGACCTCATTTGGCCAAGAAAAAAGTTCTTTTTCACCAAGACAATGCAAGGGTGCACACATGTGCAGTTGCCATGGCAAAAATCCATGAATTGGGCTATGAATTGCTCCCACATCCACCCTATTCTCCAGATTTGGCTCCGTGTGACTACTTCTTGTTCCCAAACCTGAAAAAATGGCTCGGTGGAAAAAGATTTGACTCCAATGATGAAGTCATCTCGCAAACAAAGGCCTATTTTGAGGACCTCGACAAATCATATTTTTTGGAAGGGATAAAAAAATTGGAGAAGCGTTGGACAAAGTGTATAGAGCTCAAGGAGGACTACGTTGAAAAAAAAAAAGGATTTATTTATCAAAAAATCTGTGTTTTATTCCAAAAGTCACGGACTTATTGACCCGCCCTCGTATATCCTATGAGTCAGCTATGACACTCACAAATAATGCCTTCCATTGGAAAAAGAATTTTAAAATCGGTTGAAGTAGATACAGAGATTACCCCTTACAATCTCGGTAAGTCGCAAACTCACAAAGAAACAAACTTTATTTCTTTATAATATTGGTATAGTCCAGGTGTTAGCTGCGACTTGGGATTGTGGTCACCTATCCTAGTTGAATCCACGACCGGGGTTGCTTAACATGAGTTAGCGCTACGACCATAATTGAACTTCTCACTTATTCCTCCTGGTATTAATTTACTTTAATGATTATCTAATCATCAGGTTATCTAACCTGCGTAAAGTTTCAGCCAATTGAACTGATCGGTTATTCTGTAGCATTTTATAATATGTATGTTATATTCTTTAGATTGACATAAGTTTTGTATTTATGAACCGATTGAAATGAAACATTAAATTTTGAGTGAAACCAAAACACATTACTGAAAACCGCATTCAAATCGGTTAAGCCGTTGGCTTCGTACGCGCAAAAACAAATATCGTGGGAATCGTAAATTTTTCGCAATAAAAAGTAGCCTATGTGTTAATCCAGAGTCTAAACTACTACCGTATCAAATTTCATTAAAATCCGTTCAGTAGATTCTGAGATTAGCGCGTACAAACGTACAGACAAACAGACAAAAATTCTAAAATACATTGTTTTGGGTTCTATGTCGTTCATAAAGCCCCCTCTGTAATAGTTTTTCTTAATATCTCCCATGTACCTACAGACAGCGACCAGTTACGATTTTATTATAGATTATTATAAATATATATGAGTACATAAATAAAATATGTTTATTGTATAAATAAATTAATTTATTTCATAGAAAAATACTTAGTAATAAATATTTCCATTCGGGATCCGTCTACACTCTGCAAAAATGGTTCTTCGCTACGAAAAGGCTACGAATAACAATATCTACTATATTATTCGTAGGTTCTTCGGGATATTTACACTACGGTAGTTGTAAATATCACTATCAGATGTGTTTCCTCACTTTCCTACCTTCCGGAGTTTGAGATTTTCGTATGAAAGCGATATTTAAAGCTACCCCATCGGCTACCCTACCCAAGTACCCAACAGAATGTGATCCAGCGTTGGAGAACGGATATCCGGCAACGTCGCATCCGCGTTAGCACTCAGAAATTGTAAAAGTTGGGTTTGGTACAGATTGCATTTGACACTAATTATCATTTTATGCTGTCTAGACTGTAGAATCTGCACATCAAAACCCAAAAATTAACTTACCGTACTTATTAGAAGAATTCTATGTAAGTTTAAAGTTACCTTCGTCATGGGGTCCAGGGGGCTAAAAAGGCCAGATGTTTCTTTTTTTTTTCATACAAAAATCGTTTTTTTTTTCATACAAAAATGGTAAAATGGCTACATGATTCATCTGATTTCATCATAATATTAGAAAACATCAATTTTGACAGTTTTCAATAGAAATGCGTTAAATGGCGCACATAATATAAGTAGAAAACTATAATATGAAACATAATATAAACAGCGAAAATATATTACTTAATAAGACGTGGAAAGCGGTTACCAGAAATATTTAAATAATGGAAGGATATAAAACACATCGCCTTTACGTGGTATAAAGTAACACTCAAAATAACTTTTCATCAAAGTTTGGTGTTTATCGTACTAAATAATTATCTAAGGCTACTGGTAGCATTATTATAATGTGTTAGGTATATACTTTCCGAATAGACAAATAACTAATCAATAATGATAATAGTGATAAGAGATAGCAGGACTCAATAATGTTTTGGATCAGTGCATCTTTTAATATGATGGTGACAAAGTGAAAATGAGCCTGGAAAATGTGTGTATTAAGACATTGGATCTCTAGTACCTACCATTTTGGAATTTTAATAAGTTCTAGGAGGTAACTATGTGTATTTCTTTGAATAAAAATATTTATTTTATTCAATTTTTTTACAGATAAAGGAGGTTATGCATCAAAAGGTGCCAAAGGTGCCTGATAATACTAAAACACAGTAAGTTCATACGCCGTTATTAATATTTATGTATAGAAATGTACATTTTTTCCGTAATTATTTAAAATTTAAAACATGTAAGTGCACAACAAAATAACAAACATATTAAATACCTATGACACCCACTTATAAATTAATTAATTAAAACTGGCATCGAATTAGCAAAAATATCATGTTGTAAAGCTTTATTAACAAAATGTTGGTGTGGCTAAGGAAAATTATGAAAAGAGTTTTTGTCATCAACGTTAAATACTTATATTTTAAGATTCGAGTGTATCTATGCGGATGAAAATTCCAACGACCGGCTCGGATATCGACAGCGACATGACAAATTTGTATCCCGATCGAGCTAAACCTATTGGTTTAAACACGAAATAACATAACATGGAGTTATTAACAGTCGGTGTTTGCTAAACTTAACAATAACTTAAATAACATACAAAGTCTAAAATAAAATCTGTGTGGTGTCGTGGGACACCGGATAGGAACGAAGTTCCTTATTATAAAAATATTAATTTTAAGTTCTATTCGAGGTTTATAGAAAATAATAAAGACTATACATAAAAATCTTACGTTACGGACGTTTTTTCCCGGCTTCCTTCCTTCCCCTCCGCATCGCCCCTTATGGAACTTCGTTCCAACTAGCGCCATCTCTTATAGCATAGTTGAATTAAAAACAACTAGAACAAACGTACGTTTTCTATTGACAACTTTTGTAAAATGCGTCAACGGGGATATAGCTCAGTGGTAGAGCATTCGACTGCAGATCGAGAGGTCCCCGGTTCAAACCCGGGTGTCCCCTGAAGATCTTTTTTTTTAAACCACCAAGTTCGTCAGGCAAATGGAGTAGATATACGGTAACAATTAACTCTTTTTTTAGAAAATCATCAAGTTCACCGAGCAAACGGAGCATCGCGGCAAACTTTTTCAAGGCAACCTTTAGCTCGCGAAGCAAAGCGGTCCCTACAACTTCCATTACAGAAGAAGAAGCCACCAAAATAGGCAGCGCTGAGACAAAACCTGTTACAAGAAATCGTCCTAGGACTGGTACGTTATTAAAAAACCGGCCAAGTGCGATCGGAATCGCGCACGAAGGGTTCCGTACAAAGCGGCATAAAATTACGTTTGTTATATTTTAATATTTATTTATATAATAAATAATATTTATTTTATTCTTTTTTTTAAATGAAAGTTACAACTGTCTAGCTATCACAGTTTACAAGATACTGCCTGGTGACAACGGACGGATAGACGGATAGAGAGCGAAGTCTCAGTGATAGAGGGTCCGGTTTTTACCCTTTCGGTCGGAAGCGGCCAGTTAATTATTATGCCAAGAAGTGTTATTATTTAACATCTCATTTTTAATTCCTATAAGGAGTACCATTGAAAATTATTAGATTTCGAATACTTATCTTTTAAAGATAGAAGATATTATGATTTATGAGTAAGAACCTAGCTACCTACCTACATTAAAACTATTTTTCTTCAGCTCCACCTGATCAAAATCTAAAAAGGCGTAATAGTGATCGTCCATGGTCACTACGAGCTGATAAGCCCATAGAACCTGCTAGACCACTCAGGAACAAACCAACTACCCCCGATCCAGGGAGCTCTAAGTATGTGGTCGACAAAGTCAAGGACGATATCGGTTCAAATGTTCTAAAAATCATCAAAAAAGGACCAGCACCTTTGAAGACAGAGTATAAAACAGACAGTCTTTTGCCGCCAACTCTAAAGCCGAAAGTTCTTGAAAAAGAAAAGGAAAAGTTGAGGCGCGAAAAATATGTCAACAACAATACGGTTTGGACCAATGCTAATGTTGTCAAAAATGTGAAAAAGGTCCCATTTCTTGGCATCCGGTAAGTTTTTTTTGTAACATTATTAAATTAGATTCAAATGGTTATGGTCAAAACTCAAAAATTACAAAGCAAAGAAGAAATGAATAATAAAGAGAGTCATTGATTGAAATGAAAACAGAAAAATCGTCTTTAGATAGTTTTTCTACATCTCATAAACATTTTATAAATTAGTTTTCTAAATCTTGAGAGTCGCACTGTTGTTCGCAAAGTACCTAGGTAAAGTATGTAAATATTATAATCTAAACTTAATAAAAAACCGTGTGGTGTCGTGGGACACCGGATAGGAACGAAGTTATAAGAATTAATATTTTATATAAATAAAAATATTAATTTTAAGTTCTATTCGGGGTATAAAGAAAATAATAAAGACTACAAATCTTACGTTGTACGTTTTTCCCGGCTAAGGTACCCCTCCGCATCGCCCCATAAGGAACTTCGTTCCAAAAAGTATTAGTAAGTTGTACTTGTTAGATGTTAGTGCCTAGTCGTGTTCCGTGTTATCCATTCTTTGGTCCTAAAATTCCACAACTGTAGTTCTTGATCATTTGTTACTGCTTAGTTAAATCAAAATAACTCCTATTATCGTTATTTAAAGTTTATTTTGCAAAAGCGTCTATAGCTGTAAATAGGGACAACTCGGTTTTCATTTCTCACACGTGACGAGTTTTTTGTCGATGTAACTGTCTCCTTCTATACTAACTACGAAGTATACTATCTCTCTCTGACACTAGCAACTTAAACCTTGTTGTTGTTCGACGTCTCTTTCTCGCGCAAGTGTATATCCTCGTAACGTAATGCGACATCGCGTGTCGGTACGGCGATGCGAGCGTAACGTAATCAAAGTGGATATTTTAAATTTGGTCGGATTATAGAAAGAAATGCAAGATTTTGAGCGGCCGGAATCGGATAGCAAGTTTGTTTGCCACGGTTGGCTGCGGACGTGTTTTACCCGCCGGTGCCGGTGTTTTGAGTTACGAACTTAAAAAAAAAACGAAACGAATTTTTTTAAAATGGTGTGTGCCGTGTAAAATAGTTGCTTGTAATTATGCCTACTGTGTCTGCTAGTGAATCTAATTTAGTGTCTCCTGTCTACTGATACACCACAATAAAACGTGCAAGAACAGTGTCTACTATTTCTCCGTTACTCTAAAGCGATTATTTTGAAGTATTTACTCGTGAAAGTCATATTGATAAATGCAAACAAGTTCTCTCAGTTTCACATTCTTTAAAATCCTTTGGTATCTATTAGGTATCATGTAATCTTATTTGAAAATGTTTTGACAATAATTGATAATACAAAATTCTTAATATCCCAATTTAATCCAAACTGGACTTGATTTCATTTAGCGATGGGACGGTCATTTCTATCAGCAATCAGCAATGGGATTATTTTCATCATTTACACAACTGCAAGATATTTAATTTTTTACTATTGCACAATGGTGATGTATTGTTTTTTTCGTGTGGTATCTATGCTAACGCAAACAAATTCGAAGCCCCCTTCGTAATTATAGGGAGTCGAGTGCACGGTGGGGGGTCTGACCAGTGATGGTGGCCATAATATACCTATACAGTTAAATAAAATCAGAAATATTTAGAGGAATTACGTTTAAACTATTGCTTAAGACCTGAGTACTTCTTACTAGGTTTTAATTTTTCTGCCATCACTTTATGATGTTTCAATACCTATCTGGTAGGTAACAAAAAGTTTTGTCGCCAAGGATCAATCATGATAGTATAATGCAGTTTTTATACATACCTATTGGTTTTGTCTTCTCTATATTACTCTAGATTTTAAATAAGTAGTTAGAGAAAGTTTTAATTGTTTTAATGAATATAGAATGCCTACAATTTTTACTGTAGGGGTTTTGTAAGAAATCAAGGTCATATTAGTAACTTTCTAAGCTCTCGACTTGATTGGTGAATGATTTAGGTAGTAGTGAATGTCGCGGATTCGCGATTTACTTGTATGATCAAACTGTGACTATCTTGATACTTGATAAATTTTAAAATAGTCGATTAAAGATACATAAATATTAAAGAAATAGGTACCTAGGTATTTAGAATGACGCGATTAAAAATTATTAGCAAAATAAAAAATATTGCCCATCTCTTTCACGCAAAACGATTTGTTACGTCATATGTTACTACCGCCATACATTTTGTAATGAGAAATGTATGGCGGGTGCAACTCGTGACGTCACAGGCCGATATATCGCTCTCTCTCATATTGTAAATTTAAATTGTTTGTATCTTTTAGAAGATATACGAAAATGGGTCCTAGATTGTTTATGAACATGTTGTCTAACATCGAATAGACGAAAAGAAATTTTTAGGCAACATGCCTACTCATTCATAAGGCTCACACAGACGTTTCAGTTAGAACTGACGTCCGTTCGGCCCGAACGGATACGAGCACATACACGGGAAAAATCGCATCCGACCCAACATTACATTCATGGAAACATCGCATCAGTTCGTTTTGGTTTGCCGCGAGCTACGATCGTGTTCATTAATTGTATTTTTATTACACTCGAATTTTACTAGTTATTACACCTCGAAAACTCAATACGCTTATACACGATACACGCCGCACGGCCGCGGCTCTGGCGAGAACTGAAGCGATTTATCACTCATGATCCGTTCAGTCCAGAATTAAGTAATGTTGCCAACTTAGTTATTTTTACAAAGTTGTTAGTAGTGTTTTAGTAGGAAAGAGCTAGACAGTAATCACATGCAAAATGGCCTAGGTCAGGTACAAAAAAAAATTGACACGTAGCATTCGTCCGTTATTTGCTTAAAACTACCCGTTTAATTACTATATATGTAATATTTTCTAGTATATTTTAATTTAACGTTTAAATTTATAATGAAATTCAATAAATAATAAAATTTTAATATCAAAACCTTAAATGCTGTGGTTTTTTGGGGGCATTAGAGATTTCTAAGTTGAGTAGCTTTTTTATAGTTTTCAGTATTTAGTTTAGTTTTAGTAGGTAGTTTTTAGTAGAAATTGACGCGAGGTTAGTAGTTTCGCAAAAACAGAGCTGGCAACACTGGAACAAATAGCTTCAGTCCATCCGGCCGACTGATGAGAAATTTTGCATCCGTTCAGGCCGAACTGAAGGAAAACCGGACCATATATGGGGCCCCATATTCTATAAGGTCATACAATTCTTTAAATAGCCAAATGCGATACCTGCTAAATTTGTCACATTTGTACAACAGGAAAACTGTGGGAGACACACAACCTTGTGGAATACCATTGTTAACCATATAATAATATGTTAATATTATCATTGGCAGTGGCCTTAATACTATTGATAACTAGTAAAATGTTAAGACTAGTAAAAAAATTGCGGACAACTTGCATATGAAACACCATTAAAAATGTTTTACTGATACAAAAGCCTTTGTAAGGTCTTAAATTATAATATATATAACGGAATGCAGAGTTCTTAAAAGTGATTTGATTTCGTAAAAATAAGTGTCATTCAATTTTATTGCTATACATTATAATAGTTAAAACTATTTAAATACCTATTAGTACCTAATAAAATGTGAGGTCCCTTCCAAATGTCGCGCGATGTGACCTTGAAGAGCTGATTTAGATTGGGTCGATAACGAAGACATAGATTCAATCAGTTTACGATGATTATGATTTATCTACTACTATAAATGGTTGTTCACTTTTTAACTCGTAAACAAATAAATGCCGGCAGGCAGAAAAATGTAGTTGTATTTGATATTTTTTCAGTTGCTTGGAAGTAAATTCCCTAGTAAATTTTAAACGTCTATCGCGTTATCCTAAATCACGTCTCATCTATTCAAGTTAGTACCAAGCACTATTTTGGTGACAATGAATTCCATATCCAAGAAACACGGAACTCTTAAATCTGCTCACAGTACTCCATTGAATTTCCCTTTCCGTGACAATACGTATTGATGCGCTTAAAGGGCTCGTATTATATTAATGAGAAACACATTAGGTAACGTGACTGATTTTAACTTTATCACGTAACGTGTACTGTAACATGTACTGTACGTACTGTACTGTGTATTATATGCATCGCTGTGTTTTATATACTTAATTCATACCCTTTGTATTAACTACATATTATGTAGGTACTGTACCTATTAGACTGATTCAGAGAATTATAATATTGTAACAAATATTTTTTTAAGATATTGCTGATGACAATAAATTGTTTAAACAATAAGCGCATTGACGCAACAGCACAGTGAGAAGTGTGTCACGGAGTTTCTATTTCTTAATACTTTAGACAAAGCTTTTTCAATAAGACTTTTAAAATTGTAAAGAACACAAAATGTTAAGAAAATCGATTATAAATTTATAACCTAACAGAATGATTATTTATTTTTTATTTTATATTTACGTTTATTTTTTAAAACTAAAATTTTCGGCACTTAAATGTTTACTAGGAATGTGAAAAGTACAAAGAAATTGTTGAACAATTTCACTGACAAGTAAAAACAATACAGAAAGCAAGTATTTCTGGATGAAACATAAACAATGGATTCGTTAGCGAAACACAATAGCTGCCAAAACAGAAGCTTTGCAGTTTAGAGGGATCTTGTCAGCGTCTTCAACTTATATAAATAACGAAGCGATTGCAGTTTATTTAAGCAGCGAGCGAATACCTTAAGAAAGGTGATTGTCCGCATCCAGTTTGAGATTAACAAACGTGCTAAGAACCGGCGAGAATCCGTGACTTTGATCTCGTGATATCGGACGTTGATTATTTCTTTAAAGATTACAGGTTTATCATATTGAAACAGCGCAGTCAGAAACTTTCTTCCTTAAACATAATCTTGTTTGATGAATTGAATCTCTTCAAATTAATAGCAATAATAGAGAGCTATTGATGATGTGTCAATCATTGACATGATCAACAGGTGGTTGAAATCCATTTAAAGTTGTTTACTTATTGCTTCGAAAGTACCACTACTTAAATTCCATTCCATATCAGACTAGCAATGAATATGGAACAATAGTGATGTATAGCGTCATTATTATTCCACATGAGAATGCAAATACCTTTAATAGTATCGCTGCATCCGATTGTCGTTATGTAGGTGAAGTTAATAATGAATTTTAAGTATTTTAAAAATGGTCAGTGTAAACCAAGTAGCAACCGAGATAGTTTATTTCATTACAATTTACAACACAAAAAGTAAGTGGTAGATAAACAATTCATGTGTCAGTATCACTTATAGCTAGAGTTGAATCTTGAGGGCTTTGGCTAATAAGGAGATTGTCCCTACATTCTTATTTAAATAAATTTACTGAATGCCAACATGTCTGTGTAAATGATTTCTATTTCTGGACTTAATGCCACTACTTACGGTCTCTGTTTGGATATTTCAATAAATTTACTGTCAGATTAGAAATACTTTGCACGAATATCTACAGTTTAAGTCAATACTCAGAATCAGTTGCTAAATATTAATGATACCTGTTAGGCCACTTTCGGTTTGTGACTTGTAGAACTTGTATTCCATAGTCACCATATGTGAATTCTGAACTGGTTTAAAATACATAAGTATTTAAATAGTCATTAAAAGAAATCTTGAACTTGTCCCGTGAGAGAAGTAAAAATAACGAGAAACTAAAATATGAGAGTCGTTAAACCTTTATTGCTCATCGAACATTTTCGTTTATTTTTAACAGAACTTAAGTTAGCGTCTGTTTTATAGTATAATAATAAAAATAAGACGACGAAAATAAAGTTTTAATAATAATAATTAATTAAACTCTAACAGTAGCCAAGAGTTAAATGGCATAGTAGGCATTCGTTTTTTTTAAGTGACTTGACTTGAGTTACATCCAGATGTAACTGAAGTCCAGTCACCTAAAAAAGAAATCACTGGTGACAAAAAAATAATGTTGTCTGTAAAAACCAAATTTCATTTAAAAAAACAATCCACTGAAATAATATTATGTTTAACAATAGTAATACATACAAACTATATTGTATGACTAAGTAATACAATTATAGGTTCTAAATACATAATATGTACAGCTGTATCTGTTGGTAACCTTGCTAAGAAAACGGCGCATCCACACTTGCACAAATAGATTGGAGAAGCTGACGCATTTGTGAGACGAAAACAATAACATTACCAAAACTGCGACGATTGTTCAACCTTTGTGTACAAGTAATTGTTATCGGTACCTATGTTAAGCAGCAATTGGCGCAAAATAATTACAATATTTTTAAAAAATTCAGCGGTTACATGGATATAGTGAAATAAGACTAAACTATTGTTGCCTACCGGTAAATGGTAAAATATAATATATTCATATTTTATTTAAAATATAATATAATCAGAGACGTGCTTGGAGGCTGTTGATTAAAAAAAAACTGGCCACGTGCGAGTCGGACTTGCGCACGAAGGTTTCCGTACAAAATGGCAAGTAAATCACATTTGTGGTATGGGAATTAATAAATATATAATATATTTTATTCTGTGTTTAGTATTTGTTGTTATAGCGGCAACAGTAAGACATCATCTGTGAAAATTTCAACTGTCTAGCTATTACGGTTAAAGAGATACAGCCTGGTGACAGACGGACGGACAGACAGACAGCGAAGTCTCAGTGATAAGGTCCCGTTTTACCCTTTGGGAACGAAACCCTTAAAAAGTTTAATATTGTTGAAAAAAAAGCTTGTATTCTCTTTTGCATGGATGATGGGATTACTGCCTTTGATAATTAATCATAAAGCTACTTTACCACAAATGGATTCAGTTCTATAGTCCTCTTACTGTAGGGCTGCATAGTTTTTATTAGGGCTGCATTAATTAGCTCGTTCAAAGGACCTCTTATTGCGACCTGAAAAAGCTTACCAGTCGCTAGGCTGGGACTATATCATGCGACACTTGTGTGTTTCCGACATTTGACTCGACACTTGTGTGTTCGATTTTCAGTTCTATAGTATTAGCGCAGAGTTCTATTTTCAGTGCTATGAATTTTCTTCGGCCCTCCGGATTCCGGATCATATAGTCCCAGCCATATAGGTGGAAAATTGTGTCGATATGAATGTGACAAGGATGCCTGGGGAGTAGCGATTGAAAATAGGAGATAATAGCACATGTTTGTCACATTACAAATGCGTCACGTTAAAAACAATTGATGACGACAACATAATTAACATAACATTAATAGACATACGATCTAGTCATTAAATGAAACTACTGTCGTAGAAGTCAAACATTTTAGTACAGTTTTGGATGAATTTTCTCTACAGTATTTGTATAACTATAACTACCTACCTAATGTAGTCTCTGGTAGAGCAAATATTACTTATGCATTGACATGCAACTTCTACATCTTCAGTGGCATATATTGATACACTTAACACTAGCCGACCCCGACAGACGTTGTTTTATGTTTACATTAAACAGGATTAAATAATAACTACACCTACTCTTAAACCTACATCTTCACCTACTATCCACACCTACTGCCTAATTATACAACCTAATACCTACACATACTACCTACACCTACAACGTACATCTATTACTTACACCTGCAATCTACAGGCTATGTGTGAAAGAGTACACACGTAAGAGTTATCGACCAATGAGGGTTGAAGATTATTATAAGTTATAACAGTACTAATATATCGCTGTTATACAATGGGGGCTGGTGTTAGAATTATGAAAGGTCAAATCATAAAATAATAATAAAAAAAGACATAACAAATTAAAATATTAATAAATTTTGGGGTGGCCACAAGCCACTCTATCACATAAAGTAGTTCTGTCAATCTAAAACAATCAAAAACAAACAATCTATTCTCATACCTACTGAACACTGAACACACCTGCAAAATTTCATTAAAATCGGAGGAGTTTCGTATATATATATATATATATATATATATATATATATATATATATATATATATATATATATATATATATATATATATATATATATATATATATAAAATTGTAGAATCACAATCAATAATAAAGATGATACCTGAAGGAGACTATTGTGCTTTGAAAGTTCAATGTTAAAAATCATTATCTTCGCGTTGGGTTAACAACTCAACTCATTTTATTTCAAAGTAAAGTGACATCTTTTTGCGCCGCTAAAAAAGGAGGAACTGGCTGGTTTTCTCAAGGATAAATTCTCAACACCACCTTTAAAGATATCATCTAAATAAGCATTTTTTCGCCTCGGTTCACACAGCAATATGAATTATGAAGCTGATATTTCCTATTAACCACTTAAGCTGGTAATTGTATCATTGTTTCCATTATCCCACGACGATCGTGATGGTTCGGTTGAGCTGGTTAACGAGTTATGGTCTTTGTTATTTCAATAATTAACCATTTAAATCGAAAATAAAACTCAAAGTTAGCAGCAGGTTCCGGTAGACAACCATTAAAAAAACATGACACAAAGCCCCTATAATTTGGATATTATATGCTATGTTACATGGATTGAGTTATTCGTAGCTCGAATAAAGTATTTACATTTGGCATAACCCCAGCAATTGATAACAACTGACCTCCAGTCCGAAGGCTTTGTGAATCACGTTCTTGACCCACATTATGGGAGAGGAGTTCTTTGATCCCATGAAATATGGATGCTTGAATTCTTTTTGCCTTCAATAATCCTGGAATTATGAGTTTCGTTTTGACGAGACAGGTCAGTTACAGAATAAAATTAACTAAGTGTAAATAATAGTAGCTGTCTTTTCGCAGATTAATGAGTTCAGCAATCATTCAGAAAAAGTTACTGAGTGTGACAAACATTGTATTTGATTCACATAATGAGTCAAAGAGATAATATCAAAGATACATAATATAGAAACTGATGTTGATCATTCAGTAGAATAAATTGTTTTGATTCAGTATTAAGGAGGCAGTAACCTAACACAACGCATGCGCAGGCGCGCCGTCGCGTCGCGCCGATGTGGCGGGCACTGTATCAACTATCAACTGTTGTATCCCTGACGCGAAGCCCAGACTCGAATTACAGTGTTCGTCTGCGGTTGGTTAGTTGCATTGACCGTTTTATGTTTGAATCCTGCAACTGATATTCTCAAATCTCAACACATCTATAAAGATGTGTTGGGATTTGAGAATATTACATACCAATGTTGTATACGCAACGAAATAATGAACTAATTAAGATATCATAAAAAATAATAAGAAAATAAAGATACATGAATATTTATAACTTTACAAAGTCAAAACAAAACTAAAACAAATTTCCGGAATCAGGAAAATGTTTTTTGCATTTTCAAAGTACCATCTGTCACAGCTAAACGCTGTTTCTATGCCACTCATCATATCATAAGGGTGTTAAGAATTTTATGAAGAAATGTGGCACGACTGTGAACTGTGAAGCCAGTGACCCGTATAACACTTTTGGCCTCGTCTCCTAATTTACAATAGCGTGCTTGAGCCACAGATTATGCTGTGTTTAAAAACTTGAGAATAAAATCCTGCTATTCTTCTCATGTCCTACTACAACGTTTTTCGGAAGGACTTCGATAGCAAGAGCCTTCATGGGTGCGCAGCCTGTAAACAGCATTGAGTGATGAGTTAGTCACGAACTGTTAGTGTGTTTGAAGATCCTGAAGGAATCCTATTCGCCACCTAGTTTCGTCATTAGCCGGGGCTATCGAATTGAATACATTCTACACTAAAAAGAGAAGAGATTTGTTTGTTTGTTTGCATTTAAATTTGAACAGACTCCGAAACTACTGGACCGATTTTGATGTAATTTGGCAAAAATATATATTTTTTTTATGTTCAACGATTACTCCGCCGTCTGTGGACCGATTGTCAAAATTCTTATTTTGATGTATAGGGTATAAATCCCAAATTGGTCCTTTTGACATCAAAGTGGAAACCTGATGATGGGATCCATGAGGAATCGAGGGAACTCCTCGAAATTTATGTGTCCATATAATATGTATGGTACCGACTTCAAAATTATGAACATTGAGTAGAGAAATAGTTACAATTTTAGCCAAATTTAAAAGGGGAATTGTTTAGAAAATAAGTTTTATTTCATACTTTTCTGTGCATTTTTACTTTGGAAGTCGGTTTGATAATTAAACTTAACGTTAATAACTCTGGTCTTGTTTCATGATCTACATATCGATGATCGCTATAAAATTGAATGAACAAACGATTTTTGTTACGCAAACGCAATTATGTTAAAAGTGAAACAACCTTCTGCTTTCTCTATTTGAGAACTGTGCATATTTAAATAGCTTTCACTAGCACAAAAGCTGACGACTTTAATCACTTTCAATGCACATTACAAGTGTACTTGCATAGGTATGCCAACATTTCCAAAGTGAGTCTTAAATTCAGACAACAGACTAAATGTAGTCAATTAGCCATACACCATTATACAGCCTAATGCCTATCGTCCAATCGACTTGACCCTTCGTGCGCGAGTCCGACTCGAACCTGGCCGGTTTTTTTAAACACATTTCTTTTAGAGTAATAAAAGGATCCTGTTATTTTTTCGATCTATTTCAAAAAGGTCAGAGAACTAGGCGTGTTGCACTAAATCAGTTTTAAAGTGCACATTATTCTGAACGTTATCGATTTATTTACAAGATAGTGGAGCCCATCACTAATCGAAGGCAGGATAGCGCGGCCACGGCTAGGGCTGGTCGTTCACCCATGTAGGGTGACCACGCGGTAGAACGTTATAATTATTTATTTTTATTATTTAACCTAACATTGTTGATATTTTACGCATTATATACTTTAGGGATTGAAAATATTTAGAAATATCCTCAGGAAATTAGTGTGCTATAGTTCATAAAGTATTTATTTTAACTTTTAATTATTTTATTACAATGACGACTTAGGTTACTAATTTTAACTTTATTTAAGTTTGGCCAATTGCAACTTCGTTATTATTCGAAAAAAATTTTTTTTTTCAATAATTTCATTAACAATAGTGATAATATTTTAGTAATATAGTTAGTTATTAATTTTTTTCTTAATACATGTCTAAGGAGGGTTTCGTAAATATCAACGCGCAATAGTTTTTCTTTAAATTACCTACTTCAAAAGTTTTTGTCCGATTTTGCTCCTAATAATTTGCCTCGAGAGTATTTAGCATGACCTATCAGCATAGGAACTTACAGTTTCTTACATTTCTAAAATGCGAGAGTTTAGTGTATAGATTTCAAATTAATAATTATTTTAATGAATGTCAGTCTGTACTAGGCCGCTGTCAAACAACACATAAATGTGATAAATCTTGTGCTTTGTTTTTCGTCAGATTTTTTTATAAAAAAACGTTTGTAAATTAGAATTAAATGTCGACCTTTAAAGGAGATCGGCAAGTCGCCATACATTTACTGCCTGGTAATCAAAATATGTGTCCACAAAAAGTATTTACTGTAAGTTGTACTTTATGAGCATAGAAACAAAAAAACAATAATATTTATACATCAAAATTGGGGGATAAAAGATAAATTGATTAAATATAACCTAACCTATTGTTCAATAAATTGTTCTAGTGACCGTTTGCGGAAAAGCGACATCTATTAGTTGTGATGTCAATTACATAATAAAATTAATAACTAGTTTGTTTGAAACGCAATATGCTTAAAGATAAATGATAGATGTCGCTTTCACGTTACGAAAACCAAAAACATAATAATTATTGTTTTTAGTATAAATATAAATAATACAGAGGGATCTATTTCACACCCCCAAGTAACATTTTTTTTCATAAAACTATAGAAAAATAAAATAACTTTATACTCCAATTAAAAATAAATCTATCTATTGGGCCACAAGATGCCTTTTTTTTTTTTTACCACTTTTATTATTTAATTAGATATTGCCTAGGCCCTAGATTGTCAATTGCCTTTTACGCCTCAAATTGACAATTTACAGCATACTAACCATAGACTATACAGATATTATGATGACAACAATTTTCCACGTATTTTGTACATGAATTCTCTGATGTTCGGAGATTCATAACTTTTATTCCCAAGTCCTAAAAAAAATATATTTTTTTATATAATAACTTTTTAAGTACTATAAAACCACATAATACGTTCAAAACTTGGACGCTCTTCATGGAAAATCAGGCAGGATTCGCCAGTGTCCTTTTGTCAATGTTTTCATAGCGTATGCTATTTCTATAGGTCGTTTGTTAGGATTGTCCATACGCATTCAGATGTCAATATTCTCTAGTTACCTTGTAAAGGTATTGTGAATCTAAAGTTCACTACATTTACTGTTCAAGGACAAAATGTATCTATGTAATCTAAATTTGGATAGATAGGTTATTAGAGAACTAAAAATATTTAATGACCTGCGACCTCCGGCTTGAGCGCCGACGCGCTAACCACTGACTACTGAGCCACAGAAGTCGGCACTCGAATACTGCGCCTATATCCTGTTGTTTGTAAATAGCTTACTGTAGATTGTAGGATGTGGTCAGTGTTCCCTTTCGCAGGGACGCGACGCGATGGCTTCAATTTATATATTGAATAGGGTGACTCATCCTACTTAATGCTGCATAGGACTCTTTATCCTTTCAAATGCTTTTTTATACTATTATAGATGAGATTTTTTGGTTTTAAATGCAAAGCTTTGACAATTTTGTTTTTGGCATAAACTAATTGACATAAATTGGAATGTCCTAAGAAATTATTAATATAATATGTTAACTCCAGCTGAGAGATATGGGGGATTTTATTCGCTGCATTGGATTTCCATGCATTGAAACTTTTATTTATTAAGTGTTGGCCGTTCGTAGTTGCAGACGAGAGGTAAAATACTTCTAGTTCTTTACATTCAATGAAGCAAATCATGATCTGCTTTCTACAGCCATTAACGAGCCATAGCCACACGTTACTGTACTCTGTAGCAGTGTGTAGGTAGTAGGTTACCTTGCTAGTTGCTACCTTGTATCTTGCAGGTCCTGCCTGCTATTCACTACTTGTGTAGTTCGCGGATCTACCTGTAAGTTTAGTTAATGCCATAGCTTTGTTTTCATTGTTACGATTTTGGGCGTTGGACGTCGAAGCTACTTTTTGCCGATGATTCATAGATACTTAGAATGACAGCTATCTCATCATCAATTAAATGAAATTCTGTATAATTAATAGTTTCGACTCGGACCTCAGTGTAAAGTATTAAATTAGGCTGCTTTAAGTACAGTACTTAGCTACAGCACAAGTAGTTTCTCCAAGTAAATTGAACTGTCCTATTATGGTGATAAGTGATTATGGCTGTCAAAAATACATAAATTGACACGAACTCTAGTTTTCTAGTCAGGGTTCTGTACCCAAAAATCAAAAACGGGACCTTACTAAGATTCCGCTGTCCGTCCGTCGGTCCCTCTGTCCGTTAACCTACTAGCCAAATTATGGACGGTCAGCACATACCTACCGTTGGAGCCAGCGACTATACTAATAAATTATATATTACGAATTCGTATCACGTAACTTATTGATATTCTGTCTCGTTTTTGGCGGGTATGTCTATCTCAACTTGTCGGTACTTAGAATTCAAAATATTCATGTTGTCAGCATTGACTTGATTTTGCTTGGAGTAAGTATGTACCCTATTACCTACTACTGTAGGTAATGTTAAGTCAATGTTTAGTCAAACGTTGCATTTGCTTCATTTTGGTTACAAGTACTTTGAAGTGATAGAAATTGTTAATCAAAAAAGCAGTGCAATATGATTTTTGAAATATTTTCAATATTTTCATTGATCGGTTTTGTGTTATTGATAAAAACAACCAGGCAAGTGGGAAATTGTTTTATTAAATAAGTTTCAAGTAGGTAGACAATAGAACTTTTCAACATTTAAAGTTTAATAAAGCTCAGTTTTTGAACGAACCAAAAAGTGAGGTTGGGACTATATTATGATCGGGATTCATGCGGGCTCGGGAAATTTAGAGCATTAGAAATAGAACTCTGCGGTATTACTATAGAGATGAGAATCGAAGTGTCGAGTTTTGACTCGTCAATGTCATATTATGTGACAGCTAGACATTCGACACTTCGATTTTCAACACTATTGTATTAGCACGAAGTTCTATTTTCAATGCTCTGAATTTTCTCCGGCCTTCCGGATTCCTGATCATATTATAGTGGGACTATACGAGTATTATGATCCCTCGAGTCAAACAAAATTCAAAATAAGTATTACGCAGTGGCAGAAAAACGTAATCAATACGTCTGCGTCATGTAAAAATATGTGCTCTACTATTGTTACACATCGATGTAACATAGATAACATGTTTTATAGTCTAACTTTTCACGTACACTCAGGGAAAATTAGTGTTTAGCAGTTCGGTCGGTAGGATTTTCGTCTTGGGTGCGAGTTTTTGTCAATACTAGTCGTAAAGAAGTTTGTATGGCATCTAAATAACCCTAGTGGTAAACAATGGTAACTAATTCGATGCGATACAAATCGTTGTTAACTTCTTCACGTCGAGTAGTAAGTAGTTACAAATACTCGCACTCGGCACACTCATAGGAATAAGAATGTTTATCGGCTAGATCGTCACCATACTAATTTGTTCTTATTTAATGACGTAGTGGGTCATTACTCGTTTACCGTCGCGTCGTCGGAATAATACATATAGTACCTAATGCCAATTTTAGAAGTATGTCTAACTGCTAAACATTTAATTTCCTGATTGTGCCTATCTAAACGTAAAACCTGAGGAATTTCAGTTTATATGGTAGACATATAGGTGATATGTGCTTAACATTATGACTTAGTTCTATACCTACTACTTACTTTGCAAATTAATTTAAAAATATTACGCCATATATTTTTATGGTCAACCATGAAAGTCTTTTTAAAGGACTTCCAAAAAAAGGAGCCGGTTATACGTTCGACTGTATGTATTTTTTGTATGTTCAACGTAAATCCGCCGTCTGTTGACCGATTTTCAAAATTATTTTTTTGATGTAAAGGGTATAACTTCAAAGTTGGTCTCGTTTTCACAAAAGTTTACTTCTCAAAATTTATATGGACACAATAGTGTTTTCGATTTTTTCTGAAGTAATTAAGTATTTGCACCAAGGTATACCCTGGATCCAAAAGTACTGAACATAACTCCTGACTCCTTATAGATACATTATTGGGGATTTCGACGCTGATTAAAGAACTGCAAGCATAAGCCACTACGTCAATTAAAGTAATCATCATCATGACCACCATCCTCACACCTTGCACCAAGGTATACCCTGGATCCAAAAGTACTGAACATAACTCCTGACTCCTTATAGATACATTATTGGGGATTTCGACGCTGATTAAAGAACTGCAAGCATAAGCCACTACGTCAATTAAAGTAATCATCATCATGACCACCATCCTCACACCATAAATCATGACATTATGATGATATAATAGGTACTTCTCATAATATTTTACACCGACACGAATATCTTTGAACCGATTTTCAATATATTTTTTGATGTGTTGGGTATAATCCGAAATTGGTCTTGTTGTCATCAAAGCAGTGACCATTATGATGGCATCCACGAGGTATCGAGGGAACTCCTCGAAATGTATATGGACATATATATTGATTTTAGACTTTTTCAGAAGTAACCCAAGCATATGCTACCAAAAAGTAAGATTCTGCACCAAAGTATACGCTGGATCCAAAAGCACTGAACAGAACTCCTCAGTCTTTAAAGATACGCGTTTGGAAATTTTGACATTGTTTACAGAACTGCAAACATATGTAACTTACAGTATTATGTAACTTACAGTATTCATCATCATCATCATCTTATATACAATACCTAATGGAATCTTGGCGCGTATTCAATTATACATTCGATCGTTTATTTTAAACGTTCTTAAAATGTGTTCATAATAATTTAACAAATATCACTAAAAAGAGAAAAAATATTATTTTTTTTAATCAAAAAATTAAACCGACTTCCAAAGTAAAAATGCACAAAAAAGTATGAAATAAAACTCGTTTTCTAAATAATTCCCCTTTTAAATTTGGCTGAAATTTTAACTATTTCTCTACACAATCTTTAAAATTCTGAAGATTGTAACTACCAATTATTTATTATTATTCGATAAAATTTCAGCCAAATTTAAAAGGTGAATTATTTAGAAAATAAGTTTTATTTCATACTTTTTTGTGCAATTTTACTTTGGAAGTCGGTTTAATTTTTTGTTTAATTAGGGTCTAGATTCTAGAGTTCTAGGTTATAAGTCAGATCTATACGTTATTTGGGCGACTAACTAGGCTTGATGATAATAGTTTAGCTGTAGATGTCTGTAGTTATCATAGTACATCGATCGTCGTTTAATCTTTGTTACCTATCTAAAGTAAACAAGCACTATTTAAACTTAATATTAGCGTTGACTAATGCGTAGGTATTATGAGGTTCCATAACTGTCTATTACTAGACTTGTGCAGTGCACGTCGTCTTTCAACGTACTATTGTTGTAAATGATTTGAGAGAACTGAGAAGACCTTTCAAATGTGATGTAAGGAGGACAGACGCATAATAGTTATTGCTCTGAAGTGTACCGTATACACGATATGCAGCTATAGCACAGAGTTGAAAATATGTATACCTACTTGAGTACAGGAAACAGCTTTCATAGAACGATCCAAATCGCTCCAAATTTGAAAATTTTGACGTCTCCTTCAACGGTCCATATACGTTACAATTGTAGACACACCGTATGATTGTGGTAGTGCAATCAAATCGAAAGCTAACTATGTAGCTGTTAATCCGTTTCTCCTTCTTTATTCTGTGACTTTAGACTCCAAAGTGTTTCTTTCGATTTTCGGACGGATAGAATACCCGTGCGTTACGGTATCTACAATTTGCAGCCAAGTTCGATGTATTGCACATTTTATTCTTCAATGTATCAGTAGTCAGTACAGAATAGATATAGACATGCTCTTTACTCAAACCCCCGACAGTTAATAGTGACCCACGGCAGACCATAACGAAACGATGCTAACATTCGAACAGTGCGACAAAAGTTAGCAAAGATGATGAAGTTCAAATCATTGTTCCGTAGAGGACCAAGCCAGGGAAAGCAGGAGTCGACCCTAAAAGGAGCTCCGTCGATATCCAGCCTCGACTCCAAGCACAAAGTAGCACCAGCCAGAGAGAAGTCTCTAAAGATATTCGGTTCCAAGGAGAAGCTTAACAAAGCGCACAAGAAGAAGGACTTGGGGAACAATAATGCGGTGCTAGAGGATCCCGAGAGGGAGGGCTTGGAGTTCGAGGATGGACACGAGTATGGCAGCGCGGAGGAGCTGGGGACGGGTTCCGTAGAGCACGGCTCCCAGGAGTGCATCAGTCTGCCCGTGATGCTGAGCGACCACATGCCCGGGTTTCAGGAGGTCGAGCTGCGCGCCAGAGTGCCTTCGGAGGTGAGTTTGATATTGCATGTCCTAGACAAGGATAAAAATTGTTAGAAAAGGATAAATTGTCTCCTTACTCCTACTTTTAACCGACATAAAAAAGTAGGTTCTCAGTTTGACCTGTTGTTTATGTATGTATGTATGTATGTTTGTACGCATTTTTTTTTCAAAAACTACCTATGCTATTTGGGCGGGGTTTTCACCATTGAACAGCACATTTTTCAGGGAAGGACGGAAGGTTTTGTTATTATTTTACCTACCGAAGTAGGTACCCATGACCTAACCCCTATAGTAGCACTTTGCCTGACATGTGCACAAATCAATTTATTTTATTTGATATTTCATTATTATTGTACTACTTCAAGTATTTATGTAATATTTTTAGATTCTACATTGCCCCATACGAGTACAAGATCATATATTTATGAAAAGTTTACAGCGAGCAAAGGTTAATTTAATACTTACTCGTTATGTAAACCTATGTTACAAAATATAATATTGGCTTGTTATTTTAAGTCCTTGTAGTTTCTGGTCCGACACTAGCATCAGAATGCCCTACGGCCTTGTTAGTAACTATTTAAGTAATTGATTAGTATTAAATATAGTAGGTACGTATTATAGTATAATTAGTTAAAGTGTTTGTTTATACTAATAGAGTTTATCTACAGTATACAAAACATTGCATTTGGGTCAACCCATCAGACAGTAGGTGTTGGTATTTGTACACAGATTGTTTCGTTGAGAATAGTCCAAAAAGTAGACTTTCACAGTGCGATTGATACAAGGTTAAGTACCAAAAATATATTTTAAATGTAACTGCCTGTTTTTATCATAAGTTCATTTCATCCTGTCCAGTGTCCACCCAGACCAATTTTTCATGTTACTAGTTAAGTACTACATACATACAATTAACTTAACTATCTACATGTACATACATAACTGACTTAAACTGATCTAAAACATCCGACTGACATTTCCAGGCCTCCCTTACCTCCGGTCTGCAGGAGCTGGAATCTCTCCGGCGGCAGCTGGAGGCGAGCAGCATGGAGCGGGCGCAGCTGCAGGCGAGGGTCGACGAGTTGGCCGAGCGGGCCGGCGAAGCTGACCGCCTGCGAGCCGAGCTGGACCGGATCAAGGTATGCTTATGGAATATTGGCAACGTATTATATGGAATATATTGAATGCTGCGGCAAATGCGGCTGACACCGGATGGACCGGATGGATGGACGGATGGACCTAAGTCAGGCCTAGTAAGCCCACTTTGAGGAAGGGTAACGTTCAACTGTGGACGGCAACAGCATATTGTGATGAAATTAACGCCTTTCTAGGGGCCTCCTGCTATCGTTGTTTCTATGTCAAAGAAACTGCTAATTTACAGAGAAACAATTCGTAAACGTTATATTTTCACGTCGGCTTTTTGTGAAGCCTTCGGACGTGTAATCTCTGACGAAGCATGGCTCACTATGGCTTAAAGAACCACGACTCTCTGTTTGTCAGTGTTGTAATTGCATGTGTTACGTTCCAGAGCGAGGAAGTATGCCGGGGCGCGCTGCTGGCCCGTCTCGCGGACGAGAACGGCGCGCTGCGGGCGCGGCTGCGCGGTGTGGCGCACTCGCCGCTGTCCGACAGCGAGAAGCGCCAGCTGCTGCTGCCCGCGCCGCGTCGCATGCACTCCTCCGCGCCCGCCTCCATCGCGCTCGCGCACAACGTGAGTACTGACTGCGGCATAAGAGGAGAAAGTACTCAGATCATATGATAAACTACTGCCGTCCATAGACTGGACATGACATGATGGCCAAATGACTCGTACCTCGAATCTTGGTTCGATTAACGCGCTCACTCATTCGCGGCGGCAAATAATGCGCGCGCGAGCGGGAGAGAGACAAGTGACAAGTGACAAGTGACAACCGAACCGAGTTTCGAGGGGGACCCCGGACTACAGCAGAGGATTGAAGTGTTGCCTGCTTTTAAAAGGGCTCAAGTCTTTAGTACATTACCGATTTTTTGAATCCAACGGGTTTTATTAGGGTTCCGTAATACATAAGGAATCCTTATAGTTTCGCTCTGTCCGTCCGTCTGTCTGTCTGTCCGCGCTTCTAGCTTCTCTAATTATGAATATAAATGAATGACATTTGGTATAGTTATAGATTGTGTATAGATCTCGGTTTTGGAATCAAAAAATAATAATAATTTTATGTTTTAGGGGTGGCTTTCCATACATGTGAAGTGGGGATGTAAAATATTTTTCCATTCTACCCTGTTGTGTGGGGTATCGTTGAATAGGTCTTTTAAAATGAAGGCAAGGTATCGTAGATGATTTTTTATTAAGTCAACTATTTTCGAGTAATCGGCCTCCAAAGTGGTTTATAAGTTGTTCCCCCCTTGGCATATCTAAACTGTAAGAGATAGAAACTTGTAAGTTTCCATGCTGATAAATCGTGCTAAAAACTCTTTAGGAAAATTATTTTGATCGAAATCGTACAATAACTTTCTATTACGCGTTGATAGTTACGAAACCCTCCTTAGACATGTCGTTACATGCTCTTGGTTAGGTTTATATAAATTTTTTGGTGCCTATTTATTGATTTACGAAGTAGAATGTTAAATCTAAAGGTAATCGTTTTCAGGGTGAGGGCGACAGCGGCGAGGCGAGCACGCCGGAGTGGGACAAGCACTCATCCGCGTCCCTCAGCGAGGTGTCCGTGGCCTGCCTGCAGGACCGCATCCTGCAGATGGAGGAGCACCACTACAGGTGACACTCATACGTACATAATATTATACATTACGCAGGCTCGTGACATCTCAAAGAGTAAGTGCTTCTACCCACGAAATGTCAAATGTCAGATTTGACCGCTGTACACGATTTTCAGCTCTATTGTATTAAATGTAGAGTTCTATATACTGTGCAGTTTTATATGTCGCGACCACAAAAAACTCTCCTGGGAACGTAGCTTAAAGCTGAGACCCCAGTAAGAAGTATTGTTTTAGTTTGTGCGCATTTGCGTGTACGCTTTGCAGTTTCGTTTACATAGGAACGCGTTTAAATGGCACTTTAATGATTTATCAGCCTACAAATGTGACACCTAGATGGGCTTTTACATAGCTTATTTGCATCTATAGTACCAACGAGGAGCTCCAGGCGACGTTAGCCGAGCTGGCCGACCTGCAGAGCCAGCTGGCCGACGCGCACGCCGACAACGAGCGGCTGGCGGACGAGAAGCAGGTGCTGCTGGAGTCGCTGTGCCGCCAGACCGAGAAGCTCGAGGACAGTCGCACCAAGGTATGTGGACCGGCTCGAAGGACCATATGTACGAAATTAGCTATAGTACATACTTATATTTGAGGTAGATTTTTACTAGCTAAACAATATACTGATTTATGATGGTTTATGAGCGTGAATTCGGAGGAATGGTAAGCCCGAAGTCGCGTAAGCTAAAATTATATATTATAGATAAGTCATATTCTTATGGGAAGCCCACAAACAGTCAATAAATGTGTGTGGGGAAGCCGATAGTAAGTCGAGTTGTGTAGTCAGAGGACTGGTAAGCGATTATTGCCCATTGCAACATCAGAGGTACAATAATTGCGAAGCCCTTTTAACTCTCACTCACTCGGAGAATTGTATACAATTTATGCGATTTTCATGGTGGTTATCTGAAAGCCGGTATCTATATGGCCAATCCCATATGTGCCGAAGCAAGGCCCTGCCACGTATAATCAATGCAATGTTATCATATCTTATTATCTAATACAATACAATACACAATTGCTTTATTTCACACCAAAAACATACAAAATATACAACAATATTGCTAAAACTAATAATGATGTACAAAAGGCGAACATACTGCTCAATACCAAGCAATCTCTACCAGTCAACATTTTGTTAATGAGATGGACAATAGGAATTAAAGATCATTGTGTAGGTGTACAAACTAACAATGCTGTATAAACAGTGTTAGAACTTAACGAAAAACTACTCTAACAATAATAATAATCAAACGATTTAACCATTAAAGATAAAAGAAGTAATAATTCTAGCAATAATGACAAAAACAAATTTAAAACGTATCAGAAATGTCCGTAGACGTATTAAGGAAATACAATTTTATTTTGTGTTTAAATATATTAATTGAATCCGAGCGACGAATTTCTAAAGGCAGTTAGTACCAAAGAGTTGCAGCACGAACGGTTAAAGATTTCAAATATAAGGAAGAAGAGTGCAAGGGGATCTCGAGTGCATGATTGCTGGAGGACCGTAATGTTAATTGGTGGGTATCATGTAAAAATTTAAACCGATTTTTAAGATAGGAAGGAGAGGACGAAAGGAACGAGATGTTGTATAGGAGCGAGGCGGCGGGACCGGATCGGAAGCCAGCGAAGTTTTTTCGGAATTCTGAAACATGGTCAAATTTCCGCAGGCCGTAGATAAGATAAGATAAGCCTTTATTCCCAACAATAGTGTGTAATATTTCTTAGAACATTAAAGTATTATTGACATGTGTCATTTTCTTTTTTTATTAATTTTGATTTTTCTTTATTATTTTTCTTTTTGTTTTGTTAGGTTGTCTTAAGACATAGGCCTCCTCCAGATTATGCCATTTAATCCTGTCTCTGCAATCCCTTCTCCAGTTCTTAGGTCGGTCATCTTCCCACCGTTTGTGTTGCCTTCCTCTTTCTGTCCCTCGGATACCATTCAGTCAAAAGCTTGGTCCATTTTCCTTTGTCAGATCTCATCATGTGGCCTGTCCAGCGCCTTTAAAGTGTTCTCTTTTTTTTAGTTACATCTGTTACTTTTGTTATCTTCCTTATGTCTTTGTGTTTCCATCTATCCCTTAACTTTACGCCTAACATACTTCTTTCCATACCATGTTGACATACTTTTAGTTTTTGGTCGTTACTTTCTGTCAGACCCATGTTTGGCATCTGTATGTTTGCACTGGGAGGATACATGTATTGAATATTTTTGCCTTTTCAGATATTCCGCCCATTATATATATTAACCCAATATCGTAACCAACTGTTCGATATCCTTTTCTGGATCTTTTTTGACATCAAAAAATTTAGTGAAATAATATAGGCCGTAGATAAATCTGACGCAAATGTTTTGCAGTCTCTCTAGTTTATCCAGTAGTTCTTCCGAAATATCAATATAACAAACATCAGCGTAGTCTAGTACTGGCAAAATAATTGCATGAGCCAGTGCAATCTTCGTGGAAATTGGAAGAAAATTTCCAAAGCCACGAAGAGATGCACTTGCTGGGAAAAGTTTGTTGCTGACTGCATTTATGTGAGGTCTCCAGGAGAGCTGACTATCAAAATGACACCCAAAATTTTGACACTATCAAATGGGGATCGGAGAGCCGTTAAAACTAAGCGATGGCTCTAATTCTGGATGGATATAATTGTTTCATTATTGTTTTCCAGGTGGATACACTGCATGCGCTGCTCCGGGATGGCTCTGAACAGGAGACCCTCGACACAGAGGAGACTGACCAGCAGTTATATGCTGTACTGAAGGTAAATAACGAAATATATAAATAAATAACCTCCAGATTAACTAAATAAATATAAATAAAGAACCCCAATTCTTGTATTTAACTTAAAACTATCAATGAATCATAATGAGGGTTTTTGATATTTTTTCTGCCGCTAGGGGGCCGACCCAACGCACACAAAGCGTCATCTGGTGGCGTAAGTGATACCAAAAACGGTCATAAAGAATTTTCGATTCTTTTTCCGCTTGGGCGGCGCTTGGTAGCCCGACGGTCCTTGTCGTGTCAAAAAGCTGACAAGATGTCACGAATTTAAAAACCCTCATTGAATCGTCTTTATATCACGAGATGATTTTTGGAGTTTGGACTAATCAAAACGCATTAAACGTTGGTTTGACGTTTATGAGAATACCATTTTGCTGTTTTAACATATCGAGACTGCATCGAAACTATATTATTGTAAGATTTAATTAGCAGAATCGACCAGGAATCAGGTTAAAGACTAAGGGTAAAGCTAAGGGCCTGTTTCACAATCTAATGATGAGTGTTAGATGACTTATTTGCATGTTTTGTTTCTGTCGCTCGACATAAAATAAACAACGACAAAACTTTCTAATAAGCTATTCGACACTTGTTACAAGATTGTGAAACAGGCCCTTAGTATTATATATTATGTAGGTAAGTATTAGGCCCTTAGTAGTATATATAGTATTATAGTAAAATCGCAAAGATAAATCGCAATTTATTCTATCTACATATTTTATTCATTAACTTTATAAATAAATAAATAGATATTTTTTACAATGAGGCTTAATGGAACGTATGTGTTTTACAAATGATTTTGCAGGCTGCTCAAGAAGAGAAACAGATATTATTAAGTAAACAAGAACAACTGGAAGCCGACCTGAACGAAGCCAAAGCAGCCGTAGAGGAGAAAACCAAAGAAAACGAAGCGTTAGCTGACAAAATAAGGTATAATTAAAACTTTAAGAAAGTTGCCGGACACCGCCATGGGCAACGCTGACCGCTTACCATCAGACGATTGAGTCGTCTGCTAGTTTTGCTCGTTAAAAAAAAACTACGGCGAAGTAATGATTTTGTCTATGTACTATGTATGTATGTTTGTTCCGATCCGATTTGATGTCAATAGGTTCGTGATAATAGTCCGGATAATATCTAAGCTATATAATTTACGTAGTATAGTTTTTATAAAATAATATTATTTCCAGATACCTATCATGTAATCTGCAGCATTTAGCATGTGGTCATTGGCCATTGAGATTTGAGAGTAATCGTTTTTAACTACTGCGCCACGCTTTTGAAAATTAGCGATTCTGTAAGGCCTTGGTATCACTCCGTTCTCGTTGCAGGTCTCTGGAGCTGACCGTGGAGCGGGCGGAGGAGGGGCGGCGGCGCGCGGAGGGGGAAGCGGGCGCGGCGCGCGAGGTGGCGGCGGCGCGCCAGCACCAGGTCAACACGCTCTCCGACCTGCTCGACGCTGCCAAGGCGCAGGTGAGTTACTGTGCTATGTATGTTAAGGCGCGTCTCCTGCTCATGTTTTTTCGAAACATTACACAGGAAACATGAAACAAAAACATTTGATTGCATACACAAGCTGTCTCCTGCTAAACAAAATGTTTTTGATTGAAACAAACATTTTGTGTAGACAAGATCCTAAGTTCCAATGAGGAAGACGCAGTTTTAGCGATTGCAGATGCAGAATCTAGGAAAAAACACAGGGGGTCTAAAAAGGCCCGTTTAGGTGTTACGAATAGAAGACCGATTTGGGATTCATAAATAATTTCTTCCGCATTTCTATGTTTAATGGTCATGTAACGTGTAACAGTTTTGTAACAGTAACAGAAATGAAACATTCCTTCCCCTCTCTACCCGGGGAATGTTTTCCGTCCGTCTCGGATGACAAAAACATTGTGTATTCCTACACACATGTGTATAGCCACGCCCCAATGTTTCGATGTTTTGTGTAATGTTTCGAAAAAAACACACGCAGGAGACGCGCCATTATACGTACGTCAGCACGCGTCACCGTCTAACGAAATATTAGATCCCAGTTCGTAGTTCTCACGCATATTACCGAGTTTTTAGGGCGATGAGAGATCGGTGTGCTGTGTGTGAGTTTTGTTACAGCTCGCCGTGAATAATTTCTATGCCATCGAAACAACGCCCCTAGTGGCAAACAATGGTAACTAATGCGATGCCATACAAATTGTAGTCAACTTCACGGCGAGTAGCACAAACACACGCACACAGCACACTATGGTTATTGGTAATTGAAACGTTACACCGTCATGACTAGCAATAGATTAGAGTCTCTTAAATAGCGACGTACACTTTATTGTCTTTCTTAAACAATGCTGTTAACATCACAAAGTACACTTTCAACTTATATCTATCTCCTTCTTACCTCGTCGTCTCAGTTGGCGGGCGCGGCAGAGGGCGCGGCGGCGGCGGAGGCGGCGGGCGCGGCAGCGGCGCGGCGCGAGGCGGACGCGGCGGCGGCGCGCGCGCAGCAGTTAGCCGAGCGACTTGCGCACGCTCAGCGACAACTGGACCGCGCGCACTCTGATGCGCGAAAACTGCATGATGATGCGCTTGTGAGTTACAATAGACCTTGGAAAAGTAACATTCGATTCAAAATATTTATTGTCATTGCCCTCGTACATGATACGCATTTGCAGATTAAATCTAACGATGTATAATGTAAAATATCCATTAATGATAAGCTGACTCAACCCGAGTGATACCACGTTCTCACAGAAAACCGTTGTGAAACAGCATGTATTGTATGTTGTCTTATTCGGTAATTATTTATTATTGTCTTATAATGTCTTATTCGGTTGTGTGTGGGTGAAAAAATCGACCTGTATCAATATTGTATTAATATTCGACCTGTATACTCAAGATTGTCGGCATGTAAGAAAACTAATAAACTCGTGTGGTTTACAGGTGTCCCGCAACAACGCCAAGTCCACAATATCTGAGCTGGAGTTCCAACTTGAGGCTCTGCGGCAAGAAAAAGCGGCACTCGCGGCAGAGCTCACCGCGCTGCAGGCCAGCGCCGCCGATCTGCAGATACAGGTAATGCATCAGCATACCCAAAGATACACATACCAGATAAACTGTAAATTATTATTTACTACGGGAGCGACATGCTTCGAAGCGAATGGACTGCCAATCTCAAGGTCATCCAGGTTTCACTGAAAGCCAGCGTGAAATAACGCATGCGATGTGTTTTATCGAGTCAAGTCAGCGGAGGCGGGGGCTTAGGAGACGGAAGACGGCAAGTGCTTGAAGTTGTAACAACACACAAAGTGTTGCGGTTGCGCGATTCGGGCAATTCGTCTGCGTGTTTATCGGTCTTATTTTATGAAAATCAGGGTCGTTTAGTTCATACAGGGTGTTTTTCCACTCAGTTTTCAAACTTTCAGGAGTGAATATACTCTTGAATATAAATCTTTTCTACTTAAAAAAAAATCAGTTGCTTCCTACAATAGGGCTACGGCATAGATAGCATTTTGTAAGAAACAGCTGTTTTTTTTTAAATAGGAAAGTTGATACGATTGTAAAAGTTGCTTATATTCAAGAGTATATTCACTCCAGAAAATTTGGACACTGACTGAAAAAAGACTCCGTATATGCAATATGCATAGGTACATAATATCTAAACTAAATTTATGTAAGCGTGAATATTGAAGAAATAAAAAAAAAGCTAATCAAGCTGGCTCCGTAGCTATCAAAACGCAATAAATATTATTTTCTATATTATCTTATTTCTTTAAATTATATAAATTTAATGATAATAACATTCATAATAATGGTTCGCTTTATAAAAAAATCATGTATGAAACCTTTATTTAAAACGACCTATTCTACGATATATCTCACACGATGGGGTAGAATAAGACAAGAAACTCACCCCACTTCATATGCTAAAATTCGAAATTGTTATTATTTCATGATGCCAAAAACAAATACTATCTAATCTTAAATAAATTACTATAGGCGTCCCTTGTAGGGGAACCCTATAAAAGGTGCCTAAATAACCTTTTTTTATTCAGGTGCAAGTAGCCAGCGATGAGAAGCTGGCGCTTATGTCACGCACGGGAGAAGCGCTGGCGCGTACAGCCGAGCTCGAGAGACAGCTACAGGACGCGAGAGCCAAGACCGCGCAGCTCGCTCGGGACAGGGAGAGAGACGTGAGTAGCAGTGGTTCTCCTTCATAGGGCTTCCCTAGCCTGTGTAATAGGTAGGGATTTGGATGAGGCTCTTCAAAAGGTAAGTGGTAAGTGAAGCCGATAGGAATGGAGCAATAGGAACCCAACGCCACTGGTGAGTAGCAGTATGTATACCTCGTTTAGATAAAGATAAGGACTGAAACAAATGACTACACGCAATACGTCAACTGATATGTGCATGTGAAGTGGCTAGCATGAGCGACTGCGTGGCTTGACTGACTATTTTTTTTACTATAGTCTTTTTTATTTAATTTATTTAACATGTTATTTTAGTATCAGGGAATCTTCTTATTATATACTAACTATAAGAAGATAGAGTGTGCTCATAATTTATTTGTATGACACAATGACAGCATGCGGTCACATTACAATTTAGCTTGGGAAAAAAGCTAGTAATAATACAAATTATGCCAACGGTCAACCTTCTTATGAATTAGATCCCCGATAGTACACACAGACACAGCCAGTATCATGTTTTTAAGGTCTTCATTTTGGTTTCTGGTTTGGTAATTGGTTACATGAAGGTTCTCATAGTAATAAGTTATTTAATAATATGAAGTTTAACCATAGTATCTCTTGAGGTAAAATGTCATTTGTTGACCACAGGAGACGGAATGGAAGCAATTCCAGAGCGATCTGTTGATGACTGTGCGAGTGGCCAACGACTTCAAGACCGAAGCCCAAAGGGAACTAGAGAGGCTCGTATCCGAAAACAAGGCCTCTAGGGATCGTATTCGAATGCTGGAGGACCAAATCCACTCAATCAAAGGTAAAAAATTGTCTATGTCATGTGTAGATTTGAGTATACTGGCTGACTACAAAAATCTGATTGGCTAGTTATTGTTCTAAATTTAGTTTTGTAAATATTCTGTCAGCCAGTGGTTTTGTAGATTTTTGGCTGGGCACGCAGATCATAAGTATTTTTGATTTGCATGATAAAGTATTTTTTTGATATTTATTATAGAGTTTAGATATATCAGAATTAACAACATTAGTACGCACTAATTTCTATGTAAGGCTTCAATGTCGTCGCGTCCATAGAACTAACAGAATGCGACATCATTCGTCTTACGTAACTTATATAAATGTTAATAATTCTAATCTCACTTGATGTACCAAAACAGGTTTTGACAGGTCGGAATCTATGGAAAGTAGCCAAAATGATTGTGAAGGAAGAAATTCGTTTAGTATAGACAGTATAGACTCTCCCAGGGATTCGTCAAAAGATATATTTAAAAATATTAGAACTAGATATTTGTCTAGAGTACATAGTACAACGGACCTTAACAAAGACTCGAGTATAGTTGACCAAGCTTTTTTTAAACTTAATGGTAATAAGATTGCCAAAGATAATACTGAAAGTGATTATAAATTTGCCATCGAAAATGTTACTTTGGACGAAACAAATGACGATGATAGTAAATTATCAGATACATCAGATCTAAACAGAGACACGTCTTGTGAAAACCTCTCATCATTTGAAAATGAACCTAAGGATAATAAAAGGAAACTAAGACGTCAAAATGCCTTAGATGCAGACGTCATTAATAACGAATTTGTGAATAAATCAGAATCAAATTTAGTACAAGATCTGTCAGAGATAACTACATTTAAAACAAAATCTTCTGAATTATACAAGTGTAAACCAAAGTCGTATAGTACTGATTGCCTTAATACTAACACAGAATTTAAAAATGCTTTAGATGAGGCTACCAGTATTGAGTTCCTAAGTGGTACGTATAATATCAGTGAAAATTCTTTACCCTCGGAAGGATCAGATAGTGTATTTTCATCTCCAGCTAGAAGAAATCATAAAAGCATTCTTAAAAGAAATAAATGTGTGTCGTTAAGCGATTACTCGAAGTTTGTTGATGATGATTTGCTTTACAATGACGATAAAGATTATAAATCAAATAACGCCATAGTAAAGGCATCTACATCTATTGATGAACATAAAAATGTGCCGAGTAATGCAGAAAAAAGTACATCTTTAACAACTATGTACGTAAGTGACAATATAGAAACAGATTTAAGAAAAGTTAATGAAGAATTGAAAGAAAATTTTAAGGCTGCTTTAGATAGAATAACAGGAAATCATGAAGACTTTGAATTTAATGAAGATGTAAAAATTAAAAAAAATGTCTCTGATGATATTGTGAAATCTGACGTAGAAAATACTGATACAGAAATAGCATCAAATTCCATTATATCAAACGAAACGACCGAAGAAAAACATATTTCAGTCACTAAAAGTCATGAAAACGATAATAACAGCGATAATGAATATACGCTATCACCAAGTAATAATTCACTGAATAATAGTCCTGAAATTTTAAACGACGAACATAAAAATGTTGAAGAAAGTGAAATCAAACAGTACTGTGAAATAATAAAAGAAAATATTGAAAGTGAAAATGCACCAAAAATAAATATCGATATTAATACTTTATCTGATTACAAGAAAGAATCACATGACGATAAATCTGACGATAATGTCAGTTATCATCTAAAAATAAATACAGCAAATGATCTCATGCCCAAAGATGTATCTAGTGATACTAATGTATTACTTCCAACTAAAGATACGCCTCCTAGCGTTGAAAATAGAACATTTAAAGCCATTTTGGCTCCATTAAATATAGTAAATTGTAACATTGATAAAGATCCATCACCTATAATTCTAAGTCCTGTATTAATACAGCCCATATTTTTTAACCCTAACAATGCAATACATCAAGAAACAAAGGAACAACGAAAAGGAATGATTTACTATGACGACATAGACCAAGTACAAACAACAGAGAGCAAATGCTTAGAAAATAATAATAATAAAGAGGATACTAACAAATTAAAAGGCATTTACCAAAAGAACAGTAGATTAAAGCACTTACAATTTTTCGCCTTGAAGAAGAGCTCATCTAATGAGAGCTTAAAGAGCTCAAAATCGTCATCATCAAATAAAAGTAGAACTTCGCCAACAATTATAAGGCCGGTGAGTAAACTACCGAGAAGTCCAGAATGGCTGGTCGATAATAAATATTACCAACCAATGGATAACGTACCATTTGTAATAAACACAGTCCAAACTTTTGTGAAGCCAACCGATATAAACACAAAACAAGATACAGAACCTGAAACAGAAAATCTTTACGAAGAAATAGGAGAACCTATCACACCTACAGCTAATGTTGCAGACGATGATAAAATATCCAACAAAACACTTAAATTAGATGAACTCTCAATAGATCGGGAGGAAATACTTAAAGTGCCAAGAAAACCGAAAAGGATGAAAAACCATGAGATAAAATCGGTCAGTTCACAAGAGATTGTTAAGGAAATGGCAGATATGACGAAATCAGTGATATCACTATCGAGAACTCCCAGTGCTAACAAGAAGAATGATCATACTAGAGATCAACAAAACCAGAATGTTCCACCGGTGCCTGCTCGGAGATATTCTCTTCAGAATAAGAAAGCTGACGAACCAGATACAGGGTCCCTAAAACTGCGTAAGACGTATCATTGGAAGACCTTGGAGCATAAAAGACTATCGTACCCTCTCCGATCGCTAAACGACTCGACCAGACCTCGTAAGTCCGGCTTTTGTGACCGACGTCCCGTGTGAATTTGTGTAAATAACATTTTCATGGTGGTGGCTGCTTTGTTCACTCATGAGAACCATATGTCCGTCTCTTTCACTCATTGGTTCGACTTCATGGAAGAAAACATTTAAATGTGTAACCTATGTACGTGTAAATAAAATCTAACCACCTTACTAATAAAAACAATTACACAACGGATAAGCTACTCAATGTTGCTGCCTTTTCCTTTTCCAATGTATCAGATAAAGGCAGCAAAATTGAGTAGCTTATCCGTTGCGTAAATATTTTTATTACTAAGGTATATTATTAAGATTAGCTATTTTAGTTCAATGACCGTGAAACACAAGCTAGTTTACTTTATTGTAATTTAGGCTGCCATTTCATTTGACCTAGCTGATTTTGCTAGTAAATTCTATCTTGTGTATCACATGCTTATCTATAAGTTTGTTTTGTTGGCACTTTCGAAAATTTCAATGCACCACAGCTTTGTGACCAAAAATTTTTGCTTATTTTTTTAGTTACATAAATACCTACGATCATTTAAATTCTAAGGTTTATAAAACACATAATACATTTAAATCTCACGCCAGACATTTAAATCAGAGTAACAGACTATTAAAAATAATTTTCAGAGCAATACATAGACATTAAATAAATACAAGCGTAGTTAGATATTTACAAAGGGTGTTTTTACTCTAGCGTTTGTTCGCGTGAGTTGTTAGAATTTAGACGAACGCAAGTGTAATAAAAACAAAATTAAAACATTAAAAGTAACCCCCGAATTGTCAAGCAATAAACGAGCTGGTGATGATGAATTTAATTTATAGCTAGAAACACTCTCGATCATGTCAGCTTTCAAACAAAAAAACTAGATCATAATCGGTTCGTCCGTTTGGGTAGCTCCCAACAACGACACCACGGACAGACACATCAAACTTATGACACCCCTCTGTTTTCGTTGGGGGTTAAAAGGCCCTTAGTTATGAGTAAAGATGATGTCAATATTTGCCTATAATTATTATTTTAATTAAAATTTTGAAATGAGATAAGCTCAGAGTCCTAAAAATATTATTTGCGTAAGTTTATATTCATCTATCATACTTACTGCCCCTATTATGAAATCAACTCAAATTATCTGCCACACACAGCAATGCCGCCTCGTCCGGAGGAGCAGCCGGCGCCGACGCTGCTGTCCAGCGCCTCGCTGCAGGACATCATGGCCTCCGCAGCCTCGCACAGACGGAACAAAGGTACAATATCGGTAAAGTTTCTAAACATTTTCCTTTGCACTAGGACGTCTCAAAACACTTAAACACAAAGGTAGTGACCGCATCGACTGCATACGTGGTTAAAGTCCGTCTTTTCGTTTAAACATACACGTGAGTATGTGTGCGGCAAAGACAAGACTCGCCGAGTATCCCTTTTTAAAGGTCGATATGCATTATTTGTGGGTGAGTGAAGTCGATAGCTATCTTTGTCACACTGCTCACACAGTAATGCCGTGCCATATATCGCTCAAAAGTACCAAATATTTAGTACTGCTATGCCAGCATAAAGTCCAAATACCCTCAAATATTGTGGATAGCAAAAATCGAGGAGTAAGTACCGAGAATATTTTGCGGCGCCTACCTAGCATAGGCTTACAAACGGGCATTATGTTTCAGGAGTAAGCAGGCAGGACTCACGGTTGTCAGTCAAGTCGCTGATAGAAAGTATCGAGAACGCTGCGAAGGCGGCCAAGCAGTCACCCGCCACCACGCCTGTAGCTGAGTGGCCGCAGGTAACTAGCACTGAACTCGACACATTTGACACAGACAATCTCTACTAATGGCAGCTCGAGCACCAGTGAATGTCAGCCATGCTTGACAACTCCTTTTACAGGGGAGACAAAATGCCAAAAGAAGAAGAAGGCGTCAGCCATGTTTACGTAAGACTAAGATTGACCCGAAATACTTTTAAATCTATCTATATAACTATTATGAAATTATATTGTCAACCCAAGCACGAAACGACCAGCTGCCAGCCCCGTGAACGAAAGTTAGGTAGTGTTGATCGTTTGTCTAAATATATTCTTTATTCCTTTTAATTTAAAAAAAATTTTAATTGCCTTCTCTTTCATTAATACGAAGAACGAGAGAGATAACCTGCTATTTAGACAAACTATTAAAACTAACGTGTATTGATAAAATTGGGACTAAGCTTCCATCTATATAAGGTCTAGAAAAATCAATTACGAAAATTTCGGGCACATGTTTTACTGCTTATGTGAAGACGTTTAGGCAGAAAAATAGTTGTTCTACTCGAAAAAAAAATATTATTTCTTTCATATGGGCGAGTTTGCCTGTACATGAGATGATTTTTTTACTTTGAGTATGACAAATGTTTTTTTGCCTGCACGTCTCTACACAAGCAGTGAACCATGTGCCCGAAGTATCCGTAATTGATATGCGGAGACGTTATATATTCCATCACTTTTCAATTCATACCTGTCAAAAGTAACAGCAGATATTAGGGGCCAGCTTCACAATCTTCGGATACTTTATCCCTCTATTCCCACCTGTTCTGTTGAGTAGTTCTGTCGGCAGAACTAATGGGATTTTTTTTACCATTACTACTGTGATTCATAAGACTATGCATTACACCCTGCTTCAATCTCAAATATTCCCAACTGTCCTGTTCCGTAGTTCGGTCGATAGAGAAGACCAGTGAACGTAAACAATTTACTTTCACAAATATGTAATAATGCAGTTTCTCTTATAATCAAACATATCATAAAGGATTAAAAAAATATTAACGTAGTTTCTCTAAAAACAAAGGTATCCCAATGTCACCGTTAAGTAATTGCATTTGGTACACTCTGATCATCGCGTCGTTTGTTTCGTCGTTTCGACCTGCAGATTTGTCCTTCGTTTGGCTTTTTTCTTGAAATTTGCCATTTGGATGGCTTTAACAGAAAAAAACGATGCATCTTCTTCTATGTTTTTCAGGAACTGATAAACAGTCGCTGGCCTGGTTTTTAACGTGCCGTTAATGGCACGATACCAGTCCTCAACAACATTAATTGTGCGATGGCGCGGACCAAAGGCAGTCCATGACTTGATGCGCCTAGGTTTCATCCAGAAACTCATATATTTCATAAACTTATCCAAGACGCACCTGTCACTAAAATCCAGAACTTGGGATTTTACATATTCCCATCCTTCTATAACACGTTCTTCGGGCAATAGTGGAAGAACGCTGCACAAACTTACGTTTCTTCTCTTGCGTTTGTCTTTAATGCCCAATTGCTTTAATTTTCTCCACAGTTTATTTGAGAAATGTTAGTAACATCCCTGGTGATCGGCATTTGGGAAAACATCAGCAATGGCTTGAATGGCGGCTTCCTTGAAATCAGTAATGAAAGTGGAAGGTTGCCAATCTGGAATCTGTGTTTTTATTAGACTGAAAAGTGTGGTATAGGCTTTTTTGGTTTTGTGACTAAGAAGTGCATATATTAGAGGCATCACATTGATAGTATCTTCAGAGCTTTTGAGATCTGCATGAATAGTATAAACCTCTTTGAAAGGTACCGGGCAAATTTTGAAAGTGCCGTCTGCTAAGATAATTTTTTTTCGCGTAAGAGAGTCCTTGCTTCCTTAGTGCCAAAAATTATAATACGGACGCCCTCGCCCTCGTCGTTTTAATCTGCCAACAAAAATTTAGAAAACGGCATAGGTATTTCTACTGCATTTACAGTGTCATTTAGGTAGCTCATTTTCTGAACTCCATTTAATTTACTTCTCCTTCTGTAAATTGACGACTTAATTTGGTTGAAGCTGGGTATCTCTTTAATGAGATCTATTCCCGTATCTTTTAAAGCAGCCACTGTTTTCTTGTACACTCCCGGTACGGTTTCACTGCCTGTCATCATTTCATCAACACTTTTGTGGATTATAACGGACATGGCTTCTTTGTTTGTGTCAGGAATGCAGGTAGTGTCATGGTCGACATGTTTAACTATTTTCTTTTCATCCTAGAATATTAAATAAAAATACAGTCAATATAAAACAAAACCTTGTGTGTGAACTTAGGCCCATACCACAACTTATTTAAAAAGTAATTACTTCGGAAGTAGTAACTGTTCCACTGCATTTGGTTTTCTTATCATGGCACATCTCCATAATGTTTGTAAATTTTGATATTTAGAGAGCCGGTAATATTCGAAGCCATTTTCGAGCATCACGCGCCCGCGGCCACGTCTTATTATGTTAAACTCCATCATTGAACAAACAACAACCAGTTGCAATATAAGATTAATATTATTGCCCTCTTGAAACCCTTGAAACATGAATTTCATGACGTTGTCATCAGGAAACAAATAAAGAATAGATACTTACCTCCAGGGGCCAGTACTTGATAATTGATAGCAAACTGCATGGAGACGTGAACAGAACTACTGGGAATTCAATTCCCATTTGTTCTGTGAACAGAACTTATGGTAAAAAATTCCATTAGTTCTGCCGACAGAACTACTCAACAGAACAGGTGGGAATAGAGGACTTTATCGAGCGACAGAGACGAAATATCCAAGAAAGCTAAGTGACACTTATCAGTAGTTAGATTGCAAAACAGGCCCCAAATAAAACATTTAACCCTCCAGGTACAAACACCAGCTGCTACCACTACCACCATCAAGAACGGTCTCGCAGAAACCACCACAAACGGCATGACCACCTCCTTCACCAAACCACCAGCGCCTAGGAATACTAGAGCATCACCTATAACCACAGGTTAGTTACTTTTAGTGAAACTTGTGATCGTCTTGTATAATGTGTTTATCGTATGTATTCCTAACGTAATATTTTCTTTATAGAAAAATTGCTAGATATAAATAACAGGGCATTCATCAAGTACATCTCCAAGGCTTAACTTCTTTATGTTTCGCTGACAAAAAATAATTTAAACGGTTCGTTAGTCAACTATTATAAATACAAAACATTATTACGTTTAATTAATCTTTATGGCTATATACATTAGGCTTTGTAAAGAAAGAATTTTCACAAGGCCAATTTTCGGTTGTTGTTAAACAAACTATAAATAACTTAGGTAGGTAGTTTCTGTTCTATTCTTCAAATAAATAAAGGAAGTGGAACCAACATTTTGTATATCTGACCATATGTAGGGTCTACAGTGGACCACAAACTTTTAAAATACAAGTATTGAAGAATTATATTATAGTATTTACATAGTTCTAACATTCCGAGATTGACCCGCATGTAAGTGTTCGCTTTTTCTATTGCAGCATGGCGGCATGACAGGGGCCCATAATCTATACTATCGCCTAACATGTCTTATACTTCGCTTGTATTAACTTTACCTATATATAAATTTAGGTATCCTTCATTCGATGTGCAGTGAATTATTTCTGTATGCATTCTTTAAGGTTTTAGCTGTTATTAAGTAAAGATAAAAAAATATTTTATTTATTAATTTCTATCTAGCTGAACATCTTGCCACTGTTGCTATTAATTTTATTAAATAAATAAATATTTTTTGTTAAAACGGTAGAAATAAAGGTAGAAAATACGTAACTATTTAATAAAATAAATTATAAAAATTACTATTAAATTCTGGTCAATAAATGTGTTTTATTATTAGTATAGATATAGAAAAGTAATCGGTAGACAAGTAGAAGTTTACAGAGTTCTCTTCCTATTGCAGAACGTTTAGTTTGTGTAAAAATAATGTTGTATTAACCTGTACTTCTGCATGGGTGTTACTAATTATACTAAATCGGTGATGGGCCAACTTGTTTCCATGTATTTTACCTTTCCGCGTCATACTTTGTGTCAATAAAATCACAAGAGGAGATATAATATTGATATCTAATTCCTTATATAATTATAAATACTAATTATAGGCTGTAAATATTATAATTGTAACTTTGTATTTTGTACCTATATTAATCCCAGATTACCCAAAATAATCAGTTACAAAATCAATAGCTTTTAAATACAGTTTTTAAAAATACTATAACGGGATCGCTAAGCATGCAAGTACAATACAATTTAAACCTTTAGAAGTAAGACATGCTGCGGATAGATGGCACTGAGCTTTATTAAATCGCGCTATGACTTTTCTTACTGGTATTAAAATACACTGTAGCATTTTCGTTTTATTAATTCCTAATCCCACGATGCTAAAGAAGTGTTTTCTTCTAAATTATTTGCTTTTCCTCCAAAATTGATTGTCACAAAGTATGACGTGCGCTTATGTGTCTAACGCGGGGCAGAGGCGGCGGGGGACGTCAACATGCCGGACGAGCAGCGCGCGCTCTCGCTGCAGCAGAAGGCCATGGAGTCCTTCGTGCGCCGGAACAGCTACGGCGACATCTGTAAGTTGCCAGTTGCAATCCATTGGAAGGGACAAGAGTTTTGTATTCTTTTGATGTGAAATCATCCTTAAAATTACCTTTGTAGAGGGGAGTCAAAAAACGAATATAAATAGCAGGTACTCAATAATTCTCAATTCAAATCTCTTAACAATTAATAGCTAAATTATCTTAGAATTCATTATGTTAAGTGTTTAGCAACCCTATGCTCCACGCTCACCCTCGAGGGGAAATGTCGTCACAAGCTGTGTATTGAGATTTTATTCTCGTAAGTAATATAACCATATCTACTATAACAATTTTAGGTGAAAGAAAAGATCCTCTAAACGCGCTGCAGATCAAAAACGGTGGTTCCAAACGCAACGCGCTGCTCAAGTGGTGCCAGCAGAAGACTGCTGACTACAACAACATAGATATCACCAACTTCAGGTAACTTATCTCACTTTTATCATGCCTATTGAAATTATAGTTCTAAACATACATCTACCTAAAGTTTTCCGTGACATAACGTTTTGAATCGTTTGCTATTCCAAATAGTTAAGATCAATTAATACTAGCGCAAAGTCGAAGCGCAGCGAAGCGAAATTCTAAACTTCAATATAGAAAATTCACAAATGCCTTCCGAAAAAAAAAATTAACGCGCGAATTTGTGCGTTTGTGCGTGACCAACTTTTTTGCCATCTGAAGGAATATGAGCACAATGTTGTGGATATAAGAGTGAATATTTTGCCATATTACTTTTTCAGAATTTCGTTTCCCTGCGCTTCGACTCTGCGCTTGTATGAAATAACCCAAACTATTTAGAATAGCAAACGATTCATAAGTAAAGAGGAAGCCTATCAGTTTTCGCCTACAAGTTTCTTGATTAATTCACCAAGTATGTGATGAAGATGATCTGTTTACACGTTTGTGACGTCACAGCTCATCATGGAACGACGGGCTGGCGCTGTGCGCGTTGCTCCGCGAGTACCTGGGCGAGGCGCGCGTGCCATACGCTGCGCTGAGCGCGCGCGTGCCCCTCGACAAGCGCGCCAACTTCTCCGTCGCCTTCGCGGCCGCCGAGTCCGTCGGCATACCCACCACGCTCGTGAGTCGACACTTATACAAAGCAACCACGCCCTTAAAAAATATCGCAATAAAGTAAATGAACGATTGCACACCTTGGGAATAAGAAGCAAGGTTGTCTCTATGACCTATGTACTTGTGTAATTTTGACTTTTGTTTTTTTTTTTTAGGAACAAACAGTTATTTAATACTAAATATTTTTATAAAGTAATACATAATTAAGAAACGTTAACCTAGAGTTCCATATAAAGAAGTAATAAATATATAAAACTTAAGGCTACAACACATGCATTCGGATCAGCTTATAACAATGTTTCTAATTTTGTAATTTGCATTTTGTTTCATTTTACTTAAAGAGCAATAAAGCAGATCTAAATCATCAAAATACTTATTATATATATTGCAAGACCTTCTAATAAAAGCATTATTAGCATTAGAAGTCCTGGATTGCGGTACACTAAAAAGGTTTCTTTTTCTAACATTTCTTTCTTGTCTCCGGGGCACACGAATCTCAATATTGCTAAGTAGCTCAGGTGTATCTACAATGGTATGAATTATTTTGTATAAGAACACAACATCACAAACCAGACGCGGCGCTTAGCCAAGGGTATGTTATATCTCGTAATTGACAATTCGCAATCAGTATATTAAGTTACCAATTCTAAATTCAAACCACTTTTTTCTCACACAAATTTTTCTGTAGTGTTTTCAATCTCTCAGAGTGAGTTTTGTATTGCGGAGACCACACCGTACTAGCGAACTCTAAGTGACTGCGGATATAGCTATAATATAGTATCTTGTAGGTACAATAATTCTTAAAAGGCTTAGAGATACGCTTAATAAAACCCATTTTTTATAGGCCTTAGCTAATATTTCATTAATGTGTGAAACAAATGTAAGTTTAGAATTCATCAAGACACCCAGATCGCGAATCTCTGATGTTCTTTTTAAATATTTCCCACCAAGTTTATATTTAAATAAAATCGGTTTATGTTTAAGGCTAAAAGTAATTACATTGCATTTATCAGGATTAAGGAAAAGGTTATTTTTGACACATTCATTTTCAAAAACCATAAACCATATCATTTTGAAGAAGTTCACAGTGGTGTGTGTTATGGATAACTCTAAATATTTTTGTATCGTCGGCATAAAGAAGGGTGTAGCTATTTTTATAAACATTACTTATGTCATTTATGTATAGAACAAATAGTAGTGGTGCTAAATGTGACCCTTGAGGCACACCAGAGGTTATATCTAATATTGATAAAGTTTACACTGTAAAGTGTAAGAGCATTTTTCCATATTTTTATGGCCCCATGCGAGTTTCTTACGCCGCCGGTTCTTCTCGGCGGGTTAGGGTTGAACCGATGGTATCTTTTTCTGTTGACTTTCCGAAAAGAGCTTGTTAAGTTTCATTTGGAAATAAAATTTATTTTTTCCCGGCGTGAAATAATCTTTCTCCTTGGATACTAAGGCCCCGGCCGCTGCCTCGACACATGGCGGCGTGTGCAGGCTCGCAGCTTGTGACTTGTGTTGTTGATGTCTGTGAATGGCCCATCAGGCAATCCGTATGCTTGTTTGCCCCCTATATCATTAAAGACCTTAATCACGTTATAATTTATAACACCATTATGATTAATTGCGGAATATTGAACTAATTTTAAGTTCGCGTGTGAACTTTCCTTTTTTTTCCAGAACATTCAGGACATGATCCAGCAGGAGCGGCCGGACTGGCAGCAGGTGATGGCGTACGTCACCAGCATCTACAAGCACTTCGAGACCTAACACCGATACCTATAGGGACCTAGGTATGCCTGCGATAGGCAACACTACAAATACATAAATAAATAGGTATACCTTTGATAGGTATGTTGATGCTACCGAGAGGCCAGTACCCACAAAGAGGTGCTGGGCCAGCCCGGCCCAGCATTAGCCCGGTTGCTATTCTCCGTTCAGACCCAATTCGAATGTAATAATGTGTTTGTTTACGTTAATATTTTTAAAATGTAAACAAATATATTACCATCGACAAAATCAATGAGTCATTATATTTCTTTATTGCACGGTAAAGTGTCATTTTAGTTGCATTATACTATTGTCTTTTTGTTTACGTGGCGATTAAATTGGATCTGAACGAAATATATTAAACAGTGCATGTGTCGCCAGTCGTGGTCACGCACACATCAAAGCAGCACTCGCCGTACGTCAAGTTCCGGTCACGTGTGTGTGCGCACGTGTGTATGCTCATTGAGCGTGTTTAGGTAACGTTTACGGCGAGTCGTCCTTCTAATAATTTATGTAATAGTGCTCTGTGCTACTCAAGCGTTCATACCGCTTGGCGCGTCCAATATGGAATAAAGTTGGACATTCCGACGCTTACAATTAAAAGGCCTTGATTGAGATGTTGCAATATGATAAGTAACATCAGTTTGTGGAGCACTCTCGCGTTTTTGTTTTGTATTTGAAAACGGTGAAACAATGTTCTAAATAATTTTAAATCCACATGTTAAGGACTATATTATCCGGAATCCGTAAGGCCGTGGAAAATTCAGAGCACTGGACTCTGCGCTAATAAAATAGAGCTGAAAATCGAACACACAAGTATCGAGTCAAATGTCAATGTCTTTTATGACAGCTAGACACTTGACACTTCGAATTTCAGCTCTATTGTATTAACGCAGAGTTCTATTTTCGGAACTTTTCCTACTATTATTGTCTGAAAGAACGGTAATGTGATTGTGTCGAGGCTCGAGTGTAGGCTTAGTACTCTTGTGTTCGAGAGTAGTTCACTTTGGCATGAACGGACCATTTCTATCGCTAGCAAAAAATCAACAATTATTGTAGAAAATATTAAAAGGAATGTGAACGTTTCCAACGCGCTAGAAGTGCTAGTTAAAGTAAAAGTGAAATTTTATAAATTATTGTAATGTTAGAATGAGTAGAATGCCTTGGTATGATGGCCTTGTGTGAGGAATCGCGCGTCTTTCCAATATAAAGACTGAGCTAGGTTAGTGGAAATTCGTCCGTAGCTACAAATTTCTTTGTTAAAAAATTTGCTGTGACATGGAAACGGCCATGTTGTACATCAATACGCAGCAAAATAACCTCAAAATGACGGCACTCAGAAATATGTTTCGGCATGCATTTGAATTGGTCTGAACATAGTTTGTAGTAATCGGTGTGAATTTAGCAAAAAGCTCGCATGCTGTCTCTCTTCTATATATTTTGCGTAAGAGGGATAGCTGTATTTTGGCCTTATACGATTTGAATTTAGAGGCTGATTCAAATTAATCGAATTGAGTAACAATTTCTAATAATAAAATCTACTTTTTATGCACGTTATGTAGCTGATTGTATTCCTGTGACATTAAATATAATTGTTTTAAAAATACGATTGAAATTATGAATCAGAATAAAAATAATGGATTTTGTAATTTTTGATATTGTTTTCTGTGTTATGAAATTAAGAAAAAAAGAGTAAAATGTTATGTTGATGTATCAATATTATTTTTGTAATGAAACTCATAAAAATCCATGTTTTAATCTTGTTTTGTTAGGCCCAGGCTAAATGAAATAAAATATTATTCAGAATTAAGGAAGTGGGTATAAAATCTGTTCTTAAATTACTGTAATGAACAAAATAACAGTTTAAAATTACAATTGGTATTTTTTGGCAGGTTATAAGTCGTTTTTTGTTTGTAATAAACGACTAGGTAGGCCTAATAAATATCATAGATTTCTACTTACGGTATAGTTGAACCACGTTCTTAATGTCTTTCGGGAATCTCTGTGTTCCATACATTGTCTGTCATTTTCATAGAAATGCGATGATTGCCTTGGGACATTAAGAAAATAGTTGTATCTCGATTTTGAGATCGAAAGCGAGGTCGATACCTTGACATATGAACTATATGTAGGTATAAGACATGTTGTGATTAGTTTTGTTTTCCAATGAAACCTGCTTTAGTATAACTGTAATGTATTGTATGGCGATGATGTACGCTAGGAATTGTATTTACAGCTGATATGTCTCCACTTAAATTGAGATTCTATTTCCCGATTTTTAAAGTCCATTTTCACTTACGTAATGCTTGGACAAATTATAAATTGTCTGCGTGACTGTACTATTATATAAAATAATATTTTCTGACAAATGTATTGTAAATAAAAGTAAAAGTTCCTTGTTTATTACCCTGGTTTTATTTTATTTCTATTTATATTATTATATTTTATATTATATATGATTAATGAAATAGTAAATAAAGTAAGATCTTGCATAATTAGTCCATCTGCTCCTTTTATGTTCTCCTGGTGGATTCATTAGTAAGATTTTGTTCCAATATTCTTATGCATGCACTTGCGTATTTTTACTCTGTGCCGCAACTATATCGAGCTAGGTGGCGTTTTGTGTAAGTGTTAAATCAATATCTTATATTTGTTTGTTCTCCTGCTACTGGGAGATCAAACTAATGAATCGAATGTGTATAATTTTTTGTTCGATTATTGCTTGTGTACTAGTAATACTGACCAGTACCAAAGAATATAATATACTATTTGTCACCGTAAAATTGTAAATACCGTAAGATTATAATATAACTTGCGAGATTGTAAAATGTCGAACGATTTTAAACCTGAACATACTGCTATTTGTAGCATTATTTTTAGTTACATTATAATCTAACGAACTGAAAACTATAATTCTTTTATGGCGTTCCAAAACGCTTGTCTCCGGTGCAATGGCCGCAGCACACATGCTATAGTTATTAGGCCCTTACATATGAAATCGGCGTTTTGTCGTACTGGCCAATTTGATCTCAAATATATCTTCTTTGGTTAGGAATTGCAATTTCAAATTTATACCGCTATTTACTCATGCATGTGTTTCGAAAACCGTAGGTAATTCATTTGTTTTTTCCTCTTTTGGTTTTTCTTTGAGTCACTCTGTTTGCAAAATGGAAAACTTGAAATATCGTATTATTTTCGAGTACGAGTTCCACCGTGGCACCAGTGCTGCAGAAACGGCTCGAAGGATTAATGATGTGTATGGAGGCGGTGTCGCAAAAGAAAACACAGTGCGTTTTTGGTTCCAATGTTTTCGTTCTGGAAATTTCGACCTGCAGAACAAGCCCCGTGGACGGCCGTAGACCAAAGTTGGTAATGATGAATTGAAGGCTAGGCTTAGGCTAGGCTGAAGCAAATTGGGAAGGTGAAAAAGCTTGAAAGATTCATGAATTGAGTGCAGCAAACCGACAACGCGCGTCGACTGCTGCGTTACATTACTCAACCGGCACAATAATGAAGGGATTTAGAATCGAATCATTACCTGTGATGAAAAGTGGATCCTGTACGATAATCGGAAACGCTCATCTCAATGGCTGAACCCTGGCGAACCAGCCAAAGCCTGCTCTAAGCGAAAATTGACTCAAAAAAAGTTACTTATGAGCGTTTGGTGGACTAGTGCCGGTGTCGTTCACTACAGCTTTCTTAAATCTGGCCAGACGATTACGGTAGATGTCTATTGCCAGCAACTGCAAATCATGATGGAAAAGCTAGCTGCTAAACAACCGAGGTTGGTCATTCGCTCTAAGCCACTGCTGCTTCAGGACAACGCTAGACCACACACTGCACAACAGACGGCTAACAAATTAGACGAGCTACAAATGGAATGTCTAAGACATCCGTACTCCCCGGACCTTGCTTCAACAGATTACCATTTTTTCGGAGAGATTTTTTAAAGTTAATATTAACAGTTAGTAGGACCTAGTATTAAAAGTTAATAATATATAGCCCCGGGGTATGAAATTTATAGTGAGAGAAAACAGATTATCGCGTAAGTACAAAGACATTTTGTTATAAAATCTAACTACTTAGCAATAAAAAGTATTTGAATAAAAGTTGTTTTGTTGTAATATAACTAGGGTATAAAATTAAATATCGATTATAATCTAGTTACTAGTTGTTCATTTTATTATTATAAAGCATAGTGATACTAATCATGGTCGAATTTAGGGTTAAGTATGGGGAGAAATATTTTTGGAAGTTGGTGGAACACTGCACGATCACAATGGATTTCGGCTCACAATAAATAAATAAAAGACAATGGATTTCGGGAGTCATCGTTGTCGTCGAAAAACTGCACTGTAAATATAACTCTGTGCTAATGTAATAAAGCTGAAAATCGAACACACGAGTGTCGAGTTGTCAATTTGGTCTACCCGACCTAATACGAGCGTCTGTAGCGACACCCGATTTGGTGCGCGGTTCATGTGTTAATACTATTAGGAACACAAGCAATATAGAAAAAACCGGATAAAAACACAAACCCTGCAGGATACATCTAAATATGTAATAATAAAATTGGCCTATTTATAAGTTTTAAAAGTCCACAATAATAACACACAAAAACGTTTATTTCCTTACAGTATGTAATTGTATCATTTTATCTCTTATTATTTACAAAATAGAAGCATTACAATTTAAAAGATGTTATGTACATTAAAAATATTTTAGGACATACCTTATATTATTATAACTACAAATAACATTTGTATAAATAGAATAATTGTTTTCACAACAATATCATGATTCAATAGGACATTTTACGAGAACCTATGGTAGGTTTTATCATTAATCTTTCAGTAGGTACTTTTTGTTTTATTTTTCTTTTCTTTACCACTCCAGAACTCCAGGTATGTATTTGTCAATAAGGGACTCGTAGTAGGGCCAGAGAGCTGCAATATCAGGGACTGCAGCACTCTTTGTGTACAAGTCGTATTGACTGGAAAAAAAAATCAGCCCATGGTTAGTTTTTACCGTGAAAGCTGGCGTACATAGAACGAGGTCACAACACTGCGTTGCGCGCGCGCGACGCATCAATCATCAAGAATTGTACGTCGTCGTTTGTGGAATGCGTGCATGATACCCGGATATCCAAAGGTTAAAAAAATGGTGGGCGGTAGTAATTCATAGCATAACGAAGACTACGAGTTAAATAATCGAATGTATAAAATTCTCGTGTCATAGTGTTTCATTTATTTAATATTTTCCGATTCTTATGAAAAAAGTTTTGCATATTCGATAAGTCTGAGAATCGGTCATTATCTAAGTGTTTTTCTTTTTATATGGCAAAAACAACGTTTGCCGGGTAAGCTAGTAATTAATATTATTTTACTCTGGTTAAGTGTTTTGTTGAAACTTACTTGAATTTAAGGACTGCTGCTTTAATTTTTTGGTCCTTTTCAGTCTCAAAGTGGGTGTAGTCGCCGCCCGCGTGCCATGGGTAAAAAGAGTGGTATCTGCAAACAAAATAGTAGCACCGTTAAAATAAATCTGTATGTGTAATGTGTTTTCGTCTGTGTGTGTGTTCGTTACTCTCTCACGCAAATACAGATTTTTATTTATCAAACAAAATATGGTACGTAAAGCCTGACCAGAAAAATAAAAAACCTGCACTGGAGGCGCTTCATTTTTTAATTGCAGCAACACTAAGAATGGCTGGGATGTGATTGGTTAAATCTCAAACATTTGACATTTCGTTTTAGTGCCGTGATTTCCCGCAACATGGCGAGTTTTTTTTATTTTTCCGGTCATGTTATACCTACATCGATGCTAATACATGTTATAAAGAGGAAAGACATCTTTGTTTGTATGTTTCGTTAGTTTGCATCGAATAGGCTGCGAAACTACTGAACGGATCAATGAAATTTGGTAGTAGTTTAAGCTCTGTATTAAAACCTAGGATACTTTTTATCCCGAAAAAGTACAGTGTTCCCGTGGGATACTGTACTTACGCGGGCGGAGCCGCGGGCAACAGTTAGTATCATAATAAAACTAAACTTGTTCCCGTTGGTTACATTTCACAATTTTCGGACTGTTTACCTGATCATCCACAGCGCCTCCTCCGGGAGCTTGGCCTCGTTGTGCACGAGGAGGCGGTACAGGTACTCGTCGTGGCCCCACGACATTGTCAGCTTCTCGATCCCGCACTTCGGCTCGTAGATACCGTTTTCTGTGCTGCATATGAAATAATATTATCTATGGACGATTCCACACCACGTCAATCTGGTACTTAGTATCCGAAGAACTTGTATCACATGTACCAGACAACGGAAATATATTTAATACTTTTATAGGTACTATACTTATATCTAAGATTTTTATTAGACTATACGTCATATATTTAATAGGTACACATCCAAGACCCAGGAACATAGGAAAATCTTTTTGTCCCTTCGGCGGGATTCGATTCCGCGACCTTCTTTAGCGCCGACGCGCTAACCACTGAGCCACAGAGGTCGTCTAAATATCTTATGACATTATAATTTGACCTGTGAGCTTGTGCTATCATTCCGGTCGAGATGCCTGATCGTGCCGAACCGTGTCTGTCCCCGGGTAAACTTGGCAATCTTTAGACAGTTGATATCTAATTTAAATTTGCCATATTTCCATATTATATTCGGTATTAATTAAAAGTACGGCTTACTTGTATTTGGGATAGTAGGTGTCGGGGTTGTCCTTGAAGCTGTCGGCCCCGTACACGATGCTCTCGCCCCACCTGCAGCCCACGGGGAACGTGTCCCCCACCACGCACCACTGCGGCTCGTCGTAAAACGCCATTACCTGGTATTTAATAAAATGCAACTTGACTAATTAGGTTACAAAAAAAAATAGGACTCATTGTGATCGAAACATGTATGTAATTAGAAACATAAGTTGGACAGTATTGTGTAGTGTATAATTATTATATTCTTTTGTAAAATCATGTTGCTTAAATTACTCTAGGAAAAGTCGGAAATCTTCTTTTTCAATGGAAATAACAGAAATTTATAAAAACCCCGGCCAACAGGCCAGGCACATTTTTTTCAAATATATTTTAAAATGATCGTATCGATTCGTTAGGCAACTATTATATTTTTTATTTTCTTGGAAATAATATCTCTTTATGCGAAGAAAAAATGATTAAAATTTAAACGACAAATGTTTGCGCCTAAACGGCAGGCACCATTATCGTGACGTCATAAGAACAGAAACAAACAAATGTCATATGTGTGGGTTTTGAATAATGCAAACTTTTGATTTGATTAAGTTCTTATGACGTCAATTACAAGAAAAATATGGCGGCTGGCGTTTTAGGTCACGTGACATACAGATAATAAAACTACAGTTTGAAATTATAAATAAATCGCATATGTATATAACAAAATAGTGTCGTATTCGTGTTTCTTATGATAGAAACTATATAAATAACAAATTTATATCAATTGATTTTGATAGATGAAACTAGCCTATTGCGTGCAGGACAAGCACACAAGAAGCGCGCAAGAAGGGTCCCGTACACAAAATACGTTTGTTGTATGGGAGCCCTACTTAAATATTTATATTATTCTGTTTTTATTATTTGTTGTAATAGCGGCACCAGAAATACATAATCTGTTGAAAATTTTAACTGTCAACTATCACGGTTCATGAGATACAGCCGTGACAGAAGGAGAGACAGACAGACGGACAGCGGAGTTTGTTGCAGTTTCGGGCTTACATAAAAATTACAAACGCGACAACGTCTACCAAAAACGTGTGATCCCAAAAGAGAGGTATGTTTACAATTCCTACATAATGTTTAAATCCATACCTTTCCGACGTCATGGATGAGCCCAGTGAGATGGAACCAGTCGTCATTGGGATGGTCCTCGCGGATCCTCTCGGCGGTCTGGAAGGCGTGCACGATGTTGGGCAGGTCGGTGTCGGGGTCTGACTCATCCACCAGCTCGTTCAGCTTGATCAGAGCATCTTTGATGGTCGACTTGAAGTGGTTGAACTTGAGCCATTTGTCCATTTTAGCTGGAAGTGACAAAGGTCATTTTAAAATTCGTTCTAATGTTAAGCTACCTATATCGATAAAAACGATCTTTGACCTTTTCTAAGTTCTTGCAACGACATTTTTTGGTACGGTTTGCACAAATACAACACAAACAATTGAACCGAACTTCCTTGGTACACAAGGCCGTCTTTGACCTGTAAGAGGCCATGGGCACATTTGAATAATTGGGCCCCTATGACCTCTTATCTTATAATAGGTCTTTGTCTGTGAAATTGCCGTTCTGCAGTACTGGCCATTTCAAATCAAAATAATTTTTGTTTGGCTAAGCATTCTAATTTCAAATTAATTTTATTTTAAAAACACGGAATTCTTTTTCCAAAATTAGTCATTTGTTTATTGATTAGTGTTACACTTTCATCGCATTTCAATCTTTTTCGTCATAATGGATACGTTAAAAATTCGAGTAATTATGGAATATGAGTACCGTCGTAGCAGCAACGCGGCACAAGCGGCACGCAACATTAACGACGTGTACGGAGCTAACACTACAAACCAACGCACCACCTGTTATTGGTTTGCTCGTTTCCGTTCTGGAAATTTCGACCTGAAAAATGAACCTCGCGGTCGTCCGAAGACTTTGGTCGACAATGACGAATCAAAGGCGATTGTGGAAGCTGATGATACACAATCTACGGCTGAATTAGCAGCAGCTTTCGACGTTAGCGTCAAAACAATATTGGTCCATTTGCGTCAAATTGGCAAGGTAAAAAAGCTTGACAAATGGGTGCCCCACGAACTCAATGATCGCCAGCGCGAAGTACGCGTCGAGACGTGCCTTGCACTGCTCAAGAGACACACAAATGAAGGAATTTTGAACCGCATTGTTACCTGCGATGAAAAATGGATTCTGTTTGATAACCGCAAGCGCTCAGCAAGTTGGTTGGATCCTGGTTCAGCACCTAAACAATGACCTAAACGAAAACTTACCCCTAGAAAAGTGATGGTCACAGTTTGGTGGTCTAGCGCCGGTGTGATTCATCACAGCTTCTTATCTAACGGGGTGAGCATTACTGCAGATGTGTACTGTGAAGAACTGAACACAATGATGGAGAAGCTGGCACATCTCCAACCAGCATTGGTCAATCGCTCGTCTCCGCTGCTCCTGCACGACAACGCGCGACCTCATACTGCACAGCAGACGGTCTCCAAGTTGCAAGAACTGGGGTTGGAAGCTCTCTGTCATTCGCCCTACTCACCAGACCTTGCGCCTACAGACTACTACTTTTTCCAGAATTTGGATAACTTCTTGGCGGGAAAAAAAATTCAATACCCGAGAGGCAGTACAAAATGCCTTTGAAGAATTTGTTGCCTCCCGTCCAGCTGATTTCTTTAAGAAGGGCATCAATAAACTGCCACTGCGTTGGCAAAGATGCATTGATTGCGTGGGTGATTACTTCGATTAATAGAAATAAAAAATACATGATAAAAATTCGTTTAAATTTTTTCATACAAAACGGCAATTTCATAGGTAAAGACCTAATATATTCTAAAAAAAGGAGATGTCCCTGACTGACTGACGTATAGACGATCGCACAGCCGCAACCGCTAATAGTAGGAACGTGAAAGTATTTTTAATTTACAATGTTACATTATTTAATATATTAATTAGATACATGTTTTAGAATTTATTACAATTTACCCCCTGAGGGTGAAAAATAATGTTTGAAAGTTTGTATGAAACAAAATTTAAATCTATCCCGATTTCCATGACATCTGCCAAACTCTAATTAATTAGATACATGTTACAACTATATTAATTAGATACATGTTTTAGAATTTATTACAATTTACCCCCTGAGGGTTAAAAATAATGTTTGAAAGTTTGTATGAAACAAAATTTAAATCTATCCCGATTTCCATGACATCTGCCAAACTCTAAGCTAGTAGTATATATAACATAAAAATTGTCAACCTTGGAACTTTTATCCTCTAACCCCTTAAACTAGAGTATGAAAATTTGTAAGAGACCAACCTACCTACCTACACAAAACTATTACTCTACAGGTCTGTAAATTGTTGTAGGGATCCGTGTTATAAATAGTAGCGATACATACATTTACTATAGCCGTCTGTCCCCCGCACGCCCGTCCCGTCAATCTAATCTCGACCAAAAATAATATCCCGTACGCGTCCCATATCAAGCACTCTGACATTGGCAACCTACTGAGGCCGCCATACATAAAAGAAGAAGAATTGTAGTCAATGTAATTGCAAAATATATTATAATATATATTTAATATATAATAATATATTTGGACTTTGACTAGGCAGGCTAGGCAGACTAGGAATACGGTGTTGAAAATTGAAACGAAAGTATATATATATATGCACCATGGGCACGTGCTCATGGTGCCCAGTGGTAAAGACGGCCCTGTTGGTATAGCATGAATGACTGACCATCATGGAATCGCTACCCGCCGCTACGCAGAATATTGCGGCGCGTATTTTGAATGTCAATGTCGTCCATTTACATTGATGTTATGTCTTACCAGAGAAATACGTTTATTTGCGAGCTATCGAGACTAATCCATCCTAACATAAAATAATCATAAGAAAATAGTTGCCTTTTACTAGACAGTAAAATAATTACAGACGACCTCTGGGGCTCAGCGGTTAGCAGTCGCAAGTTCGTATCCCGCTAAAGGAACAAAAAAAAGTTGGGTCATAGATGTGTATGAAATATGTATATAATATAGTATATAATCTTAAGTATAATGTATGTATGAAATAGATATAATTCCCGTTGTCTGGTCTCGTAACTTAAGTTCTTCGGGTACTTAGCACGGGGCCAGATTGACGTGGTGTAAGATATTATTATTATAATTTGGTTGATGGTTTTGCTAAGCTAATCACCTAAAATCCACGGTGACGTTGGTATTCATGTCGTAGCTCGTAGTAGGTCCTGCGCACGCGCGCCTTGATGTGGTCATAAGTGGTCGCGGAAGTGTGTGTGTGCATGCGTGCGTACTTACGTGTGTGTGTGGAATCTTACTCGAGAGCTCAACTTAACAAACTCCACGGAGACGTTGGTATACGACATCGTAGTGGGTCCTGCGCACGCGTGCCTTGATGTGGTCACGAGTAGTCGCGGAAGTGTGTGTATGTGGAAACCAGCTCGAGAGCTTACCTTTAACAAACTCCACGGTGACGTTGGTATGCATGTCGTAGTAGGTCTTGCGCACGCGCGCCTTGATGGGGTCCTCGTCGTCCACGGAGTAGTCGCGGAAGGCCTGCACGTCCTTGCCGTCGTACACCGCCTCCGGGCGCAGCAGCAGCGACGGGTCTATCATAGAGATGGTGTTGTCCTAAAAGTTATAATAGAATTGTATAAAATAAAATGAGGGTAGTCACGAAGTCACTAAGATCGCTCATGTCCAATAATGCCACTTCAAAAATAAGTAGGTAGAGGATTATTTGCAGATTACAGGCTCGAAAAAACCTTCAATATTAACACAAGGACAAAAGATTTAAAAAGGTGGGTTTAACACCAGTTACTTTACTTACAGGATTTTTGACTTTCATGTTGTGCGTGCTATTATTCCGTAAGTCCACAAAGAACTGCGCGGTTCCACTGCGGATTTCGCATCTTTAAGTGTTTAGATATTATGATTTAAATGACCCTAAACAGATGTTATCGGAGGTTTACGCAAATCATTGTTGACATTTGTTTGCATTAATTAGCAATAGATCTTCTAAAATAATAACTCGTGTGAACTGTTACGGTTTAGGCTAATATTTTTTACAAAAATTCATTAATTAAATATTTAAAAAGTAACTATTTGATCCCAACAGACGTTGTTCTACTTATCTTTACTATAAACAGGAATGAAATAACTACACATAGTCCCTGCTACCTTCACCTACTCATTCAATCTACAGGCGATGTGAGAAAGAATACACACATAATATGGAGGAAATACACACTCCTTTAAAGTTCTATTTCTGTCATTATTTTTATTGTACCGGTACCTTTATACGCCTTATCACTTACTAGTTACTATTATTGTCAACAATCAATAGTATCCGATCAATTTATTCATGCATTTCAATTTATTTCTATTTTGAAAAGGTCGCACGTGTAAGGAGGCCGTAATTGAGACCAAACTCGTTCGAGAATCTTTACAATTATTCTGGCCAAGGTCAATAACTTGTGCATCTTATCTTATTTGTTGCCAGCCATAGACATTAAGTTTTTTTTTTTCTTCTAGAACCTGCGCCCCTTACTATAACTTATATTTCCCCAGGACTGCACTCTCAGGTTAAATAAACAGACTCTGGATTAAAAATATTTTTTCCATGTCATTAGATGTATGTAAACAATGTATATAAATATTATAATTTTATAAACAAATTTAGAAATAGTTAATACTGTATTCTTGTGCTATAATGACTATCACCACTCGCAAACACCAGGGATGTACTTCTCAATCAGACCTTCGTAGTAGGGCCACAGGGCGTCTATGTCCGGCACATTCGCACTCTTCGTGTACAAATCATATTTACTGAAACAAAAATATTCCTTGTGGAAAGCATAATAATAATTAATAATAATCGCAACTTCACCTGCCAAAATATTAAAGTACTTACTTGAACTCTAGGACCCACTGTAGTATCTGCTCATCCTTTTCATTAGTGAGGTGTCGGTAGTCACCGCCGGCGTGCCATGGATACAATGAGTGGTATCTAGCAAAGGTAACCAAACTTAAATATATATCGCATTGAATAAGAACAAGTCACAAGGCATGTCAAACGTTTGCCAAAAAAATCTTCATACAAGAAAATATTCCTGCCATCTGTTGAAATAAATAAATAACTACGATGAACATCTACTAATTATGAAATGAACCGATAGAACTACGATGTCTACAACCGAACCACTCCTCGTACGCGTGCTATCGTAGCGGTATTTTAGAATAATTGTAATTTTGCTTCTTTTGCCTATATTGTCAAATGTTAACTCGAGTGCCCTCGAGTTGCTAAAGGTTCTCATGGGGCGATATCGCTGTTAAAACCTTTCTCAATAAATTGATGCCATGCCAAAAGTGGAATAGAATGTATATAGAAAAATATGGATAAAAAACCTATGTATTTATCGAAGTCCTTCACGAGCTCACAGAGTGCGCAAAACACATTGATAGCCATACTGATAGCCCGGTCGAAAGATACCATGACTGCAACCATCAAGACAACATTATGTAAATATTTAATGTTGTAGTCAGCTATAAATGAAGGTCACTGCTTCATGGCAATAATCTGAAGTATCAAAAATGTCTATTTCCTCTACTTATATAGGTTGTATTTTTAACCGAATGGAATATTTAACCCAACATCAGGCTACAAGATTTTGTAGCCTAATGTGATTACATTTGACATAAGTAATGACAGTATGCAAAACTAACTTTTTTGTAACGTACAGAAAAATAATATGATTAACATTTCTTGGCAACTCGCACTACGCATGAACACCCTCACACTCCCGTATAACGCGCTGGCTTTGGAGATCACGCGCCCGCCGCGATGTACGGTGGAAGTAAGAATAATCCAGGTCAAAGCTTAAGGTCACATGTTTTATTTTTGGAACGAGAATCGAATTATTACGCTCCTTGTCTATTTTTGTTTTGAAGATATCCTGACTCCTGTATTATATTTGTGTGGTCGTTTATTACCTGATCATGTATAACGCTTTCTCTGGTAGTTTCGACTTGTTGTGCTTGAGGAACTGGTACATGTACTCGTCGTGGCTCCACGAGATCAGCAGCTGGTCCAGCCCGCAGTGCGGTTTGTACACGCCGTACCGAGTACTGAAATAGGGAGAAGTCTATGCACTTGTCTACGATTACGGTTTAAAAGTTGTACTGCAGTGCCTCGGGCATGTTTGCAGAAATGCGCACCCACATATTAGCAGAAATGCCCCGTACTTCATACTGAAATAGGAAGAATATGTTCTCTTGTCTACGATTATGGTTTAAAAATTGTACTGCAGGATCTCAGGAATGATTGCAGAAATGCGCATCGACGACTTTAGTGCCATAATAAGAAAAAGAGTCACGTCGTTGATGAACGTGTCAGAAGCAGTAATTTTAACATTCTAAGGGTTTTGGCAGATACTCCAGACGGTCTGGATTAGATTGGAGTGCATGTTAAATGGGTGTGAGTCTCAGTTCAGGCCTAACTATTTCTTCATTAGTATGTTAACATAGGTTTGAAATTTTAACTTACATTATGGATTTATGATAATCTGAAATAAATTCTTATTTATTTATGTAAAGCATTTATTACTTATTAATGCAGATAAAGCCGTGGTGCGTCTCCAGCCGGGTTCTGGCTGGACGGTAAATTATTTATCATTAACAATAATAATAATTAATACAAAAAGTTTGCGTGATAGAAATAGAAAAATCTAAAGAATTTTTTTATTTCAGAAAACTATTGTTGAAATTTAATATATATTATTCCCATCAAAAAAGTATCGATAAACATGTTCTTGCATTCAATTTGTTTGGATGACTAGCGTAAAACGTACTTAAACTTGGGGTTGTAAGTGTCGGGGTTGTCCTTGAAGCTGTCCGGCCCGTACACGATGCTCTCGCCCCACCTGCAGCCCACGGGGAACGTATCCCCCACCACGCACCACTGCGGCTCGCCGTACAACGCCATAATCTATTGAAATAAAAAAATAATAATTAAAAATTTAAAGAAAATGAAATTAAAAACAAGAGAAAATCAGGTACCTCTCCTCCTACTACTGAAATGAGTATTTAATCAATGAATGGTATATTTAAGTTGGCCGCTGTAGTAATTGCATAAATAAACAAAATAACTGATGAATAATATTATGTTATTCTAAATTACTAATTATTCTGATAAAATTACTCTAAATTAAGATAAATGATGTTTATAGTTACGTAAATCGTTCTGTTAGTACGTAATAATAAATTTTATCTATATATCTTGACCTTAAAGGTGAAGAAGTTATATAATAATAAAACTTATTACGCCTAGGGCAGAAGCCATATACCTCAGATTATTACCATATACCTACTTTATCGTAAATCGTAACATGTGACGTCCTAAACAATGGCATTAGTTAAAAATTACAAAATTATAAATGCATTCCAATCCATAAAAGTAGGTCACCACCTACCTATCTAAGATTCATATATGAAGTTTAAACTTCCATTTCAAATTCTGGAAACTATTATCTGGAAAAAATTCTGGTATGTCGTAAGTTGTCATGCCATTGCTAAGTCGATGAAACTAAAATTTGCAAGCAAAACTGAGATAAAAGCGATAAAAAGAAATTATAATACGTAGCTTAAATATTTTTCACTTACCTTGCCCAAATCGTGGATAAGTCCAGTAAGATGGAACCAGTCATCATTGGGATGGTCCTCGCGGATACTCTCAGCAGTCTGGAAGGCGTGCACGATGTTGGGCAGGTCGGTGTCGGGGTCTGACTCATCCACCAGCTCGTTCAGCTTGATAAGAGCATCCTTAATCGTCGATTTGAAGTGGTTGAATTTAAGCCACTTTTCTCGTTTTTCTGTTAAATATTTTTATTAAAATAATAAAAAACTGATAATATTTACAGGAAGACTATATTTAAATAACATAATTCAAACAAAAAATAAAAATGTTTGAAGGACCTCGTACATGAAAGTGGGCCCTAACTAAATACGCCTCTGAGCTTTAATGAAATTTATTGTATAAGCATTCTCCTTATATACTTTTCCCTTTCTTTACAGATTTTCCCACAATCAGGTCATTCGCTTGTACATACTGACAATTTATTTATGCCAAGAAATACTTTTTAAAAGTCAATCCCTAGCGGAGTGCTACAAGGATCTCTTCTAAGACCCCAACCTTATTTTCATTGCTTCATTCACAACTTGTACCTATTAAACTATCAGCCAACTTACGTTTAACAAAATCAACGGTGACGTTAGTGTGCATGGTGTAGTAAGTCCTCCGTACCCGCTCCTTGATGGGGTCGCTGTCGTCCAGGGTGTAGTCGCGGAAGGCGTCCACGGGCTTGTCGTTGAAGATCGGCTCCGGACGCAGTAGTTGCGACGGGTCGATCATGGATATTGGACCTTTCTAGAAAGTAAAAAATAAAAAATATTTTTATTTCATCCGTGGAACATTTAATGGCCTGCAAAAAAGTACTGTCTAAACTTTTAAAATTACAATTTTACAAAACTATAGAAGTTAGAAGTTTCAAAGAAATATATTATTGCTTTACATTGCAACTTTTATCAGGTTTCTGGGACTAGTAGAAAGCCGCTGTGGAAAATAGCGACTATGCAGGCTTGTCGCGGAAGATCGGCTCCGGACACAGTAGTTACTACAATGTGAAAAACAATGGTACTTCTATAAAGAAGAGTACAATTTTTAGCAAAACCTATTGCGGGTTAGCAAACACAGAAGCAATAATATTTACCGAGTAGGTAGAAACCGCTATAGGCTAGCGGTGGTAGTGTGGTGGACTGCTTAATCTTACGCGGGCTGCGGAGAAACCCTATAGTCTATTCGCGTTAAGAAGGCAGTAAATATCAATAAATCACGCGTATATATGTCAAAACGGCTTAATGTAATTGGTTATTGTGAACACGGCATAAGCGTCATTGGTCAATTTTTTTGACATTTCCTCATAGCGCGAATTAACTATAGTTTGGACGTTAGTAAACGCCAATTACTTATAAGCAGTAATTAAATTTACAGCTCCACTTATATTCAGCCAAAAAGTCTCGGTTGGGACTTCCTCTCTTAACGAGATCCCTTACAGATTTTTACGTAGCATCACACATTTGCAATCACAAATTAATATTAATAAACACTTACTTCAGTCATTTTGAAGTCGTGAAAACCTGGCAATCCTTCAATGCACTAGATCTTGTGTATCATGTACCAGGTCTTATATACGGTGTAATTTATCTTAAATAGCCTATCGGCTGTAAAGCACTTGTGGGTGACGCCCGTTTATGGTGTGTGATAAATGTTTTATTACAAAAATACACTGCATCACATACCTACGGTGCAACGGTACGGTTAATGTGTATCAAACTTTCATTGTCATCATATTGAGGAGATTAACGTGTGAGACGGAAGAGATTACGGAATAATAATTATATTTAAACAACAAATGAAAACCGACTTCGAAATTAAAAATTTAACACTTTCTTATTGATTCTATTGTCAGAACTGGAACAAATTGAAATGGGGACACACGGGAAGCACCAGCTGTCAAATAAAAAAAGAATAATCGGTGGAAACAAACATAAAAAAATACAGTCGAATTGAGAACCTCCTCCTGTTTCGAAGTCGGTAAAAAACAAAAATTAAACACTCACCATCTTAAAAAAAATCTTGTTCCGAAATGAATACTACGTCCTGTTCGGGTTACTACTTTCTAACCTCCTCCTCTCTTTGCTTCCATATTCAGTTTATGATCTGCAGACTGGACTTTTGGTTAAATGTTGACATGTAATCTTCTGCTTTTTGGCATCGTCTCTGCTTCTGCAGTCATTATATTATGACCTGGGATAAATTATAACCCTATTAATGTACATTAATACATATTACAATTACTAATACAATTAAATACTAATAAATACAATGACAGTAGCAACAAGAAGAAAGTTCAATTTTAAAAACCAGTCGATAATTGGAACTCATATGTTAATACATACGCTTCCACAAGTCGCATTCCAAAATCATTGTAGTCAGCACATTTGCTTTGTTAATAATAATATAATAGTTTAAAAAAACTAAAAAAACACGCTTAGAAATTTTTTATCGGATTATTGCATTGTCATCGGCCCTTAAGACGTGTGCAAAGTTTCAAGTTGATCAGACGTCTAGAAACCGGTGAAAATTAAGCTCAAAGATTCCGTTACATACATAGATACATACAACCCGAGCTAATAAAAGCGTGTTAAAAAGGAGAACGTTTTCAGTTTCCTAAAGCATAAAATATGATACCTAACTATGTAAAGTATATTAAAATGTACTTAATTTAAGCAGACTTTTTTCTACTACCCTCAATTCAAAAGACAGGTGCGCAGTGTTGACTACATAAGCACTTATACATAGATATACCCATAAAATACATAGTACATACCTAAATACAATCAAACTGCAAAACAATTTCTGCGTTTCTGATTTCACTATTGTTTTTTGCTTAAAACAATAGTTTTACATGGCGCTTATTTATTACAAGATAAAAACGGGCACGGAAGGCGGCAAGAGCTACGGGCCCCACGCTCCAACTTCTGTCCGGCCGCATCGACCGCAGGAGGGTAAAAATAATTTTCTTACATAGTAATATCAGCGCTGATAATAGAACTCCGCACTAATGTCTAATACAATAATGCTGAAAATCGTACACACGACAGCAATTAAAAAACTTGACGCTTGTAAGTTCGATTTTATTACAATTGATTTTCAGCTCCATTAGAAAATAGAATAGAGCTGAAAATGAATTGTATTATTCAATAGCAATAATCGAATCGTCCGAATAAGTCGAATTTCAAAATTGCTGCCGCGATTACTCCCACCTGAAAAGTTAAAACTCTTTAGTGAAATAAATAATTTACATTTTATATATTAATTATTATCAGATATAATAGCATTCAAAATTATTTATTAGAAAGGAAATTATTTAATTAGCAGATTTGCTTGTCGATAAATTTTAAATCTATCAAGTGCCTAACACGTTCTGAATACAAAAGAAAATATCTTACTAACTTTTTAACGTTCCATATTAGTCCTGATTCCGCTTATATTCAAAGCTCAATTTCAAGCTTGTATTTTTAAACTTTGAAACGAAGGAGACAAAAAAAATCCTGTAAAATCTATTGTTGCCAGTTGTCTTTAACGAAGTCTCTACTCTATCAATGTCGAAAAAAATATTTATTACCTGATTAACTTTTTTAAAATTTTGTTTTCAATATTTTATTGTTGAACTTTAATAATATAATAATAATTAATCTATGGACGCTTTCACTCCACGACAACCTAGTCCCTAAGCCCCTGGTAACTAAATTCCCGAGGAACTTGTGTTACGGGCCAAACAAAGGAAATATTATTTAAATATTCAATAATATGTTACGTGTCATAGTTAAGGTTTTTTCAGTCTTTCAGGTTTTAAAGTTTGACAGATTTAATCTTGAAATAAGAAAATTTTTTGCTCACTCGCTCCGCTCGCTCGCTTTTTACATAAACAACATATTATTTTATACTGACTTGTGACTTCTAAGTCAAGGACGCACATTTTTTTACCTTTTAACTATGCAATCCTACAGTTTATATAAAAATTAACTGTCTGACCTAATGTGTGATAAGTTAATATAAGTATAAGATTAATTTATATAGAGATAAAAGATTTTCATTTTACACGCTTAACTGGAGAACCGAAAGCAAACAACAAATTGCCACAGTAAATGGATTAACGTGCACGCCTTGGATTAGCGATATCGAGACCACTCACTTGGAGGTTGGAGGTACACAGCATTGATAATGTAAATCTCATAAACAAAACAATACTTTTACAAGTTCATAGTTGCTTATAAAAATAATGAGTTGAATTTTAACTTTATACACTGAGATTTACTGAACATATTAGCAACCAGTTTTTCCTATTTTGCATTATATTAGAAAAATAAAAAGTAAACCATTTTATTTATATCATAGACTTTAAACGAGACAATCATACATATTTATAATTGATTTCTCAAAAACGGCTGCATTAGTATTACCATGAAATTTAGTATGCAGGCAGTTTTAGGAGAGAAAAATCAATCAAGCTAGGTGTTACAGGGATAAAAGCTTCCCAAACTGCGCAATTTTAAGCTATAATTGTTTTTCTTTTATCATGAAACAATATATCAATAATTTCAACTCTAATAAGACATTCCGAATGGCAGTTTTGTATGCGTTTGTATAATTTTTGCTTCGTTCGAAAATTCCGAATGTGGTAGGTCAGAAAAATATATATTTTTTTATTATTATTTTTTTTATCAGAACTCCGAGCAAAGTTCGGTTACCCAGCTACTATTAATAATAACACTCGTGTACATTTATCTGACATTTGGTGCGAATCTATGTAAGTGCTCGTGCCTCTACATAAACTCGTATCTTCAATATTATGATGCCGGTCAAACCGATACTGATTTGAGGAGCTATGCTATGCTAATGAGCCGGCTCTACCAGATATCACAGCTTACAGCTAGCGTTTGGCTAGTTTGTGGTAAGACTTTATAGTAACATCGGTTCACGTGTGTGTTTGTTTGTATGAAGATTACTCTGTAGTCTGTACCTTGTCTTCAGGATATGAGTACCTAACACGAGGGATTATCTTAATCTATTTGCCTGCATTGTAATTTGTAATAATGTATCATGCAGTTTGTGTCTGAATAATAAAACTACATACTTAGCTACACACTATCTACTTGTTAGAAAATTGTACTTATAACATTTATCTAAAAATAGTTGTAATGTGTATAAACAATAATTTGAATGCATAATATTAATAACTCCCCACACCGATTTCGGTGACGGTCGCCGGTTTCACTGAAACCGGGCCAGTTATGCAGGAATAATTTTATAGTGCCCAAGTGTGTGCGCAATACACAAGAGTACTCTCTCTTCCTTTACTCTCATAATCCAGTGGGACGGAAACCGACACGACTGGCGAGAAAACAGGCGCAGGTCCGACTTTTTACATGCCCATCGACGCATGGAACATCTTTCTTGTCAGACAATCAGGTGATCAGCCTGCATTGTCCTAACCAAACTTGGAAACAACATTTTTTGTTGTTCCCATGCGGCAATCGAACCCACGACCAGTCGAGAGCCAAGCTCTAACCACTAGACCACGGAGGCTGTCTAATTTGAATGCATATGAATAAAACAAACAGATAAAATTAGTTACAAAAGTTTTATTTATTACTTAAATAACAATATTGTGTGTAGAAAAAGTTTAAATTATGCTATAAACGACGAGCTAAACTATTACGTGTAATTAAAATTACGATCGAACTTAATATTCATTTGAATTATCAAAACAATATATTTGATTTCTTAATTTTTTAATAAGTGTTTTTAGGGTTCCATAATACACAAGGAGCCCTTATAGTTTCGCTCTGTCCGTCCGTCCGTCTGTCTGTCCGCGCTTCTAGCTTCTGTAATTATGAATGTAGATGGAAGAAATTTGGTACAGTTATAGATTGTGTATAGATCTCGGTTTTGGCATCATAAAATAATAATAATTTTAAATTTTAGGGGTGGCTCTCTATACATGTGAAATGGGGATGATAAAATATTTTTCCACTCTACCCCATCGTGTGGGGTATCGTTGAAACGATCTTTTAAAACAAAGGCAAGGCATCATACATTACTTTTTTACAAAGTCGACCATTTTCGAATAAACGGCCTCGAAGGGGGTTTATAAGTTGCCCCCCCCCCCCCCCCTTGCATTTCTAAACTATTGGAGATAGAAACTTGTAAGTTTCCACGCTTATAGATCATGGTAAAAACTATTTAGGAAAGTTATTTTGAACAAAATCGGACAGTAACTTTTGAAGTAATTTGAGAAAAACGTATTACTCGTTAATAGTTACTGAACCCTCCTTAGACATGCCCTTGACATGCTCTTGGTTAGGTTAGGTTTTTTTATCTATATTCAAGGGAACAACTCGATTATATTTCTATTATTAAACAGCTGGTCTATATAATGACCTTTGTCTAAAAACATACTGTCAGTATAGTACTTTACAATATAGTAAAAACTTTTATGGAACGCCAGAAGACAACCTAAACCCTCATGGTGATGCATTTTACATTCTCCGTTTATTCACTATGTGAGCCAAGTACGTACTTACGCACACATAGGTACACCATTTTAGTTTTAATTGAAGCAAGCGACTCACCCGATGGTAAGTCATAGGTGCACAACTACCAGAGAACTTTGCTTTCTGTGATAAACACACAATTATCTATAATACTTCTATACTAATATTATATATACTTAAATACTAATATTATAAAGAGGAAAGATTTGTTTGTTTTTATGCCTGTTCTGCACCAAATAGTCTCCGAAACTACTGGACCGATTTTGATGAAATTTGGCACAGATATAGAGTAGACCACGGGACAGGACATAGGCTACTTTTATCGCGGCAAAATGCACGGTTTGCGCGAGATGTCTTGTGCGCGTACTAAGTCGCGGCAACATCTAGTCTAGTATATTAAAGAAGAAAGATTTGTTTGTTTTTTTACATTGAATAGATTCTAAAACTACTGGGCCGATTTTGATGTAATTTGGTACATATATAAAGTAGAACACGGGGAAGGACATGGACTACTTTTATCCCGAAAAAGTACAGTGTTCCCGTGGGATACTTACGTGGGCAAAAGCTAGTACACAAACATGAGAGTATCTCAAATTCGAGACAATATTATCTTAAATTACTAATTCTATCTAGATTTACTATATAAAATCTACTATAACAACATTACCAACAAGTCAAATCATCACTCTTGGCTAGCACTGGAGAGTGAGTCTTCGTCACTGTCACTAGACCACTCGCCCTCACTATATTCCCTCTCTTTCTTTTTCTTTCTCCTCAATATGTCTTCCTCTGGAGTGTCCTTCCTTACTTCTTGCAGCCCAAGCTCTTTAGTCGGAGAGGTGTTTCGTAGTTCTTTCAGAGTGCTAGTCAGGTCTATGTTGATAGGCGGATCTTCCTCATAATCACTCTCTTCTCTCCTCTTCTTTTTGTTTTTAGAATGTTTTCTCTCCTTCTTACTTTTCTTCCGTCGCGACCTGTTGACGCGAAAGAAAAATAGTTCTATAAAACATATAGAATTTCATAAAACTAATGTCGAATTTATAAATAATCGCTGTATTGTTTAATTATTTTTTATCATACATATATAGCAAACAAAAACAGACCGAATTAAAAATAGACAGTAATCAAATAACGTACCCATCATAATCTGACCCGTCTTCAGCGGAAGACCTGAAAAAAAAACCTATTTTGTAAGTACTGAATACATAAATCAAATTGTTTACAAATAACCATATGTGGCAACAATCATTTCCTACCTGTCGTACTTTCGTTTCGATCGCCTATGTCTGTCTTCAGCGCCGTAATCTGTAATGCACAATAAAAAGTTACTTATTAAACTTTTTACTTCAAAAAGAACCAATATTAAATAAGGAAATTAAAAATAAGTTTGTTACCTTTCTTTTCCTTTTTTCTTCTTTTCTCTCTCCGTCGCCTTTCCTCGTCTTTTTTCTTCCGTAAGGACTCTAATGTATCCACCTAGAAAAATTACAATTCCAAACAATAAGCCTTTATGTATGTTGTAACCTTGAATGATAACATCTAAATCTAACACAGGTAATAAATTCTTATTCTTATTAATATGTGTAAGTCGGCCCCAATTCATATTTTGCCTGCATACAACACAATGCCGAATTAAAATGTACCTACACTAGATTGGCAAGGGAAGATTACTACGGCGTATCGAGTAGTTTACATTTCGTTGAAATTTTGTATACTTGTTAATGGTCACGTGTATACATTACCATGGCGCTGGCGAGTGAGGAGGAGTTTTGTGCGGCGGCGGGGTCCACGCCCGCGCGCTGCAGCAGCTCCGCCGCGCGCCGCCCCAGCCCACGCGACACGCCCTCGCCTGCGCACGCGCAATGATTATGATTATTTTTAAATTTGAAAATTTGAAAGTAACTAGTTCATTATCTTCTATTTGGTGTTATCAGTATGCGATCTGATGATGATAAGTTATAGCTAAAAACCAACTCGGACATGTTAGATTTCAAATTAAAAATGCCACAGCAAATTAAGACTATTCCTTTACACGATGACACCATGTCCCATATGCAATGCGTATGCAATATATTTAATATTTTACCTTGTTTATATGCAATTATGTATATCATGTACAATTTATCAGCTATTGCTGAGTGTTATTCTGTCCCTCAAATGACAGTACCGATGGAACCACAAAAGATAAACCACCTGTGGTGTTTGCACCGTGGTGGTATGCCGAACCTAGTATTAAAATGTTTTTAGAGATAAATATCTTATTTTAATATTATCTGGTTATGTTTTTATTGTAATGTATATAATAACTTGTAGTGTATGTCCTAATTAGTCAAATAAACGTTTTTTATTAAGTTTTAATTTTTATGAGCTACGATGTCAAATATGGAGACACGCAAAACTTTTAACCCAGCTTTTCGTGTTGGGAGTTAGGTAAAAAGCTGAGTGACAGTATCAACACATTCTTCATCATTACAAATGTTTACCTTTGGAATCAGACAGTTCATCAGTAAGATCAATCATCTCATCGGAATTATCCACCAGCGATATTATTTCCGTGTCCGTTGTTTCTTTGCTTTCCTTCTTCCTCTTTCTTTCCCTGTCATCTCTTTCTTTTCGTCTGTCTTTGTCTTCAACTCTCCTCAACTCCCTACTTTCAGATTTAGACGTATAGTCCTTCTTTTTGTCCCTATGTTTCCGCTTCTCTTTACTCGAAGATGATCTTTCCTTGTCTTTTCTTACCTTTTCTTTATCTTTTCTGTATACCTCTGGTGTTTTCTCTTTCATTTCCACTTTGCTAACTTCTGGCACCAGTGGTGGTGGAAAGGCTAGGGCATGTTCCACAATAGTTGGTGCTATTTTTTGTATTCCAGTATTTACAGTATTAATTTCTATTGGTATAGGTTTTTGCACAGCTTGTGGTTTTGCTTCTATGGCCTTAACTATGGGTAGGTTATTCATAGTCCCCTCCATTTTGTAAACCACTACAGGGGGTATGTTGTTGGCAGAGTATATCTGTGGTATGTTGGTTATTGACATTTCCTTTGGAGGTTCCTCAGTTTTTTCCTCTTTGTTTTCTCCCTCGTCAGAACTTGATTCGTAGGGCAGTGCCGGTTTCGGAAGTATAGGATCCGGTTCTTTGTGCTTCTTGATTGAAAATGATACAGGAGCTGAAAGTAGAAATGTTCCATCAACTACTTTTGTTATTTATTATGAATTCATTAAAATCGTCCATTAATAACTATTTAAATAAATTATGTATTTCCACAATAATTTAAAACTTCTTTCAAATAAAAAAAAAATGTAATCATTTCTATGGTCCCTACAATTATTAAAGAATAGCCGAAATACTCACGGTTATTATTTTTCTGACTATTCTTCTGTCCGTTAGCGCTAACACCGCGTTTCTCTTGCATGAGTTTCTTATAGAACGCGTGGTACACATTGTCTGGGTCCAGGAACGTGAATCGCGGGTCGTTTTTGGCGCGAACAATCTCCGCGAACTCGTCGCCATTTCGTGCGACGTATGCGGCCATTTTGTCGATCACAACCTTAACTTCTTCAGGCGGTACGACGATAGCTTGCTTCTCTTTGCTGTCCGATGACGATGAGTCCTCGAACTCTATAATATTTTTGACATAATATAGTAATGCCATAGCTACAAATATATTATATAATATCTGTCAAAAGCCGCCACTGGATAGCTAAAGAATCAATGCATTTGTAACGCTATGTGAGGACAGTGAAGCAACTTACTAGATATCTGGCAGATAAATCACTTCACTAATTGATTTTTCGACCGTCAGATAACTCTTACCTTACCTTACTTAAATATGTGACTTTGACAGACTTTTCATGCCCTAAGTAAGCAAGTAAATTACCCAAGTCATCGCTGTCGCTGTCGGTGTTGTAGTTGCTCATAAGGCTGAGGCCGGTGGAGCGCGACGGGGGCAGAGGCGCGGGCGGTGCGGCCGGCTGCTGGGGCATGGGGTAGTACGGCGCGTGCTGCTGCGTCACCGCGGCGGCCCAAGGGTCTAGAAGTTGTACCAAATGTTTTACTCTTAAATAAAATCATATGTTTGTGCTTCTATTACACACGGCTCGTTTTAGCCACGCAACTTCTAGTGCTGGACATGGTCCTCCCACAGGTTACGAGCACGACCGGTCGCTCGCGGCCAGCGGTCCCACCAGCGCATAGCCTAGATCACCTATTGGCGAGACTTTTCTCGAGTTTGTCTAAGGAGGCCGCAATGAGAGATAAGAGTTGTCTGCGGTGGTATGTCATGGATCAGCATCGTGTAGTCGCAGTGTATGTCAGTGGCTAGTGGCGGCGACTGTACCTCGCGGGTGGCGGTATATGACGGGCGCGCGGCTGATGTGCGGCGGCGGCAACGGCTCGGTGCCGGGCGGCGCGACCTCGCCGGGTGCGGGCGCATCCTCCGCCGCCGCCGAGCCACGCATCTTGCTGATAAGCATCGTATAGTCGCAGTCCGCGGACGGCTTGTAATGGATGCTCGGGATTGATGGAGCCTGAATAAAAAAAGGCATTAAATATAATGTTACAGTAATGCGGCTAATGCCATAAATTAACCTATTATTGTGATATCAAAGAGAAATTTATAAAAGTCTGCATATACATAATAAAATAGGTGTCTCAAAAGAAAGTTTGTATTTAGTGGATCAATTTATTTTAAAAGTAAGATGTGTATCGAAAAAATGTTTATTAATTATATTATTAAAGTACACAATTTGAGAATTTATGTCTTAAAAATAATATCGTCCAAATGTAGACCATCGCGATCGCGGCACTCATTTAATCGAACAGTAAAATTACTTATGACGGCTCGGCAGGTGGACTCAGCGATAGCTGCCATTTCCTGACGGATATTTTCCTTCAAATGCACCAGGGAAGTCGGTTAACTGTAAGATAACCCCATAGGAAAGTCCATAGGGACTAAATTAGGCCTCCACGCAAGGCCAATTTATGTCACCTCTTCTGGAGATCAATTTGCCTAATAAAATTTCACGAACTCGTGGCAGAGACGTATTAGATGTTCTTTGGTTCTGGAACCATGTTCTTTGGTTATAGCAAGGAAAGTTTTGTAGTTCAGGCACCAAGAGGTCGTCTAACATCTCCACGTAACGCTCTGAATTCACTGTAACTGCACGCCCCCTTTCCTCTTCAAAAAAGTAAGGGCCGATAATTCCTCGCGCCGACATAGCAGCCCATACTTTAGGCGAGTGAAGGAGTGAATGCTTGCGTTTCGGATTCGTTGCACTCCAATAGCGGCAATTCTGCTTATTTACGTGTCCATTTAGATGAAAATGAGCTTCATCCGATAACAAGATGTTGGTAAACGTTGAAAACAGCTCAATTGCCTGATTTACGAAGTAAAGCCTCCGACTGGCATCTTGGGTCTTTAATTCTTGCACCAATTGAATTTTTTAGGGGTGCAGCTTTAAGTATTTGTACAAAATGCGGTGTGATGATGATCTATGCACATTTAAAACACTTGCGCGCTTTCGAATTATAAGGCTCGGGTCGTCACGAACAGACTGATTAACACTCCACGTTTTCTACCGTTCTTGATGACCTTGGTCGCCCGGATTTTGGATTTCCAGCGTTGTACCAGTCTCTTCAAACTTTTCCATTTTTTCCCAAAACCATTTTCGAATAAGAGGAATGCTTCGTTCAGCGCATCATTAAAGTGACGAAAACCTCGAATACTGCAGAATCTTCTACGCGCTAGTCGCCGAATCACCGTTTTTGTAACTCTCGCGCGCGCGAGTTGTGCGTGCGAGCGTTACCCGCGCCCCTCGGATTCGTTCCGCTCACGCAGTAAACTAAATAAATATAAACTTTCTTTTGAAACACCTTGTATCTTAATTCTTAGTAATTAGATAAAACAAAATTTAATACATATTCTCTGTTCAGATCCAATTGAATCTAAACGTAAACAAAAACCAAATGAATGTGTTATTGTATTTCATTAAATAAGACACATTTAAATTGTTAGCAATTGGGTCTTTCTCATCTATCTTTCCCTTTAAAGCATCAAAATTGATAGCAATGCAAGAACTTACAGACTCTATAATTGTTGACGCCAAGCTCGGATGCAGGTATTCATTGTTCATCTCATTTTGATTTTCTGTCAACAATATACAAAAATGTAAGTACACAGTCATCAAAATCTAGAAATTGTTACATATAAAGCAGTATTCATTCAAATTTAAAAACTTTAACAACTTTTTAATATACAATGTTTTCATAAGAGTTTCCTTCATTAAATAAGTGTACATATACTAAGTTTATAATATTATAAAGAGGAAAGGTATGTTTCTTTGTATGCATTGAACAGACTCCGAAACTACAGCACCGATAATGATGAAATTTGACACAGATATAAATTAGACCACGGGGAAGGACATAGGCTACTTTTTATCGCGCCAAAATGTACGGTTCCGGCGAGTTTTCTTTTAGCGCGCACGAAGTCGCGGGAAACATCTAGTCTTTCTATAAAAATTAATTATGAATTACCCTCAACAACTTCGACTTTCTTCTCTGGCCACTTTCCGGCCTTCACAAGTCCAATGAGCGCCAAGTAATATGGATGCAAATGTGAATCCTTGTTGAGAAACTTGAACTGAGAATTGTCACCTTGCTTCGCCTTGATAAGTATTTCCATTTGGACGCCTTGGGACGCAATAAACTTCGCTGTTTTCTCAATTATCGCATGCTGCTTCAGTGATTCTGGCTGATGAAAAATAAAAAATTAGGAAGAGAAACTTTAAAACTCTTATAATTATAATAAAGTACATTCACGCTGGTATTATTAGCTTTTAAGCAACATGATAGTGTAGTAAAATTCAGTATCTGTTTTGCCATAACTACATTCACTAAATATTTAACCCACAGTTGCACAACAAAAAGACAGTTTACAAAAAATTCAACATACCAAAACCATATCATCTGGCAGCTGGTGTTTCAACTCCGGAGGTGCTTCAAATGGCTCCTCCACTTCAGCTACTTGTTCTTGGGTTGTTTTCTCTTCTGGAGTGTCATAGTTGAAGCCAACCTGACCGTAGCCAGCTGCGTGTAGACGTTTCAACTCTTCCTCTAAGGAAAAAAAAACAAGTATTACCTTATCAGTGATTATCTTCTGATGAACTTATTGACCTTTCTATAGAAGCAATATGTTAATTGTCAAATTATTTTTTATGACCATTTAAGTGGTGAAAATAGTGAAGACAATAGGCAAGCAATAGGGTAAATAAGTATGTGTGAAATGTTTAATCTATACCAATATTCAGGAACATTGAGCTAATATTACTTTATAAGTGTAATAAACATAAGATTGTATGTGTAGTTTTGTTATGAGATCCATCTAAACATTTTTATTATTTAAAAAATAATTCTTATATAATAAAATATATTTTTACTAAATTTGTAAAAAACCTACATCATTAGTTTTAATTACACTTTACATATAAAAACATATATTAAATTAAGTATTAACTTAAACACACAAATTTAGGATATATTAGCAATTATGTTCCTGCAATCCATATTATATTTCATACAACTCTAGGAACATGTGACATAATTTCTTTAGTGACTTTTGTGTGGAGTGTTTTCAGGAGACGAAATTCTGTAAACAAATTGCTGTACCTTTGCAAATATTGATTTGTAAAATACTGTTCCTTCTGAGAACTTACTCATATTTTTGATTACATTTTAAGCAAAAAAAAGAGTTATTTAGCTTATTATTATGACCACCATAGATAAGCCTTTGATGATAAACAAGATGTACCTTTATACATCTCCTCCTCATCTTCGTCAGTGTGGAGAGCCCGGTACCTCTCGTCATCACACAGTTGTTCCACGTCCAGCTCCCCACGGGTGAGCTCCACACGCCAGTCATAGCCCCCCGGCGGAGCCTCACATGTAGAGAGATCGTGAAGTGCGCCTCTTGCATCATATCTGCTAAGACAATATCAATGGTCACACACAAATATTCACATCAAACATGGCATAGCCATGTAATAAAGTTTTATACTTAGAACTTATCTATTAAATCTAAACATACATTTCAGTCAAGAACAAAATGAAAAATTAGTGACATTGCATTTATTGTCTCAATGTCATTTCAGATCATTTATAAGTAGCTTATGCCTTGAAGTGATTTACAGCATGTAATTGCTACAGTAAGAAATCTATTTGCAAGCTACTGGGATATACCTATAAAATATCATTAAAGTTGTTGCATAAATAAATAAACTTGTCAATAATTCAAGGCCTGGTTCATATGAATAACTCAAACCTGAAATGTTTCCTGCTACTTTTGTTTACATATTGTTTGCAGTTTATACATACTGTTTTGTTTTGAATGGAACCTTTATGGGTTATACATACCACCGGTGGAGGTCACCCTACATTTCGCCGCACGTGATTGAAGTATAGCTGGGTACCCTTCGCACGATCACCGCAACATGGGTTAATTTCTGCGAAATACTTATAATCTTCGAAAAAATTAATACTTTCTGTTAACCAACATATTTTTGTAGCGCCACAATTAGCAGTCTATAGTAAAAAACGTATCGAACCTGTCGATTTTCAACGTCTCATCCCCCATCCACGGAATGAGGTGTTTTCCTTGATCAATAAGCAGGGCTTTATCATCGTCCCTGAAGAGTTTGCACGAGTAGCCGAACACGAATAACTCTTCTTTTTTCTCCTTTGTTTCACTTTTACGGAGTATTCCGGTTTCACATGAAACACCAGTCCATTTTATAGACATTTTACACTAATTACTGAACAACACGCATCAATTATGCAAATAAATTAAAAAGCGAAAAGCATACGCGTTTGATATTATGTGGATGCCATATTTTTAGTTTCGTATTTTGTCCTTGCCCTTGTGTCATGTGTGTGTGTGTTTTTTTTTATTTATATATGGCATCGGCATAAAACCATTTACCGGGTCAAGTAAAACAGGCGGGAAATATAACTTTCGTTTCAATTTCAACACCGTATTTCTATATCGTCAAGTCTAAAGTCTAGTCAAAGTCCAAATATATAGTCAGTACAGTCCATGAGTCATGTCAGTCAATTCAGTAAAGTGGTAGAAGCTTTACTGAAAGTTCCTAGGGAGTTTTGGCGGGAAACACAAACTAGCACGTTTTTAGAAGTTGTACCACTTGCCCACACTTATGCACGTTAACGAATATTTAATGGTTAATATTCTACCAATATTACACATTAAGAACCGAAATAACACGATTTTATGAGGTCATATGAATTCCACAACGTCACCCATTGAACTCCCCGGCAAAACTCCCATGTGTAAGTTGTCATTCCTTCACTTCTTTATTTTTATAGATAGCTCCGTAGTGATTCGCTATGTCTGAGTAATTCTCAGAGCAATAACATAGCATAGAGACCCGGCTATTAGCAAGAGGAAAATCATATATCGTTCTTTATCTATGTGCCACATGCCTATGAGAAAGAAAGAGATATATATTTGTTCGTTACATAAATTTTTTGTAGGGGGCTCAAGTTTGTACACTGTTCTGTCTGAAGTTGGTTACAAGTTGTATGATAGCAGTTGGAGTTTTGCCGGGGAGTTCAATGGGTGACATTGTGAATTTGTAATATTTCATAAATTTGTCCCGCCAAAACTCCCTAGGAATTTTCAGTAAAGCGTCTACCACTTTACTGAATCGACTGACACGACTTATTGACTGTACTGACTATTTATTTGGACTTTGACTAGACTTTAGACTTGACGATATATGAATACAGTGTTGAAAATTGAAACGAAAGTTCTACTTCCCGACTTTTTTACTTGACACTGGCAAATTATTTTAAGATAAGCCGACGCCATATATTAAAAACAAAAATTATAGCAGTTGACAGCAACTTCAACAAAATATATGTAAAATATATTGCCGTACGCCAGTGATGTACCAATCGGCATTTTATGTCGATTAAAAACAAACTGAAGAAGAAATTAATGCTAATCTTTACTTATTATAAAATTAAGTCATTTCCGCTTTTTCCCTTAGATATTTTAAACTGCTTAACGGATTTTAATCCGTTTTGCAGCCAATAGATAGAATGATTCAAGAAAAAGGTTTATGCGTAATGATCTATCCACCTGCACACTCGCTAGTGATTTATAAATTATAAGTCGATCAAAAATGAATTTAAGCAGTATTATCTACAACTTTATTAATTTATGCCGTAATGAAGTCTGTTTGGAGAGTTAGTCTTTATTAACAGCTAATGAAAGCCATACACCATATACTATACAGGCTATCGTCCAATCGACTTGTCAGTTAAAATCTCTGTGTTAATATAAAAACCGTATAGACTGTCATTTTTGACGAGTTTTGAATTTGTGCATTTTTCCCTTGAGTTGGGGTACGTGAAAAGATAAATGAAAAAATAATATTCAATATGTTTATTATTTATTAACAATTGGACAACATTTGTTAGCTTACAAGTTACGAAAACACCGTTTCTGTTCGCTTAGATATTTTAAACTACTTAACGGATTTTAATCCGTTTTGCAGCCAATAGATAGAATGATTCAAGAGAAAGGTTTATGGGTAATGATCTATCCACCTGCACACTCGCTAGTGATTTATAAATTATAAGTCGATCAAAAATGAATTTAAGCAGTATTATCTACAACTTTATTAATTTATGCCGTAATGAAGTCTGTTTGGGGAGTTAGTCTTTATTAACAGCTAATGAAAGCCATATACCATATACTATACAGGCTATCGTCCAATCGACTTGTCAGTTCCAATCTCTGTGTTAATATAAAAACCGTATAGACTGTCATTTTTGACGAGTTTTGAATTTGTGCATTTTTCCCTTGAGTTGGGGTACGTGAAAAGATAAATGAAAGAATAATATTCAATATGTTTATTATTTATTAACAATTGGACAACATTTGTTAGCTTACAAGTTACGAAAACACCAAAAAGCTCGCAAATTGTCTCCGCAGCATGGAGCTAAGTATGCAAAGGAACAAGAGCACAGCAGTCCGTTTACGCGGGAGGGCATGCTTTGGCACGAAATGAGAATCCGGCCCCCGGATACTCAAGGGGTGGTTGGGGATATTAAAGACCGGGATCATACTTGTAACTCCTCCTTTTGCGAGTGCCTACAGGTGGCGGTAATCGCTCTCCATCAGGCGATCAGTCTGCTCGTAATGGACCAGCCATTAAAAAAATTGTATAGAAGTATCCTTGCAAAAGGCCATCTTATTCCCTAAAAAACCAAGAGCAAGGTAAAATTTGAAAATTTGTGACGTGCTTTTGTGATAATGTTTAACTGTTACTAATATTGCAAGAATTAAAAAAAATCCGCCACACTATTATTACTTGGTATATTTCGATCTTACCAATTTGTATTGGTAAATTTATAAATAGTAGGCAAAACATTTATCTTTAAGCGTCTCTTTCTTTAAACTTTATAATATTTCGAAGAGTTATCGATATCCAAAACATCACTATGTAAATACACAACCTCTGGGATTTATACAAATTATTTATTATCTATTGCCAAAATCGGCATAATAATGGACACTTACCATGTTTATCTACTAAAATATAATAATTTTGGTCTAATTGTTTGTATTTATAAAGTCTGAAACAATTCTAAACATACCGGTGAAAAGTTAATACTTCTTCATAATTTTCTTTTCTCGCACTTCGTAGAGTTCGTTTTAAATACGTCCACAAAACAAGCCATAATTTCAGCACTTATTTGATTAATTATTTTTAATTTTACAATATAGTATCAAGTAAGTAAAATATAAATAACAGCAGGGCTATTACCTAACTTCGTTGGAATACTGATGACATTTATTTTTACAATTTCGATGACCGCGCATGGACTCAGGCAACGCTTCCAGTTAGGTTCGGTGGCCTGGGTGTTCGAAAGCCCTCTGAAGCCATATCACTTCCGGCCTACTTGTCCTCAGTCCACGCGAACCATAGTCTTATCTCCAAAATACTACATCACCCATCCTACTCCAATACAGTTCTTTTTCTGGACGAGGCCATGGACGTCTGGAGCGCAACTAGTGCTTGTAGCGAATTGCCTGACAATACTTTTTCCCAAAGGCTCTGGGACGAGCCACTCTGCAGACTGGTACGGAATAATCTTCTTAATACGTCCTCAAGTCCTGTGTGAGTGCCAGCTGTGCTGGAACCTTCTGGTTTGGCGCGCGACGATGGCAGGAGACTAGACGGTATGACCCTGGTCCCTTGGAGAGTGGGGCGGGCTCTTGTATGGGACGCTACTTGCGTCGATACACTTGCTCCGTCCCATGTCAAGGGCACCTCGAGTTCTGCAGGTGCGGCAGCCAATCAGGCGGAAAACCTCAAGCGGCGCAAATATGAGAACCTTAGTGGGGATCTCATATTTGAACCGTTTGGGGTTGAAACCCTAGGTACATGGGGTCTGGGTGCGCACAAACTTTTCAGAGAAATCTCCAAAAAACTCATTGAGGCCACCCGAGACCCCAGAGCCGGCACCAGCCTGGCCCAGAGAATAAGTATCACAATCCAGCGAGGAAACTCTTTGAGCCTTCTAGGTACTCTGCCTGGTGGGGACGACCTGGGAGATTTCTTTGTTTTGTAGCATTTTAAGTTTTGGAGTAGTTATTATTTTTTTGGTTTCAAAATAAAGTAATATATATTTTTCGTTAAAATTCATATCTATTTAAATTTTATTCTATTAATTAATTATAAAAACTCAAAACTAATTATAAAGACTTAAAAAGAGCATTTCAAATAAATTGTGTACTATATAACACCACCGATGTTATAATGTCATATTTAAAACAATTAATAATATAATTTTCGAAAAAGGCCATCATGTGTAACATCGAAACGCAATATTGTCACTACTTCATTTTCGCATTTAAAAACAAGTTAAATCAATTTAGATTTTTGTATAAAACAAGTAAGTTTTGATATTATTGGATTTTTTTTCGGACCTATGAGATTCCATGATTGAATTGTTTTGTAAACAATATTTACTACGACTGAAAAGAACGATTCTCTCACAGAGGAGGTACTTTTCTGTGAAGCACAAATTATTAATTACCTAGTAATATGAAGTCTACATTGAATAACCGCCTCCTTTTTTGGAAGTCGGTTAAAAATATCGAAGCCGGGTGCCCAATAGATCCCTGCTTCGTTTGACAGTTCTCATTTCATGGCATATATCAAAATGTACTACCTACGTCATACGATTTGATTGGTCTAAAGGTGTTTCATTCGTTCTCTTAGAATATTTAGTTGGACATACCTGTAGGCTTGCGCAATCTTTTTTGACATTTAACTTTTTAAATTGTGTTTTTAAAAAGTTGTAATGTCAAAATGATGACCATGACCAACGAAAGTTAAAGTTCTAGCCCCGCAGCTTGTAGTTTGTTACAAATGACATTAGCTATCAGTACTTCAATTGCCAACATTGAGACAGTAAATTGCTACCAATTTAAAATATCACTTAATTATAGCGTCCTAAGTCGTAATTCCAACGTCGTAAAACTGGACTCCAACGCCAACTTGCGAAAACCTTAGAAAAAATACCTGAGCCAACCTTAAAAAAACGAAAAGACATGGAGATGGCTTTCTCTTTCACTCTAATGGGTTTTGATGTTTTGTGAGACAAATAGCTGCCTGCTATAATTTTAGTCTAACTTCCATGTATAGGATATACTTCTCTACTATACTTCTATCTTCCGTAGAGTAATTGAAGGAAACTGATTTTGACAGTTCTGAATTGACGCTGTCACTAGGTGGAAACGTTCTGTTCCACGTATATTGATCATAGAGTTTTATACTCATTCTCGCATTTATTGCATAAAATAAACCTCATTACAGAAATAAAAGCAAAAAGCATTAGTAAAATATAAAGCCATTAGAAATAAAAACCTATTTCGTAATAAATAGGATAAATAATATCGGTAATTTGAGCAGACAACAAATAAAAAAAAATTCAGTTACTAAAAAAAACTAATCATTGCTAACTGACTATAACCCACCTAAGGTAGGATGGCTTTAACGTGGCATTGTTTGAATCTCAAAACAAGTCTTCTAAATTTTTCCGAATAGCATAGGTATCAAAAGGCATATGGCGGACGTTTTATATATTTTTGCATTGAAAACTGATAAATTCTTTTAGTTATGAACATCTTGTGACCGCTAGAGCATATTTGTTAAAATTTAGCTTTTAAACGTTAGTTTTTAATGTGTAAATAAGTTTATTATATCTATAGTCTTGTAAATATTGATAGTATTTTCGTGCGTGGACGTTTTGATTCTTATTGTTTAGTGAAAACGAAAAGTCTGTGATATAAACAATATTTAGATGTTAGAGTAATTTCCTTAACAGTTTTGTAAATATTATATGAGTATTTTAGAATTTTAAAAGAGTTAATATATTGAGCGAAGACTGAGAAATTGTGTGTGTTTGCAAGCTATGTCAGCTGTGGCCCTATTGTCTTCATTGCAAGAGAAATCAACGGATGGTGGCCAAATCAATGGCTCCAACCAATCAGGTACATAAATCAGTCATTTTGTTAAGAAATTTAAGACTACCTTGATTATATAAATTCCAGAAAACTATCGAAAGATAGCCGAACAGACTACGTGCGTCGTCGTCGTAGTTATTTTTTACTGCAATTTGAAATGATGCTCTACTTACCTTGCAAATCTAGGATTTTTGTTTATTGTAGCGTAATTTGTAAAATGTAAATAACATAGATCATGAAATAACATTCTAAATAAATAAGTGTACTTTTGATTTCTGGTCATTATAAAATATCTTATTAGACATTATCAGAAAGTACTATCGTAAAAAGAGCATGAGCAGAAAGTACTATAGTTAATATGATTTGCTATTATTTTATCGCCCCTATTTTATGTAAACATCTAAAAAAATTAATGTCCAAAAAAATGGATTTGTCTATAGTTACCATAAAAATAAAATAATAATGAAATAAAAAAGTAATGAATAAATTTATAGTTTTTGCTCTCATTTGTAAATAAACTACAGTAGATGTCGATTATCCGAACTAATTGGGATACAGGTGTTTAGATAATGGATTTGTTCGGATAATCCAACTGCATGAACTTTGACATACTTTAAAACTTTGACATACTTTAAATGCAGGCAAATGCAAACAATACTTAAATACATACAACCCATGTTTTTTTATATGTTAAATGACAGAATTTATGTAAAAATAAATGAGCATAGGCATTGTAATAAATTAAATTAAAAAAATATTAACCCAAAAAATACCCACAAGAGGAGGTAGTTAGGCTGCCATTTAGACAAGCAGTTGTTTGGATGATCCACATTCAGATAATCAATACAGATAATCAATAATCTGTACATAGTTTATATGTAAAGGAGAGTTCTATCAGTGAAATTACTTGTGTGTAGTGTTTGTTGTAATTACTTGCTATTTGTTTAAGAAACACACTGTTTCTTAAACAATAGCAAGCAAATCAAATAAAAAATTGCATAGACAGGTGTGGAGCAATAGATTTACTGACATTTTCCTAATAATACTAGGTACTTCTTAACAAGTGGGAATATGCATAGAACAGGAAATATACTTAAAACATTAAAATATGATACTAGAGTGATAACTAAATAAATGGCAAAAATTGCCAATCTGTTGAAAATTTGGCAAGATATGAGCAGTCAAAGTCTTTAATTTATCCCTTTCTAGAAAATCGAAATTTAGTATGAACTTTCTAAGCAAGTCGTGTAATGTGACATCCTGTTATACATCGGATCTGTTTAATTTTCATGTTTAGTAGGGATATTAGTATTTGTATTGTCATCAATTGTCAAGTGTATGACAGCACCTATACAATTTTCATTTGATCTTTTCGTACCCTACAAACATTACTACATAAATTAAATATTGCTCCTGCCCACAGATTTTATCTCTCTTTTATTCTTTTTTCACAAGCCAAAACTTATTATTCTGCTATCAAAATTTATTAATGAAAATAATATTCAACTTTAATACTAGTCTCTTATTATTAACCTTATTATTGGATCATTGTATTATTTTATTAATTAGTATAGAAAAGTAGTTTCACCTTGTAAATTACCAGCATTATAATAATATTTTAATAATTATTTTTATTATAGTTTATTATCAATGTGTTGTTCATCATAATAATAACATAACAGTAGAGAAACCTAAGAGTTGAATGTATAATTTTTTTTCTTGTTACTTACAGGCAGGCTTACTTACATTATAAATCAAATAATTTGTGTAATGTAAAATTTTAAATTTAATCGAAAAAAAAAACCTTAAATACTCGACACTGGCAGAATGATGCAAAACCTTTGCAACCGCAATTGCAAAGAAGAAGAAGAATTTTCATTTGCTAATGTTACAATTTCTTTTTATGTATTCATTCTTCGTCCAACAAATTTTCAAAGCCATTGTTTGTTAGGATTTAAGTATCCAATAAATAAATTATTTCTCCTAAGACAAGTGTATTTAATTATATTTATCAAGGTCATCTAGTCAAATCAAAATTTAGTGCCCTCCTATTCACAGGCTGTCGCTGTCTCAGCTAGCAGAAGTGACAAGGACAGCATGTGACTTGAGCAACACTTGATTTAACTGTCATTCTAGTATTCAGCCGTTATATATGCAGTAAAAATACTATGTAAATGGTGTCTCGGGAATGTGAAAGAAATAGAGTTTTTTGCATCTAAAACTGCCCTCAGTCCTCTGGGCCAGGGCAGCCAAATGCACCTATGTCAAAGCATTTAGATAGTGAATATTTTTTTTATCAAGCCATTAACACAGAATAAGTTTATTGATTTCACGCATTACAATCATTATTGAGATATTTATTTATTATAAATTTAACATAATAAATTGTAACAATCGACTATTGCTTTTATTTAAATATTAGAAACAGTTTTTTTTAACAATAAGTTTTATAAAGTGTATCCTCCACACAAGTAAAGTCATAGTGATTGGCTAGTGTAGTTAATAGTTATACTACTAAATGCCGACGGTTGATTTAAATGCATATCAAAACAGATTTATTCAATAAGACCCCTGCTATTCGAAGGGTTCATCGGGGTATCCCAAGGTCAGCTTTGTTTTGTTCTATTATAGGGTGCGCCATGCAATAGCAAACTTACTGTTTTAACCTACCATCTTTGTAACTAAATTGCAAATGTTGACTAGTTTTAATTTTACATTTACCTATAAGTATATTGTTAAAGTTACATATTATTGTTGATATGTTTTGTAATACTTTTTTAAATAATTATGTATGAGAGGTAATATAATATTTTCTTTTTTTATTTAAAAGTCACCTTGCAGCTTAAAAGATTTCTGATTTGTTTTAAATAAAACTTGTAACTAAATTATACATACTTATCAGTTAACTAGATAAAAAGTAGCCTATGTCCTTCCCTCTGGTCTACTCTAGATCTGTGCCAAATTTCATCAAAATCGGTCCGGTAGTTTCGTAGCTTTTTCAAAATAAACAAACAAACTTTTCCTCTTTATAATAATAAATTAAAATATAGATATTAAATTATAGGTTAGTTTATCCACAAAGTTACAAGTTTAGTGCTTTTGCAAGCAACAAGTTGTCAGTATTATGTCTCGCTGCACCCGACAGTTGACGATGTTATGTATTTAAACTGAACTGGAATAAATAACTACCAACAACTACATAGATAGTAGTATCTACTCCTACACCTACTATCTACCGGTCACTGAGGGATGAAGATTATTACAGTATCGCTACTAAACAAAGGGAGTCAGTTTTAGAAGTGTGAAAATATTTAATTAATATGAAATTACATACGTTTTATGTATAATTTATGTTTAAATTCTGGGTGAAACGTAAATAGAACGTCACAGTTTAAAGTGTTTTATGTTATTTACGATTAAAGAAAATCTAAGATTACTGATATTATTAATTTGATATTGGTAATTGAGAGATGAAATTTTAAGCAATCGCTAGTGAACGTTTATATGTTCACTCATGATATTATTTTGAATTTAAAGCAGTCTACATACTCGCTACAGACCATAAACCAAGAGCATACAAATATTCGAAAATATAATACTGGAAAATGAGGGTAGTTGTAAAGTCGTCGGCGATCCGACGCTCACAGTTTCTGTCTCTGATACCGTAACCGCCTTCCACGCACGTCGCGATTGTGGTCGCTGTCCAAAAGCGCAGTCTATCGCCATATTATCGCGGAAGACCTATGTGCTGTTACATCGTGTTACGTTATCCTTGACTATTTAGTCTTAAGTATAGTTTAATACGTTATTTATTATAGTTTTAAGTAGGTTAAGTTAAGATTAGTGTGGTCCGCCATTTTGTTTTCGTGTATCGTGTACTTTTTTGTGTCGTGTGTTTCGTGTAAATTTGACGATGATCAGCAAGGAGGTCCAGAGTGAGGGGATGAAGAAGGGCCGGAGGCGGCGCAGGGGGGCTAGGAGTAGGGCCTTGAAGCGTAGGGCTAGGAAGATGGCGATGGACAGGGTGGGGGACCTCTCGCCAGTCAAGTGCGCGGTGCATGTGTTTCTGATGAAATATCAGAGTGCGCTGCGGAAAGTGCCGGCTCAGCTGCCTCCGAAGGTCCACGCGGGGCCACCCACGAAGCGGGTTAAGCGTGTGTCGTGGCGTAAGTCGATTTGTCAATTTCAGATAACTTATACATAGAAAATTCCCTAAGGCCCTTTACTCACAACTTGTGAACCCCAGGCCCGACGCCTTTGCAAAAGATACACATTACACACATAACACAACTTTTATTTTTATACATACTTGTGTACCGTACCGAACTAGAATATTTATTGTATTTCCAATTCTAAAGGCGCGTCTCCTGCTCATATTTTTTCGAGACATTACAAAGAAAACATGAAACAACAACATTTGTTTTCATACACAAGCTGTCTCCAGCTATAGAAAATATTTTTGATTAAAACAAAACATTTTGTGTAGACAAGATCATGAATTCCTATGTGGAAGACCTAAGCACTCGAAGTTTTAGCGATTACAGACGTAGAATCTAGGAGAAAACACAGGTGGTCTAAAAAGGCCACTTTAGGTGTTTCATATATTTTTTTCTACTCATTTTACGCATTTCTATTGAAAACTGTAAAAATTGATGTTTTCTAATATGATGAAATCAGATGAAACATAATATGAAACATCAAAAGGGGCCATTTCAGACCCCCAGATTTCGAGTTAGGCCATATTAATTGACCCGTAATTTTAGGTATTTATCAGTAGTTACGAATAGAAGAACGATTTGGGATTGATAACTAATTTCTTCCGTATTTCTATGTTTAATGGTCATGTGAGTGGTGTAACAGTTGATAAGAAATGAAACATTCCTTCCCCTCTCTACCCGCTCTACCCGCGCGGGGAATGTTTTCCGTCCGTCTCAGAAGACAAAAACATTGTATATTACTACACACAAATGTGTATAGCCACGCCCCAATGTTTCGATGTTTTGTGTAATATTATTGTGGTAATATTTAATAGAATTTGGTAAGTAACGCTAAGCCATACGACTTTCTTTTAACCTCCATGTATAATACATAATGCATATGAATTTATATACCGTCAGTATGTTGATCACTCGTGAAACTGAGTTTCCTCATTACCCGATCCGATTTCGGGGCAAATAAAATGTGTAAAATATGTACAGTCGCTGCCAGACCCAGTGTCATTTCGATCTTATGACTTACTATAGCAATAAGGTAACAAGGTTCCTATTAAACTCTTTAACTCTTTACTTGCCCCGACATCGTATTCGCGTCCGACAGGATCGCATCGGACAATGTAAAACGCAGTGAATGCGAGATAGCGACACCGCACTGCAGCATCGCTACATACATAAACATACCTGCTGTGGAGTGTGGATCGTTCATGAAAATTAGCTAGGTATATGCAGATAAAATAGAATTTCGTAGCTTTATTTTTCGGTTTCAGGATAAAACGTGTTAATATTATAAACTAAAATCAATATCAAAATCCAGTAATGCACTTGTCTGGTGTTGCTGTCCATGGACGGCGCGGCCGTCTTACCATTACTCGATCTGTATGCTCGTTTGCAGGTCTTATTCCATAATTTGTTCGGGTGACGCAGTTTTGGCGTGATTTCCAAAAACCTAGGTAAATCCATAAAATGTTTAGCTTCGCATAAAGTAGGTAGGAATGTTTCTATTGACAGAATGGTACTCAGAGATTATTGTTAGCAGTTAGCACATAGGTACCTACATACGTTCAGAATTATTTCACCTCGGTGTTTCTTTGAAATATGATCCTAATGTCGTCGGCATAATGGTCCTGTCAGAGGTAAAATAACTTTGAACGGGCTGTAGCTGTTAGACCGGCAAGGACGTTCGTCTTATTAGTAGCGGAGACAAGTTTATATATATTTGGTTAAGGACCAGTAAATAATTAAAATACTTTCATTATTTAGATTTTAAATGTAAGTTTTGACAGGTTAGGAATGATGGGATTGTGCCTAAAATAGAATAGAAATAATAGAATGACGATATGCAAGCCTCTTGTGAATTGTCCTATAAATAATATACTACTATCATGCTGTCGTGGGAATTAGGTACAGACGCTGAATTTCGCGGAGCACCACTTGTAAAACCTTTTGCCATAATAATAACGTCGAAATGTACACCGTGTTTGTAGGTTACTGTAGTGGATATTTTGTCATGACGTCACTTGTTTTTTTGTCTTTGCAGGCGAGGAGAGCGGCGGCGGAGGCAGCGGCGACCCGGCCGTGCTGGCGGTGGGCCCGGCGCGGCGGCCGCTGACGTACTCGCGCGACGAGCTGATGCGCCTGCGCGACTCGCCGCTCGTGCGCCGCGACCTCGACAGCGCCTTCGCCGGCTGCGACGCGCTCGCGCTGTGAGTGCCCCGATATCATCATCATTATAAGCACACTGTAGATGAGCGATGCGTAGTTGTTACGTTACACTGAAAACGGACAAGAAACAGCAATTGAAAAATGTGATTAAAATATTATTTAACTTACAGAGTGTTAAAGAAGCGCGCTGATTCACCGAACGAAGAAGAGAGGGGAGGTAAACAAGATGCGCCGCAGGAAAATCATAAGGGGCCATATGGGCGGCGGTCAGCGGACCCGCGCGAGCGTGTGCGCAAGGAGAGCGAGCCGAGCGGCGGCATCGTGCTGTCGCCGCAGCGGCGCTCGTTCACGTCGGGCTGCGGCGCGCCCGCCACAGCGCCGCAGCCGCCGCCGCCGCTCGCGCGCACGCGCCCCGACTCGCCGCTGTCCGGGCAGTCGCAGCCGCCGCCGCCGCTCAAGACCGAGCAGGGTGAGTCACACTTAGGACTGCCGGGTGTCCCGATTTTAAGGGATCTGAGGACGTGTCTCGATTTGTACCGCTAAATGTCTCGATAAATTAGAATAATCAAAATTGCAAATGCGGGCCCTGAAGTGATGAGTCCCCACGCCGCCCGCGGCCCATAGGCCCCAACTTCATTCAACTCGCGCGCGGATAGTGCTGTGTATTTACTGTCGCTCATGTCTACGGTCTCTTCGGCAAAACATCGCACGACATTGATAGCGACACAAGGCTACCAAGCCCGCTGTCTGTTTTCGAGTATATAGTAGACTATATCACAGTCTTACCATCATGAGAAATATGGCCGCCATAGAAGAATAGAAAGAAATGGTTGATAAAGGAAATCTGCCATTTTGTCTTCACGATCTGTCAGTCTGTCTATTCTTGTGTAGACAAAACGCATTTCTATGTCGGTAACGCCACGCGTGCAAGCATAACAGTATTCCTCAAAGACAAAAGTTTGTAGATAGCATTCAATATTATACAAGATCACTTCACAATGGTCACATAGATATAATACTTAATTCTTGAATATACTATTATAGTCTATTCGCGTTAAGAAGACAGCGAAAAGACAAAAAAGATTAACCAGTGACGCAATATATATACAGTACTATGTATATACATTAATATATGCGTACATAGACGCATGATTTAATGATATTATTTATTTATTGTCTTCTTAACGCGAATACCTTACTAGTTCAATAGTCAATACATTCTGGCCAATCATATTTCCATTTCTGCATGGTGGCTTATGTTCGTACATACCACCTTCTACTGTCCATTTTCACTTTTGGATGGTGGCCGATATGAACTGGCAGATCAAAGGTGACGCGTGTGTTAAGTTGTAACACGACGTTGTATAGATCAGCCCACATTTTTATGGTCATGTGAAAAGTTGCTGGACGCTATCTGACTCGAAAGAATTCTGTAAAAACAAAAGCAATATTGCGGAGTTCAATTACCGTAATATATATATTTCAAATATAAATTATAATATGTGCACCATCTATGGTGTAGAAAATTACTATTTTAGTATATACTTTACTCATTATGTTTCCATTTACAGCTGGTCGTCGCATCGGGTCCGGTCGCATCATGGTGCGAGACGTGCCCGCCGGCAACTGGGAGGAGGCCGACTACCGCGCCGAGCCCTACCGCCGAAACAACGAGCGGTAAGCACACACGAACACGCTCGCAAGTACGAATACGCACGCACGCACGCACATCGGCTCCGGGCGCATCGTGGTGCGGGAAGTGTCCGCCGGGAACTGGGAGGAGGCCGACTACCGCGCCGAGCGCTACCGCCGGAACAACGAGCGGTAAGCGCACACGCACACGCTCGCACGTACGCACACGCACGCACGCACATCGTCCCCGGGCGCCTCGTGGTGCGGGACGTGTCCGTCCGCAACTGGAAGATGCCGATTAACGCGCCGAGCCCTACCGCCGGAACAACGAGCGGTAAGCACGTGCTACGTATACGCCACGTACACGCACATACACGCATCAAACATCGTACAAGAGGAGACCGACTAACCGTTGCGAATCAAGTCACAGAGGTCTAAGTATGTGATTAAAGCACGCACGCACAATATTTAAACTAGTATGCGTCTACGACTTTACGTACACGCATCAAATATGCACATGCACAGTACACACGCGACATACATCGTAACGTTTATTGATGATTTAAAATAAAAACGAAACATGTTAAAAGAAATAACTTGCAAACTAAGAAATTACTTTAGTATGTTACAAGATCTGTAATCACACAGATTTATATCACAATATTTTCAGATACGACCGCCGCTCTTTCGGCCGCGACTCCTACACCTCTGACATCAAGAGGGAGAGGGAAGATCGATTTAACAACGAGAAAATACGCGACAGGTAGCTATTTACCAGTGGCGTGGGGTTCCTATAACTCTATTCCTATAAGCTTCGCTTACCACTTACCTTTTGGAGACCCTCATCCAAATCCCTACCTATTATATAGGCTAGGGCTTTCCTAATAACTCTATTCCTATAAGCTTCGCTTACCACTTAGCTTTTGGAGACCCTCATCCAAATCCCTACCTATTATATAGGCTAGGGCTTTCCTAATAACTCTATTCCTATAAGCTTCGCTTACCACTTACCTTTTGGAGACCCTCATCCAAATCCCTACCTATTATACAGGCTAGGGCTTTCCTATGAAGGAGAACCAGCCTTCGCTACTGCTATTTACTAATATTAATTATTTTATATAATATCTATGTCTATAATACTGTACCCTCATTAACGGCATTTTGATGTACTTCCAGAATTAACGGTGTTTTTCGTTAGTTTGACCCGAAAACAATACATCTTTAATTTTTATATTTTATCATTACATATTAATAAAATACACACGAAACTTTTAATATATAAGTATTATTTTAATTCTAAAGGATAGTCAATCCTTTTTATTTATTTCAGCAGAGAGGAAAATCGTAGAGGTGGTCGCTTTTCTCAACGACGATTTGAGAAAGAAGATGAACCCGAATGGTAATATTTAATTTGAATACTCAAGCTGTACATACAGAATATATGTTTCAAACTATATTTTTCTATCGGTCAAACAAAAAATGGTTGCCCACATTGGGACAAAGTTTGAAAGTGACAGAAGCAGTCTTCCAGTGCAGTGGAATAAAGTGTAGCCTACGGTATTAACATATTAAAGGCACAGTGTGGTCTGTGTGATCTGTGTGGTCCGTGTGGTCTGTGTGGTGTACGTTATTTTAAAAATTTTGATCAATTGTGTGTTAAGTGCTTGTAACTGTGCATGTCTCTAGTCTTTGAGGCTCGGACTACATTATACGCAATATCTCCGGGCAAAAAAGTCCAGCGCTGACAATGGAATTGGGCGAGAATTGGGCGCATCCTACTAATATTATAAATGTGAAAGATTGTGAAGATGGATGTTTGTTATTCTTTCACGCAAAAACTACTGAACGGATTTTGATAAAATGATGGCATGGTAGTCAAGCTTAAGCTCTCGATTAAAACATAGGCTACTTTTTATCCCAAAAAAGTACAGTGTTCCTTTGGGATACGCGGGCGGAGCCGCGGGCAACAGCTAGTAAATAAGACTGAAGAAGAATAATGTAGTTGAAAGTCGAATACACGTCAGCAATTTAAAAACTCGACGCTCGATTGTATTAGCGTAGAGTTCTATTATCAGCGCTGTTTTTTTTCGGTCGGAGAGATTCCGGATAATGTAGTCCGATATATGATACATATCAGTGTCGAAGTGTGAGATCTGCGGAATGGTAAGCCGCGTAAGCTAATATCTATTATTTAATACTGATAACAGAACAACGATACTTTGTTTTTATTGCACTAAGCGCCAGCTTGTTTGTTTTGTTATTGTATTTTAAAAATTATTATATACATTGGTAAAGCAATATTCATAAGGGAAGCCGATACATCGAGTTGTATACACACCTCGCTACTGATGCATATTATAATTTATGTGTGTGTGCAGGTTTAGCGGAGGGCCGACGTCGCAGTTGGAGACGATTGAGCTGCGCGGCTTCGACGAGCCCATCAAGAAGAACGGCAAGGAGGACAGACATACCGAGGTAATTAGTAACATAGATCATACTTCTTAATTAATTATTATCAAAGGGATTGAGGAATAATATTGTTCATAAATATTTTTTTAATGGACGGTCCATTAAAAAGGTCTGAATAAGGTTATTAGCAAAAAAATAAAAATATTGAAAAGAATATCGAGTCCGCCTCGATAAACCGAAAACAGTATAATACTTTTTAATAAGTGCACGTTATTTTTCATAGCTTACTTCTCTCGTTGTCAATGCAATAGCAATGACCCAATTGAGTTCGATTCACTCTGTAGCAAAAACTTATATTAAACTTATGAACGTGGTCGTTGCTGTATGAACTGAATATATTATTGTTGTTATCAGAAATGGAACAACAACAATAGCAGCAGCAATAACAACGGCAGCCGCTCGCCGCCGGAGCGCTGGCGCGCGGAGCCCGAGCCGGCGCCCGCCGACACGCACCTCAATGTGTCCGATGTGAGTATTGAACGGACTCGATGAAATGTGCGACTTATGGACACGGCTGTGTTGTACGTTACGTTTACGTTCACGTAACGGGACTTGTGATTATCGGCAAAATATTATACATAGGTAATAAAAATGTGCAATTCCTAATAAGCGGCTCAAAGAACCCAAAATAAATACGTGTCGCATGTGTCCATAGGAGACGTTAATCGCTTAGTCTTCAGTCGATATGTTTAGTCCTTTTTCCCTAACATATATTACAACTAATATTATATAGAGGAAAGATTTTTTGTTTGCATTGAATAGGCTCCGAAAGTACTGGACCAATTTTAATGAAATTTGGCACAGATATACCCCTTTACTAGTAAAAATATTTACACAATGGATATCGAGTCTGTCGAGTGACTTTTTCAACGTATCAAACAAAGACAACAACATTGAATACTTATGCGTTGTTGAAATATTTTTATTAGTAAAGGGGTTCGAGTAGAGCACGAGAAAAGGCGTAGGATACTTTTTATCGCCGAAAAATTTACAGTTCCCGCGGGGTTTTCCTTTGCGCGCACAAAGTCGCTGGCAACATCTAGTGTTACAAAGAAATTGAAACAAATATATTAGGATAATGATGATGATATTATGCCAATGATGTTATATGTTTACAGAACAAAGACAGCGGCATGGAGAGCAAAGACGAGGACGGGTCCAAGAGCAACGAGCAGGACTTCAACCTCGACGAGTTCCTCAAGCCCGACGCCTTCCCTGACGTGCTCACCGTGAGTACACGTAACACGACACTACACGGCGAGATATACATTCATTGCAGATGTCTATTCATTAGCGCTATTGGTTCGATAACGGGTGTGGCAATTGTGGTAGTAGCCCCAAAGGTCAAAGGGAGATCTTCGACCGAGCGAGGTGGTATGCTCGGTCAGGCCGAAGCCCACTTTTATGCATTTCAGATGTTGTCAACACTTTATTTCGGTCTCACATAATAGCTCCCCACACCGATGTCGGTGACGGTGGCCGGTTTCATTGTAACCAGGCCAGCTACGCAGGAGTTACGTTATACTGCCCAAGTGTGTGCGCAGTGTACAATAACACTGTTTCTTCGAATACCTCCGAATCCTAGTGGAACGGATAACTGACACGACTGGTGAGAGATCAGTCGCAGGACCGACTTTTGACATGCCCCATCGCATCCTTCTTGTCAGACAATCAGGTGATCAGCCTGCATTGTCTTAACCAAACTCGGAAACAACATTTTTTGTTATACCAACGCGGGAATCGAACCCACGACCTCCGAATCTAGACCCAAGCTCTGAACCACTGGACCACGGGTTCTGTTCGGTTTCACAGTTTAGGTGAAAAATAATAGTACAGTGAAGAATAGTAAAAACTGATGGAAAGTATGGGCTATAAAATAATGATTTTATTAAGTAAATAAACTCGAGTTGGCTTCACATCTCTGCACCAAGGGGCCAATTCATTTGCTAGAAAGGGTGAATGTCAGTGATATAGGTATTTTTGACACGGCTAACTAGAATACTTTTCTGGTTGTATAGAACGGCAGTAGCGACGCGGAGGGCGGCAGTCGCTTCAGCCGCTGGTTCCGGCGCGACAGCCCGCCCGCGCCCGCCGCCGACTCGCGCCACTACGAGCGCCTGCTGCACGACATGCTCGACGGTCGGTAGCCCGCAGCGGTCTAGTGTGGTTAACTACAGTCTACTCTCTTCGACCACCTGCCATCACCAGTGTGCTGAGTGCTAGTTTTGTCACTACTCACCGTGAAGAAGTTAACTACAACTACTACAGTTTTGCATGGCATCAAAACAACGCCCCTAGTTTTATAGTTAACATCTTCGCGGCGAGTAGTGACAAAAACTAGCACTCCACACACAGTTCACTAGCAGCAACCATTTCGGCTACTTTGAGCGACGTCTTATAGACGGTCGTTACCATTCACGGCGATCACTACCGCGAACCACGTGAAATCTAGTCCAACCTGCATTATAATCTATACCTGCCTGGTACAAGCCTCATCCAAGCAATGGGTACATTAGTAGTCGGTGATATTAATGGCATTGGTCGTCTGGACAAGCAACCTAGCTATATCTATTTATATCATAAGCTCTGTATAATTTAGTTGGAGTAATAAAATAATTATTGTCTTTTTAATTTTTATTTGTCTCTGATTCTATTTAAATTTTATTTTTAATATTAAAAAGCTTATTCACTGACAGTACACAACGTAACATGTATACATTCGTTGTAGGCGCCAGCTTTAGAGTATAATGACATGTAATGTGCGACATCTGAGGGGGTAGGTTTTATCATTATTAAATTATTCTTCAAGATCTGGACAGTTCGTCGAACACCGAACCGCCGATGCCGGAGCCCGCGCCGATGTACCCGCCACCGGGGCACCACGGGGTCCCGCCGCCGGGTCATCACTCGGGACATCACCAGGGGCCTCAGATGCGGGGCACGGCCGCTCCCACACTGCTCGACCTTTTACGGCGTGCTAGATCTGACACTGATCAGCGGACAGGTAATAATCGATTTTAACCGACTTCGAAAAAGGAGGAGGTTCTCAATTCGACAATTTTTTAATATTTTTTATTTATACAGCTCGAATAAGAGATAAGGTTTTAGCGGTCGTATCGCATACGAAAAATTCAAATATAATAGACCATTAACAACATTCAGGTACATATAAGTGTGTAAAGATTATGAAGCTCTATTCATAGCGAAGGAAACGGAGCTGAATATTTTTAAATATCAATACTCCGCATATTTAGATTCATAATCTTTACACACTATGTACCTGAATGTTGTTAATGGTCTATTATCCCTTAGGTTTACCAAGCAAGTCTAATTATATACACTGGCGGACACATAAACTGCATCATAGTGCAAGATAACATTCAATGAAATATAATTAATGAAAGTGCAAACTATTTCGATTTATTTCAATGATAATGCTAAGAATGGTTCTTAATCTAATAAAAAAAACAATTTATGTGTGTACAGGTCAACTTTTCTCACTAAATAAATCAAATTACTCCTTTTGCAGCTTTTTGGAATGAAACAGTGAATAGAACAAAAACGGCTTTATTATGAAAATTTTACAATACTAAGAAAAGAAAAAGTTTTTTTTGTTATTAATAAGGTGTATTACCTCCTCTTGCCCTAATAACTGATTCATGTCGGTTTCGCATCGACCTGATCAGTGATTTTGAAAGATCTTGCGGAGTATTGTCCCATTCTTGTGACAATGCAACTCTGAGCTCCGCAACCGTTGTTGGGACCGGATTTCTCATAAATACAGCTTTTTTTAGGTTGTCCTTCCTACACGTATTCTATCGGATTGAGGTCCGGGCTAAAGCTGGCCAATCCATGGAACGAATCTCAACCTGAGTAAAGTATTGCTAAACTTGTCTCACTGCGTGTCGACGAGCATTATTCTGCATCAGAATGAAGTTTTCGCCTATAAATCCGCTAAAAGGTACCACATGAGGGTTTAATATCTCCGTTATATAGCGATGGGATGTTAAACCACGGTTACCACGGCTATGTGTGTCTGCGTCAATAAACACAAGTTCAGTTCGAGCATCCATCGATATGCCGCCCCAAACCATACAAGACCCGCCTCCAAATGGAACCCTCTCAATGCAATTTTGAGCATATCGCTCTCCTCGTCTACGGTAGACTAGTCTGTGACCATCAGCACCGTACAATCAAAAGTCAAAAGTCAAAATTTTTTATTCAAAATAGGTATTTTTATACACTTTCTGAACGTTGATCTACATGATGCCTACTACCGGTTCGAGAACTAGCCCGGCGAGAAGAACCGGCGTTAGAAACTCGCGCGGGGCCATCTTTTATCAAATAGATGTTTTTTTTTTTAATATAAAAAAGGCATATATAACAATGTTATGACTAAAACTACATAACAAGAGTAAAATAATATATGTAATTTAAAAGTAGCCTTGCAGGGAGCCACCTCATTCCCAAGGTGTGCCATCATTCATAAAATCATTAACTTTATAATAGGCTTTAGAACACAAACGTTCTTTAACTACTTTTTTAAATTTATTGATTGAAAAATTTTGAACGCTTTCTGGGATCTTATTGTATAGGTGTATACATTGGCCTTTAAAGGAATTCTTTACTTTACTAAGTCTAGTCACTGGTACATCAAGCTTATGCTTATTTCGGGTATTTCTATTGTGGTTGTTACTTTTCTTTTTGAATAGGTTTAATTTTTTTTAACATATAATACATTTGATAGAACATACTGAGAAGCTACAGTTAAGATTCCAGTTTCTTTAAACTTCTCTCTTAATGACGTGTTGGGGGCCAGCTTGTAGATTGCCCGAACAGCTCGCTTCTGCAGCACAAATATAGTATTTATATCGGCAGCATTTCCCCACAGTAGAATGCCATAGGACATTATACTGTGGAAGTAACTAAAATATACAAGTCTTGCTGTGTTTTCGTCTGAAAATTGTCTTATCTTACTTACTGCAAATGCTGCTGAACTGAGTTTGTCGGCCAACCCAGCAATATGAGGGCCCCACTGTAGTTTTGCGTCTAAAGTTATACCTAAAAAGATAGCTGTATCTACTAGTTCCATACCTTTTCCATTCAATAGATCATTGGTTTCAGTTTGCCTTACATTTGGCAACGTGAACTTTATAGATTTAGTTTTTTTACTATTTAACAAAAGACACTAAACCAGTGTACTATTTTTGAGAGAGCATTATATACTTCGTCATAGCCTGAGTTTTGGCGACTAATATTAAAAGTAAGTGACGTGTCATCGGAAAATAAGACTATCCCGTTTTTTCCTTTAATAAGGTATGGTAGGTCATTTATATAGACCCGAAAAAGAAAGGGTCCTAAAATGGATCCTTGTAGGACCCCCATCTCAATTTTGGTACCTGTGGATCTTTTTCCATTTATCTCAACCCTCTCGAGTCCTATTTGATAAAATAAAAAAAACAAGTCCTACACTCATCAGTGAATAACACGGAAGCCCATTGCTCTTGCTCACGAGCAAATCTTAGTCAAGCTTGCCTGTGAGCTGCAGACAATTTTGGTCCATTTGCGGGTATGAAAGATGTGATATCACGCTCTTTTAGCCTTCTTCTTATGGTTCGTGCATTAACTGCTACGTTACGTACCTGGTGGAGCTCATTTTTAATGCTTATAGACGTCAAAAACCGATTTCACAAGGAAGTTGTCACAAAACCTGTCGTCACGAGACGTTGTCACCCGAGTTCTGCCGGTTCTACGTCTTCTTTTGAATGAACCTGTCTCCATGAACCTTCTGTAAACTCGGGAAACCGTAGACTGGTTTACATTTAAATTTGCAGCAATTATTCATTGCTCTTGGCCTTACTGCACTAGAGCAACAATTTGTGCGTTTTTTTCGGACGATACGTCCATATTCGTGAGAGAAAAACGTGTTTAAAATGAAAACAGACGAGCAATTAAACAATAAGTAACGATAATTCAACATGTAACAAAACAAAAAAAAAATAACCGTCAATCACAACATTAACGTAACAACGAGTTAATCTTTAGTAAATTGACAAGATTTCTTCTATAGAATATTTTCTTTCTTTTAGTACCACAGTACCATATTTAAATTTGATTTTGTTTTTGTGTTAATATACCAGCCTTTATTTTCCAATACCAATAAATGTAACTACATATTTCGTAATAATATTTGATTGAATGTGTTCTTGCACTATGATGCAGTTTACGTGTCCGTCAGAGTATTTCTAGAGTCATTTTTGCAAACTTAATCATATCAAAATAAAATCTCATTTTGTATTATTTTTCTGCAAACAAAACGTACTGTAACTATTTTACTTTAATTTATTACCTCGCTTCTGTCTACATACATAAATACTTCTTTCCGCAGAGATGAACAACGGCGTGGGAAAGATTCACAGTTTAGAGGAGCTAGAAGCTCGTCTCCGGCCGCAGCAGCCGCCGCCTGCGCCCACGCCGGCAGACCACGATCTCACGGCTTTCAAGCGACTCGTGAGTGCTGTTTTATGTCAGACTACCCGTTACCCCCCGTACAGTTTTAGCCCCGTCTTCGTTCGCCCTAAAAGAAATATCTCCATCCCGCGATAATCCATAAAATCTATGTGTTAATCCAGAGCCTCGATACTCGTAATTAACTTTCATTTTACGTTTATTGAATTATACATTTTTGGAGTTTGGTATCAAAACGCGTTTGAAGTTTATGAGAATACCATTTTGCAGTTTTAACATATCGGGACTGGATCGTACCTGTTTTATTGCAGGATTTAATTATCAGAATCAAACTTCTGGATACAAACTATCTACATATTTGCCAAATTTCATTCAAACCCGTTCAGTGGTTTATGTGTGAAATATTAGATACACATTTACTATGTTTTCGTTTACAAAGTTTAAAAATCCTTATGATTTGCAGCTGGCGCAAGTTTCAGGCGGGCACGTGGTGGCGGCCGAGCCACGCCCGCAGCAGCCGCCGCCCATGAGTCTACTGCAGGTAAAACTATAAGTATAATATAAGAAACCCTAAATAATATGTGAACTACACGAAATGGCAGGAAGAGGAGGGTTAGGTTTTATTCATAAGGTTAAAAAGTTAGCAAATGACATTGACTATAAAGCTATTGGAATTCGGTAAGTTATGTCAAGCTTACCGTGACAAATGATAATTTTAATCTATTCTACGATAGCCAGACTAAAATATTAGTCTGTTCTGGACCTGTCATTAATATTATGTTTCTAAACAGTATCCTCTTGTACCGACAATATTGTGAAAAAATTAAACAGCAATGCATAATGTGTGACGTCTACAGATGCTGAACAAGAGCATGGAGCAGCAGCAGCAGCAGGCGAAGGCGCCGCCGCAGCAGCCGCACATCCCGCAGGAGCTCCTATACAAGCTCCTACAGGTGCAACAGGTGCGTAAACGGGAGACGAAGCGCTTGACGGTAAGCGAAGTGCTTATGCAATGCCAAATGAAAATCCAGGCCTACCCCAGAAGAGCCCTGGGCTGGGCCTCAGATATTTTTACACACTAGGTATATCTCCTATAGTACAAACGAAGCTTCAATGTCTATCTATCTATAGACGTATTCACAGCAGACAGCACGTCAATTACCCATGCTAAGATTCCGAAGGAATTGCCTTATGTGTACCAGACACAGAAATATACTTTATCAGTAGATGGAAAATTTAAGCTTCATATATAACTTTACGTTTAATTTAAGTTTACGTATCCTCACTATAAAGCTTTCACCTTTCAGCGGCAGCAGCAAGGTCCGCCGCCGTCGGAGATGTCGGGACCCGGAGGCCCCCCGTCAGGCCCGAGCGGCCCCACGCAGGCCGACCGCGAGCTGCTACAGCGACCTGAGGCGCAGGCCATTATACACGGTACGTTCTTAAGACAAGATCGTATAAATTGAAGTTGTGTAAAAGTAAGGGCTTGATGTGCAACCCACGTCCAATGGTTTAGACCTTGGCTCTCGACTCTGAGGTCGTGGGTTCGTTCCCGCGTTGGACAACAAAAAAACAAAAAAAAATGTTTCCAAGTTTGGTTAGGACAATGCAAGCCGATCACCTAATTGTCTGACAAGAAAGATGATCCATAATAACTCCTGCGAAGCTGGCCTGGTTTCAATGAATCCCGCGTTACCTGCATCGGTTTACATACGTACTTGGCATAGGAGCGAGTATTGTATGTAATGAGGTTGTGTAAAAGTTAAAACCATTATCTCTACTTAGTACTTTGTATACAGGTAATACTTATGTGAGGTAAGGTAGTATAGACGTCGGTTCTCAGTTTGTCAGTATTAAGAATGTTCTCGAAAAGTCATATATTTAATTATTATGCGTATACGCAGGTCTGAAAGCCGGTGAGATCACGGTGCAGCACCTGATGCAGCAGCTGGGCAACCCCGGCCTGCAGAATCGGCACCGTGAGCTGCTGCTCACCATCGTGCGCCTGCACCACCAACACCAGCAGCAGCAGCAGTACCAGCGGCAGGTGAGTGTTGCTGCTGCAGCTGTAGAACAGCCCGGGCCGCAGAACCGGCACCGCGAGCTGCTGCTCACCATCGTGCTCCTCCACCACAATCCCATGCAGCAGCAGCAGCAGTACCAGTGGCAGGTCAGTGTTGCTGCTGCAGAATCAGTACAGTTTCGGACCGCAGAACCAGCACTGCGAGCTGCTATTCACCGTCGTGCGCCTGCACTATCATCCCCTGCAGCAGCAGTATTAGTGGCAGGAGGCTGTTGCTGCAGCAGAAGTATAGCCCTGGGCCGTAGAACTAGCACCGCGAGCTGCTGCTCACTATCGTGCGCCTGCACCACCATCTGCAGTACCAGCGACAGGTGAGTGTCGCAGCACCAGTACAGCCCGGGCCACAGAACCGGCACCGTGAGCTGCTGCTCACCATCGTGCGCCTGAACCACCATCTCATGCAGCATCAGCAGTACCAGCGGCAAGTGAATGTCGCCGCAGCAGAAGCAGTACAGATCCGGACCGCAGAACCAGCACCGCGAGCTGCTACTTATCGTCGTGCGCCTGCAGCAGCAGCACTGCCAGCGGCATGTGAGTGTCAAAGCAGGAGCAATATGCCGTCTAAGAGTCGGCCGCCGTATTAAGTAAAAATAGCGATTAGCAAAAATATTGCAGTCATCGCGCGATAGACGCGCAATTGATTGCTGAACGTCAAAAAAAATCATATTACCTATGCGATCGATTGCTAATCGCTGGCTGTTATGTTTGAATGCACATTTGCTTCATTTTTGCTACGACACTAGAGCCAAAAACAATTTAGTAGCAATCATAGGAACTATTAATGGAATGTCAAGTCAAGCAAACTTCGGTCATATGTTTACAAGTGCTTTTAAATTGTTTTAGTTCATGAAAAAACTTATAAGAAATGATAGAAAAAATGGTTTGGGGCCGAATTTCAAGTGGAAACATTTGGTTTTAAAATATTCTATCACATTCGCGTTTTTCATGCATACCAAAATACTCGTGTGGTCGCAGTTCGCGTTAGTTGTGTTAGTGCTTGTTCTGAGAACAAAATAACTTTACATCTCGCAAAGTAAGTACTGTTTGTTGATAGTGAAATAGATGCAATAAATTTTATTTTCTTCCAAAGCTTCCAAAACGAGTACTGCACGCACCATTGTTTTAAAAATACACTATAAACTTATATAAATACACTTTAAATACCACTAAGCACTCCGCGATATACAAGCAATGTAGAAAAAAATCAATTTTTTTGTTATTGCTAACGGACAGTTCAAATCGCTCGCTAATTGCTTTCGCGTTGCTGTCAAAAGTCTTACGTAATACGAAAAATTTGGCAGCAGTGAAGAGATCGAACGATTGAATGCAATCTATAGTTCCTCGATTGTTCGGTTGAGGTAGTACTGTCGCCAGGTTGCTTCTGCAGGGTTTTTGCAGATACGTAATACGAATTTGCGATTTTGGAGCAAAAGTTGCGCAATTTTTGCGATTGCTTAGCTTTTGCAAGATACGCAATAAGCCCGCGGTTCATTTGGTCTGCCTTTTTTCGCTATTTTGTAACAATAATTTGTGTGGTGAGTGTCATAAACACGGCCAGGAGTCTTACATTAATACGCATCAAATCTCAAAATAGCGGTTATTCCCCTGGGCCGTGATCAGCGCGCGATGCGTCAATCCTTACATAGTGTAATAAATTCATTGATCTTTGCAGTGATATTAAGGACGCGTATATAAATATAGTAAATATTTGTTGTTTGACAGCTGGTTAGTACAGACTGACATTTATTTAGTAATATTATGTGCAATAAATCCAGACAGTGACCAAATAAAATAATCCTTATTGCCACGCATTAAAATGCCACGAATTTTTAGTTTTGTAGGATTTGATTTCATTGATCGCAAAATGGACCGAAAAAACAGTAAACTTATAACGCGCCCGTAATATATAATTATATCTATGGACGCATCCACACCACGTCGATCTAGTCCTGTGCTAAGTATCCGAAGAACTTGTTTCATAGGTACCTGACAATGTAAATATTAGGTCTTTACCTATGAAATTGCCGTTTTGTATGAAAAAAATTAAACGAATTTTTTTCATGTATTTTTTATTTGTATTAATCGAAGTAATCACCCATGTAATTAATGCATCTTTGCCAACGCAGTGGCAGCTTATTGATGCCCTTCTTAAAGAAATTAGCTGGACGGGAGGCAACAAATTCTTCAAAGGCATTTTGTACTGCCTCTCGGGTATTGAATTTTTTTCCCGCCAAGAAGTTATCCAAATTCTGGAAAAAGTAGTAGTCTGTAGGCGCAAGGTCTGGTGAGTAGGGCGAATGACTGAGAGCTTCCAACCCCACAGTTTTACAGTTCTTCACAGTACACATCTGCAGTAATGCTCACCCCGTTTGGTGATGAATATAAATAAAATAAGCTGTGATGAATCACACCGGCACTAGACCACCAAACAGTGACCATCACTTTTCTAGCGGTAAGTTTTTGTTTAGGGCATTGTTTAGGTGCTGAACCAGGATCCAACCAACTTGCTGAGCGCTTGCAGTTGTCAAACAGAATCCATTTTTCATCGCAGGTAACAATACGGATCAAAATTCCTTCATTTCTGTGTCTGTTGAGCAGTGCAAGGCACGTCTCGACGCGTACTTCGCGCTGGCGATCATTGAGTTCTTGGGGCACCCATTTTTCAAGCTTTTTTACCTTGCCAATTTGACGCAAATGGACCAATATTGTTTTGACGCTAACGTCGAAAGCTGCTGCTAATTCAGCCGTAGATTGTGTATCATCAGCTTCCACAATCGCCTTTAATTCGTCATTGTCGACCAAAGTCTTTGGACGACCGCGAGGTTCATTTTTCAGGTCGAAATTTCCAGAACGGAAGCGAGCAAACCAATAACAGGTGGTGCGTTGGTTTGTAGTGTCAGCTCCGTAAACGTCGTTGATGTTACGTGCCGCTTGTGCCGCGTTGCTGCCGCGACGGTATAATTACATAATTACTCGAATTTTTAACGTATCCATGATGACGAAAAAGATTGAATTGCGATGAAAATGTAACACTAATCAATAAACAAATGACTACTTTTGGAAAAAGAATTCTATGTTTTTAAAATAAAATTAATTTGAAATTTGAATTCATAGCCAAACAAAAATTATTTTGATTTAAAATGGCCAGTACTGCAGAATGGCAATTTCATAGGTAAACCCCTAAGGTTATATAAGGTTTGATAAAATCAATTACGGATATCTTTGGTATATGATCTACTGCTTATTATAAAGACGTTTAGGCATTAAAATATTGTGTCATCTCATGTATGGGTGACTCTCCGCTCAATATAAAACTCTATATAAGCCCATATAAAGGATTTTTTTTTTCGAGTGTGACAATTATTTTTCTGCCTTAACGTCTCTGAATAAGCAGTAGATCATATGCCCAAAATATCCGTAATTGATTTTACCGGACCTTATATTTAACACTGTATATATTTTTATACATATTTTTAGTTCGCATCAACACAATACTTTTTTTGTCCCTTCGGCGGGATTCGAACCCGCGACCTCCGGCTTTAGCGCAGACGCGCTAACCACTGAGCCACAGAGGTCGTCAAATGGATGATGGATTTGGGATACAGATGTTATAATATTATTATGTGTAGCGGCAACACCATACTGTATCTGGAATCCCTCCGCTGTAGGTGCAATATCAATACGCGTTGACGTCAATAACAGTTTGTCGTGTGTTGCAGCAACAAATGGGCGGGTCGCCGCTGCCGGGCGCGCCGCACCTGATCGTGCCGCCGCACCACCAACCGCTGCGTGTGTCGCCGCTGCCGCATCCAAGTGAGACATTTGATTCTATTACAAAATATTTTCATCATATTATCATAATAATATCAGTAGATTATCTTTTCCTTGATATGAACGAATAAGTAAACCATTCATTTTCCATATTTATGTCAACAGAGTGTTTTTTTTTAAACCTCAACGACACAATCTACACTAATAAGAAATATTTATGAAAAACATTCTAGCTCATATAGGCTGCATTTTAACATAATAGCTAGAAAACTTTTTTGCACAGTTCCTGGAATACTTTGTCATTAAATTAACAGCCTATACAACTTATCACATAGTATTAAAATTCATTGGTGTTGCTAGTACATGACATTTAATCGCTATACGTTCATGGACGCAGCTTTCTGTGTGTCACCAATTATGGCGACCAGTCCGAACACATTGGGCGTGGTACATCCAGGTAAGTCTTATAAAATGAATAAAGTGACCGTTTGGTGCTGTAAATCCAGCAGGGGGTGTAATCTGTATAAGCTTATGCGCTAAATGGTATGGTATAGAAGAAAAATTAAAGCTTGAGCAACAATAATAAATGTCTATATACCGCTATTATAATTCATCAAATTATAGCGGAATGTATTAAAGGCAATCTGTAAGATAGCCATATGTGTGTTATTATTTAATGAAATTTCACATATTTAAAATTCGGCCTTATTTACTTGATAGTTTGTTTTTTGGACACAATAAAAATGTAAATAAACTAAAGATATTAATTTCTTCAATCTCATGCTCAGGCGTGCCAGCGCGCATACCGTCACCGCGTGAGCTAGCTGCGCACACGCAGTCCATCATGCAGGGCGCGCTCATTAAGAAGAAGCTGGAGGAGCAGCGAGAGAACTACCGCCGCCGCCACGAGCCGCAGCCGCATCACAAGCCTACGCCTATCTCTTTTACTCCCACCTCGGTGAGAATTTCTCTGTAACTCTTTCTCTCTCTCTCTCTCTCACACACACACACACACACACACACACAAACAGACACGTACGCAAACTAACTAAGGCGTGTGCCGTGTGCATGCTTACATCCACATACGCACGTAATGTGCACGCATACAGGTAATGTGTTCTGAAAATTGCCTGTGTCGTAATACTAAGGACTGAACGGAATAGAACAGATAGTATTGGGTTTATCATACAAGAATTAATTTTTTTATTTATTTACCTAACTTACAATGCATTTAAATTTAATTTGTACTAAATAATAATTAAATGTTGTAGGTTTTACGAAAAATGACGGCCGATAAGGAGTCAGATTCGCCTAGTCCCAGGCAGCAGCAGTGGTCGCAACCGCCCAAGATGCCGCAGGGCAGGCCTATTGTAAAGGTAGCTATTGACATCACCATATTGTGCAATATTAAATCTACACTAATAATAAACGCTCCCCACACCGATTTTGGTGAGTGTGGTCAGTTTCATTGAAACCAGACCAGTTACGCAGGAGTTATTCTAATTAGTGGCCAAGTGTATGCACGTTACACAAGTTTAGTCTCGTAACCCAGTGGAACGGATGACCGACACGATTAGCGAGAGATCAGGCGCAGAACCGACTTTTTACATGCCCGTCCGACGCTCGAATGATCTTTCTTGTCAGACAATCAGGTGATCAACCTGCATTGTCCTAACCATACTTGAAAACAACCATTTTTGCTGTCCCAACGCGGGGATCGAACCCACAATCTCCCGAAGTCGAGAGCCAAGCTCTAAACCACTGAACCACAGAGGCATATATTAAACAGTTAGATGTAAAAGTTGTATGAAAATAACAACACCTATATACATATAGATTATATTAAATTCATAAGCAGATAGATATAGAGTAGATAGAGTGTTCTCAGAATTTATTTGTATTATATTGTATTATATGCAGTCACAATACCATTGTCGATGACACGTCAGTTTGATATCATAAACTATACTAATATAATAAAAAGGAATGGTTTGTTTGTTTGTTTACATCGAATAGGGTCCGAAACTACTGGACCGATTTTGATGAAATTCGGCACAGATATAGAGTAGAGCACGGGGAAGGACATAGGCTACTTTTATCGCGGCAAAATCGGACGGTCGAGGTGAGTTTTTCTTTTGCGCGCACGAAGTTGCGGGGAACGTCTAGTATTATTACAATCCGAATAAATTTTGGGAACGGTCCACCTTACCTATAATAGTAATAATAAAAACAACTAAATTCTATTATTTTTTATCTGTACCTTCTGTCTTTGTCTGTATTTTTGTGTTTCGTTGTTTACTACAGTACAAATATTTCAGGGTAACCAAAGTGGCATATTACAAATGGGCTACCCGCAGTCGCAGGGCGACTACCAGCAGCATTACCTCAATCAACAGCAACAGGTAAAGTTTCTAGATCTTACCAGATTTTTTTATTTTTCTAGTTTTTTTTTAATGTAATAGACCTGGTCTGCTCGACTGCACAGATAACCACCGCCCATGGACACTCGTGCTTTCCCGGTCCTTCAAATCCCCAACCCCCCCGTCGGCTTCCTGTAATCTCACTCAACTCGTTGAAACACTACGAAAACGTTATTTCACGCCGGTTTTCTGTGAGGCCGGTCGAGCCGGTCCATTCATGCTGAATCATAGCTCTCCCTATTTGAAAAGATTTTCTCTCTTCATTTGTTAAATTCTTATATTGTTTTAATCATATCTTAATTAGACTTATAATTTAAACAAAATAGTGATGTGATAGTGATTAATGTGTTGAAAATTGTTATTTTTTTTTTTTTGCAGCAAATGGTTAGCGGAAACCGTGCCTTCCCCTTACCGCAGCAAAGACCACCAGTAAATAATTCGGTAAATTATATTTTTAAGTATTGATTATTAAATTTGCCTGCTTAAATACAATACATTCTAATCAAAACATCCATTCGTTATCGTAAAACATAACCACTTGACATTTTCCGTGTGATTCGTTTCAGTACAACAACATGGGGTCTATGGGTAACATGCGCAGCGTGGCGGGCGGCAGCGCGCTCCACCAGCTGTTGGTGCACTCGCATCAGAGGTCGCTCAACGGTAAATGACCTTTTCACTATATTAGCTGGACTCATAAAGGCAGATTGTGTGGGTGAGAATAACAGAAAATTAGGGCTAGCATTATATTTTGCAATTAATGATAACTTTTTTTAAATAAAAAACTATAACCGACTACGCAAATTATTATATCCTATGTAACCCGGGTTATTATTACGAATCTATTGACACCGCATTCATTAAAATCGGATCAGTGCTGTAGGCGCTACGGTGGAACAAACATACATATATATTTTTTTATTATTTATTATACTTTATGCACACAATATGGTACAGAGGCGGGCTTAATTGTGGCATTTTCTACCAGCCAACCTATGGGTGATGCAGAGACAGTGTGAGGTAGATGCATAGTATTAAACGGAAACATAGATTTAGACATTTTGAGTATATATATAATATATAATAATAATAAATACTACCATATAAATACTAATATAACTCTTTATTTAAAATTAACCTACTTAATATTTTAAATATGTAAACATAATAATATATAACATAATAAGATATCTAAATAATTTACTTATCTAGTCTATTTCTAGTCTGCCAATGATTTTATGTATAGTTCACGAACTCTGCGTTTGAATACATTTTCTGTCTCAGACATCCTAACTTCTTGGGGTAGTGAATTCCAAAGGAGGATGCACTGAATATGGAAGGATGAATGGACAAGGGAGGAGCTATGAGAAGGACAGAGAAGGAGCAAATTATTTGTAGAACGAAGATTTCTATCATGGCTACTGCACAGATATTTAAAATGAGGAGTTAGGTAGTGAGGAGCAGAGGGGGAGTGAAGAAGGGAATAGAGTGTACACAGAGCTCGTAATTATATATTATATATATAATTATATAAACTGCCAAAATCATTACCCTTCCTTTTGGCTTCGCCGTAGTCGGGTTTTATTATGAACGAAATATTATAATAATATTTTTATTATAATAATAAACAAGAAACGCAATTGAGATCATTCAACAGTCAACACCTTATCACTTATTCACTGACACAATATCGGTGTGTGTGCTTAGATATTAGAAGCTGAGGTTCAAAATACATGGTACATACATACAAATACAATAAAGTACAGGGAAATACAAATTGAAAAAAATAATGCTTAGAAATACATAAAGTTACAAAAAATTAGAGCAACGCACACTAACTCAGATTATTATCACACACTACAATTAATTAGTTTTTTTTTTGTCAAGAGGCAAAATAACACTTATAAAGATCAAACTTAATAATTATATGAATTGATATCGGGCGAAATAAGACCACATTATATAGCATAATTCAGATTACCTTTAGTAATTTGAATTATCTGAATTTTTTCAATTGCAGAGATGGCGGGCAACGGCGGCGGCGGCGACAACCAACTGGCGCGGTGGTTCTCGCCGGAGCTGCTGGCGCAGGCGTCGGCGGGCAAGCTGCCGTCCGTCTCGCACGTGCCTAACGCCCTTTCGCTCGAGGACCTGGAGCGACACCACCACTCGCCCGCGCCGCCCGTGCGCAACTAGAGCGCCAAACTCTCTCGTTCAGTTCGTTAACGGCCAGCGATGTTTCTCAAATGAGGGTTTTCGGTACCTTGACGCCGTGTGGCAGACCCGATGCACACAGCGGCGTCTAGTGGCGGATGTATCGAAAACGGTCAATGTAGGTTTCACAATACTTTTTCTGCAGCCGGGCGGCGTCCCGTGTGTGTCGGGTCAAACAGCTGACTTTGAAAACCCTCATTGAAGTGTGAATTACTAAGTCAAAATATTTTTGTGACGGACTATAGTGACATTTTGGTGGTTTTGTAGCCTTTTTTTTTGCTCAACAAATTCCTACTAAAATTTTTGTTGTTACACTTTTACACGTTTAATTAGAAATACGTTATTAGCGGGCCGTCAAAATGTATGTCACGAGTTGTGTTGTAAAATTACTGGTTATAACTGCATAAAATGCGGACATCCCAGTTTCTAACGTTAACGATCAAACTGACGACGTTAAATATTTTTGTATGTAAATGGATAATTTAGCACCGCCTCGAGTCGTAAGTCGTAACGGGTCAGTGTAACGTGTTATTTGAACACAAACTGCAATACAAACGCAGAAAAAGAAACGAGCATAGTGCCGCTTTGTTTAAAAGACTGAATTATTCATAAAATTGTTACCATCCGCGTGAATCGAGCATTGCAAAGACAAAATCCAAAAGTAAAACCTTGATACGTAAGTAACTTGTGAAAATGCAGCAAACTAAATGAAGTAGGACTAAAGTTTACCTTCTCAAAGCAGCCGCAGTGACTGGCATTGTAATCTAATCAAATCTAAACATTTGTAAATTTTGAGTTAGAGAAAACAAAACTATTTAAAGAAACATTATTTACAAACATACTCGCATTGTACATAAAAGGTTTTTAGTTAAATATAAATTGCGCATGAATTTTGAATGTTCTTTTTTTACCATTCGCATGAAATTGTCCGGATGTAAGTTTTGAGTGTTGCGATCTATGTCTCTATGAATGTGTTTATAAATGAGGTCATATATTTTAGCTTATATACCTTGACACAACTGTAAAGTTTAAATGAAAATAAAGGTATTGACCTTGACGAGCAGGTGTGACTTAACAGTAGTATTCGTAATATGGTCACATAAATTGTTATGTTGCTTCTCGGCGATTGTATCGGAACCCCAGAAGTGTCAAACACTTTAGGAATTATTCATTTTAAAATCTCCCATTTTTTTAATAAACTTTTTGATTCTTTTCATAATTTCAAATATAATTTAGGTGACAGCGTATCCAGAAATTATGTGAGGTGATAGATTTTGTGCAAGAGGTTGTATGGAAAATATATTTATTTGTCAGTAAAATGGAAGATGTGTGTGTATGGAGTTTTGATGTTTTTCGTTTTAGAAACTTGTAAAAATGTATGGTTACCCGTACGTCCGATTATTTGAAATTATGTGTAAGTTTAAAACTTGGCCCACCCCACATTTTTGCACATACGTCAAAATGTTAGGACAGAAATATGATTGCTGGTACAATAGTAATGAATATAAAAGTACTACCGCCCACGAGTAACTTTTAAGAATAAGCTCACTACATGACAGTTGTGAAATACGTGTACTGTACATTTTGAGCATCGAATGTATGATCTATGAATGCGAGTGTGAATGTAAATTTTCTGACCGTTACTTTGAGTGGGACTAAAACGTACGTAAGTGATTTTGAAAACTGTTAATCTCGAGCTGCCAGTGACCGCGGCAAACCTGCGCTTTCACAAGACAAGTTGCCATGCGCTGTAGCTAAGTATAAGAGAGACAAATGAAGCCTACACATGATTAGTTGACGTATGTAGACCTCATTTGTCTGATCAGTGCACGGCAGCTGCCACACGAGCTTATACGAGCCAAAGACCAATGGTTTGCCGCAAAGTCGTTACGCAGAGGTCTCGATTCGGAGTGCTGACTTACATTTGTCATGTTTCCGTTACTGACGAAGTCAATTGAACGCCCTGCGGACAATAGATAGTGTTTGCCGTCCAGAGTGTAATACTGAGGCCCGGAGCCTATACAAAGTTACAGGATTTTATTTTTTGAGTGGGCACACTAGGTCCCTAGAAATGGACTCGTGAAATTTCAGTTCGGATTGTGACCTGTTTTGTTGGCGCGTCGGTTTGCGTTTGTACATGAAATGTCTCCTGTAAGCTTTAAATTATTGATTAAAGAAAATTCGAAAGTTTACGTTTGTTTTATTTTTGTAGTGAATACTGATACGTCTAGCTAGTGAGCTTAAAAAAGCCGACACGATAATAGTAATGATTATAACAAAATACAAAGTGTATAAAAATGCAGACAAAACGAAGCAAAAAGTAAGAAATTGAGTATGTAATGTAGTTGTTTACAAAAATAATTATTAGGAATTATAATTTATTGATTATACATAACTCGCCTGTTAGTTATAAAAGTAATGTATATAATATCTCAGATCTGCTTGACCATGGTCGAAACCGCTATTAAATAATAATGGGTCATACTCATGGGTCTACCAGCAGTGAATTCTAAACGCAAATACAACCCGTATTTGCGTTTAGCGTATATTTTGCGTGGTGCTATAGAGTGCAAGGCCTTTACAAAGTGTTTTAAGTTAAACTTTTTTTATAAATAAAAAATAATGTTTCGAGACGCGCCTTTATGTACATCTGTACATAAAGGCGCGTCTCCTGCTCATGTTTTTTCGAAACAATACACAGAAATCGTGAAACAAAAACATTTGTTTTCATACACAAGCTGTCTCCAGCTATAAAAAAGTTTTTAACTGAAACAAAACATTTTATGTAGACAAGATCATGAGTTGCGATGAGGAAGATGTAAGCACTCGCAAGATTGCAGATGCAGAATCTAGGAGAAAACACAGGGGGTCTAAAAATCCATCTCATATAATGTGCGCCATTTTACGAATAGAAGACTGATTTTGGATTGATAAATAATTTCTTCCGTATTTCTATGTTTAAAGGTCATGTAAGTTGTGTAAACAGTTGATAAGAAATGAAATATTCCTTCCCCTCTATACCTACCTTGAATGTTTTCCGTCCGTCTCAGAAGACAAAAACATTGTATATTCCTACACAAATGTGTATAGCCACGCCCCAATGTTTCGATGTTTTGTATAATGTTTCGAAAAAAACACGCGCAGGAGACGCGCCTAACGCAATACATAAATTATGCAGTTTTTAAAATCTCGACAAAAGTGGCTATGCACAAAACTACGTTTAAAAGTGTATAGCGGCATCTATGTTCATTATAGCGGACTGGAAGGAACGATCAAACTAAATTAAATTTAACATCACCGATAGATGGCTAAAACCCTTCTAAAATCGTCAAGTTTCAACTGCCGCGCTATTAAACTGGGTCTTGCCTCATTTCAAAAGATTGCTATTTGCTAAACGATTTATCATTTTTGTACTGAGGCAAACTTACGTAGTAGCTTGTATCGTCAGTTACGTTAGCATTCGTAGTTAGACTTGAATATTAAATATTTCTTACCTACAATAAAACATTTTCTACCGTCATAAATATTGTTAAGCTAACAATAATTTTTATTTATTTATTATTTTGTCTGATTTGTTGGAAAGTCACTTGACAGACAAAGATAACAACAGCTATTTACTTATTCACTTGTGTAATTATATTTTTATTAGTACCTAACCCAGGTAGAGAAAAACAAAAGCTCTAGAAAAATGCACTAAATAGTATGAAATAGTGCTTGTTCCCGTAATATTTCCCTTTTTAATTTAGCTAGAAAACTGGTTTTCACTTTACTCGTTACTTTTTCTACTCAATTTTCTTATATTTGAAGTCGGTATCAGCCAACAGTATTTATTGGTTTTACTTTGGAAGTCGGTTAATATTTTTTTTTTGTTTAAAAATAATTTTTAAACAAGATTCTATATAAGTACTTATATAATAACTAGAGAGCCTATGTATCTAAGCACTACAGTATTGTATACTGAATGAACCACTTTAACTGGGTCAACAATTTGTTGAAAAAAAACAACATAAATTTAAAAAAAAACAACAACATTCAATTAAAGTGTACGCGGTATGTACTCCGTACTAGCTGAAACTAAGTATGTGGCGGAAGCATGTATAATATTGTATTTTGCATCGGTTGCGTTCTAGATGGTTCTAGCAAGTATCAACTCATTTCGCTCACCACAACCCGGCTTCGGCAACGGTCGGCTATGTTCGGATATAAACTCGAATGTGTGACTGCGGTAGGTATTGTAATTTGTATGTAGCGGGGCGACAGCTGGCGACTGACAAATGTGGCGATAGCCGTCAGCATAAATTTTGCAACGTTCGACGGAAAAACAGTTTGCTTGCCATGACTCAGCTTCGGCAAACTTCGGCTGTGTTCGTTTACTGTCGGATATGATAAGGTCGATACCGATGTTGTAACATACTAGTAACAAAATGTGGATGCGAAATGCGAATGTATACCTTCTGTAGGTATAACACCAACACATAGTCAAGAGTATTTATTACAATCTAAAATCTAAATAGGCAGAAGTCTGATATCTTTGAGATTTATTTAATAATTGAAGTAAGTATTATAATTATAATAACTTTATTTAATAGTTCTGAAGCGAATTGAAGAGTACTCAATACGCTATTTTCCCTATTTTTTTTATTACTTAACCCCCTTACTAATAAAAATATTCATACAACGGATAACCAATACAACGTTGCTGTCTTTGTCTGATACGTTGGAAAAGTCACTTGACAGACAAAGACAGCGACGTTGTTTAAGTTATCCGTTGTATAAACATTTTTATTGGTAAAGGGGTATATGAATAGTGCTCTGAAAAATAAGACAGTTTACAAAAGGAATAGTACCTATACTAGAAATCAAAATTTTGCGGATTGTTTGAAGCACTTTTCTGAGTCTCGTGAAAACGCCCAATATACGGTCCGGTTTTCCTTCAGATCTGCCTGAACGGATGCAAAATCGTATTGTCAGGCTGGGAGTAAGACTATATGATCCGAAATTCGGAATCCGGAAGGCCGTAGAAAATTCTGAGCAATTCTGAGCATTGAATTTTCACCGGCGTTTCGGACTCGGGAGCATATAGTCCCAGCCTAAGGACCGTGACCGTACTAATTGTAACTCCTCTTATCATTGCGGGTGTCTATTGGTGGCGGTAATCACTTACCATCAGGCGATTCGTCTGCTTGTTTCCTGGTCCATTTTATAAAAAAGGTAAACAAATGAAGATTCTTCTAAAACTAAGTAAACAATGTTTGTAATTGTTTTAAACACTTACGGATTGTGTCGCGGTGCACTTTTTGGACTTGAAGTCCTCCCGTGATCACGGCTGCTGGAAAGTAGCCGAAACATCGGGAAAAAGAAAAGTGCACCGCGACACAATCCGTAAGTGTTTAAAACAATGAACAATATTCGCGTAAACCTAAGAAATCAATGTTTGTAAGTAAACAGTATGATAGACCAAGGGGCCCCAATCCGTCGCGGGGCCCTGGGCATGTGCCCAGTGTGCCCAGGGGTAAAGAGGGGCCTGTTTAAATTCGCCAAGTGTGTGTTGGATAAACTAAAAAAAATAAAATAAAATAAAATAAATAATTAAAAAAATAAGAAACACGACTGCAAAACACGACATAAGTATATATCTAAGCAACGCACTGAAAATACCAAAACTAGATTAAGAAAACAGACTACACTATGAGCTGAAAGCCTAAGTGAAATAATTGACATTATGTTTGGTAGCAGGCATTATTTTTGTACGGGTTATAATTTGCAAATTTTATATTTTACTAGCTTTTGCCTATGACTTCGTCCGCGAAGGAGTTGAAAGAGATTCGAATAGGATTTTGTATTCGTTTATTTAACATATTATAAATTAGCTGTTGCCCGCGGCTCCGCCCGCGTAAATACAGTATCCCACGGGAACATTGTACCTTTTCGGAACAAAAAGTACCTATCCTATGTTTTAATCCAGAGCTTAAACTACTACCATACAAAATTTCATCGAAATCCGTTCAGTAGTTTTTGCGTGAAAGAGTAACAAACATCCATCCATCCTCACAAACTTCCACATTTATAATAGTAGTAGGATTAATAATATGTTTAAATATTTAAATGCTTATAAAATATAACAATCTATAATACGGCCGATTACGGTAACAAAAAACATGAAAATAAAATTTTGTTATATTTTATGAACAAAAAGCCCGTTTGATTTGGTGAAAGTTACACGGGTCACGGGTGATACTTTTTTACAGCGACATAGATAAATTGAAAAAAAAAAAAACTTTGTAAACAATATGTGTAAGCAACGATTAATTATTATTATTGCTTACGAATAAATACTGCTGACGGTACTGCTGCAGTATTTCTTTGTAAACAATATTTTTTGTTTTTCTTTCGGGTGCTAGAAGCACCAGGCGGTGAGTTTACTCTCGAGCATGCCACATATACCTAATTGGCCGTGGGAGAAGCAGCTTTCCCTCAAGTCTACTCTCGCTAGTAACAAATTCATCCCAATTGTTTGTCACATGACGAACAATTTCTTTGCGAACTTGCATGGAGCGATCTTGTGTGCCGTATAACAAATATGACGCACGGAAAAGGCATGCACCATCTCCCACTATTGGTACAACAGTAAGGGTTATTATTTTCCCATTAACGATAACCAACTCTGCTACCATTTTTTTAAATAGATACAGATATTATACACAAAGAAATTAAACACAAAGAAACAAAAAGAAACACTCAAAACATTCTTAAACTTATATTATACAGTAACAAATCAAACACAAAGAAATTATTACAACTACAAAAGGAAAATAAATTTAAATAACTACACATAAAATATTCTAATGAAATATTTAAACAAATTTAATGGAGCAATCGCTGGTAGGTAGGTAGGTAATTTCCAAAGAGTTTTCCATGGAACATCAAGGTATAAGGTGAATTTTTCATCAAATAACCAAGAACAAAATATATAATTTAAATTCCGAATTCTAATCAGATTTATTTTTCAACAGATGACAATAATATTATGACGTGTCAAAACAAAATAAAAATAATGGGTCCCACTCACAGGCAATCGATTGTTACGATCAAATTGGAAAATAATTCGTAAAGGTAAATTGTTGAGAACGAACGCTTTAGTTGTAACGATAATTTATAGACTGAGATCCCACGCCGGCCTGACTACACTTGTAACTTACACTCTTACTGATAAATTAAATTTTATTTTGTTTTATAAGTGTGTATAATGAATATCCTAACTAACTAACCTAACCTAACCTATCCATAGTTCATACCCGCTATTTTCTGCGGTGGGCGCCAAAAGTACGAAAAAAATTTACTTTGAATATGAAAAGTGTAGTTAGGCGGATCTCAGGCTATATTCATCATTCATCTAAAGTGATTGTAAAGACTAAATCGATCGATCGCTCGTGAGTGGAAGCTTTAAATCAAAAGCACTGGAGAAGTATTGATATCAACTTTAATACAAATCGGACCGATTTACACACATTCTTACACAACATTCCTTCTCTTTTTTAACCCCGTTAGGGGACGAATTTCAATAAACTATGATACACATATTCCATCAATTCTATTACAGAATGTTTGTGCAAAATATGAAGTAGATTGGACCACGTAATCACGTTGCCCCATACAAATTTTTCCCCCCTTTTCACCCCCTTAGGAGTCGAATTTCGGAAAATCCGTTCTTATTCTATGCCTACGGATTACAAAGAGCACGCCCTGCAAGTTTGAGGTCTCTACGATCAGCGGTTTTGGCTGTGCGTTGATCCGTCAGTCAGTCATTCAGGACAAAGGATTTTATATGTGTAGATTTTGTATAGATTTGCTTCCCAAGATTAGGGATATTGTAGACCATATCCAAAATCTTGGTAAGCAGCAACATTTAACATAGGTGTTGCCGCCTACTACCGGCGCCGCTAGGGTTGCTAGGAGTCCGGATAAAGCCGGGCATAGTTAGGCCTTTTGATTGCGTGTCCGTCCAATATAAACGGTGTACGGTTTATCCGGATTTTATAATTTAAAAATGTTGATAAATGTTTATCTAGAAATCAACTTTGATTAATGACTTTAAAACAATACTTGGACTGATTAATAATAAAGTACTTAAGACTGACTTGGCCTTCGATTTTATTTATGTTTCATTAGAATTTAAGAATATTTATGGTAAAAATCTTGTTTTTAGAAACTATTTTACTATCGTAGTTACTTCTTTATACTGAGACAAAATCTTCAATAATGTAGGTTGTCCGGTCTTTTTACCCAAATGTCCGGCCAAACTTCTATCCGGCTATTAGGTTTGGCGAACTGGGAACACTAGGTGCCGCGGTGTTACCAAAGATAATATAACTATACTCCACGTAGTAGCCAGTAGGTGTTACTTTAGGTACCACATCCGCGATAACTTTAGGGATATCTGTTCTGTGACGTCATCGTTTTATTTTTAAAGTTGTGACTTGGGACAGTAGGTACTTCTTAGCCTTTGTTCTTAGCTGGGTTGGTTTCTTTCTTTATAGAACATACTTCACAATTTACTATGATAAAAATTCGAAATTAAATAGGCAGTAGCCCACGCAACGACTTTTTAACTACTAAAATTTAGTTTGGATTCGTAGAACGAAAACTAAACGAACAACGAAGTCCGAACACTACAAAACGATTGCGAACTGCGTAGAATATTTCGTTTATTATCTTTGACACTAGTAGGCACTGGCTGGTTCGTATTCTACTTTTTACTTGAAAACAACAGACGGCACTCATTTTTTGGAAACAGTTTTAAAAATAACATTGTCAAGGAGGAAAGACGTTCGAAGGTGATTTAATAATAACATTAAAAATATTTAAAAACGCAAGATTATAGCAATTGAAAAAATGAAAACGTATCACACGCACTAGCCCGCCGCTGTTCGCTCAAGGAATGATTTCCGAAGCCCGAGGGGCGAGGCGCGGGTCGAGCGCTACGTGGAGCTAGTCGGCTTCGGAATTTGCATTGGCTGACGCCGCAGGCCCAGGCGACGAAGGGCCGCGGGGAGGGGCGGCAGGAGACCCGAGACAGCAGCGGAGTCGCATCGATCGCGGCGCCTGGCCCCAGCCTCAGTGCCCATTGGATTGCCCGCCGCTGACGACTTTCCATGAAAGTTGCAACTAGGGTCAGCGGATAAAACACTATGGAAAAAAAGAACTAACTTTTATAACGTGCTCGTTCGTCGTGATTAGACATTAGTTTTTAAATTGTTTTGATTTTATTAATGTAAGCAGGTTAGTAATGAATTACCTTACCTCGTTAAATTGATATAATATAAGTAATGGCGTCGCGTCGTAGCTATGATTAGGTAGGTATGATGGCATGTGCATTTGAGGAGACGTAATAGCATTTTAGTTTGCTACAATTTACTACTTAGATATTGCTATGATCTTTTAACTTTTCATTATGATTAACTGAACAGGACTTGCTAGGAATTAACTTTTGCGTTAGACGTTAGTTGAAATAAACTTGAAGCTGACCACAGTCCCCTACCTTTTTTTCATTCAATAGGAAGATGTTAGGTTCTACATTTTATGGTCGTGCATTGAATAAACTTAAAACATGTATTTCTTTGTAATAGCTGCTCAAGCGGACCTTCAAAATACGAATTTCTAAAAAACTAAAAATGTTTTGGATGCAAAGGTATGTTATTTACTTCTGAATTCTAAAATAAATATTACATAATTTGGATTTTAGATAGCAAATACTTACGTAATAAATACCAATAACTAGGAGGTACATAATACAAATAACTAAGCTTTATGATAGCTAATACCTATAAAAAGTAATTTTGCCAAAAGAAATCTTTAAAATTCAATAAAACATGAGGTGGGTACATAAGTAAAAAAATATAGAAAAACCTTTCAATTGAAAATAATAAAACATATTTTAGAAAACGTGACGTATTTTGTCCTGTCGAACTCGTTGGGCGCGACCAATCACGAAAGGCCATGCAATCCCGGGTGCGAGCGGGAGCCACGGTGCACGGAGTGCGGGCTGGCGCCGCCATTTTGTCATTCATTTCATACTTTGCCACGAAGAGGAAGAGGCGGATTACGGCGCTGGCGCGCGTGTTCTTTGTTGCTGGCATTTTGATGAATAATATTGAATATAGTGTTGAGAAAGTGAACGTATAAAACTGTGCACTGTACTAATAGATCTGAGGTGCTTATGTGTTTTTTAATGTTACACCTAACAAATTTTATTTGTTATGTGATGTCACATTATCTTTTCTATGGTCCATAAATTGGTCTTGCAAGGTGCAATTCTCATATTTAAACAATTTACCTTTATCAGGTGATTCAGAGTGGAAAAAATATAAATTTTAATCGGTTTGAACTTGCATTATAGACTTAAATACTTTGTATAAGTGGCGGTAACATCAGACATGGCCTAGGTATTCTGGTCATTTCTTTGTGTGCGACGAAATTTTGTGAAGAAATGTAATTTAACCATTCGCATTTCGGGCTTCATCCTTTTTACCTGCAGGTAGGTAGGTATATCAAGAGTAGGTTATTATTGTATTTTGTTCGGTGGTTCTATGTTAAACTATAAAGACACGTTTCTATAAAATTGCCCATATTTATCAAGCATGCAATATAATCAATTCCGTGGTAGGTAGGTACTTAATATTCAAATAAATTTTTACTTTGTTTTAACGTCGTTATGTTCCTAAAAGCAATCCAAGTCAATCAATGATTTTGACTTTTCAAGCCTCGTACAGATGGACCCTCTGAAGTATCACATTTATTTGTACATTACTCGATTCGTGTGTGATCGGTAATGTTCGGCAATACTCGTGCTGAAGAAACGAGCTTCTCATTTTTACGCCCGCGCCGCGGTGTCATCGAAGGTCAGCCTAGGAGGCGACGTTGATGTTAGTAGAGTTGATAACCAATAGGAGTAAAATCTTAAATTCTGCCAGACTAAATCAAGATGATACTACGATTTGGTCAAATCAATCTTGGCCCTGACGCGGATGGTCTTTTTTAAAATCATTATTACTATAAAATCTCAACATTGCAACTTGTTAGACGCAAAATGCAAATAGGCGACTGACCGCCACGCTCGGTTATATTATAATGTATGTTTGATAGCGGTTATCGTGAAAAATGTTTAAACATTTTTCGCGGTTGTAGTGGTGTGGTCGATTGTCCATTTGCACTGTACCTGCCTTAAGTACCCGCGTTGTACCTTTTCTGAACCCTGTTATTATAATAATAAGGTCTATAAATGTAGAACTGGGTTTGTCGAATAGCGATTTTTCTTTAGTGTTTCGTACTTGAGATTAGTTTTTAAAACTCTTTTAACCAGTACGACCAAGTAAGTCGTTTAGTCGTAGTAATATTATATGAATTTATTATTGAAGCTTTATGTACACATAAAAACATCTTCTGCTTAGCTACGTAATACGTATAGCTACAGTCGCGGACCCGTGCGGTGTACCACTTTTGAAATATCTAGTAATAAGGTCGAAAAGTGGTACACCGGGTTTGTCCGCAGCCCTACATTTTAAAATAATACTGTGAAAAGCTTGTGGCGAAAAATGAAAGGTGTAATGAAAAAACTCAATGATGTGTAATGAGACTAGTGAAAATGTGTTTGTGTGTGAAAAAAGTGATAATTTTGAGGTACGGAACCCTGAAACAGTGAAAGTGTTATTTGACCTATCAGTAATAGTAATTCTATTAAACCTTTTTTATCTACGTGACCGAAAAAACATAGAAAAAGTTTGATTAAGAGGTTATCATTAACAATCATTACAATCATTACATTCAGTAAATAGGTATGCATATTGTGAATTGTGAATTCAGTGATTTTATATGGAGTCAAAAATGTTATGCAGGGATCTAAATTTTTCGCGTGCAACTTGGGTTCCGTATGCGCAAACTATTGTTTCAAGAATTGATTTCGTTAGACAAGCAGAAAAACTTAAGAACCCGGTTTTTGTTCATGGAATAATCGACATTCTTCTCAAACCCGTGCTTTCTACATTTTTAACCGACTACCAAAAAGGTGGTTCTCATTTCGACGTATTTTCGACCACTCAATACGAAATGCCGTTAGCCTTCTTTAATTATTGGATACAGCAATACCGTAGAATATAATATAATATATTAGTAAGTTAATTTCAATCAAATAAACATTTTTAATTTTAAGTAGGTACTTCGCATATATAACGTCTTTTCCTTCCCCCTTTGCCCTCCACCTTTCTTTGAATAATATTATATTCGTCGAGTCGTAGTCGTATTAAGTGTCCAGCCAAGTTTACCTTTTCTGTTTTCTACGGTTTCATAAATTTCTGAGGCAACCATTATTGTAATATCACAAGCCGCCCATTACATATCGGAAGTCAAAACCACATTCCTGCCTGTAATATTTGCTAGTATAAGACAGATTAATTTGGTGCTTTAGATACATACAGAAAATAGCATAATATTACGTATCAAACGTACCTTGTAATATTAAACTAAATTTTACTTGTCGTTACTACGAAAATGATCAAAACATTTTTATTGGTAGTATGCCGTAGCTGCGCAACAGATGGGAATTTTAAATCAGCTGCAAGGAAGTTTAATTTCGAATAAGTACGACAACAATAACGAATAGAAGAATCGCGTCAAGGAACCCCAAAAACGTTTCTATATTTAGAGCACCGCTATATTATGCTGATTTATCTACTTCAGTTGTTTACTTTTCATGGAACTTTAACATTTGGTTATTTTAGTATTATTTTAGTAGTTTAGGAGGTTTTACGTAATTTTTACTAAACTTTAATAATAATCTATTATCTATACTTAATTGTAAAATTGTATTGTAATTTCAATCGAAACAACACCTTTGTGGCAAACAATGGTAACCAATTCGAATTCGATGTTTACAAATTGTAAATGTTCACGGCCAGTTGTGACAAAAAATCGCACTCAGCACAATGTATACCCGGCGATGCCAAAACTAAGGGCAATGATTTTGGCTGTCTATGTATATAATATGTATGTATGTTTGTTCCATCGTAACGCCAAAACTATTGATCCGACTTCAATGAATGTAATAATGGCCCGGGTAACAAGGTCTATATAATTTGCGGTAGTCGGGGATAGTTTTTAACTTTTGATTACTTTTCATTCTACCACATCGTGTGGGGTATCGTTGAATAGGTATTTTAAAATAAGGGCAATGTTTCATACATGACTTATTCACAAAGTCAACCATTTTGCGAGTAATTGGCCTCCAAAGTGGTATATAAGTTGCCCTCCCCCTGGCATTTCAAAACTATATAATATATTATGTTGATAGATCATACTAAAAACTCTTTAGGAAAATTATTTTGAGCGAAATCGGGCTAACTTTTGAAGTAATTCAAAGATGAAACCTATTGCGCGTTGATAGTTACGGAACCCTCCTTAGACATGTTGTGACATGCTCTTGGTTAGGTTTTTATCCTAGAGTGTTTATACCTAATTTAAGTTTTTAAGTTTATATATCGTGTTTTTATTTTTTTAACTTTTTTCAATTTAATTTTCACTGGTTTGTCAAGGTCAAAACTTAATGACCTGGCTTTTTTCTCTCCAACTCCTTAAACATTAACACTATATCAAAATTTCAAATTGCCTCAAAACATGTTTTTTGGTGATTAAAAAATAGAAGTATAGGACAAGGTTTCATCTAGCCTCAAGCACCTGCTCTAATATTCATAGTAGCTCTTGGGCTAAGCGCATTTGTACTCCAAGCGAGATTTTTTACTCGACTACGGTGAAGCCAAAAGGAAGGCCAATGAATTTAGCCTTCTATGTGTGTATGTTTATTTCCACCATAGCTCCTAAACTAATGATCCGATTTTAATGAATGAGTCAAGTCAATAGATTTGTAATTATAGCCCGGGTAACTTATTATGCTATAATATTATAATTTATGTAACTCTTTTTAACTTCTAAAAAGTCGACTTCTAAAAAGGAGGCGGTTTTATGTTCCGTGGTGGAGTCTGTGGATTAATTAGCTATCTTACAGAATAGATCTAATGTTTATGACCTAATTATTATTTAGTCATAGATTACCAGATTACAAGATTAATTATTTTGAACCTACTTCGATTTGAAGCTATCGAGTAAATGCATAGATATCGTTCAACCAAGTTCGTCGTGTTATAATTAATGTCGAGAAATTCTTGTAGGCAACAAGATGGATTTGGAGTACGATCAGAAGTTCGAGGAGATGAAGAAATATATTCCTTTCTTGGAGAACATGATTAAACGTCTAGAAAGTTCTGAGCAGTCCTTGAATCCGCGACAGGCGCAGCTCGATAAGATCCGATCGTTGCGAGATCTGCTATTGGATAAGAAGAAAAGGTGGGTGCTTTACTAAAATACCCAAAAAACCGTTGAAAGTGCGAGTCGGATTCACGGAGGGTTCTGTACAAAATGGCAAAAACACGTTTTTGTTCTATTTCTATTTTTTGTTGTTATAGTGGCAACAGAATTACACATCAATCTGTGAAAATTCAACTGTCTAGGTATCACGGTCCATGCGATGCAGCTTGGTGACAGACGGACGCACATCGAAGTCTTATAGGGTCTCGTTTTTACCGTACGTGGGCGGTGAGGACGTCACATCCTTTTGATTACTCACACCGCTGCGCCTCCAAAATGTAACAATATCTACTATCCACGAGTATTCTTCGCGTACTTTTTAGGGTTCCGTACCTCAAACTGTACAAACGGAACCCTTATAAGATTACATTGTTGTCCGTCCGCCTGTCAGGAGTCAAGACTCAAGACTCATGACCCTTTATTTGGGGAACGCGTTGAGGTATCAAGCTGAAATGAACCGTATATTCAGGTCTACGGTGCCTCGAAGCTGTGAAAAAAACAGGACTTTTAAGTTAACTTAAAAAAAATACGGCCGTTTTTGACACAAAAACATTACGACACAATGGAATCAAAATTCTTAGGGTACTTCCCCCTACTATTGATCTAGAACAATGAATATGGCAAGTAACTTCTTTATATACTACAAGTACAAGATAATAATTAATGTAATTAAATCATTAAAAAATTATAGACCTAAAGTCTAAAGAGGGGGTTTAAATTTTAAGTTGAAGTTACTAGTTCAAATGGGTTATCATATAAAAGGACTCCATATGAGAATCCAAAAACATTTTATTCATTTTTCGTATTTTTGTTTAAAATTAAAAATCACAAAAATAATAGCTTTTCCATACAAACTTTTTCACCCATATTCAGACTCGACAAAAACTGCGAGACTCGATTAATGAACTATTTATGATGTTCCTACTTCGTACGGAACCCTCGGTGGGCGAGTCTGACTAGCTCTTGTTCGGTTTTTTTATTATTTTATTTTTTAGGATTACTCGCATACCACGTGCATCTTGTTTGATATAAAAAAAAAACTTTTTTTTGTTAAATATATAAAATATATCAATATTTATAAACCTTTTTTTTTCAGGATGAAAATGGAAAATTTACTTAAATGCGAACAAGTTTTGATAAATTTATACGCAAAAGTTGAACAGGTATGTATTCATTAATTATTATTTTTAACCAAACAATTAAAACCGACTTCCAAAGTTAACATTTACAAAAAGGTATGAAAAAAATTATTGTAAATTAATAAATAATACCTAATTATTTTTTAGCGGAACATGCAACAGTCTGTCGATGTAGAGAAGACTTCCGCTGAAAAAGATAAGACTGACTTAAATGCTGTAAGAAACAAATTGAAATCGATCGTCAAGTCCAAATTAAATGTACAAGAAAACACCGATACTCTTCCCGAGATTGCGAGAGCTAGTAAGACTGAAGAAATATGCGTACAGGGTAGTAAGGAACCCGCTTTGTTCCAAAGGAGGCCTATCAAAGCAACTAACTGTGTAAATACAAGTTCTGTGTCGTCTGCACACGAAATCGAGGTGACACCGTCAAAAAGAAATTACACTCGTGTGTTGCAGTCGCCAGAAGCTGATGAAATACGATGGCGATCGAGTGTTGAAAAATCGGATAAACAGCTGTTTAGTAGAAGGTCTCCTCATCGTCGCACGGAATCGAGTAGCAGAAAGGAACGAAAAAAATTGAAACAAAAGGAAAAGCTTGCGATGACGGACGATTTGAATGTCACTAATATTACTCTCCAAGTTCCTGAAGAAAGTTTGTCATCATTAAATACAGACGATATTTTATCAAGAATCATTAATTGCAGCGACGGTGACGTTGATATCAATACATTACGAGAATTAAGAACACAAATCCTTGGAGAATTAAAAAAAACCGGATCGAAAGATGATATTAGTGACTTAATTCTCAAATCTTATAGAAAAAAGGATAAAAGAAAGAAAAGCGATGAGATGGAAGATGGTGAATTATCGGATAGTGAAAGTGAAACTATTAAAAATGTTTATAGTAGTATAGTAGTGTTGGATAAAGACAAAAAAGTTAAAACATCAGTTAACGAGTCCACAGGTAGTGAAGCTCCACGTATTCAAATTTGTCTTGTTTTTAATAATAAGGAACAGGTCACTCCAAAGGTCCCGTCCGAAAATAAAGTTGACGTTACCGATTTTGAGAATTATCATGAAGATAAATCCCTAAAAACTTTGACAAATGGCGAGCCAGTTAAATCTTTCGAAAAGAAATATATAAATGATACCGAAATTAAAGCTGATAATAGTTCATTAGCACAGGCTACAAAAAAAATATCATACGAGGATGAAAGCAAGGAAGCAGAATCTAATGTCGAGAAGAATGTAGAGTTTGAAAAATCTGAGGATATAATTTCAAACTCATCCACATTGAATGAGAAAAGGTCAAAAGATGATGCTCTCACTGATTCCTCAACAAAATCTAAAGAGGATAAACATAGTTCTGGATTGGTTGAAGGGATTTCCTCAACGTTTGTAAAATCTTCACCGATCATAGAAAAATTTTTGGACATCAAAACTAATGACCGAGATACAATTTGTGACAAAAATGTTGATATTCCCCTTTTAAATATGGAAGAAACATCTAAGAAAGAAGTAGCATCTGAAATAGATATTTTACAAGCTTTGAAGAATGAAATACTTAGCGAAACATCTACAGCCTTACATACAAACGTAGACACTCCAGCTTTGCATCAGCCAAAAATTACAAAAGTTCAGAATACTTCTGAAATAGGTACAAAGAAAAGAATATCTATTGAAAATTATAAAGCTAAAACTATAAACCCTATCGAAAATAAAAAAATGCAGAAGTTTACCCTGGACACAGATAGTGAATTAATAAAAAAGCAAAGCTTGAAGTTGACAGAAAAAGAATGTGAACGCTTTAATTTTCTATCCAAATTAGCGCTGCATGATAGTTCAGATGACGAGGAACAATCAGTTTTTTCGTTGGACGATATATATACTAATTTAGCACCGAAATCGCCTGATCACGATGATTTTGCTGACACTGGGCTAAAACCACCTATTATAATTCCAAACGATCCCATTGGCAAGATTGTTACGATAACAGATGCAGATGTAGACATGAGAAAACTAACTTCGGTAGTACCAAACTCTACAACCAGTAATGCAGTTGCTAGTAATTCGAACTCTGGAATTCCTGATGTTTCAGAACATTCCAATGTTGGCAAAGATTTTTATGTTGAAAGCAACACCGAAAAGAAGATTCCCTTGCTGGATCCTAGAATAAAAAGAGATTCAAATTTAAAAATAGACACTCCCGAATCAACGGTAAATTCAGAAAATATATCTCGACCAATAGCCGGCTTCGGAAATTTAAATTTTTCTCAATGCAATTCAACTCATAATGTTGCATCAGGTTTAGCACATTTTGTAGCTCCCAATGTAACATCTTCTTTGGTATCTAATATTCCTCAGGTACCAGCTCCAGTTCCTTTCCCAAATATGTCACCAGTGCAAAACATATCACCGATTTTATCGCATAATGTTAATCTAGGGACGGCTCTTCTGCCGCCTTTATTACCACCCGTCTTAGCAAATATGACCCCGATTATGACACCAAACGCTAGAACTTATGAAATGACGCCTTCTCGCTTATCAATCGACAGTGATGATTTTAATAAAGATAAACATGTTTACGCACCTATGTTTACCAACTATGATACACATGAAAGTGAAAACACAAGAGAAAACCGTGTCCCTGTTTGGGAACGTGAAATAAGCTCTGAAAATCAATTTTCTGTTTGGGAAGAAACTAACTCTAGAAATAACTTGAATAGAGATAAAAATTATCAAGGAAAACATGACACATATAGACAAGGCTATAATGATAACAAATATAGGTATGATAATCGCGAGCCCTATAATAGGCTCGAATGTCCTCGCACACCTATTCATGCATTTGGTCGTCTTGATTGTCCTGCAACCCCCACTCCTTCCTTTGGATGGTCCGATAGGCCGACAACTCCAGTTCATCCGTTTGGTAGATCAGATTATATTATTCAAAGGTCTTCAAACAATAAGCTTGCTGATCCACGAAGATCGAGAGTTCCTGACTACAACAATAGAGATGATGAAGGGGAACGTAGACATTTTAACGAACGCAGTTATAGTTCGCATTCATATCGATCTAATAATCTGAATAATCACTCTCGAAACAACTATGACTCCTCAAGGCAATATGGCCGAGAAACAAGCGTAGGCAGATTTGATAGATATGAGGGAAACAGAAGATCAAACTACCGTGAATCTAGTGTTGGGAATTCATTCGAAAACGATTATGAAGATAATTATTATTGTAATCACCGTAGTAGACATACACGAGATGATTATTACAATCAAAGTAGAACTAACCGTGACTATCATCAACGAGGATATCGAGATTATAACATGGAGAAATCCAAGTCAGCAAAAACATGTGAATATGATAATAGTAAAAATAATAAAATGACTGTCCAATCGAATACTAGTAAAGATTATACAATTGACACGAATGTCAGCAAAACATTTAAAATTAAATCACGCGATAAAGATGATAACTTTGATACAAGACGTCGAAGAGCAGCCAGTGTTGGCCGAATATTTGATCGCGATAGTGTTGCGACGAAATTAAAGTCTTCTAAAGAAGATGTTACTAACAGTAAACGGAATAAAGAAAGATTCCGCCGTGCTGCAAGTGCCGGAAGAGAGGTTACAAAAGCCTTGGAGGATTTTAATATTATAAAAGAGGATTTAAGGTCTTTTAAATTAAGATCTGATAAAAAAATAATGAAGGACCATTGTATCGTGAATGATATAACGGTATTCCATAAATCTATCAATAAAGCCGACTGCCACGAATTAAATAAAAAGAAAAATGACAACAAGTCGAAAGTAAACGCTTCTTCGAATCGATATTCGCCAAAAAAGAACTCCCGTGATCCTCGAATACGGCAGGATAACCGAGGTACCAGCAAATCAAGATATGACGATAAAAAAGGGATAAAACAAAAAAATCATGGAATAGTATATTCTAATGATAACATATCTAAAGGAACCATACTAGGATCAGGATATGGAGTTAAAAACTACAAAATACCGAAAATAAAGCGACAGTCTACGGAATTTGAAGTACCCGAAACAATAGAAACAAAAACAGATATTATAAAAAAAGACGCTAAGAGGGACACAAAATCGTTGAAAGGTTTTAATGATATAGATGAAAATATAAATTCAAAGCATACTACGATTAAAATTGAAAGTACAGAATTTGCATCACGTACTGAAACTAACGAAGAAACTGATATTGAGCTTGTTTTACCGGTTAAAGTTGATGAAAGTAATATTGTCCGTAAGGTAAAAAATGTAATTTCAGCTGAAGACAATGACTTGATTTTAAGCACACTACTTTGTATAGCCAATGACAAAAATAAAAAAAATCAAGATGATTTATGCAAGCCTGATGAAGATGTTATTGAGAAAAGGATCACAAGATCGTCAAGGAAAAAATTAATTGACGAAAACAAAATTTTAATAGACAATCCCACGGTGCGAAAATCAAAAAAAATCGGCAAAATTTATTATTCTGAATCTGACTCTGACGATGACAGTCTTCGTTATAAGCATGGAAACAAAAAAAATAATGATTCAGTATTAAAAAATGACTTTGAAACTAAAAGCGTTGCAGCATTAGAAGAGTCAGATAAATGTAACAAATATGAGAATTCTATTAAAGATAACAGTGATAAAGAAGAAGGTATAAAAATAATCAGTAGCATCTCTACGGACATAGCTAAAGATGCTTTAAAGTATCCTGTTGATGGCCTTGAAACATTTGAAGAAAACTTAGTATCAGACCCTGTTATCGATAATATAAACTCTATAATAGCTGACTTAGACCATGACCTTGGTGTTGATGCTGCAAAAGACATAAGCATAGAAAGCCAAAACGTTGAAGACGTGTCTTCCGATTCTAAACAAGAAAAAACAGAATTTAAACCAGATAAGCCTAAAGTGTCCGGTGAAAAAATCTCTGATGCATTCTGCATGAATGCATCTGAAAGTGTATCATTATTGCAAGAAAACCTAACAAAATTACCAAATAAACATCAGGAATGCGAGAGTAAATTTGAAAATACTCAAACGGAGAAAATTAATGTAACAGATATATTAAATAAAGATGGATCCTCTGCAATAGAACAAACCGTAGCTAGTTCAAACGATTCAAAAAATTCAAATAGTGAACCTGTTGTGTCAACTACAGGAAAATGTTATAATGAAGAAGGAAGTATAAATGATGTTAAAGTAGACACAACAGCTAAACAAAGCGCATGTAGTGATGATGCCAATAATTTAGAAATCTTACCGGACAGTACTGGTGTATCTGAAAATGTAATAATTTTTTCAAGAGAAGTTTCTACTAATTTTGTTGCCGATACTGAAGAACATCTAAAATCAGATGATCAAAATGAAATTTCAATAGAACAGAAATTGCTTCTACTTTTGAAAGATAAAATAAAGATGAAAGAATTGATTTCAAAGCTGTCTAAAGATACTTGCGAAAATGATAAGATTAAGAAAAAACTTGAAAAACTTAGTGAAATAGTATCTGATGATGATGAAAATAATCAAAATGAAGAAAAAATAAAAGAAAACAATAGTAATAAAGCAATAGATGCTGAGATTGAAAAAGATGATAAAACTCATGGCAATTTTGATTTGCTAAAGGAAACCGATGTAACAGGTTCAAATAATCTTGCGGTTCCGTTAGATACTGAACAACACCAAACTACCGAGATTGAAGTTGGTAAAAATAAGCAAGGCAATTCAATTATTGAAAAGGAGACAACTGATAATAATCTTTCTTCTAGCATTGAGGAACCGAAAGAAAATATATCTATGTGTGAAGTCAAATTATCTTTAAAATTGGACATATCTGATAATATAAAAGAAATACAAAAAACAGAAAATAATGTTTGTGTACAGGTAGAAAATAGTATTTCCAATAAAGAAAAGGTTGAAATAGAATCAGCGGAAAATAAATTAGGATGTGAAAATAAATTGTCGACGGAATCATTGAGCAAGCTAGATGGTATCGAAGAAGCACAGCAATCAGAAAATGACATATGCCTCCAAGATCATGAAAACATATTAATTAAGGAAAAGCCAAAAAGAAAAAGAAACAAGAAGAATGCCAAATCAAATAAAAATGTTAAAACTATAAGAAACAACATCAGCGCTAAGAACGGGCAATCGAAAGTAAAAAAACCGTCACGGGAGCTAAAACGCTTGCAGGATGATTTAAGAGAAGTGTACATGAAAGAAGACATCCTTGCCTCTACAGGTATAAGAATGTGTCGGTTAGCCAAAATGGTGAACGATCATCATAAAGATGAACTAAATGTAACTGAAAACGAGTCAGTTGTAGAAATTCAGAAACGTGATGCTGTTGAGAGAAATGTAATAGAAGAAAAGAAAACGTTAACTAACTTTAATAGTAACAATGATCCAGAAAGTAAGAATAATAAAAAACCCCTAATAAGAAGACCAGGTCCTAAATCGAAAACAAAACCTAAAATATCAGAGGAAAATAATGATCCTTATGAGTTTGAAACCGATTCAATCAACGAAAGTATAGCTAGTGAAAGTAAGAATGAGAGTACTTCCGATTCAGATAGTGAACATATATTGTCAAATAATACTGCAATCGCCGAGAAAGAAACAGTAGAAAAGAAGAAAATAAGAAGAAAACGTGGGAACAGAGGATGGCAAGCAGGTATAATCAAGCCAAAAAATAGAAAGAAAATAGATGCAAAATCTGACAATAATTTTAAAATTCCAGACTATAATTGTTTTACTGATAAAACTTATTGTTTCAAACCGAATACATTGGAATACTCATGTCGACTGTGTGTTTACACTGGGACAGATATTATACCACATTATATGAAGCATCATCCTCATTCAGAGATACCATTGTCGCGATTATGTCCAGATTCTGCTGCCGAAGCTATGAAACAATGTGAAGAAGTAAATTTTAAAGCTATAAGTAAAATGCCTACACAGAAATATACTTGTCGATTCTGTTTTAAGGAGATTGCAAAGAAGAAATTTATTCTAGAAGAATTTTTTTGGCATGTTGTTAGTACACATACAGGGGAGTATAAACAGCAGTGTCCGGAATGTGAAGATATTTCGAAATGTCCGTTTAGTAACGATATTCCACCTCCCCCTGAAAATGTCAAGGGTCAACTGCTTGGCTATATTTGTTCGAAGTGCAATTTTACCCAAGTTTCTATGGAAAATTTAAAAACGCATGTAATAATTCGTCACAACAATGAAGAAACTCATGTGTACACAATAAATTTGTCAGTAGTTAGTAAGAAGTCCATAAACATTTACTTGAGGAACACAGAAAATCAAAGTTCGATGTCAACCATTGATGAGCCCCGCAAACTTAGAAGCACTCGTTCAAAACAAAGTCTTGCAGAGTCCAGCGATGAGGAAAATAGTGTTAGTGACACTTCCATTAAGAAACCGGAACAAATTACGAATATTCAATCAAAACTTACGTTTGAATCTGACAATTTGACTGAAACACCTTCTGATGAGAATTCAATTAAAATCGAACCCGTTCAAGAAGTTACTAACATAAATGATTCCTTTGCTGATGACAATCAGCGTGAAACAGTTGATATACTATTTGATAAAACAGAGGAAACCATAAATCCACAGGATAGCGTAGACTCAGCATCTAATGATATTTTTACATATCCTCACTTTAAAGTTACGAATATAAATGGTTTAAAAGAATACGTTTGTTGTATTAATGGAAATGAGTTCCATTATAAGACTTCTCTTCTGATATCCATAAGGAAACATGTACAAATGAGGCATAGTGAGAACTGGGATGGCTATTGTTCCATGTGTAAAGTTATCGTTACTCCTCAAGGGAAGCACAATTTTAAAGATTGTCTTAATCACTATCTCGATAAACACATTGATGATTTCCCAGCTGTGGATAACTCTCAAGATGAGAAGGAAATAGAGAAAGATAAAACGCAGCAAGAAAAGCAGGAAACACAATCAGATAAAAAAAGTTTAACAAAAAGTTATATAAACGTTAAACCCTATGAACAACTAATTTCAAATGCAAACGAGGTTGAAAATACTGATGAGAGTAGATCAGGGCTTCCAGTAATAGAAAGCGTCGTAAGCCTTAACATGACAGACCAACCCTTGCCTAGTCCAAATTATCCCAAGTCTAGCAATACAGAGCCAGTCGTCGAATATAAATACGAGGAAGCTCAAGCCGACATAATGTCAAAAAAACATCGCGTAGTTTTGGATGCAATGATGAATAATAATCATTTGGTGCAAATATTTAAATGCGCTGGGAAATTTTGCTCATTCACGACCGACAACGCCGAGGAGGCTTTGCTGCATGCTTCTACTCACGTGAGAATCGGAGGAGAATATGCACTATGTTGCGTTTACTGCGACTACGATGCGTCAGGAAACGCTATAGACTTGGTAACGCATGTTTTTAAAAAGCATGGATGTTGCCCATATGTCTGTGGAATATGTTTCTACAGAGCGGCGGCTAGTCAACTAGTACAGGCCCATATAAATCGTGTACACCCTAATTCCAATGCTCAAGTACTTCGAACGACGGTGGTTACCGGCACTACCGATGATGATGATTGTTTGCCACGTAACACTGCAGTCCCGTTTTACCGTTGTTGTGGTTAGTAAATCTATAAATTAATAAATTCTATATGTGTGTGTACCTTGAAAGTATATTTGTGGTAATTATTATTTTTAAACAAAAAATAAAAACCTACTTCCAAAGTAAAAATTCACAACAAAGTATGAAATTATTTATTTCCTAAATAATTCCCCTTGGCTGGTAGCGACTTCAAAATGATGAAGATTGAGTAGAGAAATAGTTAAAATTGTAGCCGAATTTAAAAGGGGAATTATTTAGGAAATAAGTTTTATTTCATACTTTTTCGTACATTTTTACTTTGGAAGTAGGTTTTTATTTTTTGTTTAAAAATAATAATTTTTCTCTTTTTAGTTATACTTATGATATTATTGTTAATACATTTTAAGATAGTTATAAATACAAAAAAGTCTACGCTATTCTCACTCTCTCAGCAAAACAAACTCAAACGTTATTTTAAGCCAGTTTTCTGAGAGGCCGTGGTATTTCCCCAAATAAACATAACCGAACTGTGGGCCTACTAAACAATTACCAGTGATGACAATGATTAGATAAATATACTATAGTGAAGTAAGCATTAAATAAATATACTATAGTGATGATGATGATCACGAATATAATTTTGGCAATAGCAAATTTCAAAGACATTGATATCGGGGTACAAAACTGATCAGTAGTGAGATCACATATCATCATAATGTGATGATGTATGGTGTGATAATGTTGGTGATGATGATAATTTCAGTTCTTTAAGCAACGCCGAAATCCCCAAACATGTATCTAGATGGAGTCAGGAGTTCTGTTCAGTACTTTTGGATCCAGTATACCTTGGAGCAAAATCTTACTTTCTCGTAGCATATGCTTGGGTTAATTCAGAAAAAGTAAAAATCACTTTGTGTCAATATAAATTTCGAGGAGTTCCCTCGATTCCTCATGGAGCCCATCATCGCACCACTTTGGCGACAACGGGACCAAATTGGGATTATACAAGGGTATAATCAAAAAAATAATTTTGAAAATAGGTCCACAGACGGCGGAGTAGTCGTTGAACATATATATACAGCCAAACATATAACCGCCTCCTTTTTTGAAAGTCGGTTAAAAAGTCATTTCTAAATAAGATACATAATCTAGTTGAGAACTTAGTTGCAATAATTATGAATTTGTTTAATTTTCCAGGTGACCAAGATACTCCAAATCCGTGTAAGTTTAGGACGTACACGCCCGGCAAGTTCTGCGAACACATACAAATGCGCCACCTAAACGCGGCGCAGCATTCATGCTTTGTGAGTATATTTTAACTCATTATTTTTCATGCAGTGTAGCTAATTTTATACTAATAATATGCATCGTACGATAAATAAAATTATGACACTTATTAATTTCATTTATATGTTCATAGAAACATTATCGCATTCCTCGATTTGATTTGTTCAATGTTCAATGATCATACATTTTTAGGTTTGTTCGGAGGCGTCTTCGTCGGCTACGGAACTGGTGCGTCATTTGAAAATACACGGCCTGAAACTGTATCAGTGCACGCGGTGCATTTTCGGTGCCGACAACGAGCCCGAACTACTCGGACACGCCTCGGCCAAACACCCCCTCAAACAACCGACAGCATATCTCAGGATCATTACTAATAAGGTTTGGTCAATTTTGCTCTTCTGTAAAATCATTAAATATGTAAAATGCAAATTTCTCATCAACCTCGAAACTTTCTGAAACAAAATTATAACTTTACAGGAAGGAAGCGCTGAATTCAAAGTTTTGCCTTTGGCTCATCTCAACAACTCGAAAGTTAGCTTCACTGAAGTAATTCCCAACGTGTCCGCAAAGAACCCAGTTCGCGAAGCTGAAAGGGCACGAGAGCTGGAGACGCTCATTGGCGAAACGACTTCAATGATTGAATCCATTTCCACTTCAGTGGATACAAGCACAGCGTCTGTAACTCCTGCTTCTCTAGAACCCTCTACCACTGTCTCTTTACCGATTGCAAGAGGTGCGAGTCCTCCAGTTCTACCGATGCTCCTCACCAAGTTTTCTCTACCGCCGCGGATGACCACCCCGCCAGCAAGTCGATCGGACTCACCTTCTGCTCAGAAATCCACTACAGAAGAATTCCCCGCCTCCACGGACAGAGCGACGTGGTCAGTCGCGAGAATGGAATCCGACATTCCAAAAATTCCGGCTGAATCGCAGCACCTTATAAAGCCTAAGATTGAGCCGTCTAGTGATTTAGCTACAATGGAGGGTGCGAGAGTTCCAGGCATACTCAATGTCGAGGCTAATTTAGCTCAAGATACGAATGTGCCGGACCCTCCTACGATGATTACGGCGGCTAGTGGTTCGGCCATCAAAAACAATATAAACATCGATCACGTCGTTTATTGCCTAGATAGTGACGAAGAAGTATCTACTGAAAACGTAATCGATCTATCCGATGAAATGCCGTCTACGCCAGTCGCTAGTAGTTCAAAAACAAAAGTTGTAAAATTTGTAAATCTGTTTAAGTGTAGTAAATGCACAATGGTGATGAAGTCGGGTCATGGGCTCAAGCGGCACATCCGATCGTGCTACGGCTGGGACCCTGAAACTGTGCCGTGTGCGTACTGTGACATGGCCATAAAAAAATCTATGATCGACGCACATCTGATGACTATTCACCTCCAAGAAGATATTGGTAAATTTGCTTACGTCTGTCCCGTATGTTTTGCTAAGCTGAAATCTATTTCGACCGCTCAGGAACATTTCAAAGCGGTACACCTCGATACCCATCATAAAAAAGTGAATTGGAAAGTACAGTTGGTCGGTAACCACACCGAATCGTTTTCCCAGGCGCAGAAGATCGTCAAAGTGGACCAACTCATTCAGGAAGCGAGATCTAAGCGAAAACGCTCAGTTGGAAATAAAGATAAAACTAATGAACCCCCCGAAAAAGTTAAGAAATTCGGACCGCAGGATATCGATAAGCTCCCCATCAACCCGATTCTAGACGACCTGGTGTACTGCGCCCTGTGCGAGTTCAGCACCAAAGTAAAATTGAATATGGTAAGGCACCTGCAGCTACACGCACAGCAGCAGCCGGTCGCGGATACGGCGCCCGTCAACCCCGTGCCGCACCTCGAGACCAACGAGATGCACTTCGACAAGATGCTTAACCTAGCCTCCAGCTCCCGGACCCCCGACAAGCCCACCAGAGGCGATCAAACTCCGCGAGCGATGGGACGCATACCACTCGATATCGCGGGGCGCTACCCCAAGTACGTGCCCGACAGGCAGCGGCACACTTGCGGTGCGAAGGACTGCTCGTACATATCGGTCGACGAGAACATGTTGAAGTGTCATTGGGAAACCTTGCACTCCGGCACGACGGACTATCACTGCGTCCACTGCCCTCCCACCCAGCACCTGAACGGACAGATAACGACCGGAAGAATAATCAATCACCTAAAAATGCACGACGTAAGCTTGTACGCGTGCTCTATTTGCTCTTACTACCACTACAAGATACCTATAGTAGAGAAACATCTGAACGATGTCCACAAGAAGGGCGAAGTGTTGATAGTGAGAGATGAGAGCTCGGTGGAGGTGGCAGTGTCCGCGCCCGGGCCGGCAGCCGCGCCCACGATGGACCTGAAGCCGTGGCAATGCGGGCTCTGCCAGTTCAAAAGCTTGCTGCGGCCTGAGGTCGCGGAACACTGTGCCAAGGTTCACAACTCAAAAATGCAGTACAAGTGTAGTTACTGTGCGTTTAGAACTTCAAACTTGGAGAACATTCCCAAACACCAATCTACGTCCCATTCGGGAAGGCCGGAGGAAACATTCTACTACTACTATCGCCAGGGTTCTATTCCGAACGAAGCCGATGGAACTCCACGATGGATGAAGCAAAAACTGAAAATGGGTTCCACATCTCAAGTTAAATCTGAGGTAGTGGACAGTAATCCTGCCCGGTCTGTTCAGGCTGTAGTTTTGCCTGCTATTGTACAAAAAGTTGATTTAAACCTGGTAAAAAAGGAAATTGCAGAAATGGACGAAGAGACTGGCCTGTGTCAAGAATTTGGTGAATTTTGTGAGCCAAACGGCTTGAAATATAAATGCCCGTTGTGTCAGAGTGTCACAGAAGACACAGAGGAATTGATGCAGTCCCATCTTTATGAAGAATTAAAATATAGAAAGTGAGTATGATACTTTGACTATATCATAAGAGATTGGTCTGATTTTTATTATTAACAATTTAAATTAATAAATTATTGAAAAGGACTTATTAAGTAGATAATACCTAGTAAGGGTCTTTCCATGCGTACCACAACCATATCAAACTGAAGCGACAAAATGTGGTCAAGCTGTGGCTTCTTGTTGCGTTGTGGTACCGACAAAACGTCGATGTTTGTTATGGATTACCGGTAATCGGTATAAATACTCGGTGTCGCTGGTTGCGTTGTGGTTGCGATGTGGTTCTTAGGCACACACTAGAACATCTAACGACCCGTTTAGGTTATTACCTATCTACCAATGACTATTTGTTAAAAACGTCACATTTGTATCGCGGAAAACCGGCAAATTATTGAATGACAACTTTTTTAACAAATAGTTATAGGTATATAGGTTATTGAACCCGGCCGTAAGAATACTGCAATTATCTGCACTCCACCTCCATATAAACTTTAACTGTGCCAAATTTATATACTCCGCGTTCTCATAATTTTCATAAAACATTATTATAGACTATGTAGTTATATATAATATAATATCTATGGACGCTTCACACCACGTCAATCTGACCCTGTGCTAAGTATTCGAAGAACTTGTGTTACAGGTAGCAGACAACGGAAATGTATTTATTACTTTTATACTATACATATATTTAAGTTTTTTATTATATTATACATATATTCAATACACATCCATGACCCAGAAACACAGAAAACTATTTTGTTCCCTCGGCGGCTCGACCTCAGGCTTAAGCGCGAACGCGCTAACCACTGAGCCACAGAGGTCGACAAAAACAATATAAAATACTGTGATAATACTACTGATCTTTATATTGTTTTCTACTTTTAGATGGGGTTGTCCAGTGTGTTCGTACAAGGCGTTCCACAAAGCTGGCTTCAGGGAGCACGCGCAGACGGAACACATCCAGTACCCGCACCTCGAAGCCCACCAGTTGTCTGTGGACCCTCGGATCGAACTGTGGACTGCGAAACTTCTAGAACATCAAAAAACATTAATCGCTAAGAATAAAGAGAAACTAGCCATACAGAAGGCCGAGATTAAAAGAACAAACCCGAGTGCAGGAACACAGAACTTACAGAATGTTGCGAATCAACCATCATCGTCGCCTAAACCTCAGATTAAATCTAGTAAAGAAGTGGAAGCATTGTTCGGCACGTACGGGAAGCCTTCCGGGGTGTTGTATTGCTGCCCCAAGTGTAATACTACATTCAAGGAGGAAAATGACATGCGGGAACACTTAGAGAACGAACTGAGTAAGATAAGGTAAGTACGAATATGAATTGTACTATGCTGTGTTTTATTTTTGGAATTTATTTTATTTTTGAATTATTAACACACACCTATCTATATATTTTATATACCAGGTGGTACTGCAACAACTGCTCTCAAACCTTTACAACCTACCACGAGGCGCAGTTCCACTGCAGCGCACGCTGCAAATCTACCCAAGCCGGAGTATATTCCAGACCCACGGAGGCAACTAGAGACCCCTCACTGCGTTCCAACTGGATAGAATCGGCCGTGCAGAGCCAGACCGCCGCCATAAACAAGGAGAGAAGTACCATATGTAATGCACCTCAAGAGGTAGTCACTGAACAAAATGAAAATTCGCTTTTGGTCGTACGCTACGAGCAGCAAGTGTCGACACCGGAAGAGGAGATGGTTCGGTCCAAGCCGACAGAAACTGACGCCGGCAAGCCCGCAGAGTCTTCTAAACAGGAGTCGGCAATGCACCGGTGCCCGTACTGCAGTTACATCACGCTGCACGCCAAGCTGCTGACTAGCCACATCCTCAAACACTACGACCTCAAGGCCTGCTCCTGTCCCTACTGCGGGCTGGGCGGCAACAGAAAGCAGGTGACCAAGCACCAGCGCACGAGCCACCCACAGGACCCCGTCGACGTCATCGACACGGAAATACCTAAAGAAAGGCCGGAGGAGTACTTCAAAAAGAAATTCGAATCAGAGACGAAATTAATTTGCTTGGTGTGCCGAAAGCCGTTCACGGAGTCGGTGGCCAAAGCGCATCTTCACGACTATTTCAAACCCGATTTCGGAAGGGAAGGCGAGTTCGTCGTGATGTGTTGCGTGTGCTCGATGCTATATAAGGAGGTGACGGGCTGCCTCAACCACCACAGAGCGTGCCACCCCCAAAACAAAGTGAATTACGCGGTCTGCAAATTGTCGACCGGTCCGGATATCAGCTGTAGCGATTGCAATGCGAAATTCTCGACCGCTGACGAGCTAAAAGCTCATATTTTGCAACAGCATCCCAAAGGGAGCACATCCAGCACTTCGAGTGAAATCGATACAACGCTTGACATTAGTATGAAACGGAAATCTAAAGATGACTCGATTTTGCCTGCGAGAAAGGTCGCGAAAAAGTCCACATCCAAACAGCCCAGGCCTTTCGCTAAAAAGTCCACTACGAAGCTACCTCCTACCACACACCCAGAAGAATATTCTTACTACGGGACGAGACAATCCAGTGAAGATCTCGACAAGTCAATATTAATACCATTTTGTAATACGATGATGCCATTTACTGTGAGAAAAGTTCCCGAAATCTTCGGGAATCCAGTCGTTCCTGTAAAAAAGTTAAGTGATTAAGGTTTAAGACTAATTTAGTTATATTTAGTGTTTAGGCAGTCGTATCTATCTGTGATTTATGTCTCATGAAGAAACTTGATTTAATACTTACTTTAAAAAAAAATTGGGTATTTGACTGAGTGTTCATATTTTGTGTTTTTTCGACTGTTAGTTAAAAAGATTTTAGATATACATTGTAATTTAAACATTGTCATTGTATTAAAACAATAACTGATTACGCTTATTTTCAGTCAAATACCCTGTTTTAAGCTTAATAAGGCGAGCTTTGCATTTATATTAATTTATATTTCATATTTCTTTTACTACATGCAAAATAATTGTTTAAAATATTTTAAATAATGAGGATCAGTCATGTTTTTTGTGGTGTATGCAGAATTATCGGGAAAAACCTAGTAAATACTGTAAAAAAAGTATTTAAATCTGACCAAACATGACGAAGATACAGCAATTTTAGTGCATTAGTTCTAAAAACGCGCCCGAGAATGGAGTCGCTGTGACGTCATTTGTCGTCGTCACCTTCCATCTAAAGTCTAAAATATTTACGGTAAACAAAAACAAAGCACGCGAAGCACAAGCTTCAAGAATCGGAGAAAAAATACTCATGCAATACCTATGAAGTATGAGTACAATTAAGCCGTTGTCGCACGGATCCCGACAGATGACGTCATCGTAACCAATTCAGCGGTAGTGCGCGTTTCAAACTAGCCGTTCAGAAAAACTTTAATAAACCCTTTCTTGACGGATTTTAATAATTTAAAAAATAAAATGCTCAGTAAGTTATACACATATGATGTACTTAGTAAAAATCAGATTTGCTACTAAGTGATTGATCCTCATTTTTGTAACAAGATGAGTATGCGCATCGTTGCCAGATTGATTTTTGTCTGATTGTAAATGGTCGAAAATATGCTAAAGGACTCAAAGATGCTCTGATTCTGTTTGATATACATGTAGAATCGGGATTGATAGTTCAATAAGTGTTAATAGTATAATGTTTTTGATCATTGATTGATAGGTTCTAGAATTTTAGATTAGATTTGAAGTCTAAAACCTCTACCTAATGTAACAAATATACGATTTTTACTTTATCTTCAATTGTATTTATTAACAATATAAACGATATTTTTACCCCTGAATTTAAGGAATTCCCTAATCCAGATAACATTGCGTTCCTTTGAAAATTATAAGCGGCAAAGAAGAAGAAATATAGTGGATTGAAATAGTCTGGAGGAAAAGGAAAGGAAAATAAAAGCTTGTAAAAAGCGACGATGGAACCGTCTACAACATTTTACTATAATCTAAAATAAAATGCCCTACCTACTCAAATAAATTATTATAATTATGAATAGGTACGTAAAAGCAAAAACTTTCAGTACAGATTTAAAAGAATTGTGCAACCGGAGGAGTATAAAATTTGGCCGGTAAATTAAAGTTTATGAGGAGAAAGGTGTGCAGAGAGCATTTTTTTAAATTAATACTAAAAAATACATAAATGAATAAGAATAACAACATGCGTTTGATAGATACAATTTTGACAACTCCATACGTTGACATTAATTTGTCAACCTGTAACAGCATTGAATTTTTTATCTTTTTGAAAATACGACGTAAAATAACCGTTATAAAGTGCAAATAAAAAAATGAATTATTGTGGTCGAAAATCGACCACAGGTATGTAATGTAAATGACTTCCGTCCGAATTTCGTTACGCTCGTGCAAGCATGTTAATGAGCGCCATCTACCAGGGATCGTGCAAGTGCGATGTTGCGAATGTAGCCGTGTCATGCTCGTGTCAGTGGAGTAATCAGGCTATGTAGTATCGACTTCTGATCATAGATGGTGCTTTATTGTGCTATAATTAAAAAAAATAATTATACTGGTGTCCCTAAAAGTATGGATAAGGCGAAGTCTAGAAGAGATGAGCATCCTTCGGGCTATCCAACACATCCCATTTGTATGTTCTATGTACATTCTATTTGTATGTAACTTTCAATCTATAGTTTTCGAGATATGACAGTTTTTATGAATTTTTGCAATTTTCGGCCTGGCATACTTAGAATGTCTTAAAAAATGGTTGTCCCGTTTCAATAACCTATCTACCAATAACTATTTGTTAGAAATGTCAAATTTGTATCGCAAAAAACCGTCAAATGATTGAATGACGACCTTTTTAACAAATAGTTATAGATATATGTATAGGTTATTGAAACGGGCCGGTTACGTCGGTTAGTATAATATAATAGTTAGTGTAATAGTCGGTTTACGGACGATAATTTTACGTGATAACGTCGTGTCATCACATGCGTTAAGCCTGTCGCTTCATCCGTGCTCTCGCTTGCACGCTCGGCCCAGGCGGAACGTGATCTCAATCGTGACAATCAGGCGTTACGTGACAATCAGGCGGAACGTGACAATTTATCGTGCGTGCAGCCGGCGTTCATCGATCGGTTCACGTCGAAAAATAAAGAGTAAAAGTTATTTTGCTTGTCCTTGCATCTATATAAAATGTACTTTTAGGCCCAAAATAATAATTAGCTTCCTTACCCTGATGTAACTTTGGGAAAAAAAATATGTTGGTTGGATTATCGATCGACATTTAAAAAAATAATTATCGCCGCTTTTATGATTTTCTAGAAAAATTTTCGGGACTCTGATAATAATCATTTATAAGGGTACTTACTGGCGGAGTTTTGCTGGGGAATTCAATGGGTGACGTTGTAGATTTTGTATAGCTTTCAAAACTTTGTGTTATTCCGGTTCTTAATGTGTAATATTGGTAGAATATTAACTATTAAATATTCGTAAACGTGAACAAGTGTGGGAAAGTGGTACAATTTCAAAAAACGTGCTATTTTGTGTTCCCTCCAAAACTCCCTAGGAACTTTCAGTAAAGCTTCTACCACTTTACTGAATGGACTGACGTGACTTATTGACTCCACTGACTATTTATTTGGACTTTGACACTAGACTTTAGACTTGACGATTTAGGAATACGGTGTTGAAAATTGAAACGAAAATTCTATTTCCCGCCTTTTTAACTTGACCCTGGCAAATGGTTTTAAGCCGACGCCATATATAAAGAATATTAAAAAATAAAGTCTAATTACAAAATAACAATACAGTGCAATAAAAACAATGTGGTTTAAACACTTTTGAACCCAGGCTGCCCACTGGCAACGAACATCACTAAATTATACCATGGAGAAATAGTTTTATTGGTCCATGATTATACAATATAGTTTAAAACGATCGACAACGAACGAAAAAGTCGATTTTATCTGTCCCTATGGCTGATCTTTAAAACTACGCAACGGATTTTGATGCAGGTTTTTTTAAATAGATAGAGTGATTCAAGAGGAAGGGTATATAACATGCATAATATTATAGTAGAGAAACACTGATAATTTTAGAGCTTTCTAATGTAATGTCGTAAACTCATTATGTATGGTATAAAATGTTGTATGGTTAAATACGTTACTCACTTTAAATATTTTATACATACTATAGTAGCCATTTAAACAATACAGTTTAAATTAATATAAATTTAGAAGATATCCTAAAATTTATATTCAAGCACGAAAAGTCATCAAGCGGTTAAACACGTCGCGTCGAGGTGATAGGGTCCCTTTTTTACTAATTGAGTACGAAACCCTAAAAAACATTTTCAAATTGTATACCGAAGTATATTGCAGCGAGTAGATTTGTTTGCTGAAGATGTTTTTTCTCCAAGAACACTATTCCACGCGGGCGAAGCCGCAGGCAAAGGTAGTTTATAATACTAGGTCATTACATATGAAATTGGCGTTTTGTAAAGGAGGAACATAGTCTTTTTTTTTAAAACATAATATATTTAATCAAAGTATATACCATTGCTGTCTATTCACTTTAGACATTTTGTTTGACTTCATTGATTCCTTTACCACAGAATAGATAATAGTACAAGGTACAGAAGTCTCTCTGTTTTGATCTTCACAAATGCCGCCTTTTTATGTGCCTATATAATTATTATTAACAAACGGACCGCACGCGAGCAGCCGAAATTGAGCTCTCTGGCGCCGCGCGAAGGTCGACATTATTCCAAACCTTGTCAGATATTCCGAAAATAGGGTTGTCACTTGTCAATACTTTAATTAAATATCTTAGATTATACTATATACTATATATATAATAATGATATAATACATATTATATAGATACCATACAACATACCGACCGAATATAAATACCACGCAAGATATACAAGCGAAAACTGTTATACCTATGTACCTATTAGATAAATGAATACCGAACATATAAATCAGTTTACACAGACACGACACGTGATTTTCTTTTGATGTAGGTATGGATTATATGTATGTATATGCAGCTACCTACCACCTATTTTAAATAAGCATATAATATAAAACTTTTGTGTGTATATTTAATAATTATTGTTATAGATTTAGGTACCATGACAGTAATTATAAATGAGTAATGATTATCGTACTATTCGCTATCTTTCTCACTTGACGGAACCGAGAAAAACTGACAATTGCTATTTTTTTCATTGTTCCGACAATCGGCTACAATGCAGTATTTTTTTGGATACATATTTTTGCCAATTAAAATATGACGCGTTTGCGACGTAAAGTGAGTCGTACTGCGTAAGAGGCGCGCGCGTGCGCCACGGCCGGTCAGTGCGTGGCAAGTGGCAACCATTGAATCGCCCCAACGTTGGGGAGTCTCTGTATGTACTTGTAGCTCGGCGGCGGAACGGCGTAGTGACACCCCCCTGCCTTTACTAAAAAACCATTCGGACAGTAATGAATAAAATCTTCGAAGGCGATTTGTACTGCCCCATCGGAATTGAATGTTTTCCCTTGCAAGAAGTTATCCAAATTTCGAAAAAATTGGTTATCTGTTGGAGCAAGGTCCGGGAAGTACGGTGGATGTCTTAGACATTCCAATTGAAGCTCCTCTAATTTGGTAGCCGTCTGTTGTGCAGTGTGTGTTCTAGCGTTGTCCTGAAGCAGCAGTGGCCTAGAGCGAACGACCAATTTCGGTTGCTTAGCAGCTAGCTTTTCCATAATGATTTGCAGTTGCTGGCAATAGACATCTGCCGTAATCGTCTGGCCAGATTTAAGAAAGCTGTAGTGAACGACAACTAAACGCTCACTTTTTTCCCTTACCCATAAATCCCTTCATTATTGTGCCGGTTGAGTAATGTAACGCAGCAGTCGACACGCGTTTGTCGGTTTGCTGCACTCATTTCATGAGGTACCCACCTTTCAAGCTTTTTCATCTTCCCAATTTGCTTCAAGTGGATTAAAACCGTTTTATTTCTAACACCGCAGCCTGCACAATAGCCTTCAATTCTTCATTATCAACAAGCCCCGTGGACGGCCGGAGACCACTCCGGCCGTCCACGGGGCTTGTTCTGCAGGTCGAAATTTCCAGAACGAAAACGTTGGAACCAAAAACTTACTGTGTTTTCTTTTGCGACACCGCCGCCATACACATAATTAATCCTTCGAGCCGTTTCTGTAGCACTGGTGCCACGGTGGAACTCGTATTCGAAAATAATACGATATTTCATGTTTTCCATTTTGTAAACAGAGTGACACAGAAAAAACCAAAAGTGGAAAAAACAACCTCTCCCCGCGATCTTCGTACGGCTAACACCGTCTGACGTGCGCTCCGGTAAATAAATTGTTTTCAGTGGTTTAAAATCAACAAATACGTGCTGAGTGTGTGTAATAAGCTAGGTAAAGGTGTGAGCAACGTTTACTGTAAGTTTTTGAAACACATTTGTCCGTAGTTTGTTGGATTTAATTTGGTAAGTTGATTTCCTTGTTCACTTTTATTGTTGTCAACAAGTAGGTAGGCAAAAATTTTTTACTGTCGGTAGCTCTCGCGCAGCGCCGGCCGCTCTGTTCGAACAGCTGTTAGTTATTTACCTATTCAATCTTTATTTTGGCCATTGTTTTTCTGTTGCATATTGAAGGTAGGTACCTAGCCAGAATGTCGAGTCATAATATGCCACCGGATAAAGATACTAATCCGTTTTCGAAAAATGACAAAATTCCCCGCTCACCGCCAACTTCTTTAGGTACTAAACGTTTATTGTCACAATTATCGCCCTCTTCTCTGTCACCTGATGAAAAGCGCCACCAGCTCACAAGGGACGATCAACCGCCCCCCGTAATTTCGTTATTGGATACAAGCCGTGGCCCCTATGATACGTGCAATTATTACGAGCTAGTTCGCGAGGCCTCTTCATACTTATCTAAAATAAATGAGTTCGCTAACGACACAGTATCTCGTCGCAATAACTTCGCAAACAAAGCAGAAATAATGAACATGACACAAAAATTAACGGCCATCGCCTCACTTCTGGCACTTAAAAATTCGTCATTAGAAACTAAAGTCGCTAATCATCATGCTCAGGTTGAGCAACCGGCCGCCTCAGCGCGGCCATTTTCTTATTCTGACGCGCTCAAACTCAGACTCGCGAAGTCGGTGCCACCTATTGAAACGCGTAGACCGCTCCCGTGCGTAATAGCTTATCCGACGCAAGACAAATCGGCTGAATTAGAATCCTCAGACGAGACCAAACAGGCATTAATGAAAGCGATCAACCCATCTGACGGCTTTCAAATCCACGGCGTCAAAAAGACATCTAATTCGGGCGTGATCCTGCGCTTAACAAGCGAGTCACAAGTCAGGAGATTAAAATCCGTTGAAAGTTTAAAATCAGCCGGTCTGCGTCTAGAAACACCGAGAGGGCGTAACCCGCGTATTCTAATTAAAGATGTCCCGCAAAATATTACGGACGAAAATTTCCTTTTATCGCTTTATAACCAAAATATTAAGGGCGAAATTAATGTGACACAAGAACAATTTATGAACTCGACAAAAATTATTAGACGGCGCATAAATAGTAACTAGAATCGAAAATGGATGGGCCTAGAGTTAGACCCAAAATTTCGGAAACATCTCATTGAAATTAAACAAAAACTTTTTATTGACTGGGCAATGTGTCGGTTCATCGATGACGTCGAACTTGTACGCTGCGCTAATTGTCAACAATACGGTCACATTGCTAAATTCTGCCGCGATTCAGACCCGTGCTGTTGTCACTGCGCCGATAAACAGACCTCAATTAACTGTCCCAAAAAAGACTTAAGAGATTTCAAACTGGTTTGCGGAAGCTGCACCCGGTATAAGAAACCTAACGCCCACCCCACGGGTTCCCCTGACTGCCCAACATACAAGGCAAAAATGGAGCAATTAATTTTAACAACTCGCTATGGATATGTTAGTTATAGGACAGTTGAACCTACATAACAATAAGCACGCGACAATTGAATTAGAAAAATTGGTGTCGGATTATAATTTAGACTTAGTTCTCATACAAGAGCAATATCAATCCGCGTCGCTAAGGTCGAAAGTCGTACAAGTTAACAACCTAGCGCGCGCCGGCATTTACACACCTCAGTCTAAATTTTCAATTACGTCCCTTACAAATCTGTCAACGTCTCACTGTGCGGTAGCGGAGGTTTCGTGTCTTCACTTTAGATTGTACGTAGTTAGTTGTTATTTTCAATACTCCGATCCTGTAGGTCCTCACTTACACCAACTACGTCATGTCCTACAATGTCTTGCGGGGAATAAAATTGTTATTGGTGCCGACGTAAATGCTTCTTCGCCCTTATGGCATGGGGAACTTAGATACACTGACCGCGACCGTCGTAGGTCAGTGGAAGACTTCATAGCAGAGTTCAACTTGCAAATTCATAACACTCCCAATGCACCACCTACATTTAGCAGCCCCTCTGGTGAATCTTCCATCGACGTGACGCTTTCCAGCGCGTACGTCCATAACAATATAATAAATTGGCGCGTCATTCCTGATGCGTCATGCAGCGACCATCGTTTAATTGTCTTTGAGTTTATTCGCGCACCCTCGAGTTGTCCCGTGATTGAGTCGAAAGGTTATAAATATAATGTTAAAAATGGTAATTGGAATTTATTCCGGTCTCTTATGTTCGCTCATTCCAGAGATTTCACTCGTCCAGACTTGAACTCAAATGATAGTGCGGAAATAATGACCAACACCTTTGTCTACTGTGCCGACACCGCCCTGGGCCGTAGGCCGCTTAAAACAGAAAATAAGTGTAATTGGTGGCACGATAATTTATATAACTTGCGTCGGGAGTTTAGGAGAGCCAGACGGAAAATTAATTATGCACGTAGACAGGGACTCGGTCTATTGGACGATAATTACGTATCGTACCAACTGACCTTAGGGCTTCAAGGTCGCGTTATTGCGGCGCCGTCACCTTAGCAAAAAATAATATGTTGAGAAATGCAGCCGTTAGACTAGATAAGGAGGTCAGGCCATGGTCTTCTTTATACCATGAACTCAAACCAAATAATACCACTGCTCCACAGTATTTTTCAAATATCAAGATTAATAATTCGTATACTCATAGTTTAAAAGACACGGCGAAGGCGTACCTCGACGTACTAATTCCAGACGACAAGCCGGACTTGGACAATGATTTTCACCGCGAGATAAGATTCAGAATGTTAGACCCCATCAATACGCCGGTATCTGACTTACCTACACTTGATGAGTTCACTTCAACAGTTAATTTGTTACCTACGAAAAAGTCAGCAGGCGAGGATAAAATATCTAATATTATGATTAAGCAGGCGTGTCTAGCGGTAGGCTCATCTATATTACAGGTTTTTAATAAATGTATTGCAGAAGGCACATTTCCAAAAATCTGGCAAATCGGCACAATAAAATTAATTCCAAAAGACGGTGATAAACCACCAGACGATCCGAAATCCTACCGTCCTATAACGCTATTATCATGCTTAGGTAAATTATTAGAACGTCTTATTGTTCCCCGCTTGCTACCCGGTGGCCCGAAATTTAATAATCAGCAATTTGGATTTACCGCCGGGAAGTCAACAATGGATGCAGCAATCGAGGTCAGAAAAACAGTAAATCTATCGGAGTGTAAATATGTAGTAGGTATATCTCTGGATATCGCGGGTGCCTTCGATAATGCCTGGTGCCAATGCTACTACTGAAGTTAAGAAACAGAGGCTGCTATCGTAATATTTATTATTTAATTTACTCGTATTTTTGCAACGGCGCGGCGTAACAAAACTCCAACTCGGCCATTACACACATTCCAAAAACTTAACGCGCGGCTGCCCTCAAGGATCAGTACTATCGCCGCACTTGTGGAATATAAGTTTTGATGATTTACTATGTGTTCCCTTGCCTCCTCTGTGCTCTCTGATAGATTATGCTGACGATGGTTTTCTTATTATTCAAGCCAATTCGCGATCTGAAATTGAAAACAAGGCCAACAAGTGCCTCAACGTAATATCGAGTTGGGGCCACAGAAATCGATTAGAATTTGCAGCACATAAAACCTTTCAAGTACTTTTAAAAGGTTCATTTATATCAACTCCTTGAATTAAACTGAACAACATCAATGTGAAACGTAAACAGTTACTTTGTTACCTAGGACTTATTTTAGAAAATAAATTTACATTCCTGGAACATATAATACAGGTCTGTATTATGGTAGGTATGTAGGTGAGAAAGCTAAAAGGAATTTCTATTGTTTCACAAAAATATCAACGTCGACATGGGGCCTTTCATTTAAAACATTAAAAATAATTTATAATGCGACGTACCTCGGCAGCATTTGCTATGGCGCACCGGCTTGGGCAGATAGGGCTACAATAGGAGCGGCCGGTCGTAAACTTTTGCAAAGCCAACGTCTCGCCTTAATATTTTTATGTAAGGCATACCGTACCGTAAGTACTGAAGCACTCCCAGTCTTAGCCGGAGTCCTACCAGTAGATTTAGAGATACAGCGTCGTGCAGCACTATATTATAAAAATAAAAAAATGACTAACCCTGAGTTTTTAAGCGCGAAAGAGAGTAATAAGATTGACAGGACACGGAAACTTTAAAGCGAAACTATTTGGATTTACATTAGTCTCGTCTCCGCTATGCGAGTGTTCGACCGAAGGTAGCCCTTATGAACAAACTGCTCATCACATACTGTGGGAGTGTGATCTCTGGTATGACGAAAGAATCGAAATGTTGAACAGCGTCCATTGTGTTTGCTGCGGCTGCGGGAAGAACTTCCGAGCTTTCAAACGTTTTTGTCATAAGTACTATTGGAAACAATGCAACACTTTTTTGTCATTATAAATGCATTGTAATCAATTGTCATATTATAAATTAAAACATTTAATTACATTCTGTCTTGTAGTCATAAAAAAAAAGAAAAAAAAAACATGTTATTCCCGTGGTGCTTCCCCTTTAATTCTGACTTTTTGTCATCACAATTTTTGCTGTCTCCCGCTTTGCTTGGGGAGGGAAACTGGAAAACTTCCTACTCCTCCTACAATCTTCTGATTAATTTCGTTGCGGGTTCCAAGACAGATTTAGCATGTCCCCGGGCACCCCTGAGATCATATAAAGGGTTTTTTGCGGTTGGTTATCATTGTCGATCCTGGCTACACAGGAGTTGCAGTGGTGGGTAAGTGTGGTGGGCCAATTGCCCGTTTAAAAGTGGAAAAAACAAATGAATTACGGTTTTTGAAACATAAATGCATGATTAAATAGCGGTATAAATTTGAAATTGGAATTCCTAACCAAAGAAGATCTATTTGAGATCAAAGTGGCCAGTACGACAAAACGCTACTACACTATTGATCCTCCAAATAGAAGATTTTCAGTGTTCTCTTGTATTTCTTAAAGCTATCAATCTTTGTAAAATTGACTTTACTATAAATAGATAAAAGATTAAAGGGTCTTTTGTGGCTTTTGAGTGAAATGATTATATTTTAACATTTATTATTAAACAATGACTTTACAAGCCAAATTTTTATAAGAAAATTGCTTAGAAAGCATTTTGTTTGGCTTAGTACCTAGTTAGCGCGCTAATCGTGCGGAACTGCTAGTTCGAAAACAAAGATACAAAAATGCTATAGGATGGTAGGTACTTATAACTATCAATAAGCTTCTTGACTCATATTTAATTTCATACATTGAGGGAGTATTTCCTTTAATTTGGCTTAGGGAAACGTATTCTAGCGATATCATAAATTAAAAACATAAAATTGATAAATAAAGTTGATTTAATTATTTATTTTTTTAATTTTACTGATGAAATCACCTTGAAGAAAGTTCCGGCAAGGATGTGACGACACAAACAATAAACACATAATAAGTAGTAGTGAAACGGAACTTGTTTCTGTAAATAAATAGTTAATGACATCTCAAAAAGTTATTTATGTCTAAACGTCAAACGGAACGTCACACCGCCATTTTACTACTACGGAATAAAGCACATATTACAAATAGTACTAGTATGACGTCACAGCACAGATAATCTATCAACCAACATGGCGAATAATGTTTTCGGCGGTTTTTAAAAAGTGGATTTTAAAATATTTTTGTTGTAGGTTTTTAGTTTTCAAAGTAGTGAATTTTTTGTGCATTGAAACAATTATGAAGCGTTTAGGACATAAATAAAAACAAGGTCAAGTAGCATATTATAAACACACCGGCATATTTAGCGGAACACAAAAAAAGGTCCATAATTTAATAAAATATGGTTTTATTTTAAAATCTACTTACTACACTTCTTTTGTTATTTAAAGTTTCATTTGTTTTACTTAAAATGAGATCACATTAAGAACAAATTTTGCAAGTAAAGGCTATTTGTGAAAAATGGTACATTTTTGAACTTTTCATGTAACCGGGACAAGTGAAAATTAATATTAAAATAACAATTAATTAAATTAGAAAAATGGTGATTAATATCGCGTATTTCCTCCACGTGCTCTTATTAAAGTTTCTACCCGTCTAGGCATACTGAGAATGATGTTATCGATGGTCTCCTGGGATAGTCTCCGCCATTCCTCAACTTCGGCGATTCGCAGTTCACCCACGTTGGCAGGAGCTGGAATTCTGGACTTAACTTTTCTTTTCAGCAAGTCCCAAACGTGCTCTATTGGGTTCATATCCGGTGATCTCGGCGGCCACTCCATAACAGTGATATTAATATCATTAAGATAAGCTTCTGTTACCCGATCGGTATGCGGCCGAGCATTATCCTGCATAAAAACAAAATCGTCACCGATATATGGGGCAAACGGTACGATATTTTCTTCTAAAACTTCTCTGATATAGCGGTCTGCAGTCAGACTCCCTCTGTCAATCACTACCAAGTCTGTGCGAGCTCCCAAACAAATGCCCGCCCAAACCATTATTGATCCACTACCGTATGCAACTGTAGTTTCAAAATTTGTCTGAATGTATCGTTCTCCTTTGCGCCTGTATATTATTTGCCCGCCGTCAATTTGATTTAAGAGAATTCTGCACTCATCACTAAACAATACCTTACTCCATTGGTCCGCGTTCCAAAGTCGATGTTCCTGAGCAAAAGTTAACCTGTTTCTACGATGATTTACCTCGAGCCTTGGAGCCTTGGCGCGCACAAATGAACCCAAACCAGCTTCTTCGAACCTTCTTCGTACCGTACGCTCACTTACGGTTACACCCCGCACTGCTTCTAACTCATGTCGGGCTTGGACGGCCGTCAAACGGGGGTTCCTACGTACACGAAGCCGAATGAAACGATCATCCCTACTCGAATTGCGTCTTTTTCTGCCTTGTCTTGCTCTTCTCACATAAGTACCGGTCTCCCTGAACCGTTGGATACTGCGATGGATCGTTGAAACTGGTTGACGAAGATCTCTGGATATCACTCTGTAGGTTTGACCATTTCTTCGCATTTTGAGTGCCCTGGCAATCTCCGTTGGGGCTAAGTCAGGCATAATTCAGTCCTCGACTCCAAAAAGATACGCGATTAAAAAAAAACTAACAAAAAACAGTATTTCAATGAAATTTTAAATCAAACTCAGAAGGAAGAAATACTCGAAGTTCGCTCCAGATAAGGTGTATTTGAATAAAATAAAAACAATTGCATAAAATGTGATGTTCAGTTGTTTTCTTAATTTGAAAATATTTCTTTTTAAATTAAATGACGTATAAACCAGCCAGCAACCTTATATGATACTGATATCAAACCTTTATTTTATGTTCCGCTAAATATGCCGGTGTGTGTCTTTGTGTGTGTTCGGTCTTAATGGTTTAGTTTGGTTTTTAATTCTTGGAATCGTGTTCGATTTAGAAGCACACATTGGCTGTAGACTTGATCGTGTTTTCATATTTAATGGTGAAAAAAATAAAGATGTGACTGAATTTAAATGCCTTTATTTTTAATTTATTTTATAACTAATATCCTCAAATATGACCCCGTAGGTGGTACGTTACAGCCTTTACAGGTTTTCAAGATGTCAGGGGGGCTCCAATCTCCACAGGTGCTCGGGAGCACACCAGGGCGCCGCTGTCGGATTCTATCTTCAGCTCCAAGTCTACTGACGTACCCTGTTATGTTAAGGACAAGCAGATTTGGTCTATTCGCGGTCAGTTTGATGAATCACATCAGTGTAAATGTCAAAATGACTTATTGGTTGATGTAAACACGGTATAGCGTCATGTCATTGGTCAATTTTGACTGTTGCCCTTTTATCTCACTGCGAACTCGTGTCATACTCTGACGTTGGCAACTCCTATTACAGGGGAGGCTATGCCTAAAGAAGAAGTAGAACTTAATTCGAATAGACGAGTCTACGAATCGAAAGTTTAGGTTCATATGTAGGTACCTAATAAGTACCTACTTATTCGTAAACTAAGAGCGAGGCTCCATTAGTGTGATGCACTGCGTTACTTTGTCGCAGCGTCAACGCTGCGTCGCTTTTTATTGATTTTTAAGACATGCCTCATTAATGTATTGCGTTGTCAAACGCGACGTTTTAATGAAACGACGGACAGCAGGGCAATCTAAGTCTCTATCTATATATAATAATGGTATAATCTAAGCTAAGTTTTTTCAGTTAACCCACAAACGAACCGTGAACGTTTCTCGACTTTTTGAATGGTTCGGTATCGCGCTAACGTTTTGACAGATAGTTGGCACGCAGCCGCACCGCAGGCCAAGCGCAAACGCTGTCAAAATAAAAAGTTGATACGATGCTACCTTTTTCTCACACATTTCTTGTATTGGTGTGTAAAAGTTGTTGAGAATATAAGGTAAAAATGAATTTACCGATATATATGATATTTCTAACTTTGATACAACACTGGCTCGAACTGTATACAGACGCGGAAATTTAAGTGATCGCATAAATAGAAATGCCTTTACGTTATCCGATTGTATGTTTATCAAAAGGTACTGTCATTCAAAGCCATTAACAAGGAGCTCTAATTAAAAATGTGTCAACCAACGTGCCACCAACCTTGCGTTCAAGACACTTTAAAAACTTTAACTACGAAGTATGTCAACTGACCTTCTTCTTCTTTGAATTATAGTGGCCTCGGTGATGTCTTTGACAAACATCCACAGACCACAAAGCAACTAGTGCGAGGGCGCAAGCAAAATCAATGCTCATGTATGATATTTTATATCATACTTGATTGACGAATATTTACACAAATATTCTATCTATATATAAAAGTTTATCGATAGTTTCTTTCGAGTTTCGTCTGAGGTTGAGGTACGTTTAAAAGGAGAGTGCGATACTGAAATCTGATCAGACGCATTGGAACCGAAACTGAATCACAACCAAAGCAGAATTGAACCTGATTTCAAACGGTTATGGCGCGATTGCCCTGGAGGAGACGAAAGGGAGGGTGGATGATGCGCAGCGCCATCTTCCTCTTGCGTTGTGATGTCGTGCGTCGACGCAACGCAGTTGTGGCATACAATGCGTTAATCCGTTGCGACGACGCTACCCAACGCACTAATGGGGTCTCAGCCTTCAGCAGATATTAGCAATATCCCACAAGATTATAAATCTTACTACTAAATAAGTAAGTTTACTTAAATGTAAAAGTTCGTGAGGATTATTTGTGACTCTATGGAGTTTGACGCAAAAGTACCGAATGAATTTTGATGAAATTAACAATTATTTTAGTTTATACTTACACTTGGAAGGGCGATACTGCTAATTAAATCCGGCAATAATACAGTTACGATCCAGTCCTGCAAAATTGTATTCTCCGTATTTTCATAAACGTCAACCAACGTCAAACCCGTTTTGATTGGTCCAAACTCCAAAAATCAGTTTATGATATCAAGACGATTCATTTATAATTCAATAAAAGTAAAATAAAAATGTTAGCTAATTACGAGAATTGGGGTTCAGGTTATTATTATTGATTAGTTTTACAATGAATAGGATATAAATTATAAAGTTTTCGTGTAGAACCCAATTAAAAGCGGTCGAAGCCGCTGGAAAACGCTAGTAAGAAATAAGCGTGCGGTACGAGGAATCGCCTGATCACTGCCTATGGACATCCGCAATACCAGAGGAGTTAAAGGGCGTTGCCAGTCTTTTTTTTTCGTGATGATCAGGGTGATGCCGCCTAGGCGCAAGTACAGGGTGGCGACAGTCTGTATGCTGGGAAGGTCGCCGGCTGAAATCATTCAACTACATATTATATTATGACACATCACACAATTTAAACGCTTATCTTATCCTCTGCGAACGAGGGACACAAGAAATTCCATAATGGTTAACATTTCCTGAAACTAATTAGTCTTTGTCTTACTATAGGTCTAATGAGTGGCGAAGGCGGAGAGCTCCTGAGTCCTGCCGCTGCTGCCGCTTACCCAATAAAGTCGGCTCTTAAACTTTACTCACTGCAGGGCAGGCTGTATAGAGATTTTATTGGCCTCATATATTTTATTGGGGTCATATTCATTATTTCATAAATCATTACACAATACCCACGCGCTATGAAGGTGTAATGGACGACGGCGTCCTGAAGCTGCGGCAGGGCGGCGCCCCGCACCCCTCCACCACTATACTCAGCGGAACACTTCCACCGCTCACACCTGAGAATGTAAACACTTTATTAATATTATGGACTGTACAATTTCTGTCCACTAGCGACTAGCGCATCTGTAATGTATTAGTAATTAGCGAATCCGACTTCTTGGGAACCTCTCTAGTGTATACAAAGTATGTCCAGTTGCGCCGGAAAGAAACAAAAGAGGACATTGGCTTAGACCTTAAATGAATGGTAATTAATGATTTAGTTATTTTTTCGTCCGCTAGAGGCGCTGTCATGATTTTCATACAATTTTTTCGAAGACGTTACTAAGATAAAGTAACGTTATAGTTTATAACTATAGTAGCAAAATCTTCCTGCTAGGGCTACTGTTATAAGATAATCAAGCACGTTGTTATCGTGACATACATTGCTGCACGTCGATGCCGTGAGCGGCCGCCACCATTGCTAGGACCAGGGCAAGACGCAACATGGTGATAGGTGATACTTGTGATAGTCACCCAGTAAGGAACATATTAAGTACTCAGTTACATTAGATACTGCTGTTCAATGATTGGCAAACCAGTGTTGCCACTTTTATAAACAAAGAATTAATATGTTACAGGCCTAATAAACAAAGAATTAATATGTAAGAGGCCTACAGGCGCGGCTCTCTATACGGCATTGCCATGAGCCAGGTAAGTAAAACGAAAAATGTGAAAAATGTTCTCCTCAAAATAAGTGTTTTATTATCGCCCCGGCTCTGCCCAAATCGGTGTAACCTTGCTATCTTCGAGTCTAATCTGAGCCGGCGGTTGAAACCCTGTGGAATAATACAGTCCCCTACAATACTGCAACACTATTTGGGGAGGCTGTGCAAAAACGAAATTAATACACTAAAATAAATAAAATTGTTATTATTTTATGATGCTAAATACCAAATTTCATCCATTTCTAATAGGATTATATATTTCCCCCTTGGCATTTATAAAATATGAGACTTAGAAACTTGCAATTTTCAATGCTGATAGATCATGCTAAATAGTCTTTAGAAAAAATATTTTGAACGAAATCGGATAGTAACTTTTGAAGTAATTAAAATATAAAACTGCATAGCTCGTTCACAGTAGATGTATACAGTACTACATCTTCATACTAGATCGCAGGAATCGGCGCACTCACACATACTAATGAAAGATCTTGGATATCCAATTTGATCCCATTGATCAAATTTCTTGTCTCTTTCACTTTCCTTTGTTCTCCTTTGTATCTCCTTTCCCTGTTTATTTGAGAAAGATATTTAGATGAAGTCATCCAATGTCATAGATCAAATGCATATTGGACAAAGATTTGAAAGACTTTGTTAGATGTAATACCACCCTTAGCGCTGGCATAAGTATCGCGCGTCTGGAGACGTCACACGCGCGCACAGCCCACCATGTATGTACAAGTAAAACCCAAATCCCACCCAAGAATAAGGTAGCTAGATGGCTCGCTTACGGCAGTTCTATTTCCACTATTTCTCATAAAATCAACGTAAAGAATTCGTCATTGGGCATGTCCCTTAAAGTTTTTTTTAACTTCTAGGTGTGAGCCACGCTGACGACATAATGGAGATTTTCCAGTTCCTGTGGACGTCCACAACTGATGCCGACGTCAAGATGCGAGAGGCGCTGCTCGACATGATATACAGCTTCGCGAGCACTGGGTAATACCTTAGCTTCAATTGAATTGTATAATATTATGTACTAGCTGCTGCCCTCTCTCACGGGTACTTTTGAGATAAAAAGTAGCCTATGTTTTAATCCAGATCTCCTACCATACATAGGCTGCACTAAAAGTATCGGGAATGGAATATTTCCTCTGTTCCTGTCATATTAAAATCTTCTTAATTTATAACTCCTTGGTTTTAAAAATCGAATACCATTTATTTATTTAAAAAAAGATTCTCGGTCTTGTCACAAGGTCTTGTCAAACTTGTTTAGTCGTTGAGAAAATGGAATTGACTCGAGAAAATTCTAGAGCGATGATTTATTATGACTTTCGAAGTGGTTTAACACAAAAACAGTGTGTTGACCGGATGATTTCTGCATTTGGTGATAAAGCCCCATCCAAAACCACAATTTATCGCTGGTTTGCTGAATTTCAACGTGGACGTGTCAAGCTCAGTGATGATCTCCGTCAAGGTCGTCCAAAAACTGCAGTCACCCAAGAAAACGTTGATGCTGTGCGTAAGCTGATTGAGGAAGATCGACATGTGACATACCGCGAAATTCAGGCAACTTTAGACATTGGCATGAGTCAAATACAAATAATCTTGCATGAACAATTAGGTGTAAAAAAGTTATTTTCCCGATGGATACCACATTTGCTCTGTGAAGAGCAAAAAGCGGCTCGCGTTACTTGGTGCGTCAGAACTCTCGAAAGATTCCACGCAGGATACTCAAATGCTGTATACAACATCGTATCAGGTGACGAATCCTGGATATACGCGTACAAACCCGAAACAAAAAACCAGTCACGAGTTTGGGTGTTCGAAAATGAGTTAAAGCCAACAAAAATTGTTCGTTCACGGAGTGTTGCAAAAAAAATGGTGGCCACGTTTGTCTCCAAAACCGGCCATGTTGCGACTATTCCTCTTGAGGGACAAAGAACGGTTAATGCAGAATGGTATGCTAACATTTGTTTGCCACAGATCGTTTCTGAACTCCGTAAAGAGAACTGCAACCGCCGCATCATCCTCCATCACGACAATGCGAGTTCTCACACCGCGCACAGAACAAAAGAGTTTTTAGAGCAAGAAATCATAGAATTATTAGACCATCCGCCGTACAGCCCCGACCTAAGCCCTAATGATTTCTATACTTTCCCTAAAATAAAGAATAAATTGCGTGGTCAGAGATTTTCATCACCTGAAGAAGCTGTGGACGCCTACAATACGGCCATTTTGGAGACCCCAACTTTCGAATGGAATGGTTGCTTCAATGATTGGTTCCATCGTATGGAAAAATGTGTTTAATTTCGCGGAGAATACTTCGAAAAGCAATAAATACATTTTTAAATAGTAATGTTGTGTCACTTCCTTGATTCCCGAAATTTTCAGTGCCGCCCTCGTAACTGGCTTTGTGGTTGTGTACACACGATTTTTATTTTTTTTATTTTTATTTAATACGGGGGCAAACGAGCAAACGGGTCACCTGATGGTAAACAACTACCGTCGCCCATGGACACTCGCAACATCAGAAGAGCTGCAGGTGCGTTGCCGGCCTTTGAAAAGGGAATACGCTCTCTTCTTGAAGGTTTGCAGGTCGTATAGGTCCGGAAATACTGCTGGTGACAGTTCGTTCCAGAGTTTAAATTATAGTAACGATTAAATTATATTGTTTTCCTTTCATATTATTTAGTAATTCTAGTACAGTGTGGACTGATTCGGGATATTCAGATTTAAATAATTTCTATTCCACGGCCAAGAACTGATATAGTAATCTCAAGTAACCGGAACCTTGAATATGTGAAAATTGAAGCTGACTGACTGGTGAGTAGTTATAATATTTAAAAATATGCTTATTATTTTACTTATTAGAATTTCTTCCGCCGCGACGATCGATCGCTGTTATGTCTGCGTTGCCGTAGAAGATGTACATGAATAGTAGTACATCAGACTTGCTCTGTTGGCATGGTTTCGACTTAGAGATCCGTCGCTTGGCTGTAGCTATGTTAAAAATCTATAAACGAAAAAGTTTTTGTGACTGAGTACTTCGCCGCATACCCAGTGCCATAATCCTGTGCACGCCACTGGTATCGTCACTTTCTACCTATATTCATGTCCGGTGAAGCGTGTGGCGTGTAGGTATGACATACCTCCTAGCTAAATCCACGTAGTAAGTACGGGGGTGATTTGATTTTTACGGGAGACTTGGTAAACTTTTGAACCTTATCGCTGAGTGATATGGTCGAAAAGTGGTACACCGGATGTGTCGGCGATTTAAGGAGATGTTGTAGGAGAGATTTGAGTAGGTGCTGTTTTTAACTAGTTTTTACATAACCATAATTATCTAATATCAGTCAACTATCAGTTAAATAAACCGAATTAGTTAAATAATAGTCATAATACTTAATCCATCTAGGTATATAATTAATTATCAAAACTATTTGTCCACGAAGTTCCGCGGTTTTAGAATTTGATTTTTTTATAAGTGGTAGTGGTAATCATTAGCTTTCGATTAATGTAAGTTGCAGTTACTAATATAGCGGAACTTAGAATAAATGAAAACTAAAATTAGATTTTCTTTGTTTTTATGGCCCCCATAAGTCATGAAAAGGGTTCATAATGTAGCTTTTTGTATGTTCTTCAAATAATGTTTAACATCTTTTTGGCTATACCTTAAGAATTTTTAAATATTATTTTTTTTACTTTTTTTCGAGCTATATGGGTGTTTTACTAGGGCATTTGTAATTAGTACTCTTTCGAATTAACCGATAAAAAGACGATGTCCTATTTTGTGCCAAATTAAACACTGTGCGACTGCATGCGCTGGAACACACTGGAACCATAGGGAACGTACCCATATTTCGTGACTACTTTTTACCCATTTTTATCCCCCCCCCCCAACGGTGACGGTATATGCCGAGACCCCTTCTCCTCCTATTCAAGTAGTACCAGTACAGGGTCCCGATGATTTTCCTAGATGTTGACTGCATGACAAAAACCTAAACCCGGAGAGGGTTGACCCAGTGAGTGGACCAAGCGTCCTATTTTGGAGACCAGGGCCCCCCTCTAAACAGGTCACGCAGTATGGGGATGTTCCTCTGCGAATGGAACAGAAATAATGACGTAATTGGGCTTCTGGACTTTGGACACTCTTGAGACAAACTATGAACCGCCACCTGAGCGTTGATAACGGGATAATTTTACTGTTGTGATTTTCCCCATAATCCACGATAAGCATGACAAGGACTTCTAATTAATCAGTCGACTAGCTTTTGCCCGCGGTTTTCGTCCGCGTTAAATTGAGTTTTACACGATATCTATATAATATAATAAGTCCCATTCGTCGTCGCAATTGAAAGCTTGAACTTATTTTGCGCGCGTAGTTACGCGTACTTTTTAATTATACGATAACTCCTAAACTATTAATTTAAAGTTTAAACTGTATGGTGTAAGGGTGGTGTAACATAATGTGTATAAAATTCTAATATAAAGCGACTGACGTATTTATTTGATAAGGATTATTGCTGTATCCGTCTAAGCTAGCCTCAGAAAACACTACATATTTTTAATATGTGATAATTTTTAAGTTTTTGTAAATATCTACCAGACATTACCAGACAAAAACACAGCACAGTAATTGTGTTTCTTCCGATATTGAAGCTGTCCATGGGCGGCAGTTACACTAGCTTTCGATCAGGCAATTCGCTCGTTTGCCCCGAAAATTAAACTACGACAAGTAAGTAGTAGTCTACGGAAGAAATACCTCTGCTTATTCGAAGTTCTAAAACATCTGCTTTGTATTCGAGGTACCACAAACGGCTTCTATGCCCGCATACTTCTTCCATTCTCTAATAGTGAATTCTTTTCTTTTCAGAACGCTGTAGGCATACGGCAAAGAAATCGTTATAAAGCCCTTTCATGGTTTTCGCCTTAAGTAAGAGCGTGAATGTTCAGAACAAACGGTGTCGTAATGAGGCCCTAGCCCCACCACTTGGCACTTACGTAGGCGCTTCTCAGGAAGGTGGCCTTTAAAACTGTTCCGCTACTATGAATTCTCGATAGAACTTCAAACGTAAACCTTTCTTCTCTGTAGTAAGTGGTAGAACCAAGACTATATTAAGTATAATATGACTGGATGTCGCGACTTCGGACGTGGAAAAAGAAATCCCGCTGGGACCGTACATTGCTGCAATTAAAAGTGACTACCACATTAAATTTTAACAAAATCCGTTCAGTAGTTAAAGAGTAACAACTTCAAACATCCATACATTCACACAAACAAACATTCGCGTATTATGTAGGTACAAGCTTTTTCCCGCGGCTCCGCCCGCGTAAATATAGTATCCCACGGGAATACTAATTTTTTTCGGGATATAAGTAGCCTTTGTTTTAATCCAAAGCCTAAACTAAGTACTACCATATTAAATTTTATCGAAATCCGTTCAGTAGTTTTTGCGTGTAATAGTAACAAACATCCATCCTCACAAACTTTCACATTTACAATAGTAGTAGGATTAGGTAAGGATGTAGGTATGTAGTAAAAGACAGACTGTCTGAGACACAGATAAAACTTGATTCTTATTGTAAAAATCTTGGATACTCTTACTAATTTTTATTCCATTCTTAAAATAAAAATAATTCTCAGACTCACCTTTCTAAAAACATTTGTTAAGGTTACCAAAATTTTAAGTAAATATTTAAAAGGCTTTTCATTCGTTAGTTTTAATAAGGCTTGGACTATATTATGATCCGGAATCCGGCGGGCCCGGGAAAATTCAGAGCAATGAAAATAGAACTCTGCGCTAAGAAAATAGAGATGGAAGTCGAAGTAACAAGCTGTCATATGTGACATTGACATTTGACTCGACACTTGTGAGTTCGATTTTCAGCTCTATTGGATTAGTACAGAGTTCTATTTTCAACGCTCCGAATTTTCACCGGCCCTCCGGATTACGGATCATATAGTCCCAGCCTTAGTATGTATATTTTTCATCTGAAGTAAGCTGCTAAGTATTTACCGACAAATTTCTGTATCGACTTTCCGTAGTACGGGGTACACGGTTGTTCACCGCGCGTGCTGTGAAATTACTTCAACTTGCTCGTGGTGGAGAAACGGTCGCGTTCGTCCCCGAGTGGGGCTCATTACTGTGTCTTTGAGAACCGCCGAGCGTCATGTCGCCATAAAATGTGGAATAACACACAAAAATTTGTCATAGTTTGCGTAAATTCGCGATAATGTTGCAGTGAGTCAACAAGTGTCAAATGTTTTACTTCATTGGATAATGTGAACAAGCGTCAATGGTCAATTTCGTCATATGCACTGACGACTCATCACTCGCCGTAAAATTAACTCGAACTAAATTATTAATAAAACCTTTCGTTATATTTTCGTTTATTTTATATTCTTGTCGCTCAGATCACTTTATGATTATTTTATCTTTAAGGTATTGGAACAAAAACAGAGCAATTTGTGAACAACTTTTTACTAAAAACGCGATAAAAATGTATGACCCTCTTATAGTTTGAACCCAGTTTATTAAAATTAAACATCATTATTTCAGATATACAGTAGGTACTTAACTTATCACAAACAAATCAAACTTTAAATGTTTACAACTTAATCATTTAGTCAAATTAATGAATATTTTTGGTACTGGAAGTTTCATCAACAATAACAACTAAATAAAATTAATAAACACTTTAACTTAATTAGAACAACATCCTTAAAACTCCATAAATAGACTTAGGAACTACAAAATTAACTTTACAAAACACAATAAAGTATACACACTTACGAGTACAATTTTATATTTTATTATCTTATAGTATTGTAAAACCCCACAGTTCTTTAAAATAAATAGTTATGCAAAATATTTGGATTTTGGTATTTTCTTTGATAACTTTCGACTATGCTCTATTTATTCCTATTGTCCTCTCTTCTGCTGTGGATATCTTGTCTTACATCTCTTACTTGACCAATCTTTCGTTTTCGACCATGCTTGTGATTTTGTTCGTCTCCTTGCCTTCTGTCGCCTGTCCCGAGAGCTGTCTGTTGATGATATTAGCACAATCCTTATTCTCTACGATAGTGGAGTGGTTTCCTTCTAGGAAGTGGACCTTGACCTCTGCCTCCGTCAGCTTGTCCAGGCCATAGTTGACCTCGGCCATGAAATCGCTCATGTTTTCTTTGGGACGGAGCAGAGTTATCGGTGCCTTGATCTTTTCGCTGATAACGGTGTCAGAATGGTTGAGGACGATCTTCAGACGGTCGAAGGCGCACCTGGCCATCCAGCCGAGGAAGGCATTAGTGTAGTTCGGATGCCAGGGCGAGTTGGAGATAGCGAAGTCGATTTTCTCGTCAAAGGTGTTGAGTTTCTCGAGTTTAGTTTCTATTTCTTGGAGCATCTCGTTCTTTGGCGCCACCATATTGATGCAATGGTAGATGAGACTGCTCTGCAGGTGGGAGTCGGTGTTGAAGGAGATGGTATTGGTCAGGAGGTTGTAGAGGTACTCCGGGCTGCCGTCGATACAGAACAGCTGGCCGCTGTGACCTGCAATATACGGCTGCTTTTATTTTGCTCCGAGAAAATTTTAGTAATCGTGACTAAGTGACGTGAAGATTTTTGCACTCAACAAAGAGATCAAGTCAGAATAAATTACTGTTGAGTTTTGGTTTAAAGTTAAATGAGAACGCACCTTCACTTTCCAATATGCTGGCGAGTTTCATCATGGGCAGAGTACCGAAACTGTATCCGAGCAGGATGTATGCCGCGCCGGGGAGGAGACGGGATTTGATTGTCTGAAAACAAACAAAATTATAAATTTAATATCATGATTAATAATAATGATTGCTCCCACACCGGTTTTTCGGTGGCGGTGATTAGTTTCGGTGAAATCAGCCCGGCTACGCAGGAGTTATTTTATAGTGCCCAAGTGTGTGTGCAGTACTCAAGAGTACTCTCTCTTCCTTTACTCTTATAATCTCTGGCGAGAGATCAGGTGCAACGCCGACTTTTTACATGCCCATCCGACGGTTGTCAGACAATCAGGTAATCAGCCGCTATTGTCCTATCCAAACTTGGAAACATTTTTTGTTGTGCCAACGCGGGAATCGAACCCACGACCTACAAGTCGAGAGCCAAGCGCTAAACCACTGAACCACAGAGGCTACTAGTAAGTAGACTATAAATATATCCTCACCTGGTACAGTCTGCTGACCATGTTCTCTATGGTGTCGTTCTTGATCTCAACTCCCAGCTGCAGCACGCACACCTTGACCTTCAGCCGCTTGCACAGCGGCGCCATGGCGGCTGCTGTTCCCTCTAGACCTGGGATAACGAACATGATCTTCTCGTCCTCGTGGACGGTTACGTCGCTCTGGAATGATCGAGAAAATGTCTTATAGTAAATATTTTAATAAATAATTAGGTAACCACTAAAAAGCAATCAACAGGAAGGTATTTTTGAATGCCAGTCTTAATTGAAATTATTTTAAAAACTTTTACTACTTTCAAATTCAATACTCTGCTTATTACAAGTCTCTTAATCTTCTATCACACATCTATACCTCTTTTTGCACCTCCACGCTCAGCAAAACACACTTTACCCATGAGGCCATGAAAGCCCTAAGACGCTCTTCGTATTTTTTGGTAAAACTGCGCTCCTATTTGAATATTTGCAGGCTAGCATTGCAGATACTGAACGAAAATTCGAGATCTAGTCAGTAGGTCCTTAAAATCCCTGCTGCTGTAGACGGAATATAGATTTTGCTTACATCGGTGCCGTCGCTGACCATGGTGGGCAGGTAGATGAAGGGCTCCATGGCCTTCTGCTCGTCGCCGAAGTTGCGTATGAACACGCGGATACCGGTCGTGCTGTTGGCGGTGGGCGCGGCAGCGGCAGCGGGGGACGCGGCCGCCTCCTTCTGCGCGGTTAGCTCTACCAGTCTGGAGAAATTGGAAAAAATAAGTTTATAATCTTAGAAAGGGTTCAATACGTGGCTTCCGGCATAACGAACAAAACGAATGGGCTGGTTATGAATGTCAATGACACGAAGAAAAAAGTCCGATAAGTCTGACTACCTCCATTGGAAATCCCTATGGATAAACCTAATTTATACTCGATATTAGAGACAAATCATTACCAGGGTCAAAATGCTAGCCTTCAAGAATTTTGGATGTTACTAAGGCGGGTCAATAAGTCCGTGACTTTTTGAATTTCTAACCTCCTTACTGAAAAAGCAACACTACTCCTGTCAACAGGCATCTGTCAGTTGACTCCTATCAAAATTTGAACTTGCTGCGTCAGTTAGTTTGTGTTTTACAGCTATCTTTATCAGACTATCCAGTAACTTAAGGAAACAATGGAAAATGAAATGAATTGAAATGAAAATGAATTTCGTGTGCTTATTAAGCATTATTTTTTGCGAAAAAAAACCATTACCGAGACCAAGGCTAAGCTTGATAAATACTATGGGGACTCTGCACCATCGATTTCAATGGTAAAAAAGTGGTTTACTGAATTTCGTTGTGGCCGTGCAAGCACTGAAGATGCCGAACGTCCTGGACGCCCAGTTAAGGTCTCTACACCCGAAACAATCGAAAAAATTCACGATATGGTGTTGGCCGACCGAAGATTGAAAGTGCAAGAGATTGTGGAAGCCATAGGCATCTCGCATGGCTCAGTGGTTTCAATTTTGAATGATCACTTGGGCATGAGAAAGCTTTCCGCAAGATGGGTGCCGCAGGTGCTCACAGTCGACCACAAACGCAATCGTGTAACAACTTCACAGGAAGGTTTGGCGTTGTTTAATCACAATATGGAGGAGTTTTTGCGCCGTTTTGTAACCGTGGACGAAACATGGATCCATCACAACACACCAGAGACCAAACAACAGTCAAAACAGTGGGTTTCTAAGGGTGAATCGGCGCCAAAGAAGGCCAAGGTGGGTTTGTCAGCCAATAAAGTTATGGCGACTGTTTTTTGGGATGCACGTGGGATAATCCACATTGACTATCTTCAAAAGGGAAGAACAATTAATGGGGAATATTATGCCAACTTATTGGACCGCTTCAATGAGGATTTGAAAAAAAACCGACCTCATTTGGCCAAGAAAAATGTTCTTTTTCACCAAGACAATGCAAGGGTGCACACATGTGCAGTTGCCATGGCAAAAATCCATGAATTGGGCTATGAATTGCTCCCACATCCACCCTATTCTCCAGATTTGGCTCCGAGTGACTACTTCTTGTTCCCAAACCTGAAAAAATGGCTCGGTGGAAAAAGATTTGACTCCAATGATGAAGTCATCTCGCAAACAAAGGCTTATTTTGAGGACCTCGACAAATCATATTTTTTGGAAGGGATAAAAAAATTGGAGAAGCGTTGGACAAAGTGTATAGAGCTCAAGGGGGACTACGTTGAAAAATAAAATGATTTATTTATCAAAAAATCTGTGTTTTATTCCAAAAGTCACGGACTTATTGACCCGCCCTCGTATATCATACTTTTGTAATGTAATTAGCCCTTTTATTTTTCTACGCATGTAGATGCATTAATTTTGACTCTCCTATAAGACCCGGCTATTGTCTATTGCCCACTAACCTGGCGAAGCTCAGCGTCCTGATGTCCTGCGCGGTGAGGAAGATCTCGAACTCTCTCTCCAGCGTCTGCTTAATCTCCACCGCCATCATACTGTCCATGCCCAGCTCCGCCAGAGACACCTGCTGCGACACTGTCTTCAGGTCCTTGATACCTGGGCATGATAGTTTTATGTTATATTATAGCTTGGTCCGCGTGGGACAGTGTTCGTGGCAAAAAACTTCTTTAGCAAATATACCTACTGCAATATAGTAATAGCACAGATTAAAAATATATACTTATAATAAATTTTCACACGTACTTTTTGATTTAATATATCTCCTAGATAAGGATTAGGTAATATTGTATCCGTCTAAATAGCTTCTGAAAATGCAACATTATTTGTGATCGCTTTTTTAAACTTAGAATGAATAGTAAGCTATCTTTATAAGATAGACATATCTTTGCCATGGCGAAATTTTTTGTAGACACCATGGTACCACCGACTTCAAAAATATGAAGATTGAGTAGAAAAATAGTTAAAATTTTAGCCGAATTTAAAAGGAGATTTATTTGGATAACAATTTTTATTTCATACTTTTTTGTGCATTTTCTTTGGAAGTCGGTTTTCATTTTTTGTTTAAAAATTGAAAAAAGAGGGCAAACTAAAAGATCCATCAACACCCGCGTAAAGGAACACATCGCAGATGTTAAACACCGTCGCAACAATAAATCTGCAATTTGCGAACACACACTGGATCAACCTCGCCATTACATAAGATTTGATAAGCCACAAGTACTGGCAAAGGAACACCGTTATCGCCCAAGAATGATACGCGAGGCTATAGAAATTAAAAAGTACCCTAATTTTAACCGAGAAGATGGCTGGGTACTGCCATCTAGTTGGGATCCAATAATTAACAAAATAAAATGTAATTTAAAATCACCTCGGCTTCAAAATACTGTTAGTATGTTTTGCGTGGATCGGAACACAAATAATAATTGAAGAATCTTCGGGTAGTTTGAATAACTTCAACAAATAGGACAATTGACACCTCAGTCCTCCCGTGACCACGGCTGCTGGAAAGTAGCCGAAACGTCGGGAAAAAGAAAAGTGCACCGCGACACAATCCGTAAGTGTTTAAAACAATATATTTATTATTATAAACTCATTTTAAGAAAGTTATTAATACAAAAAAAGCCTCCGGTATTCTCACTCTCTCGGAAAAACAAACTCAAGCGATTTTATGCCGGTTTTCAGAGAGGCCGTGGTATTTCTCTAAAAAAGAATTACCGATCTGTGGACCAAATAAACAATCACCAGTGATGATAATGATTAGGTAGACACTATATTATTAAATAATTATTATTATCTATTGTAATAGTCACCTGAAAAAATTTAGCAGTCAGCATTATATATAATTAAATATAATGTAATTTTGGCTATTTTAAAATTTCAAATACATTGATATATCGGTGTACTAAACTATGAGGAGTACCTATGTCACCATAATAATATGTTAGTGTATCGGAAGAAGATGGCGGTGATGATTGTAAAGATCTACTGTAAGTGGAATATGCTTGCAGTTCTTTAAACAATGCCGAAATTTCCAAACGCGTATCTTTAAAGACTGAGAACTAAATCGGTTAAGCCGTTGACTTCGTACGCGCAAAAGCAAATATTTCGGCTACCGAACATTTCCGCAATAAAAAGTAGCCCATGTGTTTATCTAGAGTCTAAACTATACGAAACCATCTAACCTAACCATACGAAATTTCATCAAAATCCGTTCAGTACATTCTGAGATTAGCACGTACAAACAAACGCGTACAGATAAACAGACAAACAGACAAAAATTCTAAAAGTCATTGTTTGGGTTCACTAAGTCCCCCGTAATAGTTTTCTTATATATCTTCCATGTGCAGACAGCGACCAGTTACGTATATCTATATCTAGAGATATAGATTAAATAAAATTGAACTTACGAGTGTCTTATTTTAAGTCCAAGTATTAGATAAATGATTGGTCTCGGCGCTCGACTAGAATATACCGCTCTATCTAACAACAACAGCTCCGTGAATGCGGCAACTCATTATAGTGGGTTAGTGTAGGTTATAAGTATCATTGTGGGTAAGTCAATTTCTGGTGTGCGAGAATTCGGTATGTACATCTGACACGAAGATTTCAATGTGACGGGCTCGGGCACGACGACTTCGGCTTACTATTTGTTACCGCATTTCTAAAGCACGCCAGCGGTAACTTGTCAAGCGCCGCGACCAATCATTTATCTATGTCAAAGTCTACTGATTCATGAATAGTTTCCTGATATGAGCTGGCATAGGAAATGCAATGTTTTTATTCCTTTACGATAAGTGTTATCATATTATGATTTGGATAAAGTGAAACAAAATACATAATACTTATAATCCGATCTAGTTGACTGATCACAGCGTTTGCCGCGTCGCATGTCGTTTCGTTTCGGTGTAATTTGATCCTAATAGCTTACCCATAATCTGCGCAACCGCATCGACAATGCTGCCACAGCCGGAGCCGCCCGCTTTCTTCTCAGCGACCACCAGGGACGACACAATCACGGCGTCCTGCTTCAGGAACTTGTCCAGCGCCAGGAGACAGGAGGAGATGCGCTGCTGCAGGGTTCCACCGATCTCCAGTTGCACGTCCTCGTCCTGCATGTCCGCTACTATACCCACCTGGGTGAATGGATATCGCACGTTAGTAAGCAAAACTGGATGAAATGGCTCCTATTAGAGCAGGACGCAGGATAAGAAGTATTGTGTTGCTTTAAAAACATTATAAATCCTAGATGTTATGTCCTGTTAATTTGCTGTTAATAAATAAATCTTTAAGGCCTGCTTCACCCATAACTCTCTATTTTCACGCACGACGCAACGCTTTACAATATAAATATTTTTTATATTAGGTACCTATCCCTAGGCAAATCTCCGCCAAGGCGAGCCAGGCGAAGCGCAAGGGCAGTACCAGACCTTTTCTCGAAGTGTTTCGTCGATTTTTGAACTCTCATAACCTGGGTTAGCTATTATAGCGAAATTTTCAGGATATGCTCCCAGTAGCGTTCTTACTAACTAGTTTAATTTAAAAGTTTTAATTGCATTGCATTGCTCTTGTACTTTAGATTTCCTTGATATATTATCGTATTTCTATAGCAATGACAGACCATGTATGCAAAACGAAGTATGGACGATGGTAGCTCCAACATTGAAAATAAACTCCTGAGAAGAAACATTCGCTTTTTTTTTAACGGGTCTATGCTAATGGTCGGGTTAAGACCGCTGTAGCTAAATCGGACTATATCTAGCCTGGTGGCTAGTCTATTTGGTAGGAGTCGATGGGAGGGTTTGACCCTCCCTAACATCACCCGGGTGATGTTCAGACCGGATATTGGGGACAGCTACGGATTGTGAGCTATTATTATGACAGGGGAGACGCGGGTCTCTCCTGCTAAGGGGTCCGACCCCTTCCTCACTCGCTGATGAGTGAGGTTGCTCGCGCGTGGTAGCAGAAACTAGAGGCGTGCGAGTTATCGCGATAGAGGAGCTCTTGTTTTGGTTGGTATCGGTACTGAGAGGGCCGTCCCTCTCCCCTTCCGCGTACGGTCGGGATGACTCGCGCGCGTAGGTCCTGATGTCGATGAGGTTCGCGGTATTGGTAGAGCTCTCTATATCAATATCGCGGTCGCGGGCACTATTTAGAAGTGTACCTAGTCTACTAGGATGCGAACTCGAACTCGGGTTCGGGTCCGGTCCCGTGTTAGGGTCGGTCTGTACGTCTGTACGTGTTATCGTGTCGGATGTGGGACCTCGGGGGAGGCGCCGGCGTCGACCCCGGTGCGATACTAACCTCGCGGGTGCGTGTGGTTTGTGTTTACGTAACTGTACACAGTACGTTACGTATTTTGTGATCGGCTAAGATATGCTTAAGCCATTTGTACGGGTGTCGAAAAGTCTGTGCGTCGTGTCGTCGCCTTTTTGATAAGGGGGTTTGGGTGATTTTTGCCTTTATCAAAGAGTCTCTCTACGAGTTCCTTGATATAGGCATTAATAGCGACGAGGTCGCAGTCCCTATGCAAGTCGATGTTACACATGTACCAGGGGGCGCCTGTTGCCATGCGTAGAAACCGGTTTTAGACTCTTTGTAATCGGTCCAATTGAGACTCGCTTATCTGTGTGAAAGAGACGCACGCATAAGTGAGTATCGTTCTGATGCAAACCTTATACAGTGTAAGCTTATGTCTTAAGGACATTTTGCTTTGCGAATTAAGTAGCGGATATAATTTGTAGAGTACAAATTTCGCTTTTCGTAATGTGTTACTAATGTGACTCGAAAACGTCATTGACTTGTTTAGTACTACGCCTAAATATTTGACCTGAGTGACCTCAGGGATTATGTTGCCGTGCAGGCTAATAGGGCTCATTAGTCTACGGGGGCAATTTCGTCTCGTTCCCCTTTTACTATTAAATTGGATGGCGTGACTTTTGTCGGGATTAACTTCTATTCTCCATTTGGAGAACCAGTTACCGAGAGCGGTAACTGACTCCTGGAGGGATTTAGACGCGGTACAGGCTCGTGTGTGGGAATAATAAAGGGCTGTGTCGTCCGCGAACATAGCTAATTGCACCTTAGCGTGTTTAGGGATGTCACTAGTATACAGGTTATATTACATTACAGGGAGGGCGAGAGGACCGAGCCCTGCGGCACTCCCGCCTCCATATATCTTGGCAACGACAGTGCGCCTTCAACGCGGAAATGAAATTTACGGTTTTTTAAAAAGTTACTAATTAGTAAAGCAAGATAATCGGGTATTTCCATTTGATAGAGTTTGTATAACAGTCCGTTATGCCAAATTTTATCAAAAGCTTTTGCAATGTCAAAGAATACGGCGCATGTCGTCTTCCTGTCGTTTTTGCTAGATATTTGCTAGATATTTGATAGACTTGGGCGGGACAGCTGTGCATTTCGCGGAAGGCAAACTGCTCGTCTGGAAGGAGTTTTTTGTCGGTTATGACGTCATTGAGGCGCCTTTTAATAACTCTTTCGTAGAATTTACCGAGGGAGCTAATGAGACTTATTGGACGGTAACTACCAGGCACCTTCCGGGGTTTCCCCGGTTTGTGGATACCTATGACAGTAGCTACTTTCCAAATGTCTGGGAATGAACATCCTACTAAGAGGGCGTTAAAGATGTTCACTAGGAGTTGAATAAGCTCGGACGGTAACATTTTAAGTGTTTTGTTTGAAATACCGTCGGGGCCTGGGGCCTTTTTGGCATTAATACAATTAATAATGTCACTGACCTCCTCCGAGTCCACCATCCTCACCCTATCTACATCAGGTGGTCTCGAGAGTCGGCTGTCGACCTCGCTATTTACTAAGCTAAGGTGTACAGGATCAATCGGGAGAGTACTCGGCCGGCACTGTTGTTCGAAATTATCCGCTAGGTCCTTGGCCTTGTCTATGTCTTCGAATGCAGGAGGACGGTTAGGTCTGTCTAACGGAGGCATATCGCTCTCCGTGTTGTTTTTGAAGGCCTTCGCGAGTGGCCAGTACGCCACGGTAATCGTAACCGGTCTGTGGTCCGAGTTAAGCTCGTGGAGAGTCTCAATATAAATATTGAGAGAAACATTTTTAACTGAGGCTATGTCTATATTATACTAGGATCGCGTATGACACCGTTGATGTTTTCATTGGTGTCATAGCGAGTGGGGTCCGTGGGAGCTAAAAGTGCAAAATTTAAAGTGTCGGTTAAACTACAAAGGATTGAGCCGTTCTTATTGTTATATACATTGCCCCACTCAGTGTGTTTACAATTTAAGTCGCTGGCAAATGATGACAGCATTGCCTAAATTGAATAGCGCCTGCAGCCTGCAGGTCGCTGGAATGTAGTTCTTTGTTGCATGCCAGGTACGCGCTAACTATAACAATGGGGCCGTGACCGGACATACTAATATGGCAAACAGATGTTTCTAAAGTTAACAATGGCGGTGGCTCTAAGGGAATACAATGCAATGATTTTTTATAGTAGATAAGAGTACCTCCGGGTCGGGATCGAGTTTATAGGGTTATGTGTAATTGGTAGGTGATGAGTATAATAGAAAGTTAGTTAGAATAACCAAAAGATCAGGTCTGAATCTTATATTCACGGGTCACAATATTGTTTCACAATTACACCACAAAAACCTATATTTAAATGGAAGGAGAGTGTGAGAGTCCGCAGCAACTAAAGTACATAAAAAATACAAAACAGCTGACCACGATATCGAGGTCGCGAACTTAAATTTCGGCGCACGAGCGTCACTAGTTTCGCCTATCAATCCAGAAATCCAACTGGCGAGCGGCCGCGCGGCGCACAGCGATATCTTCATACCGCGTAGGTACTCGCTATACCATAGAAAACCGGTCGGCGCGCGAGTCTCCCATGCGCTTTAGCGTAAACATCTATTTAATTATAATATTTTAAATGAGCTGACTGGGCACCTGATGCCTTGTCAGAGTTTTATAAATATATGTATATAATAAATACTTTTAAATGAAGTAAATAAGTTTAATTTTTGAGTTTGTAAATAGGAGTATAAATAAAATTGTGTGTAAAATAATATGTAAATATTAAATAAGATGTAGGAGATCCCTACATTACTCCCCCCCAGAGACCGAGTCTACGGGCGATAGTAGTCAGGGAATTTTACAACACGTCCCGACCTAGTTTTTTTAATATTATAATCCTGGGTAGTATCAGGAACGGTACTAGAAATAGGCACAGGATTAGGGATAGAAACAGAAGGTGGTATGGGGGTAGGAAGTAGATTAGGATTTGTATGTGGGTTAGGGGTTGGTATAGGGAAAGGCTCAGATAATACGTAGGCCGGCTTTAGGCGGTCTACAGATACTGTCATCGGCTTTCCTTTGACAAGGATTTTGAAAGTCTTGTCGTTACGGTCGAGTACCTCATGGGGACCGGAGTAGGGAGGCTGTAAAGTGCCTCGTACAGTGTCGTCCCTTAGAAATACGTGGCTCGACGTATTTAAATCCCTAAAGATAAAGATATTATCTTTGGTGTGACGCGCTGCAGGTGATGGTTGCAACTTCGTGACGAAATGGCGTAAGCGAGTGGTGAAATCAGTGATATCACTCGAGCCAGGAATCGTCGCATGGAAAAATTCGCCAGGTAGGCGTAGGGGTTCACCATAAACCAGTTCGGCTGACGAAGCCTGTAGGTCATCCTTGAAGGCGCTTCGGATACCAAGAAGCACAAGGGGCAGTGTGTCGATCCAGTTACAATCGGCATGACACATGATGGCCGCTTTCAACTGTCGGTGGAATCGTTCCACGAGACCGTTACACGCGGGGTGATATGCGGTCGTACGGCGATGTTTGAATCCGATCATTTTTCCAAGGTATTGGAAAAGTGTGGATTCAAACTGCCGACCACGATCAGTGACAATATCAGATGGACATCCAAATCTGGATATCCACGATATTAATGCCTTGCCCACGGTTTCGGCGGTCATGTCGGCCATAGGGATGACTTCAGGCCAACGCGTGAAACGATCCACAACAGTTGTGCAGTATCGATAGCCTTGTGATGGAGGAAGGGGACCTACTATGTCTACATGTACAAATGCGAAACGTGCCCGAGGTAAGTTGAACGTGCCAAGAGGGGACGACACGTGGCGACTTACCTTTGCACGTTGGCATGCTAGACACTTTCGAGACCACTCTCGACAATCTTTGCGCACACCGGGCCATACAAAACGCTCAGCTACTAGCCTGGCAGTAGCGTTGGCACCTGGGTGGCTGAGGTTATGAAGACTGTCGAAGAGTTGCTTCCGCAATGGTTTCGTCACGAAAGGCCTGGGGGTTGGGGTGCTGACGTCACAATAAACTTTGACGTTGGAATTGGGGACGGGCAAATTCTCCATGCGGAGCGATGATTTGCCGCGGAGTAGTTGTGCCAACTCCTCGTCCACAGCCTGTGATGAAAGCCAATTGGTTGTAATCCATACCTATCGATAGTTCATCGACACGTGACAATGTGTCGGCAACGACATTATCTTTGCCGGAAATGTGTCTGATGTCGGTTGTGAACTGCGATATGTAATCGAGGTGGCGAAACTGTCGAGGCGAGCAGTTGGCTTTTCTCTCATGAAAAGCGTAACTGATCGGCTTGTGATCAGTGTAAACCACGAAGTGTCTGGCCTCCAACATATGGCGAAAATACTTTATGCTCTCGTAAATGGCCAGCAGCTCGCGATCGTACGGTGAGTACTTTTGCTGTGAATGGCTCAATTTACGAGAAAAGAAAGCGAGTGGTTGCCATTGGTCGTCTTTCCACTGCTGCAGTACTGCTCCCAAGGCCAAGTCGGACGCATCTGTTACCAGAGCGAGCTTGGCTTCACTGTCGGGATGCGCGAGTAATGCAGCATTTAATAAACTTTCCTTACACTGCTCAAAAGCCGTCAGAGTATCGCCAGTCAGCTTGACTGGATGTGACGCCTTCACGGAGCCTGTGAGAAGGGAATTCAGAGGTGCCTGTGTCAGTGCGGCATTAGGAATAAAACGCCGGTAAAAATTTACCATGCCCAGGAACCTACGAAGCTGTCGAACATTTGTCGGCGCAGGGAAGTCCTTTATGGCCTGGACTTTGGACTCCAGGGGCTTGGTACCGGTTTCGGAAATGCTGTAGCCTAGAAAGGTCACCTGACGGACTCCAAAGACACACTTGGATGTGTTCACAAGGATGCCGTACTCCTTCATGCGGCTGAACAGCAGTTCCAGGTGGGTCTCGTGGTCTTCTGGGGTCTTGGAGAAAACTAGGAAGTCGTCAAGGTAGGCGTAGCAAAAATCCAAGCCTCTGGTCATCTCGTCAACAAAACGTTGGAAGGTCTGGCCAGCGTTCCTCAACCCAAAGGTCATGAAAGGGAATTCATACAAACCGAAAGGTGTGGTAATGGCTGTCTTCTGGATGTCGTCTTCGAAGACCGGAATCTGGTTATATGCCTTCACTAGATCAATGGTCGAGAAAACCTTACAACCTGCAATGGAATGAGCAAAGTCGTGGATATGCCGTATAGGATAGCGGTCTGGAATAGTGCGGGCGTTAAGTAACCTGTAATCGCCGCAAGGACGCCAGCCGTTATCCTTTTTAGGGGCAAGGTGTAAAGGTGAAGCCCAGGGACTGTCAGATGGACGGGCTGTACCGCTATTAAGCATAAGCTGGAATTCTTGCTTTGCAAATTTGAGCTTATCTGGAGCTAATCTACGTGGATTACAAAAAATAGGTGGGCCAGGTGTAGTGCGAATATAGTGTACGGTGTTGTGCTTTTGAGTGCGCAAAGTGCCTGAAGGGCGGGTGATTTCAGGATATCTAGCAAGAATAGCGTGATACCTAGTGTCGCCCATCGAAACCTTAATTGAATGAATAATACTATTCACAGACTTAGCAACACGAGCATTGGTACATAATGTAGTAGTACTATCTAAAAGTTTTTGATTTTTACAATCTACAATTAAATTATAATTACTTAGGAAATCTACTCCCAATATTGGCTTAGTTACATTAGCTACTGTAAAACGCCAAGGAAAACTACGCCTTAAGCCTAAATCTAAACTAAGATCTAAAAAACCATAAGTCTCTATAGCACTACCATTAGCTGCACTTAGCTGAAAGTCCGTCTTGGCGTTGGCGAAGCGCGGAACGGGGGTAAACGCAGAGGTCACTGCCGGTGTCTACTAGAAATTGTAGTCTGGTGGTGCGGTCAGTGACAAAGAGACGACCTGAAGCAGCGCAGCAATCACCAGTCGTCATCAGTGACTGCTCGCGGGGTTTCCCGACTTCTTGTTGAAGTCGCACGGTTTGATGCAGCTACGGGCCTGGGTTCCGTACTTCATGTGGTACCAGCAGAGGGGATGCCGGCGGTAGCTGGAATCGGATCTGGAGCGAGGGCGCGAAGATGAGCGCCTCCTGGGTCTGGATCTGATGCTGAAACATTGAGCTGAGCGTGTGTACCTTTCAAGCTCTACTGTGAGCCGTTCCACCATCCTCTTCAGCTCGGCAATCTCACACGTCTGCTGTGCCGCGTTCGATAAAAAAGAAACTCCTGCGGTGTGGGGGGTGGCAATCCCCTGGATCCTGTCGGCGAGGTCGGCGAGTTGTTCCAAGGACTGGCCGGTCTGGGAGGCTAGCACTGTCTGCAGGTGATGAGGCAGACGGCTGGTCCAGATCGACTGTATTAAATCTTCAGGAACGGTCGGGCCGGCCAGGTCTTGAAGGTGGCGAAGAAATTGTGAAGGCTTCCTGTCACCTAGTTGTTCATGGGTCAGGAGCTGGCGAACCTTGGTCTCCTTCGACGCAGATAGTCGTTTGACGAGCTCGGCCTTTATTCGCTCATATTTGTTAAAAGCCGGAGGATTTAGTATGATATCCTTCACTGCTTTTGAGTGTACAATGTCGAGATTATTGATAACGCTCGTGTACCTTTTTGTATCACTCGTAATATTAAAAACGTCGAACTGACCTTCAAGTAGCGCAAACCATATTTCGGGTTCCTCTGGAGAAAACGGTTGCACCTTCAAAACGTTGCTGGGGGAAGATGTTGTGGCCACGTGTCTTTTACGGCGCACGGTAACGCCGCCTTTCTGCGAGCACGCGGTCGCCGCCGAGTCACTGCTACCTTCACTCATTTTGTGTTCGCGGGGTCACCACTTATAGGGTTATGTGTAATTGGTAGGTGATGAGTATAATAGAAAGTTAGTTAGAATAACCAAAAGATCAGGTCTGAATCTTATATTCACGGGTCACAATATTGTTTCACAATTACACCACAAAAACCTATATTTAAATGGAAGGAGAGTGTGAGAGTCCGCAGCAACTAAAGTACATAAAAAATACAAAACAGCTGACCACGATATCGAGGTCGCGAACTTAAATTTCGGCGCACGAGCGTCACTAGTTTCGCCTATCAATCCAGAAATCCAACTGGCGAGCGGCCGCGCGGCGCACAGCGATATCTTCATACCGCGTAGGTACTCGCTATACCATAGAAAACCGGTCGGCGCGCGAGTCTCCCATGCGCTTTAGCGTAAACATCTATTTAATTATAATATTTTAAATGAGCTGACTGGGCACCTGATGCCTTGTCAGAGTTTTATAAATATATGTATATAATAAATACTTTTAAATGAAGTAAATAAGTTTAATTTTTGAGTTTGTAAATAGGAGTATAAATAAAATTGTGTGTAAAATAATATGTAAATATTAAATAAGATGTAGGAGATCCCTACATTACTCCCCCCCAGAGACCGAGTCTACGGGCGATAGTAGTCAGGGAATTTTACAACACGTCCCGACCTAGTTTTTTTAATATTATAATCCTGGGTAGTATCAGGAACGGTACTAGAAATAGGCACAGGATTAGGGATAGAAACAGAAGGTGGTATGGGGGTAGGAAGTAGATTAGGATTTGTATGTGGGTTAGGGGTTGGTATAGGGAAAGGCTCAGATAATACGTAGGCCGGCTTTAGGCGGTCTACAGATACTGTCATCGGCTTTCCTTTGACAAGGATTTTGAAAGTCTTGTCGTTACGGTCGAGTACCTCATGGGGACCGGAGTAGGGAGGCTGTAAAGTGCCTCGTACAGTGTCGTCCCTTAGAAATACGTGGCTCGACGTATTTAAATCCCTAAAGATAAAGATATTATCTTTGGTGTGACGCGCTGCAGGTGATGGTTGCAACTTCGTGACGAAATGGCGTAAGCGAGTGGTGAAATCAGTGATATCACTCGAGCCAGGAATCGTCGCATGGAAAAATTCGCCAGGTAGGCGTAGGGGTTCACCATAAACCAGTTCGGCTGACGAAGCCTGTAGGTCATCCTTGAAGGCGCTTCGGATACCAAGAAGCACAAGGGGCAGTGTGTCGATCCAGTTACAATCGGCATGACACATGATGGCCGCTTTCAACTGTCGGTGGAATCGTTCCACGAGACCGTTACACGCGGGGTGATATGCGGTCGTACGGCGATGTTTGAATCCGATCATTTTTCCAAGGTATTGGAAAAGTGTGGATTCAAACTGCCGACCACGATCAGTGACAATATCAGATGGACATCCAAATCTGGATATCCACGATATTAATGCCTTGCCCACGGTTTCGGCGGTCATGTCGGCCATAGGGATGACTTCAGGCCAACGCGTGAAACGATCCACAACAGTTGTGCAGTATCGATAGCCTTGTGATGGAGGAAGGGGACCTACTATGTCTACATGTACAAATGCGAAACGTGCCCGAGGTAAGTTGAACGTGCCAAGAGGGGACGACACGTGGCGACTTACCTTTGCACGTTGGCATGCTAGACACTTTCGAGACCACTCTCGACAATCTTTGCGCACACCGGGCCATACAAAACGCTCAGCTACTAGCCTGGCAGTAGCGTTGGCACCTGGGTGGCTGAGGTTATGAAGACTGTCGAAGAGTTGCTTCCGCAATGGTTTCGTCACGAAAGGCCTGGGGGTTGGGGTGCTGACGTCACAATAAACTTTGACGTTGGAATTGGGGACGGGCAAATTCTCCATGCGGAGCGATGATTTGCCGCGGAGTAGTTGTGCCAACTCCTCGTCCACAGCCTGTGATGAAAGCCAATTGGTTGTAATCCATACCTATCGATAGTTCATCGACACGTGACAATGTGTCGGCAACGACATTATCTTTGCCGGAAATGTGTCTGATGTCGGTTGTGAACTGCGATATGTAATCGAGGTGGCGAAACTGTCGAGGCGAGCAGTTGGCTTTTCTCTCATGAAAAGCGTAACTGATCGGCTTGTGATCAGTGTAAACCACGAAGTGTCTGGCCTCCAACATATGGCGAAAATACTTTATGCTCTCGTAAATGGCCAGCAGCTCGCGATCGTACGGTGAGTACTTTTGCTGTGAATGGCTCAATTTACGAGAAAAGAAAGCGAGTGGTTGCCATTGGTCGTCTTTCCACTGCTGCAGTACTGCTCCCAAGGCCAAGTCGGACGCATCTGTTACCAGAGCGAGCTTGGCTTCACTGTCGGGATGCGCGAGTAATGCAGCATTTAATAAACTTTCCTTACACTGCTCAAAAGCCGTCAGAGTATCGCCAGTCAGCTTGACTGGATGTGACGCCTTCACGGAGCCTGTGAGAAGGGAATTCAGAGGTGCCTGTGTCAGTGCGGCATTAGGAATAAAACGCCGGTAAAAATTTACCATGCCCAGGAACCTACGAAGCTGTCGAACATTTGTCGGCGCAGGGAAGTCCTTTATGGCCTGGACTTTGGACTCCAGGGGCTTGGTACCGGTTTCGGAAATGCTGTAGCCTAGAAAGGTCACCTGACGGACTCCAAAGACACACTTGGATGTGTTCACAAGGATGCCGTACTCCTTCATGCGGCTGAACAGCAGTTCCAGGTGGGTCTCGTGGTCTTCTGGGGTCTTGGAGAAAACTAGGAAGTCGTCAAGGTAGGCGTAGCAAAAATCCAAGCCTCTGGTCATCTCGTCAACAAAACGTTGGAAGGTCTGGCCAGCGTTCCTCAACCCAAAGGTCATGAAAGGGAATTCATACAAACCGAAAGGTGTGGTAATGGCTGTCTTCTGGATGTCGTCTTCGAAGACCGGAATCTGGTTATATGCCTTCACTAGATCAATGGTCGAGAAAACCTTACAACCTGCAATGGAATGAGCAAAGTCGTGGATATGCCGTATAGGATAGCGGTCTGGAATAGTGCGGGCGTTAAGTAACCTGTAATCGCCGCAAGGACGCCAGCCGTTATCCTTTTTAGGGGCAAGGTGTAAAGGTGAAGCCCAGGGACTGTCAGATGGACGGGCTGTACCGCTATTAAGCATAAGCTGGAATTCTTGCTTTGCAAATTTGAGCTTATCTGGAGCTAATCTACGTGGATTACAAAAAATAGGTGGGCCAGGTGTAGTGCGAATATAGTGTACGGTGTTGTGCTTTTGAGTGCGCAAAGTGCCTGAAGGGCGGGTGATTTCAGGATATCTAGCAAGAATAGCGTGATACCTAGTGTCGCCCATCGAAACCTTAATTGAATGAATAATACTATTCACAGACTTAGCAACACGAGCATTGGTACATAATGTAGTAGTACTATCTAAAAGTTTTTGATTTTTACAATCTACAATTAAATTATAATTACTTAGGAAATCTACTCCCAATATTGGCTTAGTTACATTAGCTACTGTAAAACGCCAAGGAAAACTACGCCTTAAGCCTAAATCTAAACTAAGATCTAAAAAACCATAAGTCTCTATAGCACTACCATTAGCTGCACTTAGCTGAAAGTCCGTCTTGGCGTTGGCGAAGCGCGGAACGGGGGTAAACGCAGAGGTCACTGCCGGTGTCTACTAGAAATTGTAGTCTGGTGGTGCGGTCAGTGACAAAGAGACGACCTGAAGCAGCGCAGCAATCACCAGTCGTCATCAGTGACTGCTCGCGGGGTTTCCCGACTTCTTGTTGAAGTCGCACGGTTTGATGCAGCTACGGGCCTGGGTTCCGTACTTCATGTGGTACCAGCAGAGGGGATGCCGGCGGTAGCTGGAATCGGATCTGGAGCGAGGGCGCGAAGATGAGCGCCTCCTGGGTCTGGATCTGATGCTGAAACATTGAGCTGAGCGTGTGTACCTTTCAAGCTCTACTGTGAGCCGTTCCACCATCCTCTTCAGCTCGGCAATCTCACACGTCTGCTGTGCCGCGTTCGATAAAAAAGAAACTCCTGCGGTGTGGGGGGTGGCAATCCCCTGGATCCTGTCGGCGAGGTCGGCGAGTTGTTCCAAGGACTGGCCGGTCTGGGAGGCTAGCACTGTCTGCAGGTGATGAGGCAGACGGCTGGTCCAGATCGACTGTATTAAATCTTCAGGAACGGTCGGGCCGGCCAGGTCTTGAAGGTGGCGAAGAAATTGTGAAGGCTTCCTGTCACCTAGTTGTTCATGGGTCAGGAGCTGGCGAACCTTGGTCTCCTTCGACGCAGATAGTCGTTTGACGAGCTCGGCCTTTATTCGCTCATATTTGTTAAAAGCCGGAGGATTTAGTATGATATCCTTCACTGCTTTTGAGTGTACAATGTCGAGATTATTGATAACGCTCGTGTACCTTTTTGTATCACTCGTAATATTAAAAACGTCGAACTGACCTTCAAGTAGCGCAAACCATATTTCGGGTTCCTCTGGAGAAAACGGTTGCACCTTCAAAACGTTGCTGGGGGAAGATGTTGTGGCCACGTGTCTTTTACGGCGCACGGTAACGCCGCCTTTCTGCGAGCACGCGGTCGCCGCCGAGTCACTGCTACCTTCACTCATTTTGTGTTCGCGGGGTCACCACTTATAGGGTTATGTGTAATTGGTAGGTGATGAGTATAATAGAAAGTTAGTTAGAATAACCAAAAGATCAGGTCTGAATCTTATATTCACGGGTCACAATATTGTTTCACAATTACACCACAAAAACCTATATTTAAATGGGAGGAGAGTGTGAGAGTCCGCAGCAACTAAAGTACATAAAAAATACAAAACAGCTGACCACGATATCGAGGTCGCGAACTTAAATTTCGGCGCACGAGCGTCACTAGTTTCGCCTATCAATCCAGAAATCCAACTGGCGAGCGGCCGCGCGGCGCGCAGCGATATCTTCATACCGCGTAGGTACTCGCTATACCATAGAAAACCGGTCGGCGCGCGAGTCTCCCATGCGCTTTAGCGTAAACATCTATTTAATTATAATATTTTAAATGAGCTGACTGGGCACCTGATGCCTTGTCAGAGTTTTATAAATATATGTATATAATAAATACTTTTAAATGAAGTAAATAAGTTTAATTTTTGAGTTTGTAAATAGGAGTATAAATAAAATTGTGTGTAAAATAATATGTAAATATTAAATAAGATGTAGGAGATCCCTACAAGTTCTATCGTTTCTGACTATTTTGTAGTTAGCTATCTTGGGGCTCCTCATGCTAGGTTTTAAAAACGTCTCCTGCACTAGAAGAATATCGACATTTTGGCTGCTTACAAAATCGCGAATTTCGCTTATGTTATTCCTAATGCCGTTCGTATTAAACGACACTACGCGTAACGAGTGCGGCTTTGTCCTTCCCGAAGGCTCCATTAGTTACCGTTGGTGGAGAGAGCCTTGATCTGACGGATCAAGACCTGATGGTCTGACAAAGCTTGGATGCGGTCTGTGGCCGATCCTTTTAGCTTTGTCGCTAAAATAGAAAGCTCCATCGGGTCAATAGGCCCGACGTTGCTTAAGAACTGCTGGACGAAAGAGAGGTCTGCAGTGAAGCTGGGAGTCGGAGGGGGCGTGGCCTTAGGCGCTTTGGGCGCGGAGGATGCCCATGCCTTGCTAGGGAGAGCGGGGAATGCCGCTAACTCCGAACTACGGTTCTGCGCGGGCTTGAACCATGCAGATTGGGAGGGTAGGGGGGCAGGGACGAATCTCTGTTTGGGGGGGGGGGCACCTTTCGTCTGTGGTGCAGTGCGCTTTTTAACTTTGGGTGCTTTTTTGCACCCTCTGTAGTTGGCGGGGTGTCCTTGGGACTTACAGAGAACACAGCTGGAGGGTTCGGACTCCTCAGCTGGGCTCTTTCGCGTACAGTCAGAGGTGCCGTGGTCACCAAGGCACTTTACGCATCGCGGCCTAGCTTGGCATTTCCGTGCCGAGTGCCCGTAAAGTTGGCATCGGTGGCACTGGCCAGGGATGCCCCTTTTACGGGGGGGCTCGACGCGGATGCCCGTAATGTGGCAGATAGCTCGGATATTGAAGATATCCTTGCTCTCTGGCGTAAGGGGGAGGGTTACGAGTACCATATTGTACTCGTGTTTTTTGATAGGATGGTACATACAATGTACCTCTAAGGCTGGATAACCTTGGGACTGGATGTCCATGAGTACCTCTTGTGTGGAGAGGCACTTATCGACTCCGGTAATGACGACGCGCAGAAGGCGAGCGCCTTCAAGGGCGTACGTATGATATCCTATGCTTTTATTACGTAGGAACGCGGTGAGGAGGCGGTGATCCTCCGGAGTCTTGACCTGCACTTTGATGCCTATGGGGGTCGTGTGTGCAGAAGAGTAACGGAGCTTTTGCTCGTTAATCGCTGCGGAGATTAGGTTCCATTTAGCCTTCTCCTGTATGATTACTGGAGGAGGCATTTTAGGGGAACGGACGGCCTGAGGGGCCTGGGAGGCCTGAGGGGCCCGGGAGGCCTGAGGGGCCTGGGAGGCCTGAGGGGTCTGGGGGGCCGGAGGGGCCTGCGAGGTTCGGGGGACCTGGGAGGCCAGAGGGGCCTGGGTGGCCAGAGGGACCTGGGAGGTCAGAGGGGCCGATGAGGTAACGGGGGCCGCGGAGCCATGAGCCTGCACGGTTTTCCTACTCTTCGGGACCGATTTGGTCGGGGATGACAAGACTGGAGAGGTGGTGCCCTCTGGGCGTTTCCTCTTCTTCGACTTCTTAGATTTGACTGTAGTGAACTCGCCTTCACTACGGTCGGATTCTTGCTCCGAGCAAGACATCTCTGAGGGAGATGATTGGTCCTCTATCGGTATAGAGACTACGTCGCTATCGGGCGACGCCAGTGAGTCTACTTCATGGGCGCTCGCGAAGCGTTCCCATTTTCTCGCGGCATCAGGGAATTCGTTCTGAAGGAACGTCAGGAACTTTCTGATTAAGGCGTCTGCCATAATTAGGAAGTTTTATCCTGGTTAATGGGGATTTTGCTCTCTATATGAAATGGTTGGGGGTACAGCCCCTCCCGGCGACCGGGAGGGGAGGTGTGTAGGGAGGAAAATTCCTCGTGTAGTGTGCCTAAACGTGTCACGGTACTTACAATTGTTCCTCGGGCGGCTGGAACTCACTCACTAACGTTACGCTAAACACTAGGGCGCTAGTGTTCGCGAACGAGACGCGGCGGAGCGCGAGCAGAATGCTTGCGCTAAATACGAGACGAGACGGATGATGCGACCGATCGCACGCTCGTCCTAACGCGGCGATAAGTACGCGGCGGGTGTGCGAGCAGAAGGCTCGCACAAAAGAGCGAGACGGACGATGCAAGCGGTTGCACGAAACGTCCGGTAGGCGGCGGTCGCGGCGCGGCGCGAGACACGGTATGGCACGGGTCGGGCGGCAAAGGCGGTTGGGGACGCCTTGTTCTCTTCACTCTTGAGTCTTGCCTCTTGAGTCTTCGGTCTTCTGTTTCTTTCTTCTGGTGGTACACTATCACACGCGAGAGCGCAATATTGCGGGAACGACGGCAACGATCGGAACGAGCGGAGCTGTTCATCGGACGGTGTCCGAGAGCAGAATGGCGAGAAACATTCGCCAAAATCCAGGTGTCTTATACTCACATCACCGATAGCTCCCCACTGCACGGCCAATGCGGGCAGCCCACGCCTCTTGCGCGCCTCGCAGATGCGCTCCATGACGGAGTTGGACAGGCCGTAGTTGGTCTGGCCGGAGTTGCCGCGGCCGCAGGACACAGAGGAGAACACCACGAAATCCCTGGTGGGTGAGTAATAAGGTTTGTACCCCAGTAGCGAAGGCTGGTTGTCCTTCATTCCCCTATAAAGCCCAAGTCTATAGGCTTGGGATTCATATTTTCCATTCATAAGAACCTACAATATACATATAATAGGTAAGGATTTGGATAAGGGTCTTCAAAAGGTAAGTGATAAGCGAAGCCGATAGATGATGATTGATATATTTTTGTTTATTTTACTAATTAATCATTACGACATGACTTTACACATGAAGAGACTTCGGAAGTCACAATGACAAACACCTGCAAAAAGTGTCAACTGTACGCAGGTGTGTTTCCAATAATTTTCAATCGCAAAGATAAGTAAATCTCATTATGCGTATCTTGCTGTTACATTCTGTATCACTGGCCGAACAGATAAGCGATGTCCTTGCTTAAGAGCGTTTTCTTATTATCCGATCCGATATCGAACCGGATAACGCTCTTATATCGTTGACATAAGTGCGTTTTCCAGTATCCAATTTGATTAGATTAATTGTGTGAATATTTTGTGACAGAAGAAGAAGTGAAATATGTAACAAAAAAAATACATTTCTTACTTCAATGACGGGCACATCTTCTGCGTCAGTGTGTCCAGGTACATGGTGGCCCTGGCCTTGGGTGCGAAGGAGGCTATGAACTGCTCCGGTGTCAGATTCTGGAAGAGCGCGTCTTTCAGGACCACAGCCAGGTTGAAGACGGCCTCGACTGGGCCCATGGCGTTTGCCATCTTCAGCATGGCCTCGCAGCCGGCCTCGCTCGTGATGTCGTGGGTGGAGATCTGGACGTCCGCGCCGTATCCTGCCCAGGCCCTGAGAGGTGAAGTAATGGTGAGATTTCATATTATGAGGCACGTAATGTATCGCTAAATAATTATAGCATACCGATAAAATAATGTATTATATGTTAAGGAAATAAGTAATAATTTATTATTAATGTTTATTTTAGTAAATAATGATACCAGGGCCTCTTGTCAAGATGCATTCGATAATTTCGACGGTGAACTTCGAAATCATAAATGTATGGGATTTGACATAAGTCATCGCTAAGTGACATGTCGCTTGCGATGCCTTATGTCAACTCAAATCCCAATCATTTTGTTTTCGAACTTCGCCGTCGAAATTATCGAATGCATCTTGACTAAAGGCCCTGGACAAGAACAGATTACTCATATTGTGTTTTTATATCTAAAATTATTTTTGGACACGGAATTTTGTTAAATATTTCATGTCTTTTGGAACTTCTCACCTGAGTCTGGAAGCTTGGTAGCCATTTGAGATGCCCCTGCGCGACGTGAGTAGCACCTTGCGGGCGCCTCGCAGGATGAGCCAGTCCGCCAGCTCCAGACCGAAGCCGCCCAGCCCGCCCACGATCACGTACACGAACTCCTTGTTGCAGATGTATCTGCGAAGAAAAAAAATTATAAGACCGCATCATGTGACCACAGGAATAAAAAATACGACCATGAAAAGTAACAGAACATGACGACGTGGTTAGCAAATCTGAAAATCTGATAGTGCATTTGCTAGTGTTCATACCTGTCAGTATAGTATTTTTTATAAATAAAAAGGTTGCCCGTGACTTCGCACTTGAGCGCAAAAGAAATCACACGGGAACCGTACATTTTGCCGCGATAAAATGTTGCCTATGTCCTTCTCCGTGGTCTAGTCTTTATCTGTGCCAAATTTCATCAGAATTAGTCCAGTAGTTTCGGAGGCAAATTAATGCAAACGAACAAATCTGTCCTCTTTATAATATTAGTGTAGATAAGAAGTTGCAATAACCTGGGCAGTACTTTCATGATGACAGGTTCTGGTTGTCCACACACTGGCGTCTTCTCTTCTTCGCGAATCTTGACGATTACCTGAAACACATTACGAGCATACGGAATAATTATTACATCGTGTATATACATTGCACATTTAGACTACTGTTTATGTTCAAAGCTCAAGATATTACATGGGGCCAAATCGAATACCATTAGTGACTTGCATGTGAAATGTGTTACGTAGGCAATTCTTAATCCGGCTGCTTAAGTGTCCCAAGCCCCGAATTCACCGAACTCCTTTAAGCGCGCTTTACGCTAAACCCGCATCCGATCTCTCTCTCTCTCTCTCTCTCTCTCTCATTCAATGTTATGAACGGGACAGACAGATCGAAAACCGTAGCTCAGCGTTAAGCGTCGGCTTAATACGTTAGTGAAATTAGGGGTAATTTATCAACATTTTCCGATCCCGGCTACATAGTATTTGCTATTGGATCCTGTACTAAGCAGTTGCAAGCAAAAGTCCTCACCTTTCCGATGTGTTTCCCGGCGGCCATGTACCTGAACGCCTGCTCAATTTCGTCCTTCTCGAAAGTGCAGTAGGTGAGCGGGCGGATCGCGCCTGACTCGATACCGCTCAGCAGCAGGTCTTGGAGGAGCTGGTGGGTAATGATGTACATATAATAAAGGATTATTAGTATTAAGGGTTAATGTAATTAAGTACAGGGTAGCTGCTATTGCTACTTAATTGGGCAATAATCATTTCTATGCTAATCGTGGAATTGAAGGCTGATGTACTCTTTGGAAAATGCAATTGGTGAAATACAAAAATTGAAGACTACGACGAAGCTAAAAGGAAAGGTAATAATTTTGGCAGTCTATGTATGTATGCACGTTTGATCCACCGTAGCGCTTAAACTACTGGTCCGATTTTAATAAATGAGGTGTGTCAATAGATTCGTAATAATAGCCCGGGTAATATAGGCTATATATAATTTACGTAGTTTTTTTATAAAAATTGTAATTATTTAATATTATTTATTAGCGAAGACCTTACGGATCAGCTCTTTTCGTATGGATGTTTATTATTGAAATATCATGAGCTAAGATAAATTAAGTCTGCAGTCGGTGACCCTTATATTTTGTCTGTTTAGTTTGTCAATGGAGATTCTGATGGGACCTCTAGGGACTTCTATTCAGACCTATGAAGTATTTCTAAGAGTAAATAACTAACGGTCAAAATCCAAGAAGAAAAGACTAAAAAAGAACTTACAGCTCTAAACTCGTAGTTCTGCTCGAACACGTAGTCCAACATGATGCCGTGGAAGGAGGTCTCCTTGAGCAGGAAATACATGCCGATGGGCGTGTTGTTGCTGATGTCGAACTTGCCGATCTCAAGGAAACGACCGCGGTACGCCAGGCAGCGGACTGACGCCTAAAAACATTTTTTTGATCATCTACTTTTTATGGTAAAGGAGCAAAGGAGCAAAGCTGTGAGTTGATGGGTTGCCTTTTGATGAGATATTATTTCCGTTCATTGACAGCAACTGCTGAGCAGTGACAAGTTCGTTGCCATAGCGGTTTAAAACCCCCTTGTGGGCCTTTATATCCTTAGTTGATGTCCGAAGCCTTACATAGATACTTCAAGTAAGTTTTTTGTGCGGCACTTCGGTTGAGGCATCACTCTTTATGCTCAAGCATGGCTAGTTTGTTGGTGAAATGCCAAAAATGTGACCATGTTAGGACACCCTCCTGATGGTATTATTATCCACTAAAATATGAATGTAGGACTGACCTGCAGCTTCTCGTCGGCGAGGGAGTTGAGCACGATGTCGACGCCTTGGCCGTTGGTCTCGCGACGGATCATGTCCTCGAACGACGTGTCACGAGAATTTCCGATGTGGCTGTCTGTAAATAAAATAGTTTCCTTGTATAGACTTCTTGTTCTAACTACTATCAATACACATTCATCATCTAAAGGTAGCTTTCTGATGCGCGCGACGCGCGACGCGCGACGCAAGACCGCGACCGGATACCGAATTAGGGTCGCGGAGCCACTGCTTAGTATGAATTTATATAGAGCACTAAGCAATCCCCGCGATGCGCGACCGGTGAGCGCAGCCAGAGAACCTGATTAGTTTTTTGGTCGCGGATCGCGGCGGTCTCATAGATCGGAAGGATACCTTTAGATTCGGCTTACGGCCGCACTCAAGGACATATTTAATGCTTACTACTTAATAGAGGTTTCGACAAAAACAGTATCCACCTTTAAGACTTTATGTCAAAATCTAAGTAGCTCCTTAAGTAAGCATCTGTTTGAGTCTATTTGAAAAGGTCCGTGAATCAAATAGTGATAATTTCAAGGTTTCTTCGTATTTACTCGTAAAAGACCACACATTCTAATATGTGCTGTCCGTCAGGATCAAGGTATCTTTGCAAAGATTTCCCCATCGAAATGGAGTTGCTCTATTTACCTTTGAGTTGGGGGAACAATTTCTTCAGGAAGGCCCTCTTCTCCGGAGTACCGACCGTGGTGAATACCTCGCAGCCGTAGAACAGAGCAACGTTGATGGCGGCCTGACCCACACCACCTGAACCCGCGTGGATCAATACCGACTCGCCGCGTTTGAGGCGACCCACCATCACCTGGAATGGAAATGGATGTAAATGAAAAGTAAAGTGTACGTCTGTTTCTGATATAATTAAAAGACGAATCGCTTAATGGTAAGCAACCCTTGGACATTCACAATTCGTTCTTAATCTTAATCAATTCGTTGACTATAAGGGTAAGTTCACACCGGCACGATACGCGACGCAACGCGGAGTAGCATTTTTAAGATAGTTCAATTTTGAATGCTTAGGCCTTTTCATTCGTTATTGGATGATTTATTCATTATTCTCCTAGTAGAATCTCCTAGAGCGAAGTAACCACTCTTGAAATGCTGTAGTATCTGGGACAGTCGATTTTTTAAATGTCGTATGGTTTCCCAAGCACATACGGCATTCTCACAACACAGTCAGCCTGGTCCAGAGGAATGACTGGTTAATATATCTGGGGCCAACCATGTGCGAGTTTCCTCACGATGTTTTCCTTCACCATTAGAGCGTCCGTCTAATGTACTTGAGATCTGAAAAAGTCTCATTGGTACACTTCACAACCTGGGAATCGAACCTGCACTCTCTCGAGTGCGAATCAAACGGTCTACCCACTAGGCCACGGAGCTCTTTTTTTGAATAGCTATCATAGAAATGCAACACCGCGTAGCGTTTCATTACGTCTCGGTGTAAATTGACCCATATTCATAATTTGGACATTAATTACATTTAATAATTAGAAAATCTATTCGTCGTCTGACATCTTTGTAAAATAAGTTTTATACAATTAAAATTAGCAGTTTGAAGCAATTGATTTTGTATAATCTATTTATATAAAAGAAAGTCGTGTTAGTTACAGTATTTATAACTCAAGAACAGCAGAATCGATTTGGTCAGCAAAATTGGTGGAGAGGTAGCTTAGAACCAGGAGATGGACATAGGATACTTTTTATCCCGTTCCCGTGGGACGTGTCACGTGACATAAAACGTGGTAAAACAAAACGCAACTGACATCTAAACGTAATGTTGTCTATGGATAAGTATGGTCGAGGGAGTTTTGCCGGGGAATTCAATGGGTGACGTTGTGGATTTTGTATTTCTTTCATAAATTTGTATTATTTCGGTTCTTAATGTGTAATATTGGTAGAATATCAACCATTAAATATTCGTTAACGTGCACAAGTGTGGGCAAGTGGGACAACTTCAAAAAACGTGCTATTTTGTGTTTCCTCCAAAACTACCTAGAAACGTTTAGTAAAGCTTCTACCACTTTACCGAATCGGCTGACTTGACCCATTGACTGCACTGACTATCTATTTGGACTTTGACTAGACTTTAGACTTGACGATTTAGGAATACGGTGTTGAAAATTGAAACGAAAATTCTATTTCCCGCCTTGTTAACTTGACACTGGCAAATGGTTTTAAGCCAACGCCATATATTTAAATAAATAAAGAAAAATTATGGTTGAAAATTTGACAATTACAAATTTTGAAGTAGACCGGTTGATATGTTTGTTTCGAGTTTCTATTAACTTATTGTGGCGATATTATTATTAACAATGCCACTACCAAGACGATCGAATAGACAGACATAATATATACAGACAGACGGACGGACAGAGCGAAACTATAAGGGTTTCTTAAGTATTGCGGAACCCTAAAAATGGATTACAATTCCAATATCTCGCTACAACTCGAGAACGGCTGGACCGATTTGGCTAATTTTGGTCTTGAAATAATTGTGGAAGTTCAGGAAAGGTTTAAACAGTGAGAAATATTGGAAAAATTACGGGGAAAATACTGTAATGTAGGTGTACATGTAGGTGTAGGTTGTAGGTGTAGATGTAGGTGTAGATGTAGGTGTACATGTAGGTGTAAGTTGTAGGTGTAGATGTAGGTGTACATGTAGGTGTAGGTTGTAGGTGTAGATGTAGGTGTACATGTAGGTGTAGGTTGTAGGTGTAGATGTAGGTGTACATGTAGGTGTAGGTTGTAGGTGTAGATGTTGGTGTACATGTAGGTGTAGGTTGTAGGTGTAGATGTTGGTGTAACTAATATTTTTTATTCCAGTTCATAGTTGAGACAGAACAACGTGTGTCGGGACAGCTAGTATAAGATAAAAATCCTATTTAGCGACAGTTATTACTTCAATTTGTAATTATTAATGAAAGTTTAATGAATGTGTAACTATTATAATGATTATTTCTAAGTTCTAACCTAAGTATTGAATATTGTGATCTATAGACTATAATAGCTTTGTGTAATACAGGAAATATTTGCACACTATTTAAATAGTAGAATATGTTGAACTCAATACTTAAATGTAAACACATTCTTAGTAAATAATGAAATTTGATTTGAATTAAATCGTTGTTGACTTATTTTTGCTGACTTATTTCTATCCTTGCAACTCCCTTGAGCGCTTATTTAATGGCGTTAAGTTTGATTCTTATTAAACGTTCGCACTGTCGTGTATTTAACTTGTCTCTTAATATAGTCTGGCAATGTCATGAGGTTGGCAACACTGAATAGGTTATTATATGGTTATGAGAGAATGTCTTGCATATTATTATCTTCTTGAGGTCGAGTGTGGTAAAATGAATAAAAGTCTGTCTACAATAAGTATTTTCTTAGTCACCTGAACATTCACAAATCTCCACAGTGCGCACCTGGCCACTTCAACCATCGATAAACATCAAATGCACGTAAGCAGTACGCAAGAGCAAAATGAAGCGTTCGTACTCACCATGGCATAGTACACAGTACCATAAGCGACGGGTACAGTGGCGGCCTCCTCGAAGGACCACTCGTCGGGGATGGACCACGTGAGCGACTTGTCGGCCAACACCAAGTTGGAGCAGCCGCTGTTCGCCACCATGGTCATCACGCGGGCGCCGCTGGTGATGGAGGCGTAAGATTAGCAAATACTAGTTGTTGCCCGCGACTCCGTACGCGCATTAAAAAAAAACCACGGGAAACGGTCGTTTTGGTGCGATAAAAACTATCATATGTGTTAATCGAGAGTCTAAACTACTACCATACCGAATTCAATTAAAATCCGTTCAGTAGTTACAGCGTGAAAGATTAATAAACATCCACACATTCATTCTTACAAACTTTCACGCTTATAATATTATATTGTAAATATAATATTATAAACGCGTTATATTGGTACCAGCTGTTGCCCGCGGCTCCGCCCGCGTAAGTACAGTATCCCTCGGGAACACTGTTCTTTTTCGGGATAAAAGTATGCTATGTTTTGATCCAGAGCTTGAACTACTACCGTACCTCAAAATCCGTTCAGTAGTTTTTGTGTGAAAGAGTAACAAACATCTATCCATCCATCCATCCATCCTCACAAACTTTCACACTATCATCATCTACAGGCTTTAAGCACAATATCAAAAATAATTTGGATAAAAGGTAGTTTTGTTGGACTATAGATTTAAATGCATATGAAAAAAATGTAAAAAAAATAGCAGCATCCCTATGGGGTTAACAGCATAGCTGATTATTACAAGCGAAATTGAAAATGTAGATATTCAAGAACAGAATAACATTTTTGTTAAGGATCAATTCACACCGAAACGAAACGATACGTGTATATATAGTGCTGCATTTTTAGGATAGCTATTAAAATTGATCTTTATTCATTATACAAGAGATACTTCAGATACACATTTCATTGTAAGAGTTCGAATGTCAGGTTGTATCGAGTTGCACAGCGCATGAGTAGTGTATGACTGATGTCATTTGAAACTTGTATCTTTTTTGTATTGAATAAAGTTCAATTTTGAATAGCTATCTTTAAAATGTAGCACCGCGTATCGTCGCGATGTGAACTGACCCTAATGGACTTAATTAACTATACAAATATAGAAAATATAGTCTTCGTTACATACTTGGGAGTCCTGCCGACAATTTCGAAGCCCTGCACGCACTCCTGCGCCAAACGACCTCGGGCGACCGCGTCCACGGTGACGCGACCGATCGCCGTCATGACGTCACGGAAGTTCAGCGCAGCGCAGTAGATCTACAACCGATGATAGTGTGAGATCATGTGATGGCATATTATATTGAAATTATATTAAATGAGCTAGATGTAAGAGTAAGAAAAAAGAGCTTTCTTCAGCTGGGGCTGCTGGGCCTTTGGATAAAGTCCAACATATAACAGAAGTTTAATCCCTAGCAGTGGCGAAGGCTGGTTCGCCTTCGAGGGCAAGCCCTAGCCTGTATAATACGTAAGGTTAGGTTAGGTTACTTAGATGAGGGTCTTCAAAAGGTAAGTGGTAAGCTAAACCGATAGGAATGGAGTTATAGAAACCACGCCGCTGATCCTTAGAGTGTATAATATAATACTCACGGAAATCAAGGTCTTTTCGTTTTTGTCGAATACAGTGTCAGGTCTGATGGAGCCCTCCAGCCATTTCAACGTGGACAAGTCTCCGATGGTTGTGGTGTTCACGAAGCCGTGGTAGGCATCGATCCTCTCCAAGTCTCCCAGTAGCAAGTGTCTGTATGTGCCCCATTGGCCCTACAGAAGAATTGGGGTTGTTACATAACTTAGCGGCAGCTTATTAAACATTTTCTCGCAAAAAATGGTTGCATTCTTAATTACATAATATTTTAAAACTTACATTCTTATAGACGTTGATGGCCAAATCCTTGTCTAATTGCTCCTCATAGAACTCCAAGTCAGGGTTGAACGGTGGAGCTGACTCATCAGCGATGAGAAATCCATGGACCACCTCACCACCGGGCTCCTTCCTCATACAGTTAATGAGACCAAGCAGACCATTGATTTCTTCTCCTTCGTCGTAAATGACGACCTTCTGTCCAGAATTGAGCGCTTCTTTCACGACATCTATCCAGGCGTAAGTCTGATCTGCGTTGGAGACTTTGACAAACATAGCTGGTTTGGATCCAATCCTCTTTCTTAACAGAACGAGGTATTCCTCACCACTGTCTTGGATGGAGATGATGTCGATTTTGTCGGCGTATGCCTTGGGATCAGGCTTAACCTTTTCTCTACTGATGACGAAGCCTTTGTCACGAAGAGTGCTGAGTACTTGTGTTAGGACCTACAACAAAACATAATAATTGTAATACGATCCAAGTACTTTTTTGACCTGGTAGGATTTAGTATAAAAGTCAAAAATATATTTAATACAAGCGAATGTATCTTTATATTTTAAAACAGTACATTTAAATATATTGCGATGTATAAATCAAAAAAATACTTTAAGAGAAATTAGGTCATTTACTGATTACTGACCTCAGGTCGGTGCATCAAGTTGGCACCAACAAACAACACCACGTTGGATTCAGCGAAGAACTTCTTGTTCTCTATTGGAATGTGCTGAGGCAGTTCTAGTGAGTTCTCCGATATCACCAGAAGTTCTGGCTGTACCAGAGGCAGATCACCCAGTATGTCCTGAACCGTCTCTATCACTGGTTTGAGGTCGTGGTTCTTGTATTCATCATCGACAAGTTCTAAAGCCTTGACTTTGTACGTTTGAAGATTTTCGAGTATCAGTTGAATGTCTGCTCTGAGAATGTCGTCCATCTAGAAGGAAATTCAATATGTAAATTGTACCAATAATAATTTACAATAGATCTAAAGATTGATAGAAAACTATTTATTTACACACACTCATAATAAAACGAATGACAGCGAAAGACATAAGTGAACTGTACATAAAGGCAATTTTACTGCTTACGGCAGTTTCTTCCAGACAACCTATAATATGTGTATGGAGATCAATTTTTTTACTAATATAATTAATTTAAGTTTGTAGGTACTTTCTATTACATACCGACATCTTCTTCTTCTCGAAGTTGGCAACGAATTCGTTCTTCTCCAGAACAGGGATACCCAAAGGCACTTTCCTGGTGATTGGTGTAGCGTGAAGACCTCGGATCTCTACACCGCCAGCTCTGTTAGGAAAGAAATGAAATTTAGATTAGTGTTGCCAATTTCCTATACTTCCTAAGTTGTTTCGAGAATCTTGGTCACGTCGACTTTTATTAATTTCCAGTTTGAATAGAGTTCGCTCAAAACAATCTGTCAATAATTCACCTGACTTCTTACCTGATAACGTCAACATAAGGATACACTCTGATTTCGAATGACTGTTTCGTGGACATAGGGTTCATCTTGGAAATAGCTTCGTAGTGCATGGTGGCGTCGATGGAGAGCCTCTCGATTCTGGTAGGGACGAACAGGCCACGGGTGTCCTGGCCGATTAGTTGCAGCTGCAGCATGCAGTCCATGAAGGTCACCCAGTTGTTGACCCAGGCGAGACGGCCGCGCGTGCCCTCGACGTTGCAGCCGATGATGCCACGGAACAGACCACTAGAATGACGAAAAATCGATTTAAGTACAAAATTTAAAAGGAACTTCTGGAAAATTCAATACAATGATGAAAACTAGCACTTAAGTCTCACATTTAAGTCGATGATGCTACTTTCATGTTTTATTTTTCTAATAAAAGTTTTCAGAAATCGTAGGCATAAGGATTTGTTTCAAAGTTAAGAGATTAAAATTGTTTTTTTATTACCTATATTGGTATCCTCTGAGACGCAACTCCTTGTAAAAGTCCTTGGTAAGCAGATGCTTGATATTGGGTCCGCTGGACTCGGGCGGCGCGGGGATCACGCGGTAGTTGCGACCCACGTTCTTCTTGGCGTAGATACGACCAGTCACGATGGAGGCACCACTTTCTACGATCTGAGAGGGAAAATGTTGAGATTAGAAAATGAAAGAGCTGAAGATACTTAAATAGGGCTAGGGGTTTAATATAAGTTCACTAGCGAATAGATTAGTAAAGTAATTTTTCAAACAGAATTTGAGGTTACTATGACTCAAAATATTACTTCTAAAGACTAAATCAAATTAAACACGTAGAGTTGAAATAAAGAAGTGATAATATTGTATAAAAACCAAGTGATAAGTAAATTAATCTGGTGAAATTTAGAAAACTATTAAAATTATAAAAAAAAAATTTAAAATTCCATTATATATTTATATTTACCTCAAACAGACCGCTGCCCTTTTGAATCATTATGATGAATTCCAAGTTTCCTTCTTTCGGGATGTTGGTGGCACGTTGGAAGCGGACGTTCTCGAAGACCACGGACACTTCAGTGAAAAGCTCTCCCATCATCATACCCAGGGTCTCCCAGACAAGCACCAAGTATCCAGTAGCTGGGTACAGGTTTCGGCCTGAAAATAATATATGTTTGTATGTGTTTTAAACAACCAAATAGCTAGGGCAAATGTTATGCGTACAAGTAATTGTATCCAAACCATCTATAAGCATTTAAAGTTAGTATTTTGAAACTAACAGCCGTATACTGAAATGATAGTCAAACTAAGTGGTGCTCAAGTCACGCTGTCCTTGTGGTTTCGGTTAACAGAGACAGCGATAGCCTATGAATAGGAAGGCTCTTAAATTTTGATCAGCGTTTCTGTTTTCGGCCACATATAACTATTCACTGCATACAGTGCTGATTACTAATGATGTATGAATTAAAATGTTTCATGCTGAATAACGATTATCATCATCATTTAATATATTCGCTCTAAGGTGATGATGATGATGATGATCATCATCATCTTCGATAATTTTATTTAACTTTGCCATTGTTTATTTTCAAATAATATTTGACTTGCCATCAACAACGTGTCCTGCCAAGTATTCGCTGTCTTCGTCTACGATTGACATCCTCACTGTTCTTTCTCCAGACTTCATCTTTTCTTGAGCTTTGTATGATGTTACGTACCTACAAACAAAAACCATCACTTTAGCTTGTTTTACATAAACATTAGTTATAAATAATATTGAAATAAGTACCAAAAGTAAAATAATTATTTATGTATAAAATAAAATAATTATTTATGTACGAGTATATCTGATAATTATCAAAAATAATGAGTACTTTTTACGTTTTATAAACAATTCTTACCAATCTTCGCTGTGCTCCCATTCCACCAGATGACTAAGCATCGGTGTGCCCTGTGACACTGGGAACGGCACATGTGGGTAGATGTTGGCTAGATGCGGATTCAAACCCAGCTCGTATAGTCTGAAAGAGACAAGTATTAAGTACAAGTATTAGTAATACATCGTATTAGTATCGATATTTTGCTTCTATTTAAACATTATTGAACGATTTTAATTCAAGAATAGACTACGGTAAAAAGGCTTTAAAATCTTATAGGTACTGTTATTTAAAATAATTTTAAATCCCATAAAGCCAGATGATAAATATAAAGTAGACTAGCTTTTGCTCGAGGCTCATAATCCAGTACAGTATCCCACGGGAATACTGTACCTTTTCAGGATAAAAAGGATCCTATGTTTTATCCAGAGCCTATACTACTACCATACCAAATTTCATCGAATTTCACACATAAAAAACGCATCCATCCATCCTCACAATCTTTCATATTTATAATAGTAGTAGGACGTTGCAATGGCTTTAAAAGCTTATACAGTTTATTTAAATGATTTTAAATCCCATAAAAACAGTTGTTAAATATAAAGTAGATAGCACATACTTTCCGATAGCCGTGAACAGGTATTCGGCGTTGTCGTGATGTTTCTTCTCCGTGAGCGGTATATTGACCACGTCCTTGGGCAGTGAGCGGCGCAGGATCGCCTGCAGCAGCCCATGAGGAGCTATCTCGATCGTGATCGCGTTGTCCGGGATCAGACGAGAGGTTTCCTCGAAGAGAACTTGGCTCTGGGGGAGAAAAAGAGAATTTAGATAATGGAAAGGATATATCTCACTGAAAGATAACGTTCTTATCAAATATAATTTAACTTTGAACGAAAAAGGTCTTAAGCTTTTGGTAATAGAAGATGACAACAAGCCTTTAGAGACTAACCTTGATCAGTCCAAACGATAAAAAGAAAAAAAATTAGGACTAGAAAATATTTAAAAATTTTATGCTAAGAAGACATTTTGGTGTAATTCTGGTAATTGGTACCTAATACCGAGTGGTTTTACCAGCAAGTTATTGGTGTGATATTCAGCCGATGACGTCTCAGCTTTAGGATCCTTCCACTGCGACTGCGGCACGGAGGTGGACAGCCAGCGGTCGGAGCGGTGCTTCGGTGTCGGGATGATTTCACGCAGGTATTTCAACAGCCTTGTGCCTGGGAATGGATATGTTTAGGTGTCAGTTCACATCATGACGTGGCGCGGTATTTTTGAGAGACTTATTTTTTCATTACAATTTACAGGAGTTCAAATTTTGAGCTGCAGTGCGATGTTCTGCGCGACGCCGCTCTTGCAAAGAAACGTGTATCTTCCTGTGTAGTAAATAATGTCCAATATTGAATAGGTGTAAGCTGACCCTGAGTTAAGTTACTTTAAAGTTGAGTATAATATTATGTAACAATGTACTATTTACTTCTATGCTTTTGGTAAAAAAAGTCATCTATTATTCTGTTGACTGTATATACAGATTTATTGATTTGGTTTTTTCTCTTTCTCCCTCTGATTGACTCTCATTGAAGCCATTAACAGTATTCAGAGGTAAATAATCATGATAGCTTTTGCAAGTATCAAAGATACATGTGTAATAAACAATGAGTATTTCTAAATTGTTCTAACCAGCCTCAGCGATGTATCGCGAGTGATAAGCGATGCCGGAACAGTTTACTTCCTTGGCGAAGATGCCCTGAGCGACCAGCTGAGCTACGAAGGCCTTCATCTTGTTATCGGGGCCAGATATCGTGCTGGAGTCAGGGCCGTTGTGGCACGCTACTTCGATCTCTGGTGGACACATTGGCTTGATCTACGAAGGAAGAATCAACTTGAGGAATCAACTTCATCATCTTTGTTAATAGAAAATAAATATTAATAGTTAATGATGAAAAAAAGCATTTTTTGCGGAGGGATTAAGTTTGCAAGAGCCATAATGACTTTAACAATATTACGTGGGGCTTGCTGTTAAAGAAGTAAGGGGCCCGTAAATAACATTGAAGAAAAAACACGATGAGTTATCTCATGTAACAGACTTTATAAATCCATACATAATATATACTTAGAATATAGATATTTACACAGATACTAGCTGATATAGCTAAAATTATCATCTAGGGGAATAAAAATAGTTATATTCTTGAACGTACCAAATATAAAAAAATATTACATAAAAATCGGTCAAGCCGTTTCGGAGGAGTTTCGTTACAAACACTGTGACACGAGAAATTTTGTATATTAGATTTGATAATTTTATTTTTCTATTATTATATCAAATAAGTTTTTGATATAATAATAGTGTTATATATATATATATATATATATATATATATATATATATATATATATATATATATATATATATATATATATATATATATATATATTAAGGTATATATTTAAAGTGTAATAAATATTTCAGGCTGTATACCCTAACAAGATTTCTTACCTTGTTGTAACCTAGACCAACAGCAGCCATGGATCCCTTGATAAGTTTAGACTCAATTGAAGCCAGGCCTCTGTAGTAGGCTGCGAGTATCATCTGTTCTGCTGTGAAGCAGCCGTCGGCGTACGCGCAACCCAATTCACCGACACTGTGACCTAAGAGAAGAATGGAAACAAAAGGTACCTTCAAATAAGTTGGAAATAATTCAGCCAGCTAGATTATTATAATCAGAGTTTTAAGTATAAACTTTTATGGGTTCAATTTCTGAAAATAATTTATTTTTTGGATGATAATAATCAGAAATGTTGAAACTTACCAATAATGAAGTCAGGTTCGATGCCAACGGTCTTCAAAATGTCCGTAATACCGATTTGAATAGCAGCGATTCCGACGAAAGAGTTGAGAATATTGTCGAAGATCTTAGGGTCTTGTTCAGTGACGATCTTCATGAGATTGATGCCTTTCGGTTCGAGGATCTTGTGGCACTTATCAATGGTTGCGGCGAAGACGGGTATGCGAAGGAGGTGGGTCGCCATACCCGCCCATTGGGAACCCATACCAGAGTATACGAACCAGAGCGGACGGCGGACGCCCGAAAAGTAGCGAATGTCACGGGATAGTACTATGCTCTTAGATGGGGTTGATCCTGAAGAAAAATACATAAAATTAAATTAAGATTTAAAAAGTTACGCGCTTATAGTATCTAATACAGTGTAATATGGCTAAAACAAGAAAATAGATAAAAAATTGAGGTTATGATATAGCAAATTTAATCACAAATTAATTATTTTAATGAGAAGTGTGAAAAAGCTGTTCCAATTATAAAACATAATATACCAAGAACAGTGTATCCTCTGACTACATGGCCATTTATATCTTCATTATGAATGGAGTGAAGCAGCCTGATTAGTTCCACATCTACAGACTTTGATGCCAAATCATCCAGAATCTTGGCTACAGCCGATTCCGTGCGTCCAGATGCGCAGACTAAACGTGGTAGGTCGTCTGATGGAAGACCATTGTTGACCTAGAAAAAAAAAGCTTATTTATCAGTGTGTATTATACTCGAACTATTTACGCGTTTAATAGTGACTTTCGCACAAATGTACATAATCCTTCGCCTAAGCCACATAAAGCCACAAGGCTTCGATATGATACCATGGCCTCGATGAGTATAGTCGTGGAATAAGGTTTGCGTTGTATCCGACATAACACTATTACGATCTTCTCATTTGATGGGATACAACGCAGAATTTACCCCAATGTGGCAAAAATACCTTGTCTTTAGCGAAGTTCTTCAGAAGTATGTGAGCATTCGCACCACCGAAGCCAAAACTGCTGACACCGGACATGCCTCGGTTCCACGACGTCTTATCTGTGACTACTTGCAGACGGTTCTCGGTGAGAGCTGCGACACCTTCCCTAGGTGTTTTGTAGTGCAAGTTCGGTGGAAGGTAGCCGGTGACGTAGGCGATGCACATCTTAAATAGAGTACATCAATAAATTAAGTCTCCGATTAAAGTTTAAGTTATTTATTGCTGTTTTCCATTGAAGTAATAATATACCTTTTAAACATTTTGCGCATTTTTCTTCTCATTTTAGTTTCATTGACGTTGATCATATTTTAAAGGACCTTTAATTATTAGGAGAATGGGACTACATCTAATTATACAGTAGACATACTACGCAAATACATGTTGTTGTCCTTGACTGATAAGTTGAAAAAGCCACTCGATAGACAAAGAGAGCAACATTGATAGCGTATCCGTGATGAAAATATTTTCAATAAAAAATGGTAAATGGTCGATCAGCATTCATTTCATGCATTTTTACCCCATTAAAGAGCGCTGAGCAGTAAACTTACCTTAGCGATGGAACAAAGTCCAGAAGCAGGTTCGCTGTGTCCCAAGTTCGATTTGATGGAACCAATTTTAAGTGGCTCGGATCGGCCGGTGCAAAAGATTTCGTCAATAGCCTTCAACTCCTCCGGGTCTCCTACTTTGGTACCTATATTGACAAAATTAAATGCTTTTATTTTTATTTATTAAACTATACAAGTCATTTAAATCGTCGGTAGTGCTACACTATTATAAATTTGAAAGTTAGTGAGGATGGATGGATGGAAGGATGCTTGTCACAAACATCTATGGATGGATAGATTCGTTCATATTTCACGCAAAAACTACTGAACAGACTTTGATGAAATTTGGTATGGTTTGGCTCTGGATTAACATATAAGGCTACTTTAATTTATATATTTGGCATTTAAGACTTAATATACTCGTAGCAGTGGAGTAAACTAAGGCTAACTCACCAGTGCCGTGGGCTTCGACGAATTCCAGGCTACACGGTGGGACAGCGCACTCCTCGTAGAACTCAGACAGCAGCAGTTTCTGGATGTTTCCGGCGGGGTACGTGATACCCTGCTCCTTGTAGCCATCGCAGTTCGTCTTAGCGTGTAACAACTGGGCGTATACCCTGAAATAGTACATATATTGAAGAATAGAAGCTATTATGAAATGACTAATGAATGTGAAATGTCGTTTTTTTCGTGCGATAACAGAAACACATTTCAAATGCCAGTTTAGTTATAATCAAAATCGAGCAACGCAATATCTTCAGCATTTTATATATTTATTATATACTTATAATTTCGGATTTCACCTACCATGCTAACTTGAAAAAATCACCTGTACCTAAACCTTTAGTGTAACCTGTGTAACAAAAACCTATATCAATAGAAAGTCTGCAACATTTACCTTCTGGAATCCTTGGCTTTCTGCAGTAAGCAGACAACGATGGCTTCGGAACGCGCGTAACCGTTGGCGCTGTTGTCGAAACTCTTACATCTTCCGTCAGCTGATAGTACACCCAATCTGGAGGATAGCATATGATATTATTGATTAGACGTTAAATAGGGGATAACTATTTTAAATTTCATTCCAATGATAACTTCGTTTTGTTTTCGTTTTGACCTCAATACAGACTTCTATTTTTACCAGAATAAAAATATTTTGTTTCATTGCGTCATTGTGTTTCTAAACGCGCAGAACAACCCGTAAGGCTGGAGCTAAATGATCTGGAATACGGAAGGTCGGGGAAAATTCAGGGCATTAAAAATACAACTCTGGAAAAAAAATTGAGTGTTGAGTTGTCAGATAAGACATTGACATTTTACTTGATACTCTGTGTTCGATTTTCTGCTCTAATGTTCTATTTTCAGAGCTCTGAACTTTTCCCCGGCCTAACGGATTCCGGACAATGTAGTCCCAGCCATAGAAAGGTGCCATAAAACCATCGCTCTATCTTCATTCAATCTCAAGGTCATCATTGTCCGTTCAACTTACCTAGAGAACTGCAGCGACACATAAGGGTGTAGACACAGGTTGGATCCTCCGACAATGGCGGCGTCACAGTGCCCATCTCTGATCGCTCGGAAGGCGTGCTCCATGGCGTACAGTGAGCTGGAGCAGGCGGAGTCCACGGTGTAGGACGGTCCGGTTACACCCAGCCAGTAGGAGATACGGTTGGCTAACATGGCTCGGGAACATCTGCAAAGAAGGTTTTTATATTTGTTCAGGTGCAAGTAAATTGTTAGTCATCAGGAGACATATTGCCTGATACTGAAGTATATCCTAGTTCTGATATTATTGTACACTTTAAAAGAAATGCTTAGATGTAAATTGAATAATGGTTTATGTGTAAATAAACTATACCTATTGTTCTAAATAAATAATCTAAATTAAATTCTTATTGGGACGATGTACTTATCATAATATAAGCCTACTGACTATGTACTGAAGGCGTAGACAAAGTAACATAAAAACGATAACGAACTTCGTAAAGAATAAAATGTGCGGGAACGACACAATAGCTAAATGATGTGATTACTACCATACACTTTAAGTAAGCCATACACGTTGCGATTTACCGGAGAGGTTACCTGTACAGGGTTCCGGTGTACCGGTGCGGTCTTCAGTTCTTTTTGCGATGCCATCGACTTAACACGATGGCGTGGTGGAATTTTTAGGCCTTTTTTAAGCCAAACACCCAATACTAAGCTAAACGGAGTACACGCACACACACACACAGGTATATTGTACGGTGTCACTCGAAAGAATTGATTTTCAATCTCGCGTCAGTCGCCTGCACAGGTTCATAAAACTGCGCGGGTCACTCCCACACGTTAGCGGTTAGACGTTTCGGCCTATCTGCGCAGGCATACCGGCGCGGCGCAGGTGGTCTCCGGTGGACGGTAACGTGTATAGCTAGCATTATACGTTTCTAACTTCGCTATAGTTTTGTTATTGTACTTTTTCTAAGTCCCCAGGGCCTTTAGTCAAGATGCATTCGATAATTTCGACGGCGAAGTTCGAAATCAAAAATGTATGGGATATGACATAAGTTGTCGCTAAGTGACATGTCGCTTGCGATCAGGGATTGAAAACGGTACATATATAAGGGTATGATACCGGTATTAAATTACGATATAGCTTTGATTTAAAGGTTGAGCCAAAACGGTAGCGATTTACCGTTGCGATACCGCTAAATAAAGAAATATACCTTAATTTTTTTATGGTATCGTTATACCTTTATTTTATTACTACCCCAACCGAAATCATTTCGGTACCGTAGTAATTAAACGGGTAGTTTTAAGCAAATTACGGAATCTATTATTATGATATGGTGTATTTTTTTGTGCCTAACCTAGACCATTTTCCATATGATTACTGTCTGGCTCTTTCCCACTAAAACACTACTAACAATTAAATTCCTACTAAGGAAGGGAATAAAATACTTAATTAACTAAGTTGGCAACATTAATTCTGGACTGTACGGATGGACTGAACGGACCATGACGAACAAATCGCTTCAGTTCTCGCCAGAGCCGCGGCCATGCGGGGCGTGTATCGTGTACAAGCGTAGAGTGAGTTTTCGCGGTGTTTAATTATTAAACACGACCGTAGCTCGCGGCAAACCAGAACGAACTGATGCGATTTTGCCGTGTGTGTACTCGATTCCGTTCAGGCCGAACTGACGTCGTATAAAGAAAACCTTTATTTTACTGATTTAGATACCTGAAAAATTTTTGATACCGTAATTTTGCAATACCCAAAAAATAGAGGTACCGTTATTTTAAGGTAATCGTAATTTAAAGGTATGACGTCATACCGTTTATCGTTTTAACCGATATTTTTCGGTTATTCAATCCCTGCTTGCGATGCCTTATGTCAAATCCCATACATTTTGTTTTCGAACTTCGCGGTCGAAATAATCGAATGCATCTTGACTAAAGGCCCTGGTTCGTATTCTCACGAAGGTAAAATAATAGATTTTCCTGTCTGTGCAGTATACACATACAACACGATAGATTCGAAAATACATCTAAGCACGTCGCGCTCGCAGTCTTCCGTGTGGTCACAAATGTGTCGCTTTTTGATACGTTCTCAACTCGTTCCCTAAAAATATCCTACCCTGTGACACCGAAGCCGTTGACCTGCATCTTCTCGTAGAACCATGTCTTCTCGGACTCGGAGAAGCAGGCGCCCACGAACACACCAGTTTTAGTGCCACGGAGCTCTTTGGGGTTCAATCCTGGAGGGAAGAAAAGGAATAAGATGTTAGCCCGTCCATATCTGACCTACCTTTGTGAATATTATACTAAAGTCGAGTTCACGAGACAAAATAAAATAATAACCTAACCAAGAGCATGTCAGGACATGTCTAAGGAGGGTTCCGTAACTATAACCGCGTAAAAGGTGTTTTTTTCAAATTACTGCAAAAGATACTGTCCGATTCCGTTCAAAATTATTTTCCTAAAGAGTTTTTAGCATGGTCTATCAGCACAGGAAATTGCAAGTTTCTATGTCTCATAGTTTAGAAATGTCAGGGAAATGCCCTGTACCAACTTATAAACGACTTTGGAGGCCGATTACTCGTAAATGGTTGACTTTGTAAAAAAATCATGTATGAAGCCTTACCTTTATTTAAAAAAAAATAATAAATATAAAATTTAAAATTATTATTATTTTATGATGCTAAAACCGAGATGTATACACAATATATAACTATAGCAAATTTGATTTATAATTATAGAAGCTAGAAGCGTGGACAGACAGACAGACAGACAGACGGACGGGCAGAGAGAAACTATAGGGGTTCCTTATGTATTACGGAACCCTAAAAACGTGTGCGTCTCGGGACGCCCGATAGAAGTGATAACTTAACTAATCTAAGTTATACTATTTAAAAATTTTAACTTGAGAAAAGCTTAGGTTATTACTTAAATTTTATGTACATTAACCCCCTTACTAATAAAAAGCTTTACACAACGGATAACTTAAACAACGTTGCTGTCTTTGTCTGATGCGTTGGAAAAGTCACTTGACAGACAAAGACAGCAACGTTGTTTAACTTATCCATTGTGTAAAGCTTTTTAATAGTAAGGGGTTAATATGATAATATAAGAAAAGGTTATTTAGTAATAAAATCTTGATACGGCTAGCCCTGTGGGTTAGAGTGAGAGGGGAGGAGCCTGCCTACCGCTGCCGTATGCGTGAGAGAAAGGGAAGCCAGACAGACTGGCGCAACGCGTTACTTAACGAACCGGTTTATCCTCCTATGAAAAGTTATCACTTCTAAAAGCTTTATTGATTTTAAAATATATTTTATCCTGAGTAAGTATTTTATTATTTTATGTAATAGAATATAGAACTTTCCCATAGAATTGAAAGAACTATTTAGTTATACCCCTTACAACAATATTATTCCATAGTACCTGGGAGACCAAGCATTGCTTTAGTAGTGCGAGAAAAAAAAAATATAAAAGAAAAAAAAATAAAAAAAATAAAATACTTTGTCTGGCCGAGATTCTAACAACCCGAGGGCCGAGACCAATTGGTTAAAATCCAAGTACCTACGTAACTTCGTTACGCGTATCTGACATTAGTATTCGAAATTACTCATAATATCTTATTTGGCGCCGTAACGCGTTACGTAACGAGGCGGTTTATCCTCCCATAAAAAGTTATCAATCACTTCAAAAATTTAAACAGAAATTTTCCATAAATTTCACAACCTTTGGATCAAATTGAATAAATGGTTTCGTAACATTGTCTTAGACTTATTAATAAATCTGTTAAATTTACTTACAAATAGCGCTGTATGTTTCAGATGCTGGATTATAATCCGAACTAGTGAAATTACTTACGCCCGTTCTAATAACGTTCGTAATAACCTAGCTATCCGTAATCCTTGTTACTAAAGATAGTCAAATCTTTGCTTTTGCCTTTACTCGCGTTTCAATAACCTACTGACAGATGGCATTTCCTACCGAAGCCGCTCATCTATCGGCGGGAGGACGGATAGTCTACTAGAGATAGGGACGCTCATATAATAATAATCTTAGCTAACAGTATTTAAATTTAAGTTGCTCATCGGCGGTGGCGAAGGCGAATGCGGCGGTATCGCTGCTGCGCTCGACCTACGCGTCCCCGCAGATCCCCCTGAGGATGCGCGTCGCCCTCTACCGGACGTACGTACGGTCCCGCCTTACGTACGCGGCACCCGCGTGGCACCACTTGCTCTCTGCACCCCAGAAAGGGTTGCTGCAGAGAGCCCAAAACCGGGTGCTGCGCAGAATCGCGGGCGCACCGTGGTACATCCGCAACGCCACCATTTCAAGGGACCTCAGGGTGGAAAGCGTGGAGGCCTTTGTGGCCCAGCTCTCCACGAAGCTGTTTGCGCGAGCGGATGCCTCGCGCCTGGTCGAGCTGACCGACCTGCCGCCGTGGCACGCCCGCCCGCTGGACCGCCACCGCCTGCCGAGGGATGCCGTCCCTCCGGAGGACCCAGCGGAGCCTCGCAGCCCGCCCCACCGCCCCCGAAGAGGAGAAGCCCTGACGCACTGATGCGCCACACCCAGCGCAACGATGCGCCCTGGCGCAATAGCGCCCCCACCACCGCGGGATTGTATCCCCCCTCCTACCTTTTCCCTTTCGCCGGCAAACCAGATGCGGGTCGGTCGGGTCGGGACCCCCACGCGCCGTTTGGAGCCGACCGCCGGCCTCGGTTGGGCCTGGATTGGCACATCGTCATTCCCTCGATATCGTGTTGCCCCCCCACGGGTTTCCCCCGCGTTCTGCCGCGGGGGGTCTTCCCTTAAAACAAACGACTCATGCGCTCAGTATTCTTACTGGGCGCGTCATCTCACCCCAAGTAGAGGGGCTATGCCCCTGGGATTGGTTTCCGCCGTAAGGCCCTTTTCAGGGGCCCGGCGTAGAGAGAGAAGAGTCTCCTTCTCTAACTAAATTTAAGTTTCAACTTACTCTCCGATAGGCCGAGCATACTGTAATAACGTCATTTGCTTATCTGTCAATACTCAATGTCGGCCGATAACAAAACGGAGAACCTAGTTTTGCCGATGATATCAATGTGTGACGTTGTTGTTTTTGTATGTCTTCCTTATTTTTGTGTCATTTTAAAAAACAGAAAATTGAGCATTAGTTTTATTTAGTTTTTTTTTTCTAAATACATAAATAATGGAATACTGTAGTAGTGATAATAGTCATATTGAATAAATGCAAATGATCATAAACACACCGGCATATTTAACGGAACACAAAAAAAAAAAAATAATTAAAAAAAATGGTTTTATTTTAAAATCTACTTACTACACTTCTTTCGTTATTTAAAGTTTCATTTGTTTTACTTAAAATGAGATCACATTAAGAACAGATTTTGCGAGTAAAGGCTATTTGTGAAAAATGGTACATTTTTGAACTTTTCATGTAACCGGGAAAAGTGAAAATTAATATTAAAAAAAAATTAATTAAATTAGAAAAATGGTGATTGATATCGCGTATTTCCTCCACGTGCTCTTATTAAAGCTTCTACCCGTCTAGGCATACTGAGAATGATGTTATCGATGGTCTCCTGGGATAGTCTCTGCCATTCCTCATCTACGGCGATTCACAGTTCACCCACGTTGGTAGGAGCTGGAATTCTGGACTTAACTTTTCTTTTCAGCAAGTCCCAAACGTGCTCTATTGGGTTCATATCTGGTGATCTCGCCGGCCACTCCATAACAGTGATATATATATATATATATATATAATGATATATATATATATATATATATATATATATCATTAAGATAAGCTTGAGTTACCCGAGCGGTATGCGGCCGAGCATTATCCTGCATAAAAACAAAATCGTCACCGATATATGGGGCAAACGGTACGACATTTTCTTCTAAAACGTTTCTGATATAGCGGTCTGCAGTCTGACTCTCTCTGTCAATCACTACCAAGTCTGTGCGAGCTCCCAAACAAATGCCCGCCCAAACCATTATTGATCCACCACCGTATGCAACTGTAGTTTCAAAATTTGTCTGAATGTATCGTTCTCCTTTGCGTCTGTATATTCTTTGCCTGCCGTCAATTTGATTTAAGAGAATTCTGCACTCATCACTAAACAATACCTTACTCCATTGGTCCACGTTCCAAAGTCGATGTTCCTGAGCAAAAGTTAACCTGTTTCTACGATGATTTACCTCGAGCCTTGGAGCCTTGGCGGGCACAAATGAACCCAAACCAGCTTCTTCGAACCTTCTTCGTACTGTACGCTCACTTACGGTTACACCCCGCACTGCTTCTAACTCATGTCGGGCTTGGACGGCCGTCAAACTGGAGGATGAAACGATCATCCCTACTCGAAGTGCGTCTTTTTCTGCCTTGTCCTGCTCTTCTCACATAAGTACCGGTCTCCCTGAACCGTTGGATACTGCGATGGATCGTTGAAACTGGTCGACGAAGATCTCTGGATATCACTCTGTAGGTTTGGCCATTTCTTCGCATTTCGAGTGCCCTGGCAAGCTCCGTTGGGGCTAAGTCAGGCATAATTCAGTCCTCAACTCCAAAAAGATACGCGATTAAAAAAACTAACAAAAAAGTATTTCAATGAAATTTTAAATCAAACTCAGAAGGAAGAAATACTCGAAGTTCGCTCCAGATAAGGTGTATTTGAATAAAATTAAAACAATTGCATAAAATGTGATGTTCAGTTGTTTTCTTAATTTGAAAATATTTCTTTTTAAATTAAATGACGTATAAACCAGCCAGCAACCTTATATGATACTGATATCAAACCATTATATTATGTTCCGCTAAATATGTCGGTGTGTGTAGATTGCGATGAAGACAGTGATACCAATAATATCATTCAAAAGGAATGTAAACCATGTGTGAATTATATTATGTCGAAATTAAATGATTATGAATTTTCGTATATATTTAGGCTGAATAAAAGTGCTGTGAATCAGTTACTTGTATTAATACAACCACATTCGGTTTAACTTTTATAAGGTAAATAGATAAAGTCCTTTTCATGAAAGAAGGGCGACAAAAAATTGCCAGCAGTTTTATGGGTATTAGAATACCTGGATTCTGCTGTTCTACTTCACAAAACTCCTTTAACTTGAGTATAATTTATCGGGCAAGACTTTTTCGACCATTGTAAAAACAATTTACCAAAAGTTCTACTAATTGCCGCGGGACATATTGACTTCTACTAGGTATTGATCACTGTCGTATTCACGAAGTATAGATGTAAGGAGTCCGAACGTAATGTTGAACAAATGGTCTCAATTTAGGGGACAGATTTTTTTGCCGGTAGGGCGCGCCACTTTTGAAGAAGTACTCTTTTAAATCCTCACGCGGGAAGTTACTATTGACCTTTGGAAAAAAATATTCTGAGAAACCTGTAACAAAATAAGTTCTAGAAAATTTCTACAACTTTTTGAAGTACATTAAACCTAACAATATAGAGCAGGTTAAGAGATAATCTGTAAAGCTGTAAAAATCTGGTGTAATATAAACAATAAATAATTAATAACAAAAATTAGCCGACACCATACAATTTTATTCAATTAAAAATAGACAAGTGTTGAAAAAAAATTTTCAAATGAATTAGGTAGGTACTTAAATGAAATTACAAATTAATTTGTCTTGAAACTAAAAAATTTACTAGTTGAAATATTGTTAATAATTACCAAATGCCTATTAATTTCAGTATCACGAGAAATATACTTGGTGGAAAAGAAATAATAAAGAAGTTTTTGTTAAACATATTATTTATTAAAATAGTGTAAATTACATTTACGTGTAATAATCAGTAATAATAATAATAGTATCGTACGTCCTGAATAGTTGCGCAGCTAGTGGTAGAAAAGAGAACTATGATCTGGGTTTATTATTAGGTACATAAATACTATGGAAAAGCCTGTACCGTTCGGACGCGTTATGTCTATACTTCGTGGTCGTATTTATCAATTTGAACTTATCTATTATTATTATCAATTTGGCAACTGGCATTTAGGCTACGTTCACAAGAGTGGTTTTTTGTGGTCGCGACAGAAAAAACTGCACTGTAAATAGAACTATGCGTTAGTAGGTACCTAGTACATTAAAGCTGAAAATCGAATTGTCAAATGTCAGATTTGACAGCTGTACACGATTAACGCAGAGTACTATAAATAGTACTACACTAAAAAAGAAAGAAAAAAAAAAAAAAAAAAAGAAAAAAAAAAAAACAGAAAAAACTACACTTTAAAAAGTGTAGTTTTTTCTGTCGCGACGACAAAAAAAAACGCTCGTATGAACGTAGCCTTACTTTTGTATTTTATTTTATTTAAAATGCAATAAAATTATTGAATTATAGTTGTTTTGTTGTTTTATTTACCTTTTTAACCTAATAATCGGTCTTAAAATAAAAGATCGATAATAATAACTACGTATAGTTTTTGTATTTTTTTTTTCGTTTTAGGCTTCAATCTATTTGACGATAATACGTAAAAGAGCTAAAGTATAATTTTGAATTTTGAACACTTTTTGTATTCGGTGTGCCACCTCTTATTACATAGTACTCGTATAGTTACATTCTCGTTCAAGTTTGATTTCCTTTTTACATTTCACATTCCTTTTCACGCGATTCCTAGCGGTCAAACTGTGATGTTTCACTAATGAATTTGATAACATGATAACTATAGTAAAAAATCATCCCGAGTTTTGATTCTCAATTTTAAATACAATATTTACGCTTTTAACGAATAAATACATTAATGGTAAATAAATATGTAATCGTTTCAAACATGAATTGTTATGTAGTTTGCAACAAATGAAACAAGAGGCTTGGATAGGCGAGAGGGAAGGATGCTATCCTTCGTTGGACAAGAATAAATAGGTCCTATCTCCGATTGTGAAATGCAACCCCCAGGTCGCTTGTGTCCACGGTCCGGCAAAGCGCGGCGTGTGAGGGAGTGGTCCCACACACGTTTTCTCGGCCCCCGGGTCGGGACCCCCACGCGCCGCTATGAGCCGACCGCCGGTCTTGGTTGGGCCTGGATTGGCATATCGACACTCCCTTGCTATTGTTGGTTGCCCCCCCACGGGTTTCCCCCGCGTTCTGCCGCGGGGGGTCTTCCCATAAAACTTAAGACTCATGCGCCCAGTATCCGTACTGGGCGCGTCATCCCACCCCAAGTAGAGGGGCTATGCCCCTGGTTTTGGTTATTTCCGCCGTAAGGCCCTTTTCAGGGGCACGGCGTCGAGTGAGAAGAGTCTCCTTCTCTAACATGTGTGAAATGCAAGTTAAAGATAAACAAGAGCTTTCTGTCTATCGGGGATAGCTATCTTTCTTTAGTCTTAGATATGTTATTGATAACGGCCGTTAGTGGTTTCGCAAGACATACATTGGGATGTTTTGATTGAATTTAGAATTATTTTCGTTTTGACAGATGATCATTGTTTAAATAAATATCCTCTTTTTAATATAATACATCTATGATAAATATATTATCTTCTCTTTTACATAAAATTGGATTGTAATTCCAATGTCTCGCTGAAATTCGACAACGGCTGGACTGATTTGGTTAATTTTCCTCTTGAAATAATTGTGGAAGTTTAAACAGTGAGAAATGTTGGAAAAATTGCGGAGACGATACTAAAAACGACGATTGAATATTCAATTTGTAGCTTGTATGTGTAGATTTTTTAAGGTTATTTTTAGAGGTTTGTATTTTCTTGTTTTTAATTAAATTAAGCTATTGATCGAAATAAAAAGTCAACCTGTAGTAAATAAACTTTTGGAGATATATTTTAATGTAAAAAGGGCAAGATAATATTATTGTAAGATCAGATATCTTTTATTTATTTATCAGTTTATTTAAGTTTAGCAATCCTCATAATATTTTAGTACACCACGCTATGAAATTTTATTCTGTTTAAAGACTTATATTTAGATTCTGGGATACCTAATTAATTGAAATTATTACTAAAGAACAAAGTTTAATGGGTTTGTGGGATCGATAAGGAGGGATTGAAGAGTGCTACTTGAAGTGAAGTATTTCCTATTATCTATTTACAAAGTACAAACAAGAGTCGTATAATAGACTAGTTGTTGTAATTTCGTGCGCGCAAAAGTTAATCTCGCAGAAACCGTACATTCTTCCGCGATAAAAAGTAGTCTTATATCCTTCCCCGTGGTCTACTCTATATTATATGTGCCGAATTTCATCAAAATCGGTCCAGTAGTTCCGGAGTCTATTCAATGCAAACAAACAAAAATTTCCTCTTTCCTCTAAAAATACAAAGGAATCAACGAAGTTGAAGTTTTTGATAAGTATGTGCTTTTTGTTTGACTTATTAACCTCGAGAAGTAGGTACCGTAGGTATACCGATTACCGATTAACGAGGCGTTACGACGCAAAATATCATGGACAATGGTTTTGCTCCAATAAATATAATGGATCAATGTGTCATGTGAACATTTTTGCAATAATGTTAAATTTACATTATAATAAAGCTTCGTGTCTTGTAAATTGATAGGTAAAAATAAGAAAATATCTGAATATTTTATCAGTTACTACTATTGAGTTATGATCACTTTGAAATCGATTGTTTGAAATAAATTGTCAGCTTCAAATAAGTCATAATTAAAGAAAGTAATTAATATTTGGACAGCCCATAATAGCGCTCAACAACAGGCCAACTTGTGATCTTGGCGTTTGTCGTGCGATCAAATCTCTTTGGGGGCGCCATTTTAGGCTTGGACTATATGCGTCCTGAATCTCTCCGGCCAGAAAAATAGCGCTGAACATAGAACTCTACATTGAAACAATAGAGATGAAAATCGAACACACAAGCGTCGAGTTTTTAAATTTCTGCCGTGTACTGTAGTCCGAGCCTTAAAGGCCTTTTATTTGATGGTTTTTAATGGATTCCAAAATTATATTAGCGATTGTGGGCACAAGAATTTAATCTTCGTATTGTTTGTTTTTAATAAGGCTACAGAATCTTATATCATTTTATATTATTAAATTCTAATTTTGGACTGCGATTGTATGTTTGCTATTGAGATTTTCTAAAATCAGTCGCGCGAATGTAAAATTATTTCTTGCTTTTCTCTTCTTATGAGTACTGAAATTTTCCGACGGCTGCGAACTAAACCGATACAGATCTGCTGTCAATAATAGCTTTGCTCTTTGCTTTGCTAACTAGGGGTAACCAGTATGATCTCCATCATCCATGAAAACAACTCTAAAGCCCACTTGAGCAGATAAGTTAACCCCGGGTTAAATATCATGTTATATCTCTCGTTCTTCGTATTCATGAAAGAGAAGGCATTATATTTTTAACCCACAGTTAACTTTAACCCAGATCTGCGCAAGTGGGCCGTAGCTACCCTGCCTGAACTGCAAGCATATCCTTTTTCTGTCAGTAAGCTTACCAGCATCAATAACAGCCTCGTACGCTTTCTCCAGCAGTATTCTGCACATGGGGTCCATGGTGTGCGCCTGCTTGAAGTGCACGCCGAAGAAGGAGGCGTCGAACTTGTTGACATTGTTGATCTTGCCCGTGCGCTGTGGGATCTCAGGGTGGGCGAGCTTCCAACGCCGACCGTCGCCTGATATCAGGTCCACCTGAGGATATAAGGAGTTATAAAATTGTGCACGACAATCTGTAGGTCTATTCTGCTAATTAAATCTAACAATAATACCGTGTCGATGCAGTTTCGATGTGTTTAAACAGCAAAATGGTATTCTCATAAACGTCAAACCAACACCAAACGCGTTTAGATTGGTCCAAATACCAAAAATCATTTTATAATACCAAGACGATTAATTCATAATTCATTGAATGCAAAATTGAAATTCTCAGTTAAATACGAGAATTGGGGATCTGGTCAGTAGCTCAAGCACGAATTGTATTAGGCGCTGTGTGTTTTCATACAATTTTCATTCCATGACTATACGAATACTTTTTCGCATACTTTTCGTGCTCGGGTTACAGAATACAATCAATTTGTTGAACAATCTGTGACCCGTAAGCAAATAGGTGATAGTTGGATCGATTTTCCACGATTGTCTGAATCTCTACATGACTTCAAGGCTGGTAAGCATATTATATAGACAGCGAGCAAACCAGTTACAGCAAACCAGATCCTGTAATAGTTTTGAGGTACCGAACCCGTATAACTTCATTTCCAGGCTTGGAAAAGACATTCCATATCTCTTCTACGCAGGTGTAATGTGGCTTTCTTACCTTTTATCTTTATTTTACTGTAACGTACCTTATTAAAGAGGTTCTCCTCCAGGTGTTTGACGGAGTCGGAGTCGGGGAAGTAGCCGGAGATGCCGGATATGAGGACCTCCTCCCCGGGCGGCGGGTGGGACAGCCGGTGACCCGACGTCAGACGGTCTTCTGCTCCCAGGATCGGTGCCATCTGGGGGAAGGTAGGAGTTTTACTGACTATGCTATAGAGGAAATTAATAAAAACTTGCACTTTACTAAAGGGTAAAGAATAGATTCCGCGATAATGGTTTACTACGAGTCTAAGCTCGTCTATGGTGAAAGATAAGTTCAATGGTCTACTGCGAGTCTAGGCTCGTCTATGGTTAAAGTTGTGATACTACGAGCCTGACATCGGATCGGAGGTCAAAGATGTCAAGCTCAACATTAACGTATGGCTAATTTCTACAAGTATATCATAAGTATTATGTGATTGAATCCACTGTCCAAAATGCTAGTCTATGGCGGGGCGGCAGACAGAAGTCCAATTGTCATTGATGCGTATGATGTTGAGATTGGAGCCCAATCAAAATTTGTACAAAAATAATTACACGAGCTTGGCTTCTGGCGCTTTTGAAGATTGAATAGATGCGTTTGGATACGCTTTCATGCAACTTTCACGATATTGTATTGATATGCACGAAATATCCGTGTAACTTGTTATGCAACATTTAAATTCACGCTGACTACATTATAAGGGTCAATTATTCGGCTCTTGCGGGTCGTTCCATTCCGCCATTTGCAAGTCAAAAAATAACACAATGCTTCACTACAATAGCATTCATTACTGTTTACCTGCGTAATATTAGTAAGGACGAAAACAATGGACTTCACGGTAAAAACAACGATTTTCAATAATTTAATTTAAAGAAGAAATGGTTGTTAGCTCGTTAACTAAAGTCGAAATTAATAATCAATCTTAAATCTCATTTTAGTTATCTGATATCAAAAAATCAGTATAATATTTCAACGGTCCTAGGATTAACTTCACGTCAATTTACGCCAATTTTTGTTTGAGAATTTAAGATTGAAGTCAAACTAAGACTTTAGACACGTTATTAATTTCGGACGTAAGTCGGTTTAAGGTCGATGATTTTACGTGACAACGAGCCGAACGCTAGGCCGATCGTGCCTCTCTATCGCTTGTACCGCGCTCTCGCTTGCACGCTCGGCTCAGGCGGAACGTGACCTGAAACGTGACAATCAGGCGGAACGTGACAATTTTGTTTTTTTCACGACAAAATGAAAGAAAAAAAAGCAAAAAAGCTTTTATTTTAAATACAGAATTTTCACATTTTTCATAACAATTGAGAGTATTTTCATACATTTTAGTAATATTTCATTTTAGTAATAATACCTACTTCCTTGACATTTGGTATTTTGCAAGGTTTGCAACTTGCAAATGATTTTAATTGTTAATTTCTTTGGAAATTAACTATTAATACAGTTAATTATATTCTAAATAATTACATTAAATCTGATTAATTATACAATAAAATGAATTCTAAGTGGAGTCACGTGATTCGCGGCTCCGACGCGTAGGTGTGGGGTTCGTACAGTAAAAGTACAAAAGTAGTAAAGTAGTACAATAGCACAATTAGTAAATAGTCACTACACGCATCTAAGTAATAGTAAGGATTTAAGGTAGTATAAGGCATGTCCAAATAGCAGGTTGTTTATTTCCCTCTTGTTCTTATGAATACATTGTTATATATTATTCTTGTGCCCGGTTTCTGAGGATTTTGTCGGCATGACAGGCGACATGACAGGAGATGTGTGAAAAACAACGATTGCCGAATGTCATTGAGGTCGTGGTCGTATTGTAGGCTGCTAATTATTAGTCCTTCGGGTATCATCGTTATCCATACATCGCCATTATTTTTCACAATAAGAAATACAAATAGTTGCAGTGTCGATACATTATATGTCGATCGATGGTCAGAAGGTGATGGTTAGCTAATCGCTTAAATATTTTTATGAATAAGAAATCGTTATTGGCGATGCGTCGTCGCACCGCAGTGTCACAGATTAAAGAAAGACGAACAGTTGAAACAGCTACATAGTTAGCTTGAAGAGGCCCGTACATGGTCCGGTCTGCCTTCGCGGTCGCGGATTCGAGCACACACACGACACGATTTTGCATCCGTTCAGGCCGAACTGACGTTAGTTGGGTCGGATGCGATTTTTTCCGTGTATGGGTTCGAATCCGTTCAGGCGTCAGTTCTAACTGAAACGATCGGCCTCTCGTCTGTGGCTGCCAGATTAGACTACTACAAGCGTGCATCGTGTCATCGTGTGGATTAGTGACGTAGTAGATAACTTGTTAATATTGAATACTAAATAGGTTAGTAATTATAATATTATGTTTCTACCTACGTACCTAGGTAGCTACGTACATAATCATTGCATTTAGGATACATAGGTTTCCGGTTTAGGTAACTTAAAAGTTTGATTACAATATATTATGTGATTTTAATGGACGACCTTAATTAACCTTACCGTAGCTACTAACGAAAATAGGCGTCATTTATCGTGTTACCGCATCATTTACATAGGCATGTAGCGACACTATAATACGTTTATTCGCGTTAAGAAGGCAGTGAATCATGCCTACAAATGTCAGGATTGACCAATGGGCAATGACGCCTGTGTTCACATTAACCAATTATAGTAAGCCATTTTTGACACAATAACATGTATTATGTTCGCATGATTCACTGCCTACTTTAACGCGAATAGAGTATTGGTTATACTCTGGTGTAACTAAGACTTGTTGGAATATTATAAAGAGGAAAGATTTGTTTGTTTGCATTTAATAGAATTCAAAACTACAGGGCCGATTTTGATTAAATTTGGCACGAATATATAGTATGCCACGGGGAAGGACATAGGCTACTTTTTATCGCCAGAAAATGTACGGTTCCCGCGTTATTTACTTTTGCGCGTACGAAGTCTCGGGAATCATCTAGTACGTAATAAAGAAACGAAACGCTTACTTTTTTTAAATTATTATTATTATTTATTTATTTATTTATTTATTTGGAACGCATATAGTCTTTTCTTAAATATTACATATACAAACATTTTCTTGAAACGATTACACAGTTTAATGGCGATACTTTCTGTAATGTGATCTCGACAGTTAGTAAGGCCTGTAAGTGTCCCGAGCAGCGCCCGCATCGCCGACACGCCCGAGGAACGCGCACGCCTAATGCGGGGGGGGGGCCTTACGTGTTCATTAGTTATAGTGTGGGCTTCACATAAACTTAGCATAAACCACAAGTTCACAGTTTTCAGTAAGTCGATAATGCTTGTAAGTTATACTTACATGCACATTACAAACATATATGTTTTAGTTTTACTAGCTAGAAATGATTTACTAGCAAAATATGTTGCTAATTAATCTGTAAGGCAGTCAAAACGGGTAAGTTCCAAGTCTTAACACATAACAATATATATGCGCATTTGAGCACCTTTTTACGGACTACTTTTTATTCCTTGGCTATAAATCATGTAAACATGAGCGTGGTTAGATGACCAAAAACTAAAATCCTAAACTCATAAGCTCGCACTCTACCGAAGACGTGGCAAGTGGCCACTTGCCATGGATCTTCGGATTAGCCACGGATTGTAGTGGCAAGCTCTGCAGGACCTCTTAAGGCTCCGGCTGTCATCACCATTCAGCATGTAGACCTTACAACCAGCCCTAGCCCTAGCCACGTCATAGCATACCGAGATAAATTTCCAATTTTTAGGGTTCGGTACTCAAAGAGTAAAAACGATTACTGAGACTTCGCTGTCATCGTGACAGACGTCCGTCTGTCTGTCCGTCTGTCATGAGGCTGTATCTCCTTACCCCTGATAGCTAGGCAGTTGAAATTTTCACAGATGATGAATTTCTATAGCCGCTATAAAAACAACTACTAAAAACAGAATTATATCAGTATGTAAGGGGGCACCCATAAAAAAGGAAAGGGTGATTTTTGCCGTTTTGTACGGCACCCTCGTGCGCGAGGCCGACTCCTACTTGGCAGGTTTTTTTGTAGAAGTTATTGTTGTACAAATTGAATGCCGACGCGTCACTTTACCACGACGATTAAATCATCCTAAGAGGTTCGGCATAAAAAAACTTATCTATGAAAGGTTTTAGAAAGGGACAATAAATTTAATAAAGTAAAATTAATAAAGTAGGAACTTACGATGTATGTAGTATGTCGGGAATCGAACCTGGTTCGTGAACACGGCGGTGTCCACTACACGACTGGCCGGGCCGGCAGGGCGCACTCCTTTTATCAAATCGGGAATTAAAAATCTACATACAGGGTGTTTGTCGGTCGCTGTCATTTCGGACGCTATTGTACTCAATTTGTTTAAAGTGAGAACTGCCTTAGATGCGTTGGGCATTTTTTGAGATGAGAAAAACCATTGAACTCGCGACCCTGTTAGCGACACCGGTACGTTATTAGGTAGGGCGGGGCGAGCGGGTCGCGCACCGCATGCTCGCCTGCGCGATATTGTTTTCACTTCTGTCGGCGCTCCGGGAGTGTCACTGTTTTTTTATATATTTTTTTTATCATGGTGGTATAGCATAACACCATTGCTAGTGGCAAGTTATAAGGCGGGAAAATATAAGTTTTGTTTAAGTTTTAAACACCGTTTTAGGGTTCTGTAAAGGGGCCCATACATGGTCCGGTCTGCCTTCAGTTCGGCCTGAACGGATGCAAAATCGTGTCGTGTGTGTGCTCGAATCCGTTCAGGCCGAACTGACGTCAGTTGGGTCGGATGCGATTTTTTCCGTGTATGGGCTCGAATCCGTTCAGGCGTCAGTTCTAACTGAAACGATCGGCCTCTCGTCTGTGGCTCCCTTATTAGTCAAAGAACTCTTATAAATTTCCCTCTGTCCAGACAGACAGACAGACGTCTGTCTGTCCGCGCCTCTAGCTTCTGTAATTATGCAACATAAATGGATGAAATTTTGGTTCAGTTATAGACTGTGTAATAGATGTCAGTTTTGCATCATAAAATAAAAATAATATTTCATTTTAGGGGTGGCTCTCCATACACGTGAAGTGATGTGGGGTATCGTTGTATATGTCTTTTAAAATAAAGGCAATTTTTCGTACATGACTTTTTTACAAAAACAACTATTTTCGAGTAAACGGCCTCCAAAGTGGTTTATAAATTGGCCCCCCTGGCATTTATAAACTATAAGACTTAGAAACTTTCATGCTGACAACAGATCATGCTAAATACTCTTTAGGAAAATTATTTTGAACGAAATCGGTCGTCATTGCAGTCAATGAGTCAACCCAGTCGATTCAGTAAAGCTGACCGTCGTTTTGGACAGAAAACGTTTTGAAATCATTGGATAATAAAAATAATAATAGCTCCCACAACAATTTCGGTGGCGGTGACTGGTGTCCTTGAAACCAATCCGGCTACGCAAGAGTTATTTTATAATGCCCAACTGCGCACACAGCGCAGTGCACAAGAGCGCTCTCTCTTCTTTTACTCTCATAGCCCAGTGGAGTAGATGACCGACACGACTGGCGAGAGATCAGACGCAGGACCGACTTTTATACGCCCATCGACGCCCACGACCTCCGGAGTCAGGTCTCGGGAGCCAAGCTCTATACCACTGGACCACAGAGTCAGAGATATCGCGTTGGTCAATACTTCTTAAGTATATTGAAAAATTACTGGAATACAGGCCGGAAGTTTTAAAATTGATAAAACGTGCTAAAACCGAAAAGAAATTTTTGTATGGAAAGAGGTTCAGTCGTTTATAAGGATTCAGATTAAATTATTTACCCGATTACGGCGAAGCCAAAAGGAAGGGTAATGATTTTGGCAGGTTATGAATGTCTATTGTATGTATGTTCTATCCACCGTAGCGCCTAAACCACTGGTCTGAATTTAATAAATGAGGTATCAAAAGATACGTAATAATAGCCAGAGTGACATAGGCTATATAATTTACTTAGTCGGGTTAGAGTATTTGTTTACTATAGTTTTTTATAATGTGTAGTAAATAATATTATTAATGTAAATTGTAAACATAAGAAATCATTAAGAACTAACTTGGATAAATATATTTTAATGGAAGAAGGGAAACACAATACAGGTTATTGTTATATTTTAGCTAAATGTTAGCCATATATTCGGCGAATTTACCTTTTAATGTTTATAAATAGTTTTTAATTCCGACAAAAACACAAGAGGAAGTACAGAACGGGTTTCCCTCGTCATTCATCTGTCAAAGGCACTCGGTCATTACACGTTACGACACGGACTGGTCACGGACACGACACACGACACGATCGACAGTGATCTTGCCGTTTAGTGTAACGCGTTTTATAATAACCTAGCCTTAGTAACTTTCAACCTAGTAGCTTTCAACGCGCAATAGGTTATCTTTGAATTACTTCAAAAGTTACTGTCCGATTACGCTCAAAATAATTTTCCAAAATTTTTTTTAGCATGATCTATCAGCATGGAAACTTACAAGTTTCTATCTCCTATAGTTCAGAAATGCCAGTGGGGACCAACATATAAACCACTTTGGAGGCCGATCACTCGAAAATGGTTGACTTTTAAAAAAAGTCATGTATCAAACCTTACATTTATTTTAAAAGACATATTCAACGATGGAATGATAAAATATTTTTCATCCCCACTTCACATGTTTGGAGAGATACCCCTAAACAATAAAATTTTTATTATTGTATGATGCCAAAACTGAGATCTATACAGATTATATTATTATACCAAATTTTAAACATTTATATTCATAATTAACGAAGGCAGAAGGGCGGATAGACAGATATACAGACAGACGGACGGACAGAGCGAAACTATAAGAGTTCCTTGAGTATTACGGAGCCCTAAAATGATGTTCCGAGGTAAATTAAGTGTACATACAAATTCAAAAAATTCAAATTCAAAAATTCTTTATTTTCTTTACAATATATTATATAGTATTACATAGTGTGGGGACCTCCTTTTAAGTTAAATACTTGTGTTAGGAGAATCCCGCTCCTTCCTTATTTCCTGACAATTATTACTATTTTTATTAATAGGTACATATATTTTATTTTAATTATTATTTTTATAAATTGTAAGTTTTTTAACTATAGAAAATACCTTTTAACTTAGGAGTGTAACCTTGCCTGTTTGTGTGTGTGTGTGTATGAGCGTGCGTGTTTGCATGGGTGCGAGTGTGTGCTCATATTTTACTAATATACCACTATGTGTTTTTTATAAACTGATATAGTTTTATACTTATTAATATTATTATTTAATAATAAAATAGGTTTTATACATAAATGTGTTAATCACTGCAATAGTAGTTCAATGTCTCCATAATTTAGGCTTTTTAACCAATTTAGTATAGTTTTTTACATTTTCTGTATGAAAGTGAGTAAATGTGTTGTAACCGATTGATTTTATTGTATAGTATGATAGAACGTATAGTAAATTGTAGTTTAGCAAAAGATGTACGGACCGAAGGCTGAAATATAACACAACGAGGGTTTCTTTTATTTAATATATCTGGTTCTACTTTAGTATTTTGATATACTTTCAGTATTGTTTATAGTATATATAGTTTTCTTACTGTTAATACATTAGCTTCTTTGTATAATTGTTCTGTACTATAGAGAATTTTCATTTTTAGCATAATGTTGAGTAACCCTCTTTGTGCTCGTACATACGATTCGTCTAGTACGGACACTTAATTTTTTCAGCCCCTTCCTTTGTGATAAAGCGTTTACCTTTACGTTTACGACCCTTACAGGGGTTGAAACTCCCTCGACATAAAGGCATCATGAATATTGTAGTCAATACAAGATCAGTGTTAATTCTTCTGCCTGTAATATTCTTTATGATTTTGTGTTTCAATCATCCATTGTAGGTAGTACGAGGGTGGCACTGAAAATTTCGGGAATCAAGGAAGTGACACAACATTACTATTTAAAAATGTATTTATTGCTTTTCGAAGTATTCTCCGCGAAATTTGACACATTTTTCCATACGATGGAACCAATCATTGAAGCAACCATTCCATTCGGAAGTTGGGGTCTCCAAAATGGCCGTTTTGTAGGCGTCCACAGCTTCTTCAGGTGATGAAAATCTCTGACCACGCAATTTATTCTTTATTTTAGGGAAAGTATGATATAAAATCATAAAAATATCATAAATTCTTTATGATTTTGTGTTTAAATCATCCATTGTAGGTAATACTACCTACAATGGATAGTGATAGATAGATAGATAGTGATAATAATTTAATAACTCGATTAAATTAAATGTCTTTATTTCTGACTTTGTTCAATAAAATATAGAGCATGTCTAGATGTTTAATTTTAATATTAATAATTGCAATAATTATTATAAGTGATAACTTGTCATATTTATTTACTAGCTGGTGCCCGCAGCTTCGTTTGCGTAGAACTATTAATGGAAATGGAACCATAAGATTTAAGTAGCCTAAGTTACTCCTTATAACATCAGCTATCTGCCAGTGACAGTAAAGTCAAAATCGGTCCAGCCGTTTCAGAGATTAGCTGGAATAAACAGACGGACAGACACTAGACAGAGAAACATATGGAAATTTGATTTTTTCTCTAGGTACCGTGTATTCTAATAAAATAATATGCATTTAGTGCAAAATTGTTATTTTGAAATTACAAACAGACATTTAAATTTTATTTATTTGTATATTTGGCCATGGGACCAGTCGCTTTACATAATGAAGGTTGCTAGCCCAGCATTGACAGGTTACTAATGTTACTAGTAGCCCCAGTCATGGCACATTAATCACTAATCAGGTATGTTTATTTTCTTCGTATGCAAATTATAATTATCGAGACAGTTGCGATAAAACAATAAACATGCTGAAGGCTGGGCCCATATGCTCCAGAATCGGGAACGCCGGTGAAAATTCAGACCAGTAAAATAAGAACTCTGTATTATTACATTAGAGTTAAAAATCGAACACATGAGCGTCGAGTCAAATGCCAACGTCATATATATATACACACATATATACACTCGACACTTCGATTTTCCACTGTATTGTAATAAAGCAGAGTCAGTGCCCTGAATTTTCCCAGGCCCGCCCAATTCCTGATCATATAGTCCCAGCTTAAGACCATTTTCCCATTATCTGACCCGATATCCGATATCAGACCGATGATGACATAGACATGAGCAGGATAGGCATATGTTTCAATACGAAACATATATCTGTCTTTGTCAATATCGGTCCGACATTGGATAGGATAAAGGGAAAACGCACTTACACAGTATTTTCGATTATATTTCTACTTTCTTCAGATGAGAAAATCGTTACAATGTTTCGATTACAGATTTAGTAACGTTCACTGAAAACTTTTTTCAGAGGAACTCATCATCATCATCATCGTAAATCAGTAAATTGGTGTCCCTGAAACAGAGTGCTTCTAAATCGCAAAAGTCGTGTGTTGTAAACGTCACAATAGGTGATTGGCAAACGTCGGCGAACGTTGTTTGTCAGTTTTGACGTGTAAAAGTTAAACATTGGGGTTTTGTGGCGTTTGTTCGGGTTTGCGGGGCTAGGGGTTCGGGGTAAGCGGTACGGGGTTAGGGTTTTAAGCCGACCTGTCATCACGCGATCACGTTCCTTGCTCTTGTAATTAAAACAATCAATTCTAAACAAACTCTTAATAATTATATTTACATTATTGTAACCCTTAAACTTAAAACATTCGCTACCCACCCTGACATTATTAATCCTCAGTTTCCTCACTAAGGCGACACTTTATGAGGATTAATGCATGTATATTTTTTAAACTTTTTTATGTGAATCCGTTGAACATTAAAGGGCATCACAGACGGCAAAGATAATATAATCTTAGCCGTCTATGATAGTTTATATAAATTGTATAGCAAGTGATATTTTATCTTAACATATAATAATATTATATGGCTGGGACTATATGATCCGGAATCCGGAAGGCCGGAGAAAAATCAGAGCGCTGAAAATAAAACTCTGCGCTAATACAATAGAACTGTAAGTCGGACACACAAGTTTCGAGTCAAATGTCATAAATGACAACTCGACACGCAACACGATTTTCAAGTCTTCGTTCAAGTGCTCTGAATTTACCTGGGCCCGCCGGAATCCGGATTTATATGATCCAAGTCATCCCAGACTTATAGTATCTTCACCGTCTGTGATGCCCATTGATGAAACTTTTCAGAGAGCTTGGTATACGTTATGATATATTCCGAAATCAAAAATGTATGGGATTTGACATAAGTCATCGTTATGTGACATATCGCTTGCGATGCCTTATGCCAAAAAAAAAAAATTTTTCGAACTTCGCCATCGAAATTATCGAATGCATCTTGACTAAAGGCCCAGGGTAACGTTCAGTTTCTTGTATAAAATATAATAGGTATCAAGTATATACTATACCTATATAAGTATAGCCTATAGCTAAATACTTAAAAACTAAAATATACTTAATCAACATTAGTCACACAACAAGCACGTATTTTGATTTCTGCATTTTTTCATTTATTTTATAATGCCGCATACATAATTTAAAAATTCCGTATCAAATAGTTATTAAAATTGACCAAGTAAAAACCTATGTATATATTAATTGTTATGGACAAAATATTAAGCTTAATTGAATTTGTTTCATCTCACTGAATATGAATAGTGTCGGCATCGGCAGTCACGACAACAAAAATCTATTCGGCATAGAATTCATTATAGAAGTAATCGATTTATAATTTGGTGATGTTAATAATTTAATGATAGCTACCTAGCTAGATACTTATTGGCGTTACATAATCCACTTTTCATTAATTATACGTTATATATTATGTTGTTGTGGTTTGAAAATGTTGCGGAAAATGCAATTACAGTGGCCACGTCTTGTACTTATTATCACCTAGCTGTCTCGACACAGTTAACAGCTGTTGTTCTGTCGCACCTATAAATATAGTGTTAATATTTTTCTCGCAATTTTTCCAATATTTCTCATCGTTTAAAATTCAAGACGTAAATTAGCCAAATTGGCCCAGCCGGTCTCAAGTTTTAGCGAGAAATTGGAATTGCAATCCATTTTTATTATATACATATATAAGATAATATATTGGAGGAAAAATAAACTATTTTGTTTCTCTGTAAATACGAGTTTATTATAAGTCGATATCAAAAACATTACTTTTAAACAAACTAAAAACTACATTAAATAACATATTATCATACCTGTAAATACGAGAAATTTACATTTGTTATTCCTCCAGATTGGTATTAAATTAAAATCTTTTGTACATCTTTATATTCTTTGCTTTAACATTTCTCCATTTTAATAAAATTTGACAATCTCAATCAGACTTCAAAATATATTTTCTTCTAAAAATATTTAAATATCTAGCACATAACACTACTTTAAATAAAAACTTAGTTTATTATTTACTTATACATATAACATAGGATTTTCCATATCAAATCACACATTTTATAAATTTATGTCACTTCCACCGGGAACGGGATAAAAAGTATCCTATGTCCGTCTCCTGCTTTTAAGCTACGTCCCCACCAAATTTTGCCCAAATCGGTTCAGCCGTTCTTGAGTTATAAATAGTGTAACTAACACGACTTTCTTTTATATACGAGAGCTGCACTAAAAGTATCGGGAATGGAATATTTCCACTGTTCCTGTCATATTAAAATCTTTTTAATTTAAAACTCCTTGGTTTTAAAAATCGAATACCGTTTATTTATTTAAAAAAAGATTCACGGTCTTGTCACAAGGTCTTGTCAAACTTGTTTAGTCGTTGCGAAAATGGAATTGACTCGAGAAAATTCTAGAGCGATGATTTATTATGACTTTCGAAGTGGTTTAACACAAAAACAGTGTGTTGACCGGATGATTTCTGCATTATGTGATGAAGTTCCATCCAAAACCACAATTTATCGCTGGTTTGCTGAATTTCAACGTGGACGTGTCAAGCTCAGTAATGATCCCCGTCAAGGTCGTCCAAAAACTGCAGTCACCCAAAAAAACGTTGATGCTGTGCGTAAGCTGATTGAGGATGATCGACATGTGACATACCGCGAAATTCAGGCAACTTTAGGCATTGGCATGAGTCAAATACAAATAATCTTGCACGAACAATCCTAATTAAAACCTATGTAAAAAGTTGTTTTCCCGATGGATACCGCATTTGCTCTGTGAAGAGCAAAAAGCGGCTCGCGTTACTTGGTGAGTCAGAACTCTCGAAAGATTCCACGCAGGATCCTCAAATGCTGTATACAACATCGTATCAGGTGACGAATCCTGGATATACGCGTACGAACCCGAAAAAAAAAACCAGTCACGAGTTTGGGTGTTCCAAAATGAGTTAAAGCCAACAAAAATTGTTCGTTCACGGAGTGTTGCAAAAAAAAATGGTGTCCACGTTTGTCTCCAAAACCGGCCATGTTGCGACTATTCCTCTTGAGGGACAAAGAACGGTTAATGCAGAATGGTATGCTAACATTTGTTTGCCACAGGTCGTTTCTGAACTCCGTAAAGAGAACTGCAACCGCCGCATCATCCTCCATCTCGACAATGCGTGTTCTCACACCGCGCACAGAACAAAAGAGTATTTAGAGCAAGAAATCATAGAATTATTAGACCATCCGCCGTACAGCCCCGACCTAAGCCCTAATGATTTCTATACTTTCCCTAAAATAAAGAATAAATTGCGTGGTCAGAGATTTTCATCACCTGAAGAAGCTGTGGACGCCTACAAAACGGCCATTTTGGAGACCCCAACTTCCGAATGGAATGGTTGCTTCAATGATAGGATGATAGGTTCCATCGTATGGAAAAATGTGTCAAATTTCGCGGAGAATACTTCTAAAAGCAATAAACACATTTTTAAATAGTAATGTTGTGTCACTTCCTTGATTCCCGAAATTTTCAGTGCCGCCCTCGTATCCCACTTGTGCAGATCTGGGTTAAAGTTAACCCTGGGTTAAATATCTTGTCATCTCTCTCGTTATTCGTATTTATGAAAAAGAGAAGGCAAGATATTTAACCCAGGGTTAACTTTAACCCAGATCTGTGCAAGTGGGCCTTACTTTATTAATCTTAACATGACATGACTCATGAGACGTTGGCGCCTCCTTGGTCCAGTGGCTTAGAGCTTAGCCCCCGACTCCGGCGGTCGTGGGTTCGATTCCCGTTTTGGAACAACGAGGAATGTTGTTTCCAATTCTGGTTAGGACAATGCAGGCTGATTATCTGATTGTCTGACAAGAAAGATCCATGCGTCGGATGGGCATTTAAAAAGTCATGCGCCTGGCGAGAAATTCACGTGCTTTTTAAGATTTTCCAACTTTTTAATACTTGAGATTTGACACAAATATTTCGGTGTATATTGATTCTATTGTTGTTACCATTCTCTTCTCCAGGCGGAATAAAAAACCACCAGTGGCCCATATATTTACCCCCTTACTAGTAAAAATATTGGTAATATAATATATAAGCTATATATAATGTTTTGTCCTTATACGTTGGAAAAGTCGCTTCACAGACAAGGACAAACCTTTGTATAGCTTATCCATTATGTAAATATTTTTATTAGTAAGTGGGTTAAAGTATACATTCGCCGCGATGAACACAAGAGGTGGAGAGGACATCAAAAAGCGATATACTCGTAGCTGAAACAGAAAGAATTTCAATTTGTAAGACGACATTTAATTTTTGTACACCCCGTATATAATTTCAAGTTTAACGGTTGAATAAGGTTTGAAACGGTTGATTGTCGCATAATGCACACAGTTTTGTTAATATGTTCAATTCAATTATTCACATTAGGCTCATTTTGTGACGTAAATGATTACTGCTATATTAATACGAGAAGCAGAAACTTTCAGCACAGTTTTACGAGAATTGTGCAACCGGAGCAGTATGATATTTGGCACAGTTAAAGTTTATGTGTAGGAAGGTGTGCAGAAAGCTATAAATATTATTTTAAAGAATGCTTAGAAATAAAACTAATATAACTATCAACAACAAACACTGCTTCGTATTATTAACACACTATGTACGAGGGCGGGTCAATAAGTCCGTGACTTTTGGAATAAAACACAGATTTTTTGATAAATAAATCATTTTATTTTTTAACGTAGTCCCCCTTGAGCTCTATACACTTTGTCCAACGCTTCTCCAATTTTTTTATCCCTTCCAAAAAATATGATTTGTCGAGGTCCTCAAAATAGGCCTTTGTTTGCGAGATGACTTCATCATTGGAGTCAAATCTTTTTCCACCGAGCCATTTTTTCAGGTTTGGGAACAAGAAGTAGTCACTCGGAGCCAAATCTTGAGAATAGAGTGGATGTGGGAGCAATTCATAGCCCAATTCATGGATTTTTGCCATGGCAACTGCACATGTGTGCACCCTTGCATTGTCTTGGTGAAAAAGAACTTTTTTCTTGGCCAAATGAGGTCGGTTTTTTTCAAATCCTCATTGAAGCGGTCCAATAAGTTGGCATAATATTCCCCATTAATTGTCCTTCCCTTTTGAAGATAGTCAATGTGGATTATCCCACGTGCATCCCAAAAAACAGTCGCCATAACTTTATTGGCTGACAAACCCGCCTTGGCCTTCTTTGGCGCCGATTCACCCTTAGAAACCCACTGTTTTGACTGTTGTTTGGTCTCTGATGTGTTGTGATGGATCCATGTTTCGTCCACGGTTACAAAACGGCGCAAAAACTCCTCCATATTGTGATTAAACAACGCCAAACCTTCCTGTGAAGTTGTTACACGATTGCGTTTGTGGTCGACTGTGAGCAAACGCGGCACCCATCTTGCGGAAAGCTTTCTCATGCCCAAGTGATCATTCAAAATTGAAACCACTTTCAATTCAATCTTCGGTCGGCCAACACCATATCGTGAATTTTTTCGATTGTTTCACACGAAATTCACTTTTTTCCATTGTTTCCTTAAGTTACTGGATAATCTGATAAAGATAGCTGTAAAACACAAACTAACTGACGCAGCAAGTTCAAATTTTGATAGGAGTCAACTGACAGATGCCTGTTGACAGGAGTAGTGTTGCTTTTTCAGTAAGGAGGTTAGAAATTCAAAAAGTCACGGACTTATTGACCCGCCTTAGTACTTAAAGTGCGTTTGATAGACTATAAATATACAATTTTGTTACACGTTTCTTTAATCTTTCACAAAATGTTTTTTTTTTCCTATTTAAGAGGCAAAAGAAACCTTGTAAAGAGAGTATATCAACATAGTAATAATTAACACACGTTAAGATTTGGTTCGGAGCAAACCAAGGATTTGGTTGCCAACTTAGGAGTTTCTCCCTAAAATATGGGACAAAGTCGACGTGGGGGGTTTTAGGGTTATTTTTAGAGGTTTGTATTTTATTGCTTTTAATTAAATTAAGGTATTGAACTGTTATAATTATCAACAAGCGATTTGAAACGTCAACCTGTAGAAAATTAACTTTTGGAAGTATATTTGAATGCGAAAAGGATAGAATAATGTTGCAGAACATATTTTTTATTATTATTTTTTAATCAGTTTATTTCAGTCTGGGGAGGAATATTTTTGAGAGTTGGAACGCTGCACAAAAATCGGAATGCACTGTAAATAGTACTCTGTTCTAATACAATAGAGCTGAAAATCAAACGCACGAGTGTCGTGCTGTCATAATGGTCCGCTCCAGACCAAATCTGTACGTGTGTAAGCAACATAAGAATAACACGTCTGTAGTCTGAACTTTTAAGACTTGATGGTAGACAAGACCTATAATAATATGATCGTGCGTCCTTCGGCTTACCGTCCAAACGGTTAGTCCTAGGAAGATGAAACTTTGCATGGATATGACGTATATTTACCACGTCGACAAAGTGCTAAAATAAAATCACGAAAATATTTTTTTCTGCATCCACACCCATCCACCCATATATCCCTCCGCCCTCACAAACTTTCACATTTATAATAAATAGCAGTAGGATTAAGTCATAAATGGGTGACTAGTTGACTACGGAACCCTGTTCATTGCGCGGCCTGACACCCACTTGGCCGGTTTTTATTACTTGTAGCTGCTAAAATACGACCTTGCTAATACGGACATGTGTAGGCAGCGCACGCTCTATAGCTATCTATGCTATGGAACGTACAGGAAAAACTAGGGTTTTTCCTCTTCGTTCTATAGTTTTACCATGGTTTTTGGACCGATTTAGTTCCTTCGTATTTACTATTAGCTATTCCATAAATGCTCAGTAGTTGACCGCGGGTCAGGTGAAGTAAACAACTTATTACCAAACAATAGCGTGGTGTGTGTTACTCAAACTAGATTGGATTAAATAACTTCATTTTATATTACATTGTATGCTTATTTCATCTAATCAAATATTTAATATTCTCCTCTTAGCCTACTGCTATTATAAATCCTCCTACTATTATAAATTTGAAAGTCTGTGAGGATGGATGAATGTTGGTTACACGCAAAAACTACTGGATGGATTTAGAATGAAATTTGATACCTTAGTAGTCTAGGCCCTGGCATAAAATATAGGCTACTTTTTATCCGGAAAAAGTACAGTGTTCCCGTGGGATACTGAACTTACGCGGGCGGACCCGCGGGCAAAAGGTAGTATTTAATATTCTCTACTTATTCTATAATCTAAATCTAATCCAGTATGTAAAGTAAGTTAGTTAGTTTGTATGAAAAGTCTATACACAATCTTGGAAAAGATATAGCCCAAAGTCCGACCTATGTGCTAACCCAATAGATGTCTGTTTTCGAGAAATAGAAAAGCAGTTGATAATGGCATCAGATGAAGTAAAAATCTACAAATATTTAACGTAAATCTAATACCGAGTATGACTATAAACAAATATACATCATTTAATTTGTAATCAATTGAATTCTTATACTTTATTTAGATATCTAGGAACTATTTTGTTATAAGTACCTAGAATAACTTATTGGCAGACGTATCTCAGGAAAATATTGGCGCTTAAATTTATGTGCTCCTATTTTGTACTACGCCAGCTACAGCCTCAAGTGAAAATAGAAGTTATAACTTATTTATACTTATAAGAACTTGTTGTGGACACCGATGGTGCGCGATTTTAAAATATAAAAATTATAGTACAGTGAAAACCCATTACAATGACCATCATGTATAACAGTGAACCGGGTATTACGACGACATTTTGAGTTCCATCATGATACATTAAATAAACATTTTTATATCAGTTATAACGACTTTCATCAATTACGACTGTGATATCTACCCACTTAAATCACTGCGATATTAAGTTATAACAGATTTAACTGTATTACCATTCCTTTCTACTCGACATAAATTAATGATCATTTTCGACTCTAGCATACTATCGTTTGTCTGTAGGAGCTCATGATATAACATGTTACATAATAGTTACATGACTGTTTACATATGACTGACTGAGACTAGTGTTCTGTTAAAATTAATCAGTGTCTATTTATTGATTGGAAATTGGAATTGACTTTCTAATCTACTATGCACTATCTGCTCATTATCTCATCGGAATATCGGCCGTCAAACTTATGAGATACTACGATAGAGCCGCATCGTGGGAGCGCACCATTATAGTTAGATTACAAAAACATAAAAACTGGTTTTCAATTGTCAGCATCATAGTCGTCTCGGTCGGCATAGTAAAGTGACGTAGAAAATGTTTATCTTTATGTTTCTACTATGTTTAAGTGGTGTACTCTCTCAGGATCCGCTGGTTAATATAAGGCATGGAGCGTTGAAGGGAAAATGGGAGGAGTCGACCAAGGGAAGAAAGTTTGCTGGCTTCTGGGGAATACCCTACGCCAAGCCACCTATAGCAGAATATAGGTTTAGGGTAAGTCAAAATGATAAAATGCTAGTGATTGTTATTGAAGTTACCTAATAATTTTTTATCGATTTCCAAAAAATATATTCGGCTGTATATACCTATATATTATATATTGTGTGGGGTTGGCATATTGTCGTGAGGAGGAGAAAATTATAAAAACTTCTTATCTTAATTTTTTTCACTTTTACGTCTTAAACACACATTCATCCTCTTACATCGTCCGCCATCTTCTCCCTATCCATCTCCCTTCCTCTCATACTTCCCTTTCACTCACATTATAGCTGCGTTCACTCCGTAAAATAAAGTGAGCGCGCACTTTAACTTTAAATATTGTTTGTGTTTTTAATTAAAATCAATCCTACACACATATTATATTATATATCCGATTTATTGTCCGATTTCGCTCAGAATATATTCCTAAAGAATATTTAGCACGATCTATCAACATGGATAATTACAAGTTTCTATCCATTATAATATAGGAATGCCAGCCCCTCGCCTGTCAAACTATAAACCATTTTCGAGGTCGGTTACTCGGAAATTGTTAAAATTATAAAAAAGTACTTAATATTTTGTGAAACCTGAAAAATGTGGAAGATTTTGTACTTATTGTCAGTACAAAAATATTCGAATCGAACCGATTCATCCCCATCATGACATTTTTATCTCTAATCAATCTCCTAGCCAAAACTAACTAATAATTTATTGTAGTTATACAGTAAATTATTTATCTTCAATCCTGGTAAGATGTACGGTTCACGAGGGAGCGATGACATTACATGTACGGTGTAGCATGTTGTTGGTGTAACTTGTTGCTTTAATAACAACTAACAAGGTCAACGACTGGTACACCGGCTTGTCGGTACCGGACCGGACCGTACATGAATAGGAAAAATAATGCTATTAGGAAGCGCGCAAATTCCTAAATATATCAGAAAAAATCCATGACGTCACTAATATTCTCGGCTCTCAAGGCTGTTCTGCCGCCAAAACTACAAAACAATACATATTACAGAACAACAAATTTAATGTATGTACCTACCCATTACTATGAATTATGTAGTAGTGTATGTTACTTAGTAGTTGTTATTATGTTAACTAAAACACCTAATGTGTTGAAACTTTTAAATACGTAAGTTACACATTGTTTTGTCCTGACGTATACACTACCGCCCAGATACTGTGTAAGAAGTTCTAGTAATCATCCTAGATTACTAGATTCCTTGACTAGATATAAGAAACTGTCCCGGCAAAGTGTACGGTTTTCATGGGATAGATACGCGAGCTAAATCGCAGGCTCTTGTGCCCGTTTTCACCAACTGACTCCTAATTTTAAGTGTTCCTTAGCGGTCATTTAAGGTGCCTCTTAAGAAAAATAATTGTTTTGGCCTCTAACTTTAGGGGCCCGATATTTCGCGCCTTAACTGTCACCTAACATTACATTGTGATTGAAAATACGCGAATCCCTTGAAATGGAAGACGATCTAAGCCAGTTATTGGTAACTTTGGACGCTGTTGAAGTGCTTGAATATTATTTTCTAATGACTTGTTACCTAAAAGACCCAATTTATATCGTCAAAGAGTGGAACATTTTGATTAATATGATATCGACTTCTTCATCCGATATGGGTTAACAAAACAGAGGGTAATATTTTATTTGAAAAAATTGAACATCTTCTTGAGTATAAAGACAGGTAAGTGTATTATTCATTTACATTTTATATTTAGGTACTTTCTCGTACTTACCTACATACTCCTTTACCAATGGAATTCATAATTTTCTAATGATAAGTACTTAAATATCTTGTCGAAATCAAAAGCAGTGACTGTTCTTTTAATATGTACTTACATGTACCATTGTCCTACTTGGACGTCTCTGATACAATTTCATACAAATAGGTATGTCACAAGTAGCAGGCAGCGAAACATAGTAATGGAAAATATTTTTAATTAATCTAATCAAAAATGATATAATACTAACAACAAAAGAATAAACGAACGATTTGGAGGTTGTGAGACAGTAAACGTGGTTGTGAATGTGAATTGTAAATAAACAACATCAAATGACTCGTCTGTCACTCATTTGTATATATGTAATAATCACTAATGAGTGAAACTGACATTATTAATTTTTAATTTAGAGCACAGTACATTTTTAAACATGCTGTACGTCATCGTCTTACTAATTTAGTTAATAAAATTGCTGAATAATTTATCAAAGCATACAAAAGTACACTAACTTGGATTTATTTATGTTATATTATTTATCTGTGAATTATCTAAACTAGAATTTGCAATGTTACATTTATCGATAAAATATCAATAGTGTGAGCCCAAATTAGAAAAAAAATACTGTCACTTAACTAGGATTTCCATAGCTAAGTGTTACCCAGCTTGATAAAAATGAAATTAGGTAGGTGCCGATTTTAGGAGACAGCCTATCCAAAGGGTCACTTACATAAGAGTTGTTTAGGAATAAGTTGGTGAAAGCGGGCACTAAGGTCTTTATTCTTAAGATGCCTGCACATTGCGCAAGGATCACCTTTTTTCGCATACTTTTTTGGTATAATTTAATTTGGCATAAGTCATAGGTACATAGGCTACACTAAAAGTATCGGGAATGGAATGTTTCCACTGTTCCTGTCATATTAAAATCTTTTTAATTTAAAACTCCTTGGTTTTAAAAATCTAATACCGTTTATTTATTTAAAAAAAGATTCTCGGTCTTGTCACAAGGTCTTGTCAAACTTGTTTGGTCCTTGAGAAAATGGAATTGACTCGAGAAAATTCTAGAGCGATGATTTATTATGACTTTCGAAGTGGTTTAACACAAAAACAGTGTGTTGACCGGATGATTTCTGCATTTGGTGATGAAGCCCCATCCAAAACCACAATTTATCGCTGGTTTGCTGAATTTCAACGTGGACGTGTCAAGCTCAGTGATGATCCCCGTCAAGGTCGTCCAAAAACTGCAGTCACCCTAGAAAACGTTGATGCTGTGCGTAAGCTGATTGAGGAAGATCGACATGTGACATACCGCGAAATTCAGGCAACTTTTGACATTGGCATGAGTCAAATACAAATAATCTTGCATGAACAATTAGGTGTAAAAAGTTGTTTTCCCGATGGATACCGCATTTGCTCTGTGAAGAGCAAAAAGCGGCTCGCGTTACTTGGTGCGTCAGAACTCTCGAAAGATTCCACGCAGGATCCTCAAATGCTGTATACAACATCGTATCAGGTGACGAATCCTGGATATACGCGTACGAACCCGAAACAAAAAACCAGTCACGAGTTTGGGTGTTCGAAAATGAGTTAAAGCCAACAAAAATTGTTCGTTCACGGAGTGTTGCAAAAAAAATGGTGGCCACGTTTGTCTCCAAAACCGGCCATGTTGCGACTATCCTCTTGAGGGACACAGGTCGTTTCTGAACTCCGTAAAGAGAACTGCAACCGCCGCGTCATCCTCCATCACGACAATGCGAGTTCTCACACCGCGCACAGAACAAAAGAGTTTTTAGAGCAAGAAATCATAGAATTACTAGACCATCCGCCGTACAGCCCCGACCTAAGCCCTAATGATTTCTATACTTTCCCTAAAATAAAGAATAAATTGCGTGGTCAGAGATTTCATCACCTGAAGAAGCTGTGGACGCCTACAAAACGGCCATTTTGGAGATCCCAACTTCCGAATGGAATGGTTGCTTCAATGATTGGTTCCATCGTATGGAAAAATGTGTCAAATTTCGCGGAGAATACTTCGAAAAGCAATAAATACATTTTTAAATAGTAATGTTGTGTCACTTCCTTGATTCCCGAAATTTTCAGTGCCGCATTCGTATAACTCATTAGTCATTAGGCATAATATAGAATAGCCATATTTTTTTCAAATATTTTTCAAAATGTTCGTATCGATTCGATACTCAACTAGTATTTTTATTTCCTGGAAATAATATCTCTTTACGCAAAGAAAAAATGATTAAAATTTAAACGACAAATGTTTGCGCCAAAACGACATCCACCATTATCGTGACGTCATAAGAAGAGAAACAAATAAAATAATGTCATATGTGCGTTTGTAGTGCATGAAGTTTAGATTTAACTTTCGCTGTTGTTTATTCGATTTGATTATGTTCTTATGACGTCACTAACAAGAAAAAAAAATATGGCGGCTGGCGTTTTAGGTGACGTAACATACAGATAGTAAAACTACAGTTTTATTTTCGAAATTATAAATAAATCGCATATTATATATAACAAAATGGTGTTGTATTTGTATTTCTTATGATAGAAAATATTTATAATAACAAATTTATATCATTTGATCTTGATAGATGAAACTAGCCTATTTTATTTGTCATATTAATTCCTTGGCATACTATATCATTTACATACTAACGGTTTTGTGCTCATTTGATGTGGCATAACTCGTACTTTTCCTTAATTGTTTATATTGCATACTTGGCGTATCCGGCGTGAAGTAACGTTTGTGTAGTTTTGGGCTAGGATAGGTAAGAACTTTTTTATCACGTTCAAACGTGTTCAAAATAATAACACGGCCTCACAAAAATTCAGCGTAAACAAATAAAATAATATTATTCATTGTAAAAATATTTTTTTGAAAGGAACAATTTTCCCATCTTTTTGCTAAAAGGAGGCCCCGTCCTTGTTTGTTACTCCGATTGTTGTGTTATTTAATAACCTAGGTAAGTATATAGGAAACTAAAAAAAATTGTTTTGAGTTTGAGTTTATGCCAAGTTAAATTGTGATGAAATATGATTTTATGTTAAAAAAATAGAGGACCGCCTGCACAAGCTGTTTGTCTAGATTAGAAAATATCAAAATGTTTAAGCCGCTGCCTTGAAATTCGAGGCAGCGCGCAGCGGCCTAATAAAGCCAATGACTTCTAGCCTAATGGTTTTTTACGACTTTTCTACCACCCAAAAACAAGTAATGTAATTAAGGAAATAGATATAATATTAATGTCATGCCGGACTAGCGAGTTCTGTTCGTAGTTTCCGTTTCTGTGTTTTGCCGAAAATATAAACTATATATATTTTTTGTTCGGTTAGGTACCAACCAATACGCCCAAAAATCATATTTTAAATAATAATTAAATTATAATAAAATAATTTATTTCAGACATTTCATAGTCCACGCTTGTTAGTGATACTTTTAGATTTTTATTTATACTAAAGTCACAGATTAAAGAAGAGGAACAGATAAACAGCTAAATAGTTAGCTTTCGATTTGATTGCACTTCTACAAGCATACGGTGTGTCCACGACTGTGTGGAAATTTGGGGGCCGTTGAAGGAGACGTCAAAATTTTCAAGTTTGAAGGAACAGATAAACAGCTACATAGTTAGCTTTCGATTTGATTGCACTTCTACAAGCATACGGTGTGTCCACGACTGTGTGGAAATTTGGGGGCCGTTGAAGGAGACGTCAAAATTTTAAAATTTGGATCGTTCTATGAAAGCTGTTTCTCTGTACGTAAGAATTTAATAGGTACTTTATACTTTGTGCTAAGTAGAGTTCGTCGAGTCATGTCGAGTTTATAGATTTACCTCTCTATTAATAAAGATACCTACTTACACAAACAATTAGCTATTCAATAATGGTGTCTTTATCTGTCTGTAAAGTACCTTACTTTTCCAACGTATGATCAGACAAAGACAGCAACATTGAATACAGAATAGATAGGTAATTATGTAATTTCAGTTGTTTAAAATATATTTTTATTAGGTATAAGGGGTTTACCTACATGTAACGAATTACAATGAAAACAAGAAGTTTTAATAAATATGATTTACTAAGTAATTAAAATAAATAGCGAGGAAAATTTAAATTTTCCTATAATTCATCATAAAAAATATCGGTTGTCTGTAAAGTCGGCTTACAACAACAACAACAACACCAACAACAACAATAATAATAGTAATAATAATAATAATAATAATAATAATAATAATAATAATAATAATAATAATAATAATAATAATAATAATAATAATAATAATAATAATAATAATAATAATAATAATAATAATAATAATAATAATAATAATGAGGTAACGGCAATGCGAGGTAACGCTGGTACTTAGTAACGGTAACAGGTAACAGGTAACGCATGAGTCATGTTTTTTCGTGCGTGCAGCCGGCTCCATCGATTTATAAGACGTTATCACGTCAAAAATATTATAATCATCTTTTTATTGGTTAGACAAACAATGAAATCATGTCAAGGTGCAAATGATGTAATTCACATTGTCTATACAAGGAAAGTACCTTTGCAAAATATCTGCCCAGAGAAAATTCGCCTTACGGCCCGTTTCAATAACCTGTCAATATCTATAACTATTTGAATCGTCGTCATTCAATTATTTGACGGTCTTTTGCGACACAAATTTAACGTTTCTAACAAATAGTTATTAGTTGGGATAGGTTAATGAAACGTGCCATTAGAAGACCGTACTGACTGCATGTGGACTTACGGCCAGTTACATTACGCTCTTGTCATTGACCCCATCACATACACAGCTGATTGTATTTAGGCATAGTCTTTGCTTCCTCTTAAAATCACCTGTTTCTGTGAAGTTAATAACCTCAGTGCCTTAGAGACCGTAATTTAATTTTATTTAGTAGGTATAATACTTTTTTTAATTACGATTTTTCTCGTGGAGGGGGGGTTCTTTGATGGCGAGATAAGGACCATTTGTACGGGTTTCCCCGTTCTCTTCATTAATCGTTTTTTAATCTTCACGCTATTTCGATAGCGTTATTATACAAAAAACGTTATTTGTACGATGGACTGTATATTGTAGATCTAAATTTGTAATTATAATAAGTTTTCTAGGCCCGACAATATAGCGTATCGACTTGTCGTAAGTTGGTTTAAAAAGTGTACACGGCGCGAGCGCAACATCCCGATGATATCCAACGGAGGCTGATGACACCAGAAGCCGCTGTCTTCTCCTCCGGGTGGCGCGCGTCGCGCGAGTTATTGCCATTAACACCAACCATATAATATGCATGTACTAGAGGCAGTTGCAGCTGATACAATTATTATTTGAGAAACAGATATTCGCGATTTGTAAGGATGTACGCAGTACAAGTATATTTGCTTACGAACACTACGTTACCGATGGAAATAAACCAATTATTACAGGTAAACAACATTTTCGACAGATCCAATGCATTATTATTTTGTTGAATTCTTGTAAAATTAATATATTGCGTGTTAACTTGTGTAGAAATAATACGCAGATAAAACTTTTACTCAACTTTTATCATAATATTTTAGCTTAAGCAAATTAAAACTCTGAAATATAGTTTCACTGCTATGCTACTACAACTGTTCACAACTAAATCTGTCATCAGCCTGCCTGTCCGACTGGCATGGAAGTATCTGCCTGCCCACCCCCACCTCTCCCACTCTACCCGACCTACAACCCGCCAAACGTTTTTCTGATTGGTCGACTTTGATATTACAGTGTTGCCACTTAAAATAGAACAAAATACCTAAGTGATAATTAAATTATAGACATAAACAAAGGAAGAGAAGTGAAAGTTAACAGTCGGCCTTCCTGTGAGTTACACGTCTTCGTGTAGAATTACACAAAAAGTTAGCAATTATGCATTTCTAAATAACAAAACAAATCGAATTATTAAACAAAATATATACATAACAAACTCTTTTTTTATCAAGTTTACTAACTTTACATTATAAGTTTTAACTACATATTATAATTTATAAAGTAACACCCACTTTCTGCTTTATAAAATATGATTCATACTCCTGCATATTTCCGTCACGTTATTTTATACATTGTTATGTGACAAGAACTCCTGCATGTTTCCGTCACGTTATTTTATATATTGTTATGTGACAAGAACTCCTGCATGTTTCCGTCACGTTATTTTATATATTGTTATGTGAGAAGAACTCCTGCATGTTTCCGTCACGTTATTTTATACATTGTTATGTGACAAGAACTCCTGCATGTTTCCGTCACGTTATTTTATACATTGTTATGTGAGAAGAACTCCTGCATGTTTCCGTCACGTTATTTTATACATTGTTATGTGAGAAGAACTTCTGCATGTTTCCGTCACGTTATTTTATACATTGTTATGTGACAAGAACTCCTGCATGTTTCCGTCACGTTATTTTATACATTGTTATGTGAGAAGAACTCCTGCATGTTTCCGTCACGTTATTTTATACATTGTAATATGACAAGAACTCCTGCATGTTTCCGTCACGTTATTTTATACATTGTTATGTGACAAGAACTCCTGCATGTTTTCGTCACGTTATTTTATACATTGTTATGTGAGAAGAACTCCTGCATGTTTCCGTCACGTTATTTCATACATTGTTATGTGACAAGAACTCCTGCATGTTTCCGTCACATTATTTTATACATTGTTATGTGACAAAAACTCCTGCATGTTTCCGTCACGTTATTTTATACATTGTTATGTGACAAGAACTCCTGCATGTTTCCGTCACTTTATTTTATACATTGTTATGTGACAAGAACTCCTGCATGTTTCCGTCACGTCATTTTATACATTGTTATGTGACAAGAACTCCTGCATGTTTCCGTCACGTCATTTTATACATTGTTATGTGACATGAACTCCTGCATGTTTCCGTCACGTTATTTTATACATTGTTATGTGACAAGAACTCCTGTATGGTTCCCTCACACTAACAAATAAATAACTGGAACTCCTTCATGGTTCTTAAATATTTTTAATACTTTTACAAATTAGTGATGGGAACTCCTACATGTTTCCATCACCTTTGAAAATTTATTTAACATTATACTTAAGTTATTAAATTTTAATTTATCATGAACCATTAGCTTAAATACATAATTTTTAATGGTACGAAATATATAAATCCTTAATATAATTCATAACATAACTGTTTACTCGATTCAAATTAAATAAGATGTACATAATTACTAATTAATTGATAATTATTTATTCATAGAATTCATTTCAAAACTTTGTTTACTGGATTCAAATTAAAATAAAATGCACATAATCACTAAGTTAACATTAGATTAAATGTAACATGCATTTTAACTATTAACATCACTGACTTCATCTTCAAATTCTCTGTTAAATTACGGTAACATTTTATTGACAGATATGTTACGGAGGAATTAAAATAAAAAAAAGATTCTCCGTGACAATATATATATATATATATTAACTAAAAAAAAGAAAAGGGGGTCGTGGGCAGAAGGCCGTACGGCCTGGTCTAGCCTCTTGGTGTCTGAAGGGGCTTTAAACCACGTGGGAACTTAGCTGTGGAGTCCCGGTCCATAGTCCAGGATTCTAGCACGTGGTGTGTTACGGGTGTTATTAAAAATAAAAAAAAGGTTCTCCGTGACAATATATATTTAAAAAAAAGAAAAAAAAATAGGGGGTCGTGGGCAGAAGGCCGTATGGTCTGGACTAGCCTCTTGGTGTCAAGGTAGGGTTAGGGGATTTAAACCACGTGGGAACTTAGCTGAGGATCCAGCTGTCTAGCACGTGGCGGATGCGAGCTAGGGCTACCACTCCTGGAAGCTTCTCCGTCACCGCTGCGTCCGTACGTCGTAGATAGATCCTCTCAATAAAAAAAAATAAATCCCCGTCCAATGATCATCAGCACTCTGAACTCCAGCTAGTCCTTTTAATTGGTGCCTCGAATGCTGTAGTTGGCGGTGTTTCGTGCCCCAAACCAAGTTCCTGGAATAATCACGGTAATGTGTCGGTAGGAGTCCGGTCCTACAGCCAGCGCGATTTCAACCCCAAACGATCAAAAATCACGGGCTGTGTGACCATTACAAAGGTAGGCAAAATAAAAAAGATAAGATGATATTAAGGGCAACCAATATGATACAAACATCGTAACATTTTAATAGTGCTAGATTGGAAAGACGAAACTACAATTGAGCACGTGGTATGGCCAATCAAATAATTGACAACTAATTTACCAAGATGATAGTTTACATGAAAGAATAATGCGTTTTAATACAAGCATGATTTTCTAAATATTCACAACACAGATACACTAAATTACTCACCGTGATACACGGGATTAAGAATTAAAAGAAACTGGAAAAACTTCAACAATAAAAATTCTACTTCGTCTTCTAGCAGGAGGAAAAAAAGGCCCTGTCATCTCGCGACAGCCCTTATATACTCCTACTGACAATGTTTTTTTTTTTAACTGACAACTAGCGGTAATGCATAATCCAACCGCCACAATAAAGAAATATTGGAGATGAAGCTCTAGTTACAAAACCTTTGCCAATAGATGGCGTCGTCTAACATAATTTAGTTATTAAAGTTAGCAATAACAGCCAATAGATGACGCTAGGAGCGTCGTTATAAGTTATATTAATGCGTTAAAATGTAGCTATGCTACATATCCCCCCCTGTTACCGAAGGATTTTGACTGATCACAGGAAAAAATCCTGAAACAACTACAAAAGAAGTTAACTTGTTGAAAAAAAAATTGAAAAAAGAAAAAAAAACTACGACGATTGAGGTTAAATGCTAGTCTTGTATCTAACGCGCAAACAACCGACAAGCTTTCATACTACGGTTCACACTATAGTCATACATCCCATACATACATCCACTTTCATTATTGCATCCCGAACCAAATAATAAGATCCGAGACGCCCTAACATGCGAGTATTGTTTTCCATAAAGAGGAAAACAACACAAGTCGAAGATAATAATGTACACAGCTATAACGTTATACGACAAGATAACGAACAGCGTCTGAATAAGCGCGAAACTACTAGCCTTCCTACAATAGTTAACCAACTATTTTGATAAAATTGGTAGCTTAAGGTCTTTCAAATGCCAGGCACCAAGATCTTTGCCTTGCATGTCTTGCAGAACGTAAACTAACGGAGAACGTTTACCTACAATTTTACATTTTACAAACTTAGGAGCCAACTTTTTGCTAAAATGTTTCTCCTTGTCGCTGAGAAAATAAGTTCTCTTAAAAACGACATCACCAACGTTAAATTCAGCAGGCTTTCGTCTCAAATTATATTGAGCAGTGCTCTTAACATGAGCTTGCCAAAGACGCATCTGAACGCTGTCAAACAAAGATGACATACACCCCAAATTTTCGGCGTAGGCGTCACGAGGCGAAAACACGAGGTCTTTTATACTGTCGGTATCTAGGTAGTGAGTACCGCAAGACACTAGTTCCCTACCATAAACTAAGAAAGATGGTGTAAAACCGGTTGCCTCATTCACCGAGTTGTTGATGGCGAATTGTATTTCGGGTATATGTACATCCCATGACCTATGGTCTTCTTCCACGTAAGTCGAAATACAAGTGATAATAGTCCTATTGTAGCGTTCGACCGTATTTACCTGAGGGGTATAACGCGGTGTTAAGTAAACTTTAGGTATATTATATTTTTTAAAAAACCTATTAGTTTCGTTACTAACGAACTGAGGGCCATTATCCATTATAATAGTTTGTGGTACACCATGCACCAAGAAAACACTATCTTCTAAAATTTTAATTATGATATCAGATGTAGCACGTTTCATAGGAAAGATAAGGCAAAATTTTGAAAAGCAACAAGTTACAACTAAAATAAAATTATTACGTTTTCTAGTAGTAGGTAATGGTCCCATTATGTCAACAGAGATGACTTGAAATGGTCGAGAGCATTCTTTAGGGCGACCCATTACACCTAAAACTTTATGATTTTGAGACTTATACTGTAGACATTTAGAACACTTAGAAATGTAAGTGACGACATCGCGATACATATTAGGCCAAAAGTAGTTAAGTGCGAGCCGTCTATAAGTTTTAAAAATTCCCATGTGACCAGCAGTGGGCTCATCATGGTTAGCACGAATAATTTCTTCGCGAAAATCTTTAGGAACTACCTCTTTCCAAGAAAATTCAGAAGTTAAGTTATGTTTATTTTTAGAAAGCCTAAACAATCTATTATCTTTAATCGTAAAATTTGGAAAAGAAGATGGCGTGTTATTGCAACCGTTAAAAATATTAAGATACCAGGTATCAGCGCCGGTATAGTTTGTCCAAGTAGAAATTGCGTTGATGTTAACCGCTCGAGACAAAGCGTCTGGTATAACGTTATCATAGCCTTTCCTATGTTTAATTTCAAAATTAAATTCGGAAAGTCTGACACACCAGCGAGCTAGCCTACCAGTGGGGTTGGACAAAGACAAGAACCATTTAAGAGCACTGTGATCAGTATAAACTGTAAACTTTTTACCGTTTTCTAAATAACAACGCCAGTGTTCTAAAGCTACTAAAACTGCTAACGTCTCACGCTCAGTAATCCCATAAACTTTCTCCTGTTTAGTTAAGGAGTGACTCATGTACGCGACAGGGTGTTCTTTTCCTTCGAACTTCTGGGTGAGCATGGCCCCAATACCATAGCTACTGGCGTCCGTATGAACCTCAAAGGGTTCATTGTAATCGGGACAGCGCAGTACTGGCGCGGAGACCAAGCTCTCCTTAAGTTTATTGAACGCCAAGTCCGTCTCAGAAGTCCACTCGAAAGGAGGGGCATTCTTACGTGTAGACGTTAGTTTATTTAAGGGCCCTGCCAGAGTACTAAAATTAGGCACAAACCTTCTGTACCAAGTGGCAGTACCAAGAAAACGTTTTACACTTTTCCTACAAGTAGGTGTAGGAAAATTTATGATCGCGGCGACCTTATCAGGATCAGTACGAAGACCGTTGCCGTCGATTACATAACCTAAATATTTAAGTTGAGACCGAAAAAAATTACACTTTTCAAATTTTACAGTCAAATTAGCTTCCTTGAGGACTTGAAGAACCCTCAAAAGAGTAGCTACGTGTTCATTATAATCCTCACTAATAATAACTATATCGTCTAAATAACAAAATGTTTTATGACCGAAGTTACCAAATAAAGCATCTACTAAACGCTGCTGCGTAGCAGGTGCATTCGTCAAACCGAAAGCCATGCGTTTAAAACGAAACATTCCGCGACCCGGAACATAAAAAGCAGTCTTATCGCGATCAGACTCATTAATAGCAGTCTGCCAGAAGCTGTTAGAAAGGTCAATAGTACTTAGGTAACGAGCGTCGCGTAAGCTGTCTAAAATTTCCGAAATGTACGGTAAACTATAAGCGTCTTTTTTAGTGACAGAGTTTAACTTACGACTATCTAAACAAAATCTAAATTCGCCAGTATTTTTCTTAGGCACAACTAATACAGGAGAGCTCCAAGCAGATTGGCACGGCTCGATGACGTCCATAGCCAACATTTCGTCAACTTGTTCAACTAAAATACGTTGTTTTTCAGGCGACATCCTATAATAACGTTGACGGATAGGTAACGCATCGCCTGTATCAATTTTATGAGTGATAAGAGAAGTTAAACCTAAACCTTTCTCTTCAAAAGAAATAGAACGAAATTGTTTTATTATGTCGTCGGCTACCGAGCGCTCAGATGAACTCAAATTTTCATAGCCGTTAATGGCCGGCTGGGTCACCTGATGAGAAGTGATTTGTTCGGTAGCCGTACTAGAATTAATAGAATTTAAATATTTAGGACAAAGTTTGAAAATACGCCAGAAGTCAATACCTAAAATGAGGTTAGAAGTAACCTGAGGTACTACGTATAATTTTAAAATATGAAATTGATCTTCAAAACGAATAGGTAAATTTATATAACCTATAGACTTTAAGCATTGACCGCCCGCGGCGAAAATTGAAATATTATTATCATCATTATTGATAGGATAGCCTAGCTCAATAATGTTTAAATGAGAATTATTACCTAACAAAGAAATGCAAGAACCCGAGTCTAAAAGACCGCGCATGCTAAAAGCGTCTATGTGTATATTGACATAAGGTCGAGAATCTAAATTGTTGTTAATACATCGGACCGTATTAATGGTGTAATATTTAAAAAATGTGCCTACAGTTTTAACCCATTGTTTCCGATCATCAAGGTCGGTATGGTTAGGTATAACACGATCCGATAAAACTAGTTTTTTGAACGATATTTACCAAGACAACGAGTACAATCGGGCCGGCGCACGCCAGGATTGCCACAGCCAAAACAAAAAATTTTCGACTTATCCGCTGTGCACTCATAAGATCTGTGCGAGTTAACCTTACAACGTAAACAAAATTTAGGGATATTCGAATGCAAACTATTAACATGATTATGTGAATGTTTAAAAGCAAAACTATTATTATTATTAGGTGGGTTATTAGAAAAATTATTATTCCGAAATGGTCTACTAAAAGTTTCATTAATAGTTTGTTTGTTCTCAGTTTTATTACTATTACAAGTATAAGCTAGGTCCGGTGCTAGGGTATCCGACGTTATCCTAGGCGGTTCATGATATAAAGTTAGTCGAGATTGTACATCCTCATAATTCTTACAAAGAGACTTTAGTTGTTCAATAGAGTTGACCGTAGGAGAAGAAGCCAAAATGTTTGCATAGCAAGGTTTAATGTTGTGTAATAAGATTTCCAACTTCTCACTCTCTGGGACAGGTTTAACAAGACGGTTGAACATTCCTTCCATTATAGCAATATAAATTGTAATGGTTTCTTTTTCGCCCTGAGTTCTATTACGGATTTCCGACATAAACCGATAATCAAAACTCGGTTTGTCAAAGTCACAATACAAAAGATTTAAAAGTTCTGACCAACTGTTAACGTTTTGATAAATACTTCTATACCAATGTAAGGCATCACCAGTAAAAAGATCAAAAGCGTGAGAGAGAATCTTTGAATCGCTAACGTTATGCTGTGTACAGTACTCATTCACTCTAGAAATAAACGCGCGGACACAAGACTTGCCATCAAATTTAAATTTTTGTAAATCAGCTAGATTATTTTTTTCACATTGAACTGTAATATTTAAAGGAGGCATAGGTGGTGCTACAGCAGGAGCTGGCATCACGGAACAACTACTAGACCCCTTAAGTTGATGTAATAAACCCAAATAATTTTGAAATCTTTGTAAGCAACTATTATATTGTACAGCAAACGGTTCTATATTATTAGTAGAAATTCTATTAATCCTATACTCAATGTGGTTTAAATTATTCTCAGCTCTAAGCAATGAGTTACCATCGGAGTGAGAATCTAATTGTAATTTTATTTTTGTTAGGGTTTCCTCAATACCCGACAAATCATCTTTTATAGAAAGACAAGAGTCTAAAATATCCTCAGACGGGTAAAGCTCAGCTAATTTAACTATTTGCTTTCTTAACTCCACAACGGTGGAAGCTGGCGTTTCATTTCTAACCAAAACTTCATACTCCAATTCTGATTTTTGAAGAGAAAAAAATTTAATTTTCTCCGGCATAATGAAAAGTTAAGTTAAGTTGTCAGAAGTAAAATTTATTAAGAAGTTAAGTAACTAAGTAAATTCAAAAGTTTAAAAAAAGAAATTAAGTTTTTCCAAAACAAATCAATTAATGAATTTATCAGAAGTTAAATTCAATTTTAAAAGTTAAGTTAACAAGTGAATTCAAGAAAAATTTTCACAATCCTAACGGTGAGTATATCTGTGTTGAGAAAATACAAAAATAATCAGATGTATTCTCTAAAAAAAATACACAAAAGAAATATAATTTGTAATCAGTACTATATAAGATAACTAACTACAAAACAACAAGTTCTACAGACTATATGGTACAGACCATATACACTAAGATGTAAAAAACAAACAGTATAAAGTTTATCAACAATTTTAAACTTTACACAACAACAATATGATTACTAGTTACTAATAAGTATATCCAACGCTCATAGTAAGTTAAGATTAATATAAAGTTAAGTTAAGTTAAAGTGATAAGTCAATAGCAAAATAATTTAGAATAAGAGTTAAAGGTTATATTATGTAAATATTTATGTTGAAGTAAAAAGTTAAAATAAAGTGAAACAAAGTTAAGGCCAAAAAGATCACATAAGCATCATTGAAGATGATGCTGATGTGTGTGCATGTAGTGTGGGTATGTGTAAAATAAATAATATACAATATAAAAATAATTACTAATATATAAAATACTAATAAATATATTTAATATTAAAGAATAAATTTAATAGTTTTTATAAATTTAATATTATGTCCACTGTGAAAAAAAACACAGGGTTCCTTATGTATCACGGAACCCTAAAAAAACACAGTGGGTGTGTGCTTGTAACGTTACCTGCCTCTTACACGTGTCCGTTACGTAACCTGAACCAATTCTACCCCGGGCCCAGACGGGTAAAATTACTGAGAGAGTTGGATATGAAAGACGGCACAAAACAAACACCAAACACTGGACACACAGACCCAGGAAGAGACACCAGATGCCAGACCAGACAAAACCACGTTTATGGGCGCCAATTGTTACGGGTGTTATTAAAAATAAAAAAAAGGTTCTCCGTGACAATATATATTTAAAAAAAAGAAAAAAAAATAGGGGGTCGTGGGCAGAAGGCCGTATGGTCTGGACTAGCCTCTTGGTGTCAAGGTAGGGTTAGGGGATTTAAACCACGTGGGAACTTAGCTGAGGATCCAGCTGTCTAGCACGTGGCGGATGCGAGCTAGGGCTACCACTCCTGGAAGCTTCTCCGTCACCGCTGCGTCCGTACGTCGTAGATAGATCCTCTCAATAAAAAAAAATAAATCCCCGTCCAATGATCATCAGCACTCTGAACTCCAGCTAGTCCTTTTAATTGGTGCCTCGAATGCTGTAGTTGGCGGTGTTTCGTGCCCCAAACCAAGTTCCTGGAATAATCACGGTAATGTGTCGGTAGGAGTCCGGTCCTACAGCCAGCGCGATTTCAACCCCAAACGATCAAAAATCACGGGCTGTGTGACCATTACAAAGGTAGGCAAAATAAAAAAGATAAGATGATATTAAGGGCAACCAATATGATACAAACATCGTAACATTTTAATAGTGCTAGATTGGAAAGACGAAACTACAATTGAGCACGTGGTATGGCCAATCAAATAATTGACAACTAATTTACCAAGATGATAGTTTACATGAAAGAATAATGCGTTTTAATACAAGCATGATTTTCTAAATATTCACAACACAGATACACTAAATTACTCACCGTGATACACGGGATTAAGAATTAAAAGAAACTGGAAAAACTTCAACAATAAAAATTCTACTTCGTCTTCTAGCAGGAGGAAAAAAAGGCCCTGTCATCTCGCGACAGCCCTTATATACTCCTACTGACAATGTTTTTTTTTTTAACTGACAACTAGCGGTAATGCATAATCCAACCGCCACAATAAAGAAATATTGGAGATGAAGCTCTAGTTACAAAACCTTTGCCAATAGATGGCGTCGTCTAACATAATTTAGTTATTAAAGTTAGCAATAACAGCCAATAGATGACGCTAGGAGCGTCGTTATAAGTTATATTAATGCGTTAAAATGTAGCTATGCTACAGGTGGATGAGCGAGATGGGGCTCCAACTTCCTGTAGCTTCTCCGTCCCCGCTGTGTCCGATCGACGTCGATAGATCGTCCAAAAAAGGTCCCAGTCCAATGACTACCAGCACTCAGAACTCCAGCTAGGTATAAGTCCTTTTAATTAGTGCCCCGAATGCTGTAGTTGGCGGTGTTTGTGCCCGTAACCAAGTTCCTGCAAATATTCACGATAACGTGTCGGTAGGAGTCCGGTCCCACAGCCATGTGTGATTTTAACCCCAAAAGATCAAAAATCACGGGCTGTGTGACCATTACAAAGAGGGTAGGCAAAAATAAAAAAAAAGATAAGATAATATTAAGGACAACCAATACGACACAAACATCCTAACATTTTAACAGTGCTAGATTGGAAAGATGAAACTACAAATTGAGCACGTGGTATGGCCAATCAAATAATTGACAACTAATTTACCAAGATGATAGTTTACATGAAATAATAATGCGTTTTAATACAAGCATGATTTTCCAAATATTCACAACACAGATACTTAAAATACTCACCGTGGAACACGGGATTAAAATATAATTATTATAACGACTACATCTTGAGTATAGAAAATTTTATTCAAAAAAGAAATGTCATTCGAAGAAGTGCCATATATATACCTTCCCTTCCTCTTTTTTAAACTTTTGACAACTATAAACTAAAGCGTAAAGATAAAAAATCCAGAAATCAAAATAAGAAGATATTATATAAATAATCAATATATTATGTAATATAATATTACAAATTAACTGTATTTTCATTATTAAAAACTAAATTATTATTTTTCAAAGATTTAAGACGAAAGTAAAATCGACCTATGAATCAAATAAAGCAAGGCTAACGCCGTTTAAGTAAGGACGTGCGCCGATAGATGGCGCTTTAAGCCTCTTAAAATGACTAAATAATTAATTATACAAATCATAGATGACGCGAGTAACGCCGAAATAATCGATTTTATGGAAAGGGAATGTAACTACGTTACAGATATAATACTTTTAAATGGTCTGTTATTTTTACGTGAAAGTGGTGTATCACAAACTTTATAACGATCATTACCTAATACTTGAGTGATCCTATATGGACCCTGATACTTTGCTACTAGTTTTCTACTCTGTCCACTTGCTGGAATTTCCCTCTCAACTCGAACTAAATCACCTATGTTAAATTTTAAGTGTTTTCTATGCCTATCAAAGCTTTTCTTTTGTTGCTCTTGACTCCTCTCTACATGTTTAGATAATTCTTTTCGCAAAGTTTCAAGATTTTCCACATCAGGAGAGTTATCTTGAATGTTTTCTGTAAGACGTGCATCACCTATACCAGTCATTCGTAAGCCTAACAGCGCTTGGGCTAGTGTCTTCCCTGTATCTTAGTTTATTGTGTTATTCAACCCCCATTGAACTTCGGGACACTTTCTCATCCCAACAATTTTCAGGCTTATTATAATTTTCCGATGTTAGGGAACTCAAAATAGTCCTGTTGTCGTATCTCTCCACTTGCTCGTTGGCTCGAGGAGTTGCTACGGCATTGAGGATTTGCTTTACACCCAATGTTGATTTTTTATCAACATTGGGTGTCTTTAAAAGTTAAAAAGTTTTGGAACGATATTCCTTATGGCGCGTTGCGAAAGGAAACGGAAAAAATTAAGACTGGCACGACACTTTTTGCCACTCGAAATCACAATGTAATAACGACTATTAAGAATGATACAAAAATATCGACGATAAGGTCTTATCACCTTGACAATAATGTAGAATTTTGCAATTACACATTGTGACTGTTATCGGCATTCCTTCGACGTGCTTTCGGCCATCTTTGACTACTTAGTACCTAATTGAAATTAGTGTGATTGTTTCTTTCTAGAATGTTCTGCTACTCAAATAGGGATGTAATCATATGAATGTTTATGATGTTGGATAGACAGAATATATATATATATAGTGGATCAAAATATCCACTAAAGAAGAAATAGTCGAATCAGTGCCTTTGATTGGCTATACACATTGATGAGGTACCGTATCATTACTTTGACAATTATTATTATGATGAAACAACTCTAACCGGCTACGAGACCGATTTCTTGATCCACGGCCACGACTTTCGCTTCGAATTAATTCGGATTGTTTCGGTTGTAAGATGTTAGATTGACAAAGAAATATTACTGTTCGTTCGCGAGGTTTTCTTGCTGTAGACCGCGTTCTGCTACAGCTGAAAAGTCGTCGTTGAGAAGTAGAAGTAGTAGAGTGTGAAGAATGATCAGGACTCGTAGCACGTGATCGTTTCCTCTGGTCACTCAATAAATTTCCACATCGACTGTTTGCACTAACCCTGGTCCCACTACTGTGACGAGAACTGCGCCCGCGGCTTCGTGATCGCTTGCGTGTAAGACTGCGCGATCGGTTGCCACCTCTGGGGCGCTCAGGTGTCTCTAACCTCTTATCGTTTCCCATTTTATTTAGCGACCTGAAATGTAAATAAAATGCTCTAGACCTGACAGCTCTTTGATTTACTTGTAAAGTAACAAAAACAAAGATAACACTCAAGATTTCACTTATCAATTGTTAAAGCAGGGTATATCAAGTAATTAATTTCCCCGCTCCAGTAATAAATACTGTTCGAAGCAGAGCTTATTTTAACACTTAGATTATTTTAGGGAGTGCCCAGCCAAATGTTTATCAAACTTTTCACTCAAATTTTATTATAATATTTTAGCTTAACCAAATTAAAGCTCTGAAATATCGTTTCACTGCTATGTTACTACAACTGTTCACAACTAAAGCTGTCATCAGACTGCCTGTCCGACTGTCATGAAGCATCTGCCTGTCAACCACCACCTCTCCCACTCTACCCGACCAACAACCCGCCAAACGTTTTTCTGATTGGTCGACTTTGATATTACAGTGTTGCCACTTAAAATAGAACAAAATACCAAAATGAGAAATGTAATTATAGACAAAAACAAAGGGAGAGAAGTGAAAGTTAACACAATGTAATTTGAATTCTGCGGCAAAAAATATGGCGTGTAACTAATTTTTAACTACAGCTTGATATTGTTAGGTGAAGTGGTCAAAAGTAAAAAAAAATGTTCAGTCACGAGTCCCGACTCACGAGTATGTAACAGATGTGCGTAAAATTTTCAAGGTGTGTAATTTTTTAAGCGTTATTTTTATTATTGACATTATCATTAACATAATATTATTAATGTCCTTTTGAGCCATGATTATAAAATAATCTCTCATAAGTCGTGGCGCGTAGGCCGTAAGATTTTCGCTGTACATCCCTTAGCTACAGTTTTTTTTCATGACAAACCTAAGTGAACTTGTACAATCTACATGAGATTTTCAATATAATGTTTTGCAGAATTAATTATTTATAGGCAAAGTGTCGGTGCATTAGACACTACGAATGGCAAAATATACATCCCTTGAGTAAAGAAGCTTATGCAGAAAATAATTTTGAAATCGAAAGTAAAATCTAGTATGAAGTAAGTCTACATCTACGGCGCTGAGAAGGTCATCGACCTCACACAGCGGACTAAATAATTTGCCCAAAGCATCCGTAATTGGTTTTGCAAAAAATGTAGGATTAATCATTAAGGTCCACTATTCTATGTATCTAAGGGCCGAATACCGAAACGATACTAAAATTAAGTGACGCTGTTCTGTGATGCCGTCCTGGTCATTTCGGCTAGCAGAGACAGCAACAGCCTGTGAATACTTCTCTAATAATAACTAAGTCAAAGTAATTTTTTTTTATTCAAAATAGGTATTTTTGTACACTTTCTGAACCTCGGTCTACAATCTACATGATGCCTACCACCAGTTCGGGAACTAGCACGGTGAGAAGAACCGGCGTAAGAAACTCGCGCGGGGCCATCTTTTATCAAAAAGATGGAAAATTGTTCTTTTAAAAATATAAAAAAGGTATATATAACAATGTTATGGCTAAAACTACATAACAAGAGTACAATAATATATGTAATTTTGAAGTAGCCTTGCAGGGGGCCACCTCATTCCCAAGGTGTGCTATCATTCATAAAATCATTAACTTTATTATAGCCTTTAGCACACACACGTTCTTTAACTAAGTTTTAAAATTTATTGATTGAACAATTTTGAACGCTTTCTGGGATCTTATTGTATAGGCGTATACATTGGCCTTTAAAGGAATTCTTTACTTTACTAAGTCTAGTCACTGGTACATCAAGCTTATGCTTATTTCGGGTATTTCTATTGTGGTTATCACTTTTATTTTTGAATAGTTTTTTTTTTTTTAACATATAATACATTTGATAGAACATACTGAGAAGCTACATTTAAGATTCCAGTTTCTTTAATCTTCTCTCTTAATGACGTGTTGGGGGCCAGCATATAGATGCTCGAATATATATTAATATATAATAAATAAATGCGAAAATAAATGCAGCATATAGACCGAACAGCTCGCTTCTGCAGCACAAATATAGTATTTATATCGGCAGCATTTCCCCACAGTAGAATACCATAGGACATTATACTGTGGAAGTAACTAAAATATACAAGCCTTGCTGTGTTTTCGTCTGAAAATTGTCTTATCTTACTTACTGCAAATGCTGCTGAACTGAGTCTGTCAGCCAACCCAGCAATACGAGGGCCCCACTGTAGTTTAGCGTCTAATGTTATACCTAAAAAGACAGCTGCATCTACTAGTTCCATACCTTTTCCATTCAATAGTACATTGGTTTCAGTTTGCCTTACATTTGGCAACGTGAACTTTATACATTAATTTTTTTTGCTATTTAACAAAAGATTATTAACACTAAACCAGTGTACTATTTTTGAGAGAGCATTATTTACTTCGTCATAGCCTGAGTTTTGGCGATTAATATTAAAAGTAAACGACGTGTCATCGGCGAATAAGACTATCCCGTTTTTTTCATTAATAAGGTATGGTAGGTGATTTATATAGCCCAGAAAAAGAATCTCAATTTTGGTACCTGTGGATCTTTTTCCATTTATCTCAACCCTCTGAGTCCTAGTTGATAAATAAGATTTTAAAAGGACGAGTGCTGGTCCCCTTACTCCATAGTAGCATAGTTTTCTGATCAACGTTGTGTGCTGCATGCAATCAAATGCCTTAGAGAGATCACAAAAGACTCCTAGAGCATCCTGAGACCCCTCCCAAGCATCAAAAATATAACTAATCAGATCAACGCCTGCATCTGTTGTAGAGCGACCCTTCGTAAAACCAAATTATTAATTAGTATTCGGCCGTAACCTTCCTGTATTTTTAGGAGCCGCAGGCGCTGCAGCCATGGCTGGGAGTGTGGGACGCCACCAAGGAGCTGTCACACTGTCTGCAGTGGGAGCCCACCGCGGCCGCTATCGTTGGTAAGGCTTAAACAAATAAACGGATTGCGCTGAACTGAGTTAAAGTTTACACTGGGTTAAATATCATGTTATCTCTCTCATTCTTCATATTTATAAAAGAGAAGGCATTATATTTTAAACCAGGGTTAACTTTAACCCAGATCTGCGCCAGTGGGCCATATATTGATAATTATAATATTATTATACTCGTCTATACTACGCCTGTACTAGCTTCAATTATCTAAAAAACTTTCTAAGGGTCGAATCATACTCAGGACCGTCTTTGATCTATTAGAGGCCTTGGGCACACTAGAAAAATGGGCCCCTATGACCATAATAAAGCAATATTTTATGATTATTTTTATTTCAACAGGGCCATGGCCCGGGGCGCCAGGCTGCGAGTGGCGGCTAAGCCAGCCCTCGCAGCCAGCCGGTCCTCGCAGCCTGGCGCCTTATTTGTACCGATGTTTGGTTTTAGGCCAGGGACGGCAAACCACGTTTTAACGCAGCATTTTTGTAAATAAATGTTTCATAAGGTCATAGACGTGCCATCAAAACTTTTCTTTAATTTTTATTTGTGATTTAGAGGCGTATTTAAAGATTTGGCGCCCAGGGATGATTAATTATTTTGCCGCCCATTAAGCAGTGACGTGACAGAGACAGTTTGTTTATTTAACGGTTAAAAATCTAATTACTCTTTAATACAATTTATTTACATAATAAAATTAACGGAATGTCAACTGAACGTCAGAGCAACAACAACATGTCTCGAAATTCTAAAATTATTTCTTGATATTAATTGCGTTATACTTGTATACAACAATACAAATTGCGTTTGGAACACCACAGAAAATTATACAAGTAATTTTCAAGATTTGCCAACGCCTGGACTTATTTTACCGACCGGATTATTTTGGAGCAGTGAATGGCCTAGAACGGCCCAAGTTGAGTAAACGGTGTTTCCTACTTACACCCCAAATACACACTGGATGTTTTGTTGGACACCATAACATCGATGTACGCGGTTGGAGTAGTGAATGGACTAGGACGGCCCTAGCTCAGTAACCAATGGTTCCTTGTTACACCTTGTTGGACACCATAACTTGCGGTCGGAGCTGTCAACGTGAATGACCAACCAAGCCTCATTAGGAGGAGGATAGTATATTTTAGCAGTTTGCACCCCAAGAGGGCCAAACTGGGTCACAAGCAAAGGTCACACCCACACAACTGACAAGACTTGCAACGGAGGAAAAACGGGACAATCCCAGGAAGCGGTATGCTGTGTTTTTTGGCGAGAAGTGAGCCCAGGAACTGTCCCACGCTCAAACCTACATTCCTCTAGAAAATGAGCATAATATAGTTCAAGGATTTTTATATTAGTTAAGTAGTTTTTAATTTTTGTCTATATTTTATTCTATTATATAAGTTATCGTTTATATTTTATCTTTACCAACCCATGACAAGTAGCCAGGATGCAGGGACCTCCACTAATTTTTCGACCGTGTCCTTTGGAAACGGCTGCAATGCTCCCACTGTTCCCGATATTTTAAAAGCCAACGGGGTTTGGACATCCACGTAGGCATATGCCACAAACAGCTTCCAACCCTCAATCCCCCAATAACCAATTTACTTCCGAACCCAATCTATCAAACAAATTTCTGGCAAGAAATATCCAAATTTAAACGTTTTGTACCAGTTCTAAGACGGATCCCTAGAGGTGCCAGAGTGACTGTGGCCCAGAAGCTTGCCGAGACAATACGCCACACAGTGCTGGAGAACTCGTGGCAAGCCTGGGAAAACCTACTCACCTTTCCCTACCGATTTCTGCATATCTCTAGAGATCCGCTCAACAATGCCTCTTTGCCCCCTCAATGCCAATTTTTCTTCACATTCCTCGGTCAAACATAACATTGTGAAAACTGTGGAAAATAAAATAAGTGAGGGAGACATTAAGGGTGCAGCGCGGCTCCTGTTTTCCAATGACACGGTCGCACCCGACTGCCCAGAGACCCTCATCGCCCTGCAAAACAAACATCCATCACAATCCAATCCTTTCACAGTTTCCAATGACGCATTACCACCACTACAAACGTCGGCAGACAAAGTACGCGGAGCCATCATGTCCTTTCTTCCGGGTTCAGCTGGCGGCCTCGACGGTCTCACCCCTCAGCATCTGAAGGACCTCACCAGCGGTTGCTGCGGGGAGGCCGGCGGGAAGCTCCTGCATGAACTTACGAATCTGTGCAACCTGATGCTACGTGGAGGGGTCGCATCAGATATCGTAGACATTCTGTATGGAGCTAACCTCTGCGCCTTGAGGAAAAGAGGTGGTGGCATTCGTCCGATTGCTGTCGGCTCCACATACCGGCGCCTTACAGCTAAACTAGCTTGCAAATCGGTCACTTCCCTCGTGTCATACTTTCAGCCAAAACAGCTCGGTTTTGCCCGCAAAGGGGGTTGTGAGGCCGCCGTTCACTCTTTCAGGACAGCTATCCACAATCAAGGCGATGATGTGTTTCTGAAGGTCGATGTCAAAAACGCTTTCAACTCAGTTGACCAAGGCGCCATGTTGGCCCAAATTAAATCTAAAGCACCTGCCATTTTACCATTTATGCTCCAGTGTTACAACGACCCCACCAAACTCATTTACAAAGACCACCTCATCTCATCCGAAGTGGGCTGCCAACAGGGCGACCATCTAGGTCCAGCAATCTTCAGCCTTGCTATACACCCGGTCATCGAGCTTCTAAATTCAAAATTTAATGTTTGGTATTTGGATGATGGGACCCTTGGAAGCGATGCACCCACTGTACTATCCGACTTCCGCACACTGTTCCGCGAGTTCCAAAAAATAGGTCTGCAGCTGAACCTTGGTAAGTGCGAACTTTTTGTGCCAGACAGTTGTGGAGATAGAAACGCGATTATATCCAGCTTTAAAGAAATAGCTCCACAACTGTCTGTCATTGACAAGGATTCGCTCTTCCTTTTGGGCTCACCTATTTTTAGACGAATCTCTCCCGTACTTCATAGATAACAAATTACAAAATTTTAATGAAACTTTAGACCGCCTCCTCCAAATTAACTGTCACATGGCCTTTACCCTAATCCGTTTTTGCATTTTTGTACCTAAATTGACTTATGTCTTACGGTGTTGTCAACTGTGGAAGCTCCCTCAACTTCTCAAACAGTTGGATGATACCATAAGACAAACGCTCTCCACTATTTTGATTACAAATTTCGATAACCGCGCATGGACTCAGGCAACGCTTCCAGTTAGGTTCGGTGGCCTGGGTGTTCGAAAGCCCTCTGATATATCGCTTCCGGCCTTCTTGTCCTCAGTCCACGCGAACCATAGTCTTATCTCCAAAATACTACATCACCCATCCTACTCCAATACAGTTCCCTTTCTGGAAGAGGCCAAGGACGCCTGGAGCGCAACTAGTGCTTGTAGCGAAATGCCTGACAATACTTTTTCCCAAAAGCTCTGGGACGAGCCACTCTGCAGACTGGTACGGAATAATATTCTTAATACGTCCTCCAGTCCTGTGGAGCAGGCTCGCCTCTTGGCTACGGAAAAGTGGGAGTCGGGCCTTTGGCTACAAGCATTACCGTCACCCAATACGGGCACATTGCTGGATCGAACAGCTTTCCGGTTAGCCACTTCCCTGCGTCTTGGCACCCCTCACGTCGTCCCCCATCGCTGTGTTTGTGGTGCAAACGTGGACAGCCTCGGACACCACGGGCTGTCCTGTCAACGAAGCGCCGGCCGCATCTCCCGACATCACTGCCTGAACGATCTCATCCGTCGGGCTCTTGTCACCGCCGGAGTGCCAGCTGTGCTGGAACCCTCTGGTTTGGCGCGCGACGATGGCAAGAGACCAGACGGTATGACCCTGGTCCCTTGGAGAGTGGGACGGCCTCTTGTATGGGACGCTACTTGCGTCGATACACTTGCTCCGTCCCATATCCAGAGCACCTCGAGTTCTGCAGGTTCGGCCGCCAATCAGGCGGAAAACCTCAAGCGGCGCAAATATGAGAACCTTAGTGGGGATCTCATATTTGAACCGTTTGGGGTTGAAACCCTGGGTACATGGGGTCTGGGTGCGCACAAACTTTTCAGAGAAATCTCCAAAAAACTCATTGAGGCCACCCGAGACCCCAGAGCCGGCACCTACCTGGCCCAGAGAATAAGTATCGCAATCCAGCGAGGAAACTCTTTGAGCCTTCTAGGTACTCTGCCTGGTGGGGACGACCTGGGAGATTTCTTTGTTTTGTAGCATTTTAAGTTTTGGAGTAGTTATTATGTGTTTTTTTAGTACTTACCTACTTTTATAGTTTGTAAATATTTTAAATAGATGTTAGTTAATTTTATAATGTAAATAAATTGTATTAAATAAAAAATACGTGTGGCACTCGGGGACTGCCGCGGTAAAGCTATTGCATAGTAAGTCTACACGCATACGTCTAGTCGCACGCACACAACGCCGTGTCGAAGACTGCTGAACTTAAACGACGTTAGACGATGCACGGCCTTCAAGCCACACCTCCGTGCCCGTCGGAGTGGGGAACGTGAGGTTTTTTCGTTACGGAATTTCTGGATTCGGCCCCCGCGCTCAAGGCCCGCGATAGAAGCTATGCAATAGCTTAAAAAAAAAGACTAATTAATTAAAATATTTCTCTTTAAATCCTATCTGAAAGATTGTAAAAAACAAATGCCTAAAATCGAACGATACTAATTAATTAGTACGAACGTCAATATCAATTAATTGAATATATTAGAGCGAGTGAGCGAAGCGAGCGATCAAAATTTTTTTCTCTTTTGCCTGTTTAAACTTTAAACCCTGAAAGACTGTGTACTTCGGAAAAACACGAGTATACCAATAGCCTAAAACTGAACGTCAGTACTAAATATTATAATATGTTATTTAAACCAAACACGAGTGAGCGGAGCTAGCGAGCAAAAATTGATTTAAATTTTACAGGTCTGATAATATTACAGGTCTAATAATAATATAAGTAGTAAAATGTGTTCAAACTAAAACACTGAAATATGGTGAAATATGGTGAAATATGGTGGAACACTGAAATAACATTAACTTCGGAAAAATACCATAAAATCAACCGGGAAAAACAGAAAATTGGTACTAAATAATATAATAATACGTTCTTTATGTTAAACGCGAGCAAGCGAAGAGAGCGAGCAAATATTTTTTCCTATTTAATAGGTTGGATCTGTTCAAACTTTAAACCCTTAAAGAATGTGAAAATAGGATCATTTTGTAATTCAAATGAAAGTAAAATTTGTGTAATTCCTGATGTTGCAAAATAGATGACAAATAACATATTATGTTAGATTTGACATGTAATACCTACTTCACGCTTTTTTCGTAGTACATATAACAACATTTGTGGTCAGTGACCTGCCCAAAATACTGTATTGCATCACGCATGCCATTCATGGCACGCGTGACATAGGTTCGCCAACCCTGTTTTATTCTATTGATTTTATTGTATTTTTCTAAAGTACAACAGACTTTCTGGGTTTAAAGTTTAAAAAGATTTTAACAGGTAAAATAGTAAAAAACTTTTGATCTCTCGCTACGTTTGAACGCGTTTAACATAAAGATATATATAGTATAGATAAAGGTATAATTATATAGTACTTAGTATCAACATTCTGTTTTAGGCTGTTAATTTAATTTTATTTTGAAGATAACTTAAAAATCATCTTTCAGATAGGGTTTAAAAGTATAATTATATTTAACATGTAAATAAAATTGTAAAGAGTCCGCAACAGCTTAATAAATAAATAATGTTTATTTCGGGCGGCATTGGCCCATATTACAAATACCTTACCTTACAGACTAACACATGTTATTATTATTAAATACTTAAAAAACTACACTTTATCAAAATAACATATTTTAATAGGCCTGTTGCACAAAATTTCTAAATACGCCTCTGTAAAGGCGCCACACACACGGACCAGCAGGCATATCTAGCGCCGCGGTCTGAAAATTTGTAGGCAGGTATCGATTACTGGAGTTTCTTTTTTTTCAGTTTTATTTCATTTACACAATCGCGTTTCTTTTGTAATTATTTTATTTTACACTTTTAAGTTTTTGTTTATTTATCAAAATCGGTCCACGCGTTTGGTCTTAATTGTGCCCCAGGTGCAAACACACATAGATAGGCTGATACATACGAAGTCGTGGCTAACATCTGGATTCTGGACTATACTAATAATAGGTCTTTACCTATGAAAATGCCGTTCTGCAGTACTGGCCATTTCAAATCAAAATAATTTTTGTTTGGCTAAGAATTCTAATTTCAAATTAATTTTATTTTAAAAACATGGAATTCTTTTTCCAAAAGTAGTCATTTGTTTATTGATTAGTGTTACATTTTCATCGCATTTCAATATTTTTCGTCATCATGGATACGTTAAAAATTCGAGTAATTATGGAATATGAGTACCGTCGTGGCAGCAACGCGTCACAAGCGGCACGCAACATCAACGACGTTTACGGAGCTGACACTACAAACTAACGCACCACCTGTTATTGGTATGCTCGTTTCCGTTCTGGAAATTTCGACCTGAAAAATGAACCTCGCGGTTGTCTGAAGACTTTGGTTAGCAATGACGAATTAAAGGCGATTGTGGGAGCTGATGATACTCAATCTACGGCACGAATTAGCAGCAGCTTTCGACGTTAGCGTCAAAATAATATTGGTCCATTTGCGTCAAATTGGCAAGGTAAAAAAGCTTGACAAATGGGTGCCCCACTAACTCAGTGATCGCCAGCGAGAAGTACGCGTCGAGACGTGCCTTGCACTGCTCAACAGACACACAAGTTGCGGTTGGACACCGCGGGGAATAGCTAGTAAAAAAATAAAACAGCTGTTATCAGTTTATAATATGTTTATTAACATTTCAATCAATATCAATAATAATATCGCTTAGATGACCTGCCGGTGGATTAAATTGTATGTGCCTGCCTAACCCTAGATACCATATTATTGAAATGGTATGTGCACAACTTCCTTGATGCATCAGAGTCCGTAGCTGCTGCATATGGACCATAAACGTCGATAATGTAGCCATCACTACATACTATCAGAAAAGGTTTCAAAAGGTTTTGAAACTTATGCAAGCTGTAAGTTTTTCTCTGAATAAAAAGTTTGAGCTTTTTCTATGTACATATAGGGGCCGTCAGCTATAACAACGGCTTTTGTATTTTCTTTGTTGCCAAACAAGCCTTTTGGTAATAGCAGATTTCTTTGCAGTATATTTTCTCGCGAAATATGGCCAATACCGAGGTGTCTGTTAACGAAGTCATTCATTAAACATTCTCTAGCTATTACAAGTTTTCGTTCCAGTGTTCGATTATTATATTGAACAATGTTGACAATCTCTCGTTTGACTCTCCTGTTTGGTCATATAGATACCGAGGACAGTCCGTGGATGATTACTTCTTTGTGTTAGAGAAGGAGTCTCTACCAAAATTCTATTAAACTGTTGCAGGTTTAGTCCAGTCCAAAAATATAAGTCATTATCCGTTAATGCAGCCTCTAACTCAAAATCAAATCTCTGGCCTTGGATAATGGTTCTTACCAGCATGTTAGTCATGTCTGTGATCTGACGTACATCAAAGTTATGCGTAGTGTTGCAATGATCAATCAACAAGTTCCAATTGTCGTTACCCATCAAATGTTCTTGGCAAACTCTTGCACTTTCCGGTGTGTACAAGCGATACTCACAAAGAACATGTACCTTAATTGTAACTGGGATTCTAAGATGTTCTGCGCTAGGGCATCCATTAAAAATACAACGGTAAGCAACATTGGGTGCTTTCACATAATCAGGAAGAACGACTAGATGTAGATCGTCTACTTCTGGTGGTATTTCCGGTTCTTGTGGGCCTTGCAGTTCTTGTGGGTCTTGCGGTTCTTGTGGGCGTTCCGGTTGGATATCCTGTTGTGGCATTTCTAGTTCTTGTTGTCGAACTGCATTTTGCACTACTTGCCAACACCGATGGCATGTGGCTTGGATATTATTAAACGCAACCTAAAAAAGGAAAAAGAGTATTTGAAAATAACATTCATTAAAAAAATACTTTTTGCGGCTTAGATTAGCTTTGGCCCACGGGATTTTTATAGCCTTTCCGTTCCCGCGGCTCCGCCCGCGTTAATGTCGTTCTTAAAAGCAAATCCGATTTCTACATCTACGGCCGTTTTTTCCTGAGTTTTTTTAATGGTTCTCAAGTTATTAGCTATTTAGGAAACTGTTTTGATGCCAATTTATCAACTTGTCTAAAAACGTCAAGGACACGACCTAAAAGCTGCAACACATGTACGGATTTGATCGACAGATCCGTGAACCAAATCGGGTCTTAAGAATAATATCACTCAACTTTTTTTTATTAAAAACTTAACTCATCAGTGCTAAGTGTGAGTTTTTCTTTTTTTTTCGCACTCGTTCGTGAGCGCGTTTGGCGTTTACTAGGAATTTGTATGTGATTCGTACAGCGCCACCTAAGAGTAATTGTGAACGCGACAACTAGGTCAAATCACATACAAATTCTTAGTAAGCGCCAAAGTCCGCGCTCACGATCGAATGCGGAAAGAAAAAATAATAGTTTTAAAAATCGTTCCATTGAAATTTGTTACTGCTAAAGACTGTATATATAAGAGTATTGTTAAATAGGTCTTTTTAAATAAAGGCAAGGTTTCATACATGTTTTTTTATAATGTAAACCATTTTCTATTAATATAGAATAGTGCTAGTCTAGTGTTTACACGCATAAAACCGAGAACCTTCACACCATACCACATTCACCTATATTCATACGTCATCATACATACAAATTGTACATCACATACATACTTCAACTTTTATATTGCATCTGGTCATAATCAGTGTGACTCGAGACGCCCTAACACACGAGTATTGTTCTCCGTAACAGAGGTAGAACAACACAAGTCGAAGCTAAAACTTTATTAAAGAGATAACGAACGGCTAAAAACGCGAAACTACTAGCCTTCCAACAAAGTAACATACTACTTTAATAGTATTGGCTGCATAAGAAAGACCCCTTATAAAAGAAAAGAATCCAAAAAAAATATCCTATTTGGATATTTTTTTTTTAAACGGGCAATTGGCCCACCACACTTACCCACCACTGCAACTCCTGTATAGCCAGGATCGACAGTGGTAACCAACCGCAAAAACCCTTTGATATGATCTTAGGGGTGCCCGGGGGACATGCTAAATTTGTCTTGGAACCCGCAACGAAATTAATCAGAAGATTGTAGGAGGAGTAGGAAGTATTCCAGTTTCCCTCCCCAAGCAAAGCGGGAGACAGCAAAAATTGTGATGACAAAAAGTCAGAATTAAAGGGGAAGCACCACGGGAATAACATGTTTTTTTTTCTTTTTTTTATGACTACAATACAGAATGTAATTAATTGTTTTAATTAATAATATGACAATTAATTACAATGCATTTATAATGACAAAAAAGTGTAGCCAATATGGACCAATATTGTTTTAACGCTAACGTCGAAAGCTGCTGCTAATTCAGCCGTATTTTTGTATCATCAGCTTCCACAATCGCCTTTAATTCGTCATTGTCGACCAAAGTCTTCGAATTCAATCTTCGAAAAAGATTGAAATGCGATGAAAATGTAACATTAATCAATAAACAAATGACTACATTTGGAAAATGAATTCCATGTTATTAAAAAAATAATAATTTGAAATTAGAATTCTTAGCCAAACAAAAATTATTTAGATTTGAAATGGCCAGTACTGCAGAACGGCAATTTCATACGTAAATACCTATTATTAGTAGGATTAGTAGGATTTGGTATTCCAGATGTAGGGCGTTTAAAATACTATTCTGTTTTGAAGTGATGTACTTTAGGCACGATGAGAGTATTTTTGGATTTTAATTGACGAATGATGTTTTACTTTTGCCACGTGTACTTCATTCATGTTAATGAAGGGTAATGATTTTGGCAGTCTTTGCATGTTTGTTCCACTGTAGCGCCTTACTACTGGTCCGATTTACCGGGCTATTATTACGTGTCAATAGATTCGTAATAATAGCCCGAGTAACATTGGCTATATAATTACGTACGTATACGTATACGTAGTCTGGTTATAGTTCTGTATAAAAATTGTAGCTATTTTTAAATTCGTCTTTTCCTCAGGCTCCGAAGACTGTCTCTTTCTCAACGTGTTCACGCCGGAGCTGAAGCCCGCGACCCCGCTGCCGGTGCTGGTGTACATCCACAGCGGGGCTTTCATGTTCGGAGCTGGCTCACTGTATGGCCCGGCACATCTCATGGACAAAGATTTGGTGGTCGTCACGATTAATTACCGATTGGGACCTCTGGGTACGGCTTTCTTTTAGTGGTTAAGGCTGGGACTATATGCTCCGGAATCCGGAACGCCGTTGAAAATTCAGAACATTGAAAATAGAACTCTGCGCTAATACAATAGATTTGGAAATCGAATTGTCGAGTGTCAAGCTGTCATATATAACATTGACATTTGACTCGACACTCATATATTCGATTTTCACTTTATTGTATTTGTCCAGAGTTCTATTTTTACTGCTCTGATTTTCACCAGCAATCCGGATTCCGGAGCATAAATAGTCCTACCCTAAGGAGTAAAAATTACTGAAAAATCATCTGTAAAGGATAAGCGCAGTATACCTTAGAACTTGCAGTAGCAACAAACGTGCTATGTCGGCCTATTAAATATCTAGATTCTAGAATCTAGATCTTCTACATTCAAAGTAAGGGTGCAAAGAAGTTCCACGCGCTTTACGCCTGTCCACTTTAACTATTTATTGAAGAGCGCAACTTTTTGGATATTAGAGATGATGATGATTAATGGTGTTTGTTTTAGGATTCCTCAGCACAGGCGACGATGTGATATCAGGCAACGCTGGACTTAAAGATCAGACGTTCGCGCTGAAATGGGTGCAGGAGAATATTCGGGAATTCGGTGGAGACCCCAACAGCGTGACTCTTACTGGCTGCTCCGCTGGGTCCGCTAGTGTGCACTATCATTACCTGTCACCGCTGTCTAAAGGTTGGTTCCTCTCTTGTCATCTCTGTACCTTGTTATTTCTCTGTCGATATCTGTGGATATATCTGTATCTGCCACAGCTGTCTAAAGGTAGGTTTCGCTCTTGTAATCCCTCTACCTGGATATTTACCTGTCTATATCTGTGGTAATCTATCTATATCTGTTATCTATCACCTCTGTCTAAAGATAGGTTTCTATCTTGTAATCTCTCTACCTGGTTATTCCCCTGTCTATATCTGTATCTGTCACCGCTGTCTAAACGTAGGTTTTTCTCTTGTAATGTCTCTTGTAATATAATGGTTCACAAGATACAGGCTTGTTACTGACATACAGACGGAGAGACGGACAGCGGAGACTTAGTATATGGCCCCGTTTTTACTCTTTGGTTACGGAACCCTTAAAATGAAGATTACCAAAAGACATTGAGGTCTTTAGGACGTATAACACTATCTACAGTGTTCTTAAATTGATCGCTTGCTTTTTCTACCCAGATACATTCCACCGGGGCATCGCATTCAGTGGTTCAGCCTTCGCACCTTGGGCTTACGCGCCGAAGCCTGCCAAAAACGCCAAAGCCCTGGCCAAGCTCGTAGGCTGCCCACACAAGGATACTAGGGAAATGGCACAGTGTCTCCGCCTGAGACCTGGAGAAGTCATCATAAATGCCATGGTGCAGATGTTTGTAAGTTTTTTTCTTATTTTTAAAAGCTAAGGAAAGCATATATATGTACCTTTGCGGTTCCGCTAATTGGGCATTTCACGTCAAGCGGACAACCAAAAAAAATGGGGTCGTGAATTTTGTTTATACTCTGGTACTTATACTTCTAGTGAATACATAATAAAATTATGGAATAATTAACCGAAAAAGTTTTTTACAAAATTATAATATTGTAAGACCGAGAGACATACCTAATTACCTACTACCTACCGTTAAGTTCAGAGTCCACAAACGGGGCTGTAAAATGTGTACTAGGTAATTGGTATGTACTATGTATAATTGTATACGCTTTATATGCTTTTAATTAGATGTACATATTTTTATAGAAGCAGCACAAATTGTATGAAAATTGTTTGTAAGGAACCTCAAATCACAGAACACTTTGAAAACCTGCCAATGAGCACGGACAGTTGGTAGTATTGTCGCTCGCCATTGTTGTATTTGTTAACATTTTGATATTATTGCACCTAAATAAAGCATCCTACTTCTATTATAAAATATGTAAATGTTTGTGAGGATGGATGAATGTTTGTTACTCTTTCACGCAAAAGCTACTCAATAGGTTTTGGTTAAATTTGGTATGGTAGTAGATTAAGCTCTGGATTAACACGTAGGTCATTTTTTTCCCGTAAAAGTACAGTATTCCCGTAAGACGGATCCGTGGGCAAAAGCTAGTATAATAATTATCTTAACAATCATGTAATATGTTGCAGGACTGGCACGCGCATATGTTCACGCCCTTCCTGCCGACGCTGGAGGTGTCCAGCGCGAAGGATCCCTTCATCACGGAGTACCCCTACTTTGCAGCCCAGGCGGGCACCATGCACCGACTCCCGCTCGTAGCCACCATGACATCAGCTGAGGGGTTATACCCCGCCGCGTGTGAGTTTCAAGTGGTTTCTTCTTTCGTTCATTTCTTTGGACTTACTTTTTTCTGACGGGCACTAAGGATCCCTTTATCACGGAGTGGGGCTACTCCGCGGCGCAGGCGGGCGGCGGGCACCGTGCACCGTCTCCCGCTCACAGCCATTCTGATTATATATTATATACAAGAATTACTCGTTTTAAGAGATAACGTACAGTTTATCTGCTTATCATATTTTACTAACCGCAGCTGACGGTTTCAAATTTAAATACCCGGTGGCCGGCACGTTACGGCGCGGCGCGGCGTTGCGTTCTTTTATTCCATTGTTTAATTTTTTTAGAAGTAAACAGTGTCACTTTCTTAAATTACTTGCCTTGAATATAATTCTATGTAGTTTAATGTTTTCTTATGAATAATGAATAAATAGGTTATAAAATTCTTATGAATAAATAGGTAAGTGCCTATTTCATTATTGATGCACACTGTAATTAGTCACATCACTGCAGCAGGTATGTAACATGATTAGTCATTGCTAAGTTACAAGCCGGTGTACGTCTTGTGAACCTTAATCCCATAGTAATAAGGAGAACAAGCGGTACACCGGCTTGTCGGCAACCGTGAATGTTCCTGAATCTTGTATCTATCAACGTACTCTCGAACACGTTGCCACTCGACCATGCATGAGATGAATCTCTTAGCAGCGCTGTCGAATCGTGCGTACGCACACATACTCACGTGTAAATACTTCAACCACGTCTGCAGTCATTGCGGTAACTTCTTTTTTGCTTAAATATTTTGAGGCATCCTAGTGCAAAGAAAAATGTTTAGAAACTGGTCGAGCAGGATTTTTTTACGAATCTTACATAGTACTAAATAGTTAGTGACCTGCGACTAAGCATTCGAGAATTTTTAATATGCACTTTCGTTCTTTTCAGATTACCAAAAGAATCGAAGTTACTTACAGGAGATAGAGGACAAATGGGAGGTGCTATGTAGTAACCTATTCGAGTACAACGACACCGCCACACTCTGCCAGCGGCCAGTGGTCGCTAAGAGGATAAAGGAGGAGTACTTGGGAGGGAAGCCCGTTAGCCAGGAGACGTATGCGCAGTTGGTGGAGGTGAGCTGACCGATCACGCCTTACGTGTTGTGGAAAAACTGTTGTAATTTCCTAAACGATAAAAAATTCCAAAAAACTTAAAATCTTCAGCGGTAATTTGCGTTTCGAACCCGATAAGACTAGAGATAAGGAGTTGCGGAATTGTTGAGTTGAACTGTTGAGGAGCCGAGATGGCACTCCTTATCTCTAGATTTATAAAGCATACATATAAAGTGTCCGTAAAAAAGCGGCAAATAAGCGGCGCTACTGACGCAAGGGTGTAAAGCAGCAAAATTTGAACGGAGAATTAAATCTTAGCATCTTCTTCGGTTATATTTATGAAACTATTTTCGACTGCGCGAATAATTAGAATTTTCGTGATTTTCTGAATTAACTAGATACTAAAGTCTACTAAAGTCGTCAAAAAATGTAAATAACTAAACTCAACTCACTTCACTAGTAACCTCACTCCATCTCCTATTCATAAATACATAATATAACCCATAATATTAGGTCTTCACCTATGAAATTGCCGTTTTGTATGAAAAAATTTAAACGATTTTTTTTCATGTATTTTTTATTTGTATTAATCGAAGTAATCACCCATGCAATCAATGCATCTTTGCCTACGCAGTGGCAGTTTATTGATGCCCTTCTTAAAGAAATCAGCTGGACGGGAGGCAACAAATTCTTCAAAGGCATTTTGTACTGCCTCTCGGGTATTGAATTTTTTTCCCGCCAAGAAGTTATCCAAGTACTGGAAAAAGGAGTAATCTGTAGGCGCAAGGTCTGGTGAGTAGGGCGGATGACGGAGAGCTTCCAACCCCAGTTCTTGCAACTTGGAGACCGTCTGCTGTGCAGTATGAGGTCGCGCGTTGTCGTGCAGGAACAGCGGAGACGAGCGATTGAACAATGCTGGTTGGAGATGTGCCAGCTTCTCCATCATTGTGTTCAGTTCTTCACAGTACACATCTGCAGTAATGATCACCCCGTTTAGTAAGAAGCTGTGATGAATCACACCGGCGCTAGACCGCCAAACAGTGACCATCACTTTTCTAGGGGTAAGTTTTCGCTTAGGGCATTGTTTGGTGCTGAACCAGGATGCAACCAACTTGCTGAGCACTTTCGGTTATCAAACAGAATCTATTTTTCATCGCAGGTAACAATGCGGTTCAAAATTCCTTCATTTGTGTGGCTGTTGAGCAGTGCAAGGCACGTCTCGACGCGTACTTCGCGCTGGCGATCATTGATTTCGTGGGGCACCCATTTTTCAAGCTTTTTTACCTTGCCAATTTGACGCAAATGGACCAATATTGTTTTGACGCTAATGTCGAAAGCTGCTGCTAATTCAGCCGTAGATTGTGTATCATCAGCTTCCAAAAACGCCTTAAATTCGTCATTGTCGACCAAAGTCTTCGGACGACCGCGAGGTTCATTTTTCAGTTCGAAATTTCCAGAACGGAAGCGAGCAAACCAATAACAGGTGGTGCGTTGTTTGTAGTGTTAGCTCCGTAAACGTCGTTGATGTTGCGTGCCGCTTGTGCCGCGTTCCATATTCCATAATTACTCGAATTTTTAACGTATCCATGATGACGAAAAATATTAAACTGCGATAAAAATGTAACACTAATCAATAAACAAATGACTACTTTTGGAAAAAGAATTCCATGTTTTTAAAATAAAATTAATTTGAAATTAGAATTCTTAGCCAAACAAAAATTATTTTGATTTCTCGTGGGATATTGTATTTATGTATGAATGTTTGTCTTCTACGCGGGCGGAGCCGCGGGAAAAATCATGTCAATAACGCGATCACTAGTAATATTAGTTATGTAGGTAGGTACTTTTAGATATTCTGTAACGCTAGTTTGTAAAACATTTTTGCTACATAAGGTTCGATACCCTGAGGATACAAAACTGGGCTGCCGTAATACTTAATGCAACACATATAAAAGTGGATTGTATAATTAACTAGCTTTTGCCCGCAGATTCGCCCGCGTGGGAGAGCGTTCGTGGCAAAAAACTTCTTTAGCAAATATACCTGCATTATAGTAATAGCACAGAGTAAAAAAATATACTTTATAATAAATTTTTATACTTTTTAATTTTAAGATATCTCCCAGATATAATCTCCTAGATAAGGATAATTAAATTGTATGTCTAAATTCTGAAAATTCTTCTTCAAAAAAGCTTCTGAAAATACCACATTATTTCTGATCATTTTTTTAAACTTAGAATGGGTATAGTAATCTATACCTATTATATATAGATGCTGGTAGTGAGATAGTTAGTTGCAAAAATATTTAGGTATTTACCGGTACGCGGCTAGAAGCATTTCACATTTTATTCCACTGACCATGTAACCACAAAGATTTAAAAGTAAAGATAGGCTATGACGTGCGTTTGACAGAACAAAGTCAAAATGGCCCAAACTTTAAAAACCATTTAAGTGGAGACAGTTTTTGTCTCAACATCCCTCGTCTATATATATATCCCCGCTCTGGACATTGACAGCAAATAGACGTGTTTTATTGCGCTCCGCTGTAAAACTTATTATCTACCTAAAATACTGTTCATATTGCAAAAACTCTTTTCTCTAATTAATTTCCAGCCCCAGAGCTGTGTAAAGTGTAAAATACAATACAAATTAAGCTTATAGCTATTTTTACTCCAAAATATTGTTGTAAAAAGTGAAGTGAATATCAGTGCCGTCGAAACGTAAACATTAGATAAAAAAAAATTTTAGTAGACATACGCATTGATTCACATAGCAAATTATAACTACATAATATTGAGAATACGTCACGAGACCATTGCTGCCGTTCTCAAGCTAAAACGCAGCTAAATGACATCTGGCCATTTTCACTGTTTCGAAAATAAATTTATTAAAAAGGTGTTTATTTACAAAATAAAATATATTGACAGGAATAAATAGCGGTTAATTAACAATTCTGGACTAAAAGGTCACTAAAGTACTTTAACGATTAATTCGATATTTTCACGGTCAATGCCAAGCTTAAAAACGGTCATTATTTAGGGTAGTGTATACCCTAAAAGGCGGTCAAAGTTTCTTCTAGGTTTTTAGAATTTAATGTCTATCACATACTTAAGTAAAAGGCGGACCATGTGTCAATGCATAGCTACAAGACAGTTAAAAACTTTTAACCGCCTTTAAGCGTTGGATTGTAACTACGTTTCTAACATGTCAACAGTCCGTCCGAATGCATAGTAAAGAAGAATATTTTTTTCTGTGCTTCACATAACTAAAAAGCGGTTTAATTAAAACACTTCACTATAAAGCGGCACTTTTTTTTTAAAATTTCATTTTAATGCCAAAACACAATAATGATTTCAATATTAGATGATAAAACAAATGTTATTCATTCGTACTTAATTCTAAGTGAACAGGGTGAATTTGTAGAAGTACTTACCTATTTTTAATTTTTTGACAGTGCAGCGTTCATTGTTTTATAATTTTGTTAAGGATGTTTTTGTTTTATTTTTATTTCAATTAGTGATACTTACCTACCTTTTCACCTGTATCAAGGTAATGTACCTTAATACAGGTGAAAAATCAAATATTACGTAGAGATTCAAAGACTTTATTGGCAACCAAGTAGTGTACATAAGATAATACAGCTTAGCGGGCGTTTGCTTAAATTAAAACTTATGACATAAGTTTTAATTTAAGCAAACGCTGTTTTTCCATAGTGTGACTCCCTATCTCAAGTCTCAAACACGAGTATGCACAAGCATAGTATACTGAAAAAGAGGTTTGTAGGTCTGTGCTACAGTTGAGATGGAAAGGGGCATATGAGAATTTGGCTAATATAGATTTTATATTTTCGATACGGGTTTTGAAGTTTCAAGTGTGTATCAATATTAAGCAAGTTGAATGTATCCACAGTTTCGAGGGTTGTGTTCTGAAAATTTGTGTCTATTTTGATAGCAGGTTTTTTGTAGGATCTAAATTGAATAGTTTTTGTTTTTTTATAGTTGATCTCTAGGTTGTGATCTTGAAGCCAATCCGTTACAGCGCGTTATGTATCATGTATAGTGTTAGTTGTGTTCGTGTTTTCATATTTGATTAAAATAGATATATCGTCTGCAAGTAACATCGGTAGAGCTATTTCATTATTTAAGATTTAAGGTAGATCGTTTATGTATAACAAGAATAGTATACACCTTATCACGCTTCCCTGTGGAATGGAACACGTCATCTGCCGTTTTTGTGATCTTATTTTAATAATTTCTTTTGTGTCATGGTTATTGTGTTCTATTTGTACAATCTGTTTTTATTTTCTCTAAATACTTAAGCCGTAAATATGCTGGTCCACGTATCCCTGAGCCTAATAGTTTGTATAGGAGTATGTTATATAATACTTTATCATATGCCTTCGTCATGTCAAGAAAAACACCTAAAACATACTTTTGCACATTTATGTGTTGGAAAGCCTTTTGAATATATTTATAAACTTCACTGTCGACTAAAATGTTATTTATTACACTTTATTTTTTTTAAATTATTATAACTGTAAGGCATGATCATGTTTCTAATTCATTCGTCACCTTACCTACCTATGAACATGAGTTAAAAAGATTTTATCGAATCTACGAACAGACTGTGCTGAAGGACACGATAGGTAGGTAAGATGACGAATGAATTAGAAACATGATCATGCCTTACAGTTTCTGTCTGATATTGTAATCTGAATTTTTGAGCTAGCGAAGCCCCGACGTGTACAAAATATTTATTTACCTTATTTACATCATTTATGCTATTATAGTTTGTGAGTAATTCTTTTAGAACCCCTTTTTCTTTTTCGGTATGAGTGTATTTGCGTATAGTTTTCCATAGCAATATGCTATCATTACTTGCTTTTTGTATAGATTATTTCATAATTATTTTTGAAATCGGATAGTAGCTTTTGAAGTAATTAAAATACAGTACTAAATCTTTATACTTGATCGCAGGAATCGACACACACATACTAATGCCCGCTACACACCACAACGATAAAACTGCACAGTTCGGTCGCAGTAGACGTATACAGTGCCACATCTTCATACTAGATCGCAGGAATCGGCGTACGCACACATACTAATGCCCGCTACACACTACAACAATAAACCTGCACAGTTCGGTCACAGTAGACGTATACAGTGCCACATCTTCATACTAGATCGCAGGAATCGACGCACGCACACATACTAATGCCCGCTTCACACCACAATGATAAAACTGCACAGCTAGGTCACAGTAGACGTATACAGTACTACATATTCATACTAGACCGCAGGAATCGGCACACGTACAGTGCATACAACTAAATAAGTGCATTCCAGGCGTTGGGCGACCGCCACTTCGACGTGAGTATCGCGCGGCTGGTGACATCGCACGCGCGCGCGCAGCCCACCTACATGTACAAGTACAACCACCGCGGCGAGCACAGCCTGTCCCACCACATCTCCAAGAACAAGAACTACTACGGTAAGACACCAGCATTACGCTTGATGGCTAGAGCTTACCGCCGGCAATAGTATCGCGCGTCTGGAGACGTCACACGCGCGCGCAGCCCACCATGTATGTACAAGTAAAACCCAAATCCCACCCAAGAATAAGGTCGCTAGATGGCTCGCTTACCTACTGCAGTTCTGAAAAGCACACCCGAAGTAAGTACCACTATTTCTCATAAAATCAACGTAAAGAATTCATCATTGGGCATGTCCCTTAAAGTTTTTTTTTTTAACTTCCAGGTGTGAGCCACGCTGACGACATAATGGAGATTTTCCAGTTCCTGTGGACGTCCACAACTGATGCCGACGTCAAGATGCGAGAGGCGCTGCTCGACATGATATATAGCTTCGCGAGCACTGGGTAATATACCTTAGCTTCAATTGAATTGTGTAATATTATGTACTAGCTGTTGCCCTCTCTCACGGGAACACTGTACTATTTTGGGATAAAAAGTAGTCTATGTTTTAATCCAGAGCTCCTACCATACCAAATTTTATCAAAATCCGTTCAGTAGTTTTTGCGTGAAAGAGTAACAAACATCCATCCATCCATCCAGCTTCACAAACTTTCACATTTATAATATTAGTAGGATTTTACTAATCATTTAGAACAGCTGGAGTTCCCAATTAGACAAGTGTTGACACAATATAAATAAATATCCATAAAAATACATTTTTTTTGCATTTAAATATCACAGGTGGTCATTAAAGTATTATTGATATGTCTCCGTAAGAAAAGGTTAGGACATCCTGATCTGAACACACCTGATGAAAAATTCTCTAACTTTTGATGGCGAAGTGAGAATCTAATTAGCTGATACATACTATCATGAGTTTTGCCACCAGCGGCTGATTTGATTGCTGTCGCCCGTCACCAAATGATAGCAGCTAAACTGTCTTCAAGAGCCGTACTCTTGTAGTTATAACATTTTTGGTAGCGAAAGTGCAACTGGTAATAGAATTGTCTATGTCGAATGTCATATGAACTTTATTAGCGTACGCAAAATAGAGTTACCTTTTCCGCAAAACATGCCTGTTTCGGAAAACAATCATGTTTTGCGGAAAATTTACTCTATTTCACGTGCGCTAAAGTCGATAATTGGAATGCAAATGGTCCACCATTTGCAAGCACTGAGCACACTAACAACAAAATAAACGTCCAGGTAGGAGACGTTTATTTTGTTGTCAGTGTGCTCAGTGCTTATCTGGTTGCGCTCACAGGGTCTCCTAGTTTTGATTAGCTACGGCCGCTTATACTGGAACGAACGTTAAATTAAGTGACGCTCAAGTCACATGCTGTCCTTGTCATTTCGGTTAGCAGAGACAGCGACAGCCTGTGAATAGGAGGGCTCTTAATTTTGATTAGCGTTTCTGTATTCATCCATTTGAGTTTGGACGAGGTACAAACGCACTGATATAAGTCTTTCTAATACATTGTACCTACTTATTTTTTTACAGCGTACCGAAATTCCCGAACGCTCCTGAATGGTCGCCCGTCAAGCCAAACTCCCCCGAAGTGGATTACCTGGAGATCTTCGAGCACGACAGGTACGAGATGAAGGCAGAGGCTGACATCGGCAGACAGGCGTTCTGGGACAGCCTGGGGCTGAAGGAGTATCAGAATTATCACAATCTGATCAGAGAGGAGCTTTAGATAATAAATGTTTTGATATAAAATTGTTTCTATATACGGAACTACGGGAGTAGTTTACGTCTCGGAACGCTTGTGGTGTTGTTATGTTGGTCCGTCCATCCTGCGGTTCGTGCTAGAAAGATGAAACTCTTTATGGATATGTATTATGTGTATTACCACGTCGACAAAGCGCTAAAATAAAAATCACAAAAAATATTCCTTTTTACCCCATAGTGTGCCACCTCTGGCTTCAGCGCCAGCGCGCTAACCGCTGAGCTACAGAGGTCGTCAAATATACTTGTAAAATGCGCTTAATTGGAAAACTTCGTACAAATATAACGAAATAATAAGTAAACATATAAAATTTTGGTATAATGGTACGGAACCCTAGAATAGTCTTGCGAACGCAAGACCGACTCGCTCTTGGCCGTTTTTTTCTAACTGCATGGTCACCCTGGTTTGAGGTAGGTATTCCCATTGGGATATACCGACTAAACTATTTAGAGTACCTACCTAATCCTGAAAACTTTCCTTTGAGGTGAAGGATTTTGTTTTCTACATTACAGAATTCTACATTTAGGTATAATATTATAAGCATTCCTTTTGTGCACGTCACCGACGGCCCTGAATGGAGAATGTTGAATAATTTTAAATTATTTCAGTATATTTAAAGTGGCCCAGACGGTAACTAGCGACTATGCGGCGACTAGTACGGCGCGAACTCCGGGCTGTATTCCCGAGGTGTAGCATGACTTCACGCTACTGTTTTTTGCGGGATTCGAAAACTTTCGGACCTTTGAACGCGTTTATAATCATAACTACTTAATATTTTTGAATAAATCAAAAACTAGTGTATCTGTATACATAAAAAGCTAAAATATTTTCAAAAAATTAGCTTTGTTACAATAAACTCAAGTGATTTTACATACCTTGTAACCACGGATAAGATAAATGAGGTTGGATTGGCAATGTGCGCGGGGCAGACGTGCCACAAGTATGATTGGACAATCATACTTCAACCGAACCACGCGTTTATACTTTTTAGTCGCTTGTTGATTGCCTCGCAGTACGGAGCAGCGCTAATATCCTTTGAAAATGCCGTGTTGTGCGATTGTTATGTGCAAATTAAAGAGTCAGACATCAAATATGAAACAAGGAGGAATTTCTTTTCATCGGTAAGCATAAAAACCTTAGTTTTTTAGTATTTTTCACAAAAAACTAGTTCGAATTATGAAATTCTAAGTAGAAACGACAATTAAGCCAAGAATCACAGAAAATATACATTGCTGGTGAAGTATGCAAATATTTCGCGAGAAGACACATCTGACGCGCAATGGGTTGCGAAGCGAGCCAAATTAGCGCGCCTTTCGAATCGTTCGCGTCACGTCCGCTTCGGTCGCCTGGATAGTGCAGTCAGTGATCGATGATTTATCGACAAATTATTTTTCTTCAGAATGAGTTTCTACTGTTCTCGGTAGTAAAATTTTGCTAGTTTTTTTTTTTGCTACATAATATTTATAAAGTCGCCGATTCTTGCACGCGAGTGACGAGTGTTTTGTTTGTGTGTTTGTTTTTATTATAAATTACTGTCAGTGATCACTTGCGTGTTGATATTTGATGAATGAATTAGAACCTAAACTAATAGGTTTTATAAATTCACGCAACGATATAAATATGCAATTTTACACATATTAATGGATTAGTATACTGATAAGTGTCAGATAGCTTATTTGCATATTTTATCCCTGTCGCTCGATATAAAGTAATCAGGGACAAAACATCCGAATAAGGTATCCAACTCTTATTAGAATATTGTGAAACAAGCCCTTAGACTATTAATATAACATGCAATGAGAGTATCAAAGTGTTATCTCAGAGACGGACTTAGAAATTTGTCGCTTCGTGCCAATTAACTTTTGCCGCCCCATTGGGTAAGTAGTGGCGGATTTTTTATCATATTTTTTTACAGGTTCAATCTAATTATACTGTAAATCCTGTCTGAAAGAAGACTGAAAAAAAAACAACAGTTTAAAACATAATCTCGATACTAAGGCCCGTATTAATAAAGCGTTCTTAGCTCTAAGACAATTAATTCTCAAGAAAGTACTTAAGATGTTGTTTTAATTAATAGACCGTACTTAGGTACAGCTGTAGGTACGGCGTATCAAGTGAGTGCGAACGTATTAATAAACGAGACTCGTTACTCAAGTACGCTGTCATTGTGGTCAAACTGTTACTTGAGACGCGGTTTCGTGGGTACAGTCAAACCTTGACTTGAGAACGGCTTGCTTGGGAATTGGGATACAGTACATAGATACAATACTATTTGTGGTGTTTTTGGGTGTGTTACAATTATGTAAATTAAAATCTAAATACTTATGATTAAATAAACTCAGAATTTACACTACATACTCAACATAAAATAAAGTAATAAAAAAGACGCTTATTGATACTTATTCTTTTTTTTTTTTGGCGATTACCAAATTGCAAAGATGCAAAGGTTTTGCACCATTATGCCAGTGTCGAGTATTTGTAGAAATATTTTTGATTTTATTTAAATATATTTATTTATTTATTTATATTAAACGAATTACCTATTTGATTTATATTACTTGACTTGATTTGAAACTTGACAGCAGAATTTTTTCTGTTGTTTGTTGAAAAAGTTCTGCTGGTTTCATTGTTTTTTGAAACAATCCTCATTATATGATCACCCCCTCCTACAATTCCTCGCCCTATCAACCTGAAATCTGTTCTGTGTTTTGTAAATACTCCTTTTACTGAAACTTTATGTACATACTGTGGTACTGGCCCTAAATTTGTCTGTTCTAGGTTTTAGATTATTCAACAGACTTCCTACTGTACACCGTGCCCTTGTTTATTCATAAAACCCACTCATAAGGCAGAGTTTTCGTCAACACAACACATTAGCGAATCACTAAGGAGCCACTTTAAAGAATAAGAAGAAGAAGAACCTTTTTCGAATGGCAATGATCCGCATTACGTTTTACGTAGTTGTTAAAAAAATATGGATATTATTATGCTAGACAATAATAAATATTAATATCTACTAAAAAATATAATGAAAATCAGTTTTTTCAATATAAAAAATACAGACTAAACTTTTTTTGGTATTTATATTATTAAATATTACATTTTTAAAAAGACATATTGAAGGAATGTATAATCAATAAATCCGTTTTTTGTAGAAGTGTAAACGAAACTTTATTTTATTGGTTCTTTGTCGTGTAGATGACGCTTAAAAGTTGAGTAAGTGATCTCAATAGCATTCTCGGATTATCAGGTACTAGATGTTTCTGAACTTTCACTGGCGTTCCGGATTCCAGAGCATGGAACTATCCATGGAAATATCCTGGGACTATCCCAGACTAAGAGGGTGAATTTTATAAAAATCCTTCTTAGTTTGTGTTGTCCACACTATATATCTATAAGGAGTCAGGAGTTGGTGCAAAAGCTTACTTTTTGGTTACTACGGATTAAGTGGAAATCACCATATTATGTGTCCATATAAATTTCGAGGTGTTACCTCGATCCCTTATGGATCCCATCATCACCACTTTAGTGTCAAGAGGACTAATTTGGGATTATATTATCCTTTACATCAAAAAAAGAATTTTGAAAATCGGTCCACGGCGGAGTAGTCGTTGAGCATACAAAAATAAAAAAAAATATTGCCAGTGAAAGTACCGTCAAAATCGGTTCAGCCGTTTCAGAGATTAGTCGAAACAAACAGATAGACAGACAGACAAAAATGTATTAAATTATTGTTATTATTATTAAACTACTCGTTTATACGTTCATAAAATGCTTTTAGTGAAAATTACAATACTTAATGTTAATTAGAAATTACAAAGAGACACTACTTTTTTCCCCATGTGGAATGAAATTTCCAATATTAACTATACATTTGCCAAAAATCCTGCACAATTCGTCCAGTGATTGATATTTCACTATAGAAATTTTGGACCCCCAGTTTACCCCTTTAGGGGACGAATTTGAAAAAAGGGTAAAATACAATATGTCCAATCATTTTAGTTTATTAAACCGAATGTCAAATTTCTTGGAAGTCAAGGAAGATTTTAACCCCTATAGTATAATGACGATGATGAAAAGTAGCCTAAGTAATTCCTTATAATATCAGCTTAAGTCCCGTAAAAATCGGTCCAGCCGTTTCAGATATTAGCCGGAACAAACAGACGGACAGACAGATAGACGGACAGACAAACATTTTAAAAATTAATTCTCATTGTATGTACCGCGTAAAGTTTCATATGCAATAAGTGAAAAGCTGTTAGTTTAAAATAACAAACAGACACTTCAATTTTATTTATTAAATGCTATATAAAACGAAATCTCAATGTCTTAGCACCTAACACGTCACAAGTACTGCCAGGGGCGTGCGCTCCTTGTAGGCAGAAATGCAGTGCTTTACTTGTCATTCACAGATATTTTAATGAAACGTTCGTACGTTTTAGATGACTTTAATTAATAGTAAATAAATTAATTTAAAAAGTATAATAACTTAAAAACGCCTGATATTTTATAAATTGCAACTAATGCCGCTAAGTTCTGGAGGAAAAATCATCGCATGTGTGTGTAATTTTCATACTTCGGAATCGCATACACCCATGAATATCGACATGATTATAAAGCGATAACTCATGTGGCAGGCCGAACCAAGAGCCGAGCGGCGAGCCGAGAGCTTCGGTTCGGCTATCCGATCGCTTCCGAAAACCGCCGAACTGGCTTGTCGGAAATTATTCGTTGCCTATAATCCGAGTAAAAACAATACGACGCGAATCTATGAATCATCTATGCACATTATGCATTTTTGTTTAGTAAGGTTTTATTTGTTTAAATAGAAGAAACGTTTTGTGTTTCGCGGGGGCCATATTGCATATTTCATGTGATAAGCATTGTTTACAATTTAATCGCTCCTGTTTATTTATAGTTTTCTTAAAAGATTTTTCATTTTAACATTTGAAAGTGTGTACATTTAACAGTTTCTTACTGAGTTTCTATAATAATTGTAGTGATTTGCTTTTATAAGGCGCGTTTGTTGATTTTATAACATGTTATTTGATTGTGAGGTTTGCGTTGATGATGTGTGTTTATTAAAAATAACAAGTTCTCACAATTGTCATTCAGTGAAAAGATTCAAATTCTGTCTAAAGGTAGGTGTGTACCCGAGTTACAATAATTAAACCAGCAAAAAAATAATGTAACTCGAAAATTTCATGTTAAAAGTTATGAAACGTATAACTGGTTGTTTTCCTTGCATATTATTTAGTAATTCTAGTACAGTGTGGACTGATTCGGGATATTCAGATTTAAATAATTTCTATTCCGCGGCCTCACTCACTTGGATAAGATATTTGAGGTGGCCGAAATCTTGCATTTATTTACATCGGGATATAGTAATCTCAAGTAACCGGAACTTTGAATATGTGAAAATTGAAGCTGACTGACTGGTGAGTAGTTATAATATTTTAAAATATGCTTATTATTTTACTTATTAGAATTTCTTCCGCCGCGACGATCGATCGCTGTTTTGTCTGCGTTGCCGTAGAAGATGTACATGAATAGTAGTACATCTAAGACTTGCTCTGTTGGCATGGTTTCGACTTAGAGATCCGTCGCTTAGCTCTAGCATACCCAGTGACATAATCCTGTGCACGCCACTGAGTACTGCGTCTATGTATTTTGCTTTTCGCTATTAGTGAAAACTTATTGATGCCTTATAGTAAATACATAGCTTTATTTTTATTGTCAGAGTATAAAATGTCTGAATAAATAACATAATATACTAAAATATTTTAATGCAAGTTCCTGGTATTTTTAATATATTATGTATCAGACGCGGGAGCTATTTAATAAAGCAAAGGCGTTGACTTTTAAGAATCGCAATATTGACTTATTGATGGCGAAAATCTTAATACTTCCGGTAGGGAATTCGAGAGGGAATCTAAGTTTATAATATCTTTCTTATAATATTTTACGTTTGTTTCTAATCGAACTGCAGGCTTTTGTTAATTATAGTTTACGATATAACAATTAATTCTTGCAATTACTTGTTTATATTATCCTTGTCTTTTTTCTTATTACCCAGCTTTTTTACTTAATCCACCTCTCCTGTCCTGCAGGGTTGCCAGGAAGAGATCGCTAAGGCCGCTCTTGTCTACATTTAGTTATAAGTTTAGTTTCTATTAAAATTATTGTACCTACTTTAATGTGAGCAACAAAGTGTATATCTATTTATCTAAAAGTGTACTGCCAAGGTAGTCTGCTATTTTTTTTTATTGAGAAAAATGTGTATTTTTTAAGTTTTAATGACTTACTTTAATTCTATGAAGAGTGGTGATTTGATGAAAACTTTTATGTTACCATAATTATTTGTTAATTATTATTGCAGAATAAAGCCAAATGAAGGACGGGCGTACTTCTATCCGCCCTGACATGTGTAGATGTCCTCATGGTTCTCTTTATATGTGTACAAAACTTCATCAAAATCGGTCCAGTTTCGGGGCCTCATACAAATAAGCAAATTTTTTCTTTTCATAAATTTTGTTGAAAATTGACATGTTTTTGTTAACTAATACGATTATTTTTGAAAACTATATGTGCTAATAATTATTAATATTATTCCATGCACATAAGGGCCGAAATTGTGATCAATTATGAAAATATAACATCCATGTAACCAATTTCTTGGAATAAACGATTCTTATTCATGTATATCTTGGGCTTTAGTATAAATGACAGCATTATTTTCAGGCGTGAACAATGCGGGGGATCTGCCCATCAACACGCACGTGTCGGGCTGCGTCACCCCGCCCTGCCAGCTGCCGCAGCTCACCATGGCCGAGATAGACATCGTGTTCCGAGCTCGTGAGTAACACTTAGGCTAGGTTAGTTCCCACGAGCGTTATACAAAAACAACCGAGTTTTTCTAACGAGTCTGACTTCTATTTGAACACGTAACCCACATGAACCGTACATTTTGCCGTGACAAAAAATAGGGGAATGATATAGGCTACTTTAGGCATATGACATGGGCGTTATATATGTAGCAATTTTCATCAAAATCAGTCCAGTAATTTCTAGGCCTATTCAATGCAAACAAACATACGAACAAATAAATATTTCCTCTTTATAATATTAGTGTAATGGATAATAGTAAAGATTATCCCCCTTACTAATAAAAATATTTACACAATGGATAACTTAAACAACGTTGCTGTCTTTGTCTGCTACGTTGGAAATGTCACATAATAGAAAAAGATAAGCAACGTTGTTTAAGTTATCCGTTGTGTAAATATTTTTATTAGTAAGGGGGTAGGTATTTATCTACCTAGTACTCTAACTAGTATCTTATCAATAATGTCTCATTTACCGCTTTGTGGAGAGAACCCATATCCCAGTATAAAGGTAGCCTTCCGATGCACGCGCCGCGCGATGCGAGACCGCGACCCGAGACCGAATTAGGGTCGCGGAGCCACTGCTTAGAATGAATTTATATCACAGAATACATAATAGTACATTTATATAGATCACTAAACAATCCTCGCGACCCGCGACCGGTGAGCGTAGCCAGAGAACCAGGGCCTTTAGTCAAGATGCATTCGATAATTTCTAAAGCGAACTTCGAAATCAAAAATGTATTGGATTTGACATAAGTCATCGCTAAGTGACATATCGCTCGCGATGCCTTATGTCAAATCCCGTACATTTTGTTTTCGAACTTCGCCGTCGAAATTATCGAATGCATCTTGACTAAAGGCCCTGATTCGCTGGTTTGCTGGTCGTGGTCGCATAGATCGGAAGGCTACCTTTAGACTTATTTATCATACTTGGGTTCTATCACAAATATTTAACGTTTTAGCCCGCACCATCCGCTCCATGGGTACCTTCGCGCGCGCCTCCCTGCTGCTGGGCAGCTTCGAGGCCCCAGCCATCACCTATCCGCTGCAGGAGGCGGAGGTCGCGTGCAACTACATCACCAACAGCTACTGCCCGCTGATGGAGGGCGAGGTGGTGCAGTACCGGCTGAACATGTTTTTTTTTTTCGTTCCCCTAATGTAATCAGGGCTCGTTGTATTCTTTTTTATTCTGTTCTCTTTTTTATTTCTTTTTCTAGTTTTTACTCAACTTACACCTACTTTTAACAATTTTTCCTTTTTTTTTACATATTCATTTCTTAACAACAAAACTTTTATTACACAACTTTCTTTTTCCTATTACAATAGTAATACAGTTTTAAAAATCATAAATTTACAATAAAATCCAATACAATAAAATCCAAAATAATTCAGTTCAATTGTTCAGATTAAAATTACAAATTAAAAATGTCAATAAAACAATAATAAATAAGATAAAAATAAAAATAAAAATACAGCACAACGTTCAACTAACCTAATATCACAATGAAAAACCTACCGCTAAAGGAACCTAACTAATTATTATCACAGTTTAAAATATTACTATTTTTCCGGTCCCCACGAGTCTCCCTCCCACTTCGTATCTCCTGTCCCATTCCTCAACCGTATCCTCTCTTAAGATACGCTCGACGAATGAAACAGGACACAGATCGTAGTCAGGTTTCCTTTTCAATCGCAGCGCGGCCTCCTTGGCTAGTTCGTCAACCCTCTCATTCCCCCTCAACCCTGCGTGCGCCTCTGCGATGCAGTTTTTCGGAGGGCCGCCCTTGTTTGCACTGCCAGGGGATGAGGGGAACTAAGGGTGACAGCCAGGAGAGCAGATCTGGAATCGCTAAAGATACCCACCTTCGCCATTCCACTCTTGCAGGCTATACTTACTGCTCTCTGGAGCGCTAGAAGTTCGGCTTGGTAGACGGTGCAATACGGCGGCAACGCAAGCTTGACGGCCTTCGTCTCGGCCTCACCCTTCCATACGGAGAGTGCGGCTTCGACTCGACCCTCAATCTTGCTGCCGTCCGTATAGATCCTATGGATGTGGCTGTTAACCACGTCTGCCTACGAGTCCTCGTCTACCAACCCGAACCTTAGCTCTTCCTGTTCTGCCGGATGTGGGTCCTCAATCGCTGGAGCCATTCGTTCCACCTCCCTGTCCCTCAACACCGGGTGTGGTACCCCCTTCTTGATCTCATAGAGCCTCGAAGCTTCGAGTATCCTGAGATCAAGAGGGAGTATCCCAGCCAACAGCATCGCAGAGTTCGTCGCATATCGGAGACGGTCCGATATGCTCTGCAAATCTTCTGGGCAAAACACCGTTGGACGGAGTTGAGCCTTTTTTGGACCCCCATCTTTTCCACGGTGGATGCATACAAAATAGTCGGTTCTATTACCGCGGTATATATAATCTTAACTATCTGGGGGTTAAGCCCCCATCCTACGCGAGCTGCTCTGGCTAGCTGTTTGTAGCGCGAGATCGCCTTTTTGCAGACGTCTCCAGCGTGTTCATTGAACGTAAGGTTCCTGTCTATCCTAAGCCCTAATATTTTAATATTTTCAAAATATTTAATATCGACACCCCCCATCGAGAGTCTTGGCACATCAAATTTGAGTTTTCTTGTAGAAATTAGGGCACACGTTTTATGGGGGGCGAAATTGAGTTTGTTAGCTCTTCCCCATCTTCTTATCCTATCTAGTACAACATTGGCTTTCCTCTCTATTTCCATTGCTGTTTCCCCTTCAAATACCAGCACGATGTCGTCGTCAAAAGCTTGATTAAAGACGTTCATTTCCTCTAACTTCCATAGCAGGGGGTCCAACAAGAGGTCCCACAGGATTGGTCCACCTATGGATTCCTGCACGCACCCCTTGTTGGTCTCCCTGCTCACTTCCATACCCGCGTACCTTACATTCACTCTTCTTTCACTCAAGTAGCTGCTGATCACCCGCCTCATGTTCCCGGACACCCAACCTCAGTTAACCTAACCTTTATGGCCGGCCACCAAGCATTGTCGAAGGCCCCCTCTATGTCCAGCGAAACCACAACAGAAATTTTCTTCTCCTCCCTCTGCTTTCTGATGTGGTTCACCAACCTATAGAGGGCGTCTTCGGTGCTCCTTTGGGGCATGAAGCCATATTAGTGAGGGCTGATCTTGGGCAGCAGGTAGAACCTAAGTCGGGCGACCAGCATCTTCTCGAAGATTTTGTCGAGAACAGGCAGGAGGCCGATCGGTCGATAGGCTTTTGGTACCCGGTACGATTCCTTGCCCGGCTTCCTTAGCATCACCACAGTCGCCCGCTTCCACTGTTTGGGGAAGCAGGCGACGGTGAGGCACCTATTCAGCAGAGCAAGGAACCATTCCGGGTCACATTCTACAGCGTGTTGGCAGATGTCCGACGTGAGTCCATCCGCCCCGGGGGCCTTTTTGGGGTTGAAGGACCTTACGGCTCTCTTCAACTCCTCCATGATGAAAGGAGGGTCGTCCGGAACCGCTGGCGGTTCGGTGTCCAAGGACTCCGCCCGCCGGCGCGTTCGCCGATGTTCCTCACTTTCATCACGTTCCTGGTCCTCGGGGTATAAGGTCTCCGCCAGCCATTCCGCAGAGCTTCGGGCGTCGAGGGTTTCACGACGGTATCGAAAGTTGGGGTGTCTCCAGTGTTGAGTATATGTAGACTCATTGCTTCCAGTAAAGCAGACACTTCCCTTCCTCGCGGGTCTTCCGCGTCGCCACCCCACCACGGGCTTTTAGCGTTCGCGTCGCCTCCCAAGATCATCTTATCAGATCCCAACTCTCTTCCTATCGGCATAAGATGATCCAGGTAGGGCCCTACAGGCTTATCGGGCTCGAAGTAGAAGGACACTACAACCGTCTCCCAGGCTTTGGTTCGGAGGGTGGTCACAACTATGTTGTTGTTGCTGAGGCGTGTGTGTAGTTCGACATCCAGTGTGTCGTCGAATACCACAACACACGCCTTGACCACACCGCCCTCTTCCCCATCGCTCTGGTAGACCCTCACTCCGTTGTATGTCCTCATACTCCGCGCTCCACCTATGTAGGGCTCCTGCAGCAACGCTACACTAACCTTACGCTTGGTGGCCTCGAGTAATAACTCCCTTATGGCGATTCGGTACTGGAAGTACTCACCGTGAACAACCTTAGCAATACGATACCGCCGATCTGGCTAGAGCGTCCCACCTCTTTCTTTCTGCATACTCTCTATCAAGGGCACTGTGCTCCGCGCTACCTCTCTTGGCCTTAGTACAGTTAATGCACTGAGGCACTTCTCTCCACAGCCACTTTTCGCAAACGGTCCTCATGTGAGGACCTGCGCAGTGACTGCGTCGATCCGTCTCCTCCCTACACACCCTCTTCGTGCGTCCATACCCGAGGCAGCGGAAGCACTGCAACAACGGACTATGGTCCTCCACTCTCACTCTGCCCATACCTATATGCATACCCATACCATATACCATACCCATATCCTGCATTTACACACCTCTTCCACACTTGTGGGCTCACTCTAACCACTAGGTGGTTCTGTAGGGGGTTTCGTGCTTTCATCCCGAACACTACCTCCATCTTCCTCTCTTCCCCCCTCAGGCCCTCAAGGATGGCCGCGTTCTGGTTATTGAACGCGGTAACGAAGTCGACATTGTCGTACTTCATTACATCCTTGAAGGCCAGAAGGGGGTTTTTATTCTTTACGTCCTATACCACCAATCCCTCATTCTTACTCAATCTTTCCTTGACCTTATTGCTTTCTTCCTCACACACCCGACGACTACCCTTCTGTTTTTGACTTTCCTAGTCCTTTCAACCTTCACCCATCCATCCTTCGCATCTACCGTCTTCCTTATCTTTTCCATCAATTCATCTCCCGAATCCTGCATGTCCCTAGAGGACACCACAACCGAATGCAGTGCCCTTGTCTCGGGGACTCGCTCAGCGACTCCTCTCGAGACAATGCTCGCATAGCTCGCTGGTTTAGCGACGGTTGTGCTGTTCTCCAGGAGCACGGCTGAACATGTTCATTGAGTCCTTCTTCCCTCGTGAGTGGTAAGTGAAGCCTTAAGCTGATCGCACATACCACAATATAAATAATATCCAGTAGCGTGGCCGAGCTGAGTGCTACGGCTGCTAAGTCTACAAAGAAGGCGTTGACAGTGCGCAAGTGTCCCGGCACAAATAACTTAAACTCATAAGTCGTTCAATGTCTTGGCGGCGCGGCACGCGGCGTGCTCTCTACTCTCTCTACACTCCATGCTTCTGCTATTTGAGGTTTCGTAAGCGGCCACGTAAATGATGCGTATGTATGCGTGCACCGATTCGCGCGGTCTAGTATGAAGATGGTCTACTGTACATTATTTGCATTGTGGTTATATCCTGCTTTTAATGGAATAGGAAATAAATTTAATTCAACATTTGGGATCAGAACAGTTGAGATACAATATTGTATTGGTCTTTTAAAATATACCTAAGTCTTAAACTAAATTTTGTAGGAAGTTTTGCAGTATTCACATTCTTTTTATGAAGGGAAAACTCCTTTAGCCGCGTTAGGCGCTTTTTGGTAGGGGAAAATCTTATAGGTTGTCACCTACATGCTCATGACTGGCACATGCGCAACAGCCGTGTGCTGTGCGCATTAGACGCTGTTTTAACCGATTTCCAAAAAAAGTAGGCGGTTACACGTTTGGCTGTATATATCTATTTTTTGTTTGTTCAACGATTAATCCGCCGTCAGTGGACCGATTTTCAAAATTATTTTTTGGAACGAAGTTCCTTATGGGGCGATGCGGAGGGGTTAGTTAGGGGTTAGGGGTTATGTTAGCCGGAAGAAAACGTCCGTAACGTAAGATTTTTATGTATAGTTTTTATTATTTTCTTTATACCTCGAATAGAACTTAAAATTAATATTTTTTACTTTTTTTTTACTTCGTTCCTATCCGGTAACCTAACTAACCGTTACTAAGCTTGGCGCGTATTTAATTATGCATACGGTCGTTTTTTTATTTTAAACGTTCTTAAAATGTATTAATAATAATTTAACATAATATTATATCACTAAGGAAAACTTATTAGATTTAAACAAAAATTTAATTTTTTACTTTGGAAGTCCAAAGTAAAAATACACAAAAAAGTATGAAATAAATCTTATTTATTTTATTAAATTTTAACTATTTCTCTACTCAATCGTCTTAATTTTGAAGTCGGTACCAGCAAATTTGTACGTGTGTTCTATAAAATATTGTAGGATATTGTTTGGGCTGGTAGGTACCGACTTCAAAATTCAGAATATTGAGTAGAGAAATTGTTAAAATTTTTGCCGAATTTATGGATGGGTGAAATCTCGTGCGTTCACGTTAGCTGACGTATTGTGCAACATAAGTGATGTATATATCTTATTAATAGTAAATGTTCTAAGTTTTCACTTCTATCGGCAATCCCTATAACTGCCATTTTTTTTTAATGTAACAATGCTAATGTTTTTTGGACTACCATCAAATATCACCTAGACCTTTCCAGATAACGTTTATTTAGAACTACTGGGAAATACACTCAATTTTTTTTCTTGATGTTTCTAGTTTCTACTCTCGTATATTTCAGTATCTTCTGGAAATACTTTAAATATTTTTTTTGTTGATAATGTAGTGTAGTAGATTCTTTGTTGATAATGTAGTGTAGTGTGAGCGTGTTTGTTGAATAAATATCCAATATTTCCAGGGCACGAACGCCAACGTGGAGTTCTTCGTGACGGACGAGAACTCTCTGCCGGTGTTTTGTCTGCGGATGGGCATCGGCATCATCAGCCCGGTTGACGCTCTGGGCAGCGCCGTCAACGGAACTTCCGACATAATATGACTTTGAGGAGATTTTCAACTTCATTGCTTAAGTATTTGAGAATGTGAAGTTTTATACTGTTAAAATCTATCAAAATATGTTTTTTTAAAAAAAAACAAATCTTAATTATTGATAACAATTATTTTTAAATGTATTAATTTACGAGCACATACTTTGCAACTGACATGATATCGAAGGCGAATTAGAAAAGTTGTAGAAAAATGTTACAATGCTTGAACTCAACTCGACTCTATTCCCCTTACAAATAAAAATATTTACACAATGGATAAGCTATACAAGGTTTTGTCCTTGTCTTTCAAGCAACTTTTCCAACGTATAAGACAAGGACAAAGCATTGAATAGCTCATCTATTGTGTAAATATTTTTATTAGTAAGGGGGTTTAGCCTATTAAGGTTATGTAATGAATTTAAGCGGCCTTACAAATAATTTAACTCCGATATTCATCTCTCAAAATTTTGCCACAGTAAAATAAATCACACGTATTAGTATATCCTTTATCGGTGGGTCTTATCTCAGATACCCCTAATATGGGATAACATATTTGCCTTCATACTCGCGCACAATGTGCCGACGACGTACTGTGCGCACCAGTCAATGAAAACAACGCATTAAATCCGCCAAATACTCACCCTCATGGTAACGACTTTCAAATCCACTGTAGAACCTGGAAAAGAAGTTGTAATAGATGAAAGCATGGTACCTTGGAGAAGCCGTCTTATTTTTCGCCAGTAAAATCCATATAAAACCCATAAATATGGAATAAAGAATTATAAGATCTGTATGCCCAATGGTTACACATATAATCTGGAAATATATACTGGACGAGTTGATGGCGGTTCAGGTCAAGGTCATCCTCAACAAGTTACTATGAAACTAATGGATGGGCTAACAGATAAAGGTCGCATTCTTTATAGTGATAATTTTTACACAAGCATACCACTAGCAGAAACTCTAATGGAAAAATAATACTTTTTTATGTGGCACAGTCCGACAAAACCACAAGCATCTACCAAAGCAAGCGGTAAAATCTAAACAGAGAATGGGTCAAGTGTTGGCTCTGAAGAATAGAAACGGCGTCAAATATATAAAATGGACCGACAAACGTACAGTTCATATGCTTTCGACCTGCAATAATCATACAGGAGCTTTTGTGCCAAAGCCGCATCGCTGGAGGCCAAATGCTGTTGTGGAGAAACCGGACTCTGTTTTGGATTATAATAATGCGAAAAAGGGGGTGGATGTGTCAGATCAGATGGCTTCGTACTATACCAGCCTTAGAAAAACCCTAAAGTGGTACCGCAAACTTATCATCGAGATTGTTTGTGGCACAATGTTAGTAAATGCTTGGGTTATTCACCAGAAATTTGGAGAAGGAAAGAAACTAAGTATTTTAGAATTCCGGGAACAAATTATAAAAGAGATGATTAGCACTGTTAATCAACCCGATGACGCTGCAGAGGAAGGTGAGCCGATTGTTCAACGGAAGCCAAAACATAAGTTAGAGAAAACCGAAGGAATGCTTAGAAATACCCGAAAGAGATGCAGGCCTTGTTACGACCGTATTACAACAACCGAATCTGCGGCTATGGCTAGAAAAAAATCAAAACGCGTGAATACTTTTTGCTCTGCATGTGACAACAAACCAATGTGTTTGGATTGTTTCAATACGATTCATCAAAAATAATTTTCGTTTTGTACCATCAATGTCTTTATAATTTTTTTCATGTTTGATTTAGTTTTCCTATAAATTTCTCATTTTCATATTCAACATTTTCTCAATGTGGATCACAGCAGAAATAATTTGCATTTCGTACCATTTATCGTGATTTTTTCATATTTTGTTTCTAATAAATACAATTTTTCAATCCTGTTTTTTTTTACTTCCCGAAATAATATCCATCTCCTGAGCTACACTATGAAACTTTGTAGATTTTACAGGGCGGGAACGGTAATTACAATACTCTCTTTCAAGGCGGCACGAATTTCTTAGTACATTAAAAGTCAGGTGTGACGTGGCCACCGGTGGTACACCCCGCCCTGTCAGCGAGTACTCCGTGCTCCACCGGTGGTACACCCCGGTCTGAACGTGTTAAGTGATATGGGAACTTAATCTAAATATAACGATGGTTTTAATTACATATTGTGTGTTATTGATGTTTTTTCTAAATATGCATATGCAAGACCCATGAAACATAAAAACTCTGAAACCGCTAAACTATGTTTTGAAAGTGTATTTAATAAAGCTAAAGTTACCCCAACACATATACAATCTGACAAAGGGACCGAGTTCATTTCGAAAGATATGCAACGGGTTTTCACAAGTAAAAATATTAACTAGCTATTATACAACGAATAACTCGGATATTAAAGCAAGTATTGTTGAAAGGTTTCAGAGAACACTTAAAATGAAAATGTAGCGTTATTTTACTCATAACAATTGCTACAGATATATAGATATTTTACAAGACTTGATTTACTCTTATAACCATAGTAAACACTCAAGTATCAAGATGGCTCCATGTGATGTGAATTCCAACAATATTATGACTGTTTGAAATAACCTATATGGTAGTGTTATAGTCACATCATCATCAAATTGTCAAACACCTAAATTTCATGTGGGTTATTACGTTAGAATAACTAAACACAAACACATATTTCAAAAAGGCTATCTATGAAAAGGAGATGCAAAAAGTGTTTTATGACCCCTCATCTAGTTATAAGATAGATAAAATAATTGGTACTCGATATTCAGGTAACAGAAAGCAAGTGTTAGTGAAGTGGAAAGGTTATCCAGACAAATTTAATAGTTGGGTGTTATTTTCTAATTTGAAAAAAAAATGACTAAAGAAAGTTTTTATTTAACACTAATAAGTAATAGTTCCATGGAATATTTGCCTGATAATTTAACAACATTATTTTCAACAAAATTACAAAAACCCATTAAACTGGAAGAAGAATGGTCTGTGAGGGTTGTTGAATTTCAGTATCCCTGTACAATGTTCACAGTACAAGAACATGAAAATGTTGTTTACATTGCAAAATATATAGTAATGCCGAGCGAAGAGAAACCTTTTTTGGTTTATTATAAAACACATATACCATCAACAAGCTATGATGACATTAATCAAATCTTAACAGCACTGAATAGTATTAGAGAACATATAAAGTTTCGTTATGATGAAATATCAAAGTTTGTGACGGTTACAGTGATGGACAAAGCACTTGTATTTTTCTCCGGCACTGGTATCTATTTCCGGCACTGGTATACATTTCCTTAATGAAGGAAATGGGATATCAAGAGAAAAATATGCAAATGGTTATTGTCTATTAGCATTTGATTTAACCCCTAATTTATCATCAATAAACAGTCATTGAAATCTGATTAGACATGGTAGTGTAAGGTTAGAGGTTCGATTTGATTCTAGTCTCTCTCAAACGATTAACTGTATTGTATATGCAGAGTTTGATAATGTTATAGAAATAGATATAAACCGTAATGTAACTGTTGACTATAGTAGCTAAGAAAAGTCACATGTATGATCTATTTAAGTTATAATGTGTAACGTGTGTGTACCTATTAGTGTGTGTGTGTATTATGAAATAAAATTATTGTACCTAAATTTATGTTTCTTTTAATTATTCCTTCATTATTTTCATATGTAATACCCCTCTTAGTAAATACATAAACCATACATAATACGGATATGTGACATAAATACAAGATCCATAGACCAGATCGGTTCTGTGATAATACAGTATGAACACAATAGAGATCCGTAATTATTTCAGAAGAATTTGTGAAGGTGTGGAAGATAATGTATACGCCGCGAATCGTCTACCTATATATGTCCAAACCCCTACATACATTATTAGCAACTTAGACCCTGATAGTAACCCTGGATCCCACTGGATAGCCATACACATCAATGAAAATGACTTCGGACAATACTTTGATTCCTTTGGACGTGCCCCCATGCGATATCACAAGGCTTTTATGGGGCGAAACTGCAGGAGATGGGATTTTAACACGTGTAGATTACAAAATGATTTCACATCAGTTTGTGGAGAGTATTGTTTAATGTATTTGTATTATAAGTTCAATGGGAAAAGTCTTTTAGTCTAAAATCAACCCTTTGCTAGCCTAACAAGATCATTCTATTCACAAATTCTTCTGAAATAATTACGGATCTCTATTGTGTTCATACTGTATTATCACAGAACCGATCTGGTCTATGGATCTTGTATTTATGTCACATATCCGTATTATGTATGGTTTATGTATTTACTAAGAGGGGTATTACATATGAAAATAATGAAGGAATAAATAAAAGAAACATAAATTTGGTACAATAATTTTATTTCATAATACACACACACACTAATAGGTACACACACGTTACACATTATAGCTTAAATAGATCATACATGTGACTTTTCTTAGCTACTATATTAGATATAAACCGTAATGTAACTGTTGACTATAGTCAACAGTTACATTACGGTTTATATCTATTTCTATAACATTATCAAACTCTGCATATACAATACAGTTAATCGTTTGAGAGAGACTAGAATCAAATCGAACCTCTAACCTCACACTACCATGTCTTATTAGATTTCAATGACTGTTTATTGATGATAAAATAGGGGAAAGTGTAGGAAGAACGAGAAAGTGTACGAAATGAATATTGAATATCCTCTTAAAACAATGTGTTCAAATGTTTTCAAAACATTGTGCGTTTACTACCTATTACTAAATTGGTAAATGCTACATTTAAAGTCAGCGCTCTCGTTTCCCGATATACCATATGGCCTGGAATCCAAGCCAACTCAACATAAATATTTTGTGAAATGCATTTTAAAAGAAGATGCCTTATATTTATTATATAGGGGTATTTAAATTTAGACCGGAAAGGGTTAGCCAGGATAGCTTGTAGGCAGCTTTGCGAATCAGAAAAGATTACGGAGTTGTTAAGTCGATGAGACTCTATAAACGACAGAGCCTCAAGGATTGCAATTGCTTCACCAGAAAATACAGAAGACAAAAAAGGTAATTTAAAATTTAATACCACATTGACTTTTGGTATCCAGACCGCTGAACCTACACACCCTTGGTTTTCTAAACTGGACGCGTCCTATATACGCGTAATATGTGATACCAGTCTCTGTATACTGTATTAATAATTTCCTTAAAGTGATCGTTTGCAGTCTGAGAATCTTTTACAATGCCGGTATCAAAGGAAATGAAAGGGAATTTGACTAGGGATTCGTAAGGAACTTTATAAATAGGGAGCATCTTACTCTGGTACACAGGACATGGCAAGCTAGTGAACTTTCGAAAGCTTTTAAGGAGACAGGGGGGATCCTTGTGTGTCCAGTATGACGAGGAGTGGAATAATTGGGAGAGGGTATATAACTTAGGGATAAGATCGTGATGAGAAAATTGAAGAGCCTTGAAAAGAAATCTGTCTGAAAGGTATTGGCGTCGAAAACATAAGGGGGGATCTACACACTCAACCTGTAGGGCATTATTAGCAGTTGATTTCATGACACTAATTACTAGACGAAGGCACTTGGATTGGATTTTGTCCAGTTTTTGAAGAGCAGACTTGTGACAAGGTTCAAGAATTATAGATCCGTAATCCAGATGACTTCGGATTAAGGCATTATATATCAATTTTTGAGTGTAAGGGTGAGAACCCCACCAAACTCCAGAGAGATACCGAATAATATTGATGTTTTTTTCACATTTTTTAATAATATGGTTTATGTGATGAGCGCTTGTCATTTTAGCATCTAAATAAACCCCTAGGAATTTAACGTTATCAGAAACCGGAAAATTTGGCTATCCAGGGATATCAATATGTCCGGAACAGTCCTACGTCTGGAAAAACAACAGTGCTGCTTCTCCACGGAAATACTCAAGCCATGGTCAGAGAGCCACTCGCATAGGTAATGAAGAGCAGAATTGAGGCGTGCAGAGGCATCTAAGAGCTCCTTGGTGGAGACATAAAGGGCTATGTCGTCCGCATATTGAGTGATTTTGCAGAAAGAGGTAACGGATAAGTTGAGAGTTAAGGAGGAGCTAGATTGTGGGTGTAAATACTATAAAGGAGAGGACTAAGGACCCAACCTTGAGGGAGACCCTTCCAAGCCAATCTAGAACAAGGAGGTGAATTTTCATGGGTAATAAGGATAGAACGACCGGAAAGGGAATTGCACACGTAGTTAACTATCTTCACAGGGGTACTCAGCTGAAGCATAGTCCGCCTGAGAACCGGAAGTAGTACGTTATCATATGCGGACGACACATCCAGAAATACCCCCACCAGAGTCTCTTATTTCGAGAAGGCAATCCGAATGTCGGAGACTAGAGTACACAGGCTATCCATAGCGTTAAAGCCCTTACGAAATCTGAATTGACTTCTCGAAAGAATGCCTCTACTCTCCAAGAACCATTCGAGTCTATTTTTAATTAAATGCTGTAATATTTTTGAGAGAGTGGTAGAAAGAGCAATAGGACGATAGCTCAATGGATTATCCTCGGGCTTACCTGGTTTTAAAATGGGAAGTATTAATTGACATTTCCACTCTTCCGGGGGAGTTTCAGCCTCAAAGATGGAATTAAGAAAGCCAAGTATCAATTTTTGTCTATCGATGCTGCTTTTGACAACAAAAGAATACGGAATCCCGTCAGGTCCAGGAGCCGAGTCATTAAGGGAGTCTATAACTAACTTAAACTCCTCAAAAGAAAATGGGGTTTCGAATTCATTAGAAGTATGAGATGATGAAAAAATATTATACTCTTTAAATGTAGGTGCCCAAGGTGGTGCGAATTTTGGGCAAATCCGAAGGTCCAAGAAGAAGGGTCATTCGATAAGGGGTTAGAGTTGGGGGAAAAGGAGCCGCGAAACTTTTTTAACTTGGTCCAAACCAGAGACGGTTAGGAAAGGAGGACAAGCCCTCACAGAACTTATGCCAACCCAGGCGCTTCTTGTGAAAGAGAAGTCTTTTTGTTTCCGCTGCTATCCACTTGCAGTTATTATAATTCTCCAAGGTCATATCAGACGAGAAAGTCCTCTCTACCTCCTTGCGTCTTTTACATGCCATGGTGCACTCAGCATCCCACCATGGGGGAGAGGAAATTCGGTTACAATTAGAGCCTCGAGTAGGTATAGCAGCAGATGCGCCTCCAAGAAGCGCCTGCGTTAGAAGTGGATATAAAATATATGAATTATGGGAATTAACAGGTGGAATGGAGGCAATTAGCTCATTAGTCAGAACTGCAAATAGCGGCCAGTCAGCTTCGGAAAGTTTAAATTTAAGTCTAGTAGGATTTTTAACTATAGTCGGGATAGGGGAGAGATGCCAGGTAAGGATAATGGGAAAATGATCGCTTTCACAGGAATTTGAAAGAATGGACCATGGCATTTGTGAGGAAAGAGAAGGAGAACAGATAGACAAATCCACTGCTGTTCTAGGATTCTGAGTTGGGATTACTCGTCGAGTAGGAGCTCCATTATTCTAGATAACTAGGTCAAGATCATCAAGAGAGTTTAGAAAAAGATTGGCAAGAGAGTCACAATTATGTCAGCCCCAAGCATGATGTTGGAGATTGAAGTCTCCTAAAAGGAACATTGGAGGGGGGATGAGATTGATTATAGAAAAAAAATTCAGAAAGGACAGAGGATGTAGGGTCAGGTAAGTAAATAGACAGAAAAGAAATGTTAAAGATTCTGACAGCAACAATGTTAAAATTACTATGTGGTGGAAGAGAGATAGAATTAAAAATTACTGAAGTAGAAACTAAAATAGCTGCACCAGCTCTACCATCACTTCTGTCATTCCGGGGACAGGAAATGCCAGAGACTCTAAATTGAGAATCTGGACTCAACCAAGACTCCTGGATGTCAAAAATAAGGGGATTAAATTTATGAGTAAAATATAAAATATCATTTATTTTGCTTCGGACGCTACGACAGTTCCATTGAAGAATGATCCTCTGAGCCATTGTTATTTATAGAGTTTGTGTTTGTAATGTTCACCAGCTTAGTCAAGTTTTCACGGAGAGTATTGGACATACCCATCCCAGTGTCACTGAAACGAGATAATATATTTAATAAAAGGGAAGAAAGGAGTTCAGGGAAATTGTCGTTCATGGACAAGGAGTTATTAGGAAAAGCGGATCCATTAGGGGTTTCAGAAATAGTGTTACGGGTGATATTAAAAATAAAATAAGATTCTCCGTGACAATATATATTTTAAAAAAAGAAAAAAATAGGGGTCGTGGGCAGAAGGCCGTATGGTCTGGAGTAGCCTCTTGGTGTCAAGGTAGTGGTAAGGGGTTTAATCCAAGTAGGAACTTAGCTGAGGATCCAGCTGTCTAGCACGTGGCGGATGCGAGCTAGGGCTCCAACTCCTGGAAGCTTCTCCGTCACCGCTGCGTCCGTCCGTCGTAGATAGATCCTCTCAATAAAAAAAAAAAAAATCCCCGTCCAATGATCATCAGCACTCTGAACTCCAGCTAGATATAAGTCCTTTTAATTAGTGCCTCGAATGCTGTAGTTGGCGGTGTTTCGTGCCCCAAACCAAGTTCCTGGAATAATCACGGTAATGTGTCGGTAGGAGTCCGGTCCTACAGCCAGCGCGATTTCAACCCCAAACGATCAAAAATCACGGGCTGTGTGACCATTACAAAGGTAGGCAAAATAAAAAAAGATAAGATGATATTAAGGGCAACCAATATGATACAAACATCGTAACATTTTAATAGTGCTAGATTGGAAAGACCAAACTACAATTGAGCACGTGGTATGGCCAATCAAATAATTGACAACTAATTTACCAAGATGATAGTTTACATGAAAGAATAATGCGTTTTAATACAAGCATGATTTTCTAAATATTCACAACACAGATACACTAAATTACTCACCGTGATACACGGGATTAAGAGTTAAAAGAAACTGGAAAAACTTCAACAATAAAAATTCTACTTCGTCTTCTAGCAGGAGGAAAAAAAGGCCCTGTCATCTCGCGACAGCCCTTATATACTCCTACTGACAATGTTTTTTTTTTTAACTGACAACTAGCGGTAATGCATAATCCAACCGCCACAATAAAGAAATATTGGAGATGAAGCTCTAGTTACAAAACCTTTGCCAATAGATGGCGTCGTCTAACATAATTTAGTTATTAACGTTAGCAATAACAGCCAGTAGATGACGCTAGGAGCGTCGTTATAAGTTATATTAATGCGTTAAAATGTAGCTATGCTACAATAGGGTTCTGGATAATTGATTGGTGGGCAAGACGGTTGTAGCCAGGCTGGGGTGAGAGAATAGTACGACGGGGGGTTAACACAGTTTTTCTGTAAGAGACAGTACGAGGGGGAGAAGTAGTGAATTGGTGGGATTGTGAGGGAGTAGCTGTAGGAGGGGCTACAACGTCTGCGAATGCTCTACCCACACTTGTTCCCAAGTGTTCCCTAGGTGAGTTCCCTAGATTCTGCATAGGATATATTTTCTTCAGACATTACAACCTTAATTTCCTTTTGTCTCTAAAATTCTGGACATTTAGGGTTGTTAGCCGCATGGGCGCCAGAACAGAAGAGGCAGGTGGCCATTTGAATGTTGCACGTGTCACCCTCATGTGGTTGTGAGCACTTGTAACATCTAGGGTCCGACCTACAAATAGATTTAACATGTCCTACAAACCTACAGCACCGGTTGCATTGGATAGTGGGGAGCTTATATAATTCTACAGGAAGGGAAGTGTAAAATAGATACATATAAGGAGGAAGATTCTGTCCATTAAAAGTCACAACAACAGTCTGGGTGGGTATCCAAATCGTACCGCTGATAGGATCTATGGATTTATGGCACATACGACGTGCCTTTATAACGTCACCATAACCAGGGGTTGTAATGCAGTTAAGGACAAATTCTTCCATGTCAATGTCCAGAGCGACATTTCTTAAAATTCCCATCCGCGACACATTAAATGACGGGATGGAGACTGTAAAACCTGCATTTGAAAGAATTGATGAATCTAGGAACTTTTATTTCTTTTCTTTCTAGGATTTTTTAGTTCTACCGACATACGGCTTCTACCTATTCGCTTTACGCCACCAAGTGAAACTGTATTAGAATTGTTCTGGGATAAGTAACGGCCAAACTCCATGGGTCGGATCTGGATATTAGTGTTATTTGTGGAGTCTGTTTTCGACACATACACACATGTGGAGGGGAATCAGATAAGGAGTATTTTCGTTTATTAAAAAAATCAGGTCTTATGAAGGTAATTTTATCATTTTGTGGAGAAGCCAGGTTATTGTCGTTATTATTTTGGATGGGAGAATTACGCCTAGGACGCTTATTCGGAATGTTCTCTAAACTAACACTACTTATGCCATTTGGTGGAGTAACATACTGGCGTACCGCCGGGAGCGGGCGGTTCATTATCCATGATAAATAATTTTATCATGGATTCCATGAAAAAATGTTTGTATTAATCGAAGTAATCCAATCAATGCATCTTTGCAAACGCAGTGGCAGTTTATTGATGCCCTTCTTAAAGAAATCAGCTGGACGGGAGGCAACGAATTCTTCAAAGGCATTTTGTACTGCCTCTCGGGTATTGAATTTTTTTCCCGCCAGGAAGTTATCTAAATTCTGGAAAAAGTAGTAGTCTGTAGGTGCAAGGTCTGGTGAGTAGGGCGGATGACGGAGAGCTTCCAACCCCAGTTCTTGCAACTTGGAGACCGTCTGCTGTGCAGTATGAGGTCGCGAGTTGTTGTGCAGGAGCAGCGGAGACGAGCGATTGACCAATGCTGGTTGGAGATGTGCCAGCTTCTCCATCATTGTGTTCAGTTCTTCACAGTACACATCTGCAGTAATGCTCACCCCGTTTGGTAAGAAGCTGTGACGAATCACACCGGCGCTAGACAACCAAACAGTGACCATCACTTTTCTAGGGGTAAGTTTTCGTTTAAGGCATTATTTAGGTGATGAACTAGGATCCAACCAACTTGCGGAGCGCTTGCGGTTATCAAACAGAATCCATTTTTCATTGCAGGTAACAATGCGGTTCAAAATTCCTTCATTTGTGTGTCTGTTGAGCAGTGCAAGGCACGTCTCGACGCGTACTTCGCGCTGGCGATCATTGAGTTCGTGGGACACCCATTTGTCAAGCTTTTTTACCCTGCCAATTTGACACAAATGGACCAATATTGTTTTGACGCTAACGTTGAAAGCTGCTGGTAATTCAGCCGTAGATTGTGTATCATCAGCTTCCACAATTGCCTTTAATTCGTCATTGTCGACCAAAGTCTTCGAACGATCGCGAGGTTCATTTTTCAGATAGAAATTACCAGAACGGAAGCGAGCAAACCAATAACAGGTGGTGCGTTGGTTTGTAGTGTTAGCTCCGTAAACGTCGTTGATGTTGCGTGCCGCTTGTGCCGCGTTGCTGCCACGACGGTACTCATATTAAATAATTACTCGAATTTTCAACGTATCCATGATGACGAAAAAGATTGAAGTGCGATGAAAATGTAACACTAATCAATAAACAAATGACTACTTTTGGAAAAAGAATTCCATGTTTTTAAAATAAAATTAATTTGAAATTAGAATTCTTAGCCAAACAAAAATTATTTTGATTTGACATGGCCAGTACTGCAGAACGGCAATTTCATAGGTAAAGACCTATTATTTCACCTTTATTATATAATTCGTCTAACACAGTCATCGTCTTTATGTATTAGGCTTATGAGAGTTCAGCAGAAAAAGTGCACTTAATAAAATTACAATGCGCTCTCTAAGGCGCTGATTTGAACGCGAAAGCAAAGACTTTGCCTAAATAACATCAATACATCAGCTGTGTGAGGTCCATGACACATCACCGTAAATAGCGTAGTGTAATTTTATGTGGAATACTTTTTTTTCGAAAATTTTAATTATTCTTCTGCCTAAGCGTCAGTAAATACGTAAGCAGTAGCTCATATACCAAAATTGATTTTTGATGACCTTGTATAAAACAAAATCCATTAGGCCGCCTGCCTGGAACCACAGATTAAAGAAAGCTAGGACCAGATAAACACCTACGTAAACACTTTCGATTAGATTGCGCTACTACAAGCATACGACGTGTGCACAATTCTCCTATCGCGTACACGGCAATAGTGTCAAAATAGTGTCAAGATTGTGCTTTCTCGAAGGGACGTCTAAATTTTCAAATTTCGTGTTTGATTTATTATGTCGTGATTGAAAATTGTGTTTGTGTGTTGTTGGTTGTCATGACGACAAAAAAGTATTTTTTTATATTATATTTGTGTGTGTGTATGTTAAAACATTATAATATTATATTAATAAATAAGAAAAGTATCAAACAAAAAGTGGTTATGTATTGTACTGTGTAGTAAAATAATATAACAAATAAAAATATATCTTATTTTACCTATCCCGAGGATAATATTAGGTGAGTAAATATTTCATTTTTAGTAGGCGTCTGTCTTTAAGCTTGCTTTATTACAAGAGTGTCCATGACCTGGTGAATAGACCCCTTGAGTCGCACACTTGATGGTGCAGGTTCAATAACGGGTTGTGGTGTCTACCAGTTAGACTTTCTCAATTACCTTACTGACGCTTAGAACGGTGAAAGAAAACATTGTGTGGGAACTTGCATGTCCAAAAACACTTCCCGTGATTTTAAAAATTTTGCTTTAAAGGTGCGTGAAGTTTGCTAACTCGTAGAAGGCTATAGAACGCCGTTCAGCTTAAGGCTGCGTATATTAAAATCAATTTTCTAATGTACTTCGGGAATCGTCTTTTTTCGTACATCGCCTGTAATTTTCCTACAAAAATGACGATTTCCGAGAACTATTCGCAACATGGTCGCACTATACATATGATTGTATAAGGATTGGATTGTTGTTTTTTTCAGGGGACATGATTGGCTAAAAGCCGACGGGCGCGAAGACCTTACAATGACACTTGTGAATGCCAAAACTAGGCAAAATTATAGTATTAATCATTCCTCCCGACAATAGTGTCGCATTTATTGAATTTAAATAATTGTAAATAATATAATGCTAATTTACCAAATAGTCATATTTATTTTAATTTACCCCCATCTTCTGTGACAACCCTGACAAAGTTTGGATCGTTCTATGGAAGGTGTTTCTATGTACGTAAGTATATATTTTTACTCTGTGCTCGAACTTCACAGGCGGACGCGGACGCGGTGCTGCATTTTAAAGACAGCTTCAAAATTGAACTTTATTCACTATACAAAAATATACAAGTTTCATTGCAAGAGCGGTGCCTTCGACATTGACTTTGATTGACTTGATATTCAAACTTCTTCAATGATTCTTAAAAATTCAGCGCCGCGTCGCATCTCGTCGTAGCATCCGCCGCGCGACGCCGCGAGAGCTTCGGCGGAAAAATCCAACACAAATTCCGCCGCGATAGCTGCGGCGCGTGTGTTAAGGCGTTGATATGCTACCTGTGGCTTTGTACTAATCCAGTTAGACTTTATCCAGCTACTTAAATCCGGCTAGCTTATTAAAGACGGCTGCATTTCAACAGCTTTGCAAATATGCTTTAGGCGCAGACTAAAGAAAGGCGATCAGATAAACAGCTACATTATAATATAGATAGATTTGATTGCACTACTACAAGCGTACGGTGTGTCCACGATTGTGTGGAAAAATTGTGGACCGTTGAAGGGGACGTCCAAAATTTTCAAATTTAGATCGAATGAAGGTTTTTGATATTTTATCTGCCGTTAGGGGGCAGACCCAACTCACACAAAGCGTCACTTGGTGGCGTAAGTGGTATCAAAAACAGAGAAAAAGAATTTTCGATTCTTTTTCTGTCACCAGGCGGTGCTTGGTAGCACGACGGTCCTTGCCGTGTCAAACAGCTGTCAGATGTCACGAATTTAAAAAGCCTCTTGGATCGTTCTATAAATCTGCTTCTATGTACGTTATTTTCTACTGTGTGCTTTAAATAACCAACCATACACTGTTGGCCATAAAGCATTGGCAAAGTGAATGGAGCACACCCTTCATCATAAAGAGCCGGTCCATTATCGTCATAATCCAAACATTAATAATTTTAACGAGGCCGGACTTTAGGATTTAAATTGAATATTTCACCATTCTTTGTCCACACATCCCTCAAATGATATAAAAAGAGGGCCGCATTTAAAGATTCACAAACGCCCCAGGCCCGCACTGAGGTCTGTATTAATCTCCTTATTTTGTTGGCAAATTAAATTCAGCATAATTAGGGACACGTGTCAGATTTAATTTGTCACGCTTGTGTTTTGCGATTCACGCCATTTTCGGTTTTAAAAGGCGTTAGTAAAGTCTGTGCGCTATCACCTAATACTAATAACCTAACCAAGAGCATGTTTTTAGTAGGGGAGCCTAAGATTGTTAAAGTAACTCGAGCGCGTCAGATTAAGATAATATAGGTCTCTGGTAATCAAAGTAAGAAAATGTCTCTGTTAATCAAGGTAAGACAATCAGTTATTTTGGTTCGGGCGTCAAAAAAATAAAAAAGCGTCATAATTTAATCCAGCGCGTCATATTAAAATGTATTAAGTATAATATTATAATTATGTTAACTTAACTGCTGCTGCTGTTATGTTAACTGCTCCAACTTAAATTACTGGCGATTTTAAAATTCAAATTCAAATTCAAATTCAAATTCAAATTCAAATTCAAATTCAAATTCAAATTCAAATTCAAATTCAAATTCAAATTCAAATTCAAATTCAAATTCAAATTCAAATTCAAATTCAAATTCAAATTCAAATTCAAATTCAAATTCAAATTCAAATTCAAATTCAAATTCAAATTCAAATTCAAATTCAAATTCAAATTCAAATTCAAATTCAAATTCAAATTCAAATTCAAATTCAAATTCAAATTCAAATTCAAATTCAAATTCAAATTCAAATTCAAATTCAAATTCAAATTCAAATTCAAATTCAAATTCAAATTCAAATTCAAATTCAAATTCAAATTCAAATTCAAATTCAAATTCAAATTCAAATTCAAATTCAAATTCAAATTCAAATTCAAATTCAAATTCAAATTCAAATTCAAATTCAAATTCAAATTCAAATTCAAATTCAAATTCAAATTCAAATTCAAATTCAAATTCAAATTCAAATTCAAATTCAAATTCAAATTCAAATTCAAATTCAAATTCAAATTCAAATTCAAATTCAAATTCAAATTCAAATTCAAATTCAAATTCAAATTCAAATTCAAATTCAAATTCAAATTCAAATTCAAATTCAAATTCAAATTCAAATTCAAATTCAAATTCAAATTCAAATTCAAATTCAAATTCAAATTCAAATTCAAATTCAAATTCAAATTCAAAATCAAATTCAAATTCAAATTCAAATTCAAATTCAAATTCAAATTCAAATTCAAATTCAAATTCAAATTCAAATTCAAATTCAAATTCAAATTCAAATTCAAATTCAAATTCAAATTCAAATTCAAATTCAAATTCAAATTCAAATTCAAATTCAAATTCAAATTCAAATTCAAATTCAAATTCAAATTCAAATTCAAATTCAAATTCAAATTCAAATTCAAATTCAAATTCAAATTCAAATTCAAATTCAAATTCAAATTCAAATTCAAATTCAAATTCAAATTCAAATTCAAATTCAAATTCAAATTCAAATTCAAATTCAAATTTATTTATTTGCTTTAAATGTTATGTTAATTTACAGGTTTAGAAATTTCAAAAATAGAGTAGTAGCTATAGCAAGCATGCAAATATTACATAATTCACATTTAGAAAATACATAAAGTTCATAATTAGTACAATTTAGAAACAAGCAATGCCAGAATGTCATTTAATTATTACAATATATAATTATATCAATTGAGTTATCATTATAATTCCAACCATCTAGAAAATATTATAATCTAAAAGTGTTCAAATATTGATGACACTTATGTGTATTATTTACGATGTGAAAAATATTCGGTCACGGAATAAAAACACTTATCCATCAACCACTTAGTAAGTGCCCTTTTAAAAGATGTCATTGATTTTTCTTTCAACTCTGCGGGTAAGTTATTATAGATTTTTATGGCCATAAAGTATGCATTTTTCATGAATTTTACGTTTTTTGCTAGAGGCAATACTAGTCTATTGGGAAATCTTCCCCTATAATGATCTAGATCGTTATGTTTTTTGGTAAATAGGTTCTGATGAGCATGCACAAAATTACTTATTTCATATATAGATACACGGGAATGGCAGCAGGTTCAGCCTTTTAAACAGTGGCTTACAACTCATTATCGTCGGGACATTGCAGATGGCCCGAACGCATTGTTTTTGCGCTATAAAAACTCGATTTACATCCACTGAGTTACCCCATAGAAGGACGTCATATTTTAGGATAGAAGACACGTAGCCATGGTATGCAATTAAAGCTGTTCTTTCATTAGATATTTTGGTTAATCGCCACAGTGCAAAAGCAAAACTATTTATTTTACTACAGACTATTTCTGTATGTGTCTTCCATGTACACTGACTCTCTAGTGCCACTCCTAAAAATACTATTGGAGTTATTTCGTTAATTATGTGGTCGTCATGTGTAATTTTCGACTGTTCGTCATTTTGATGCCTATTATAAAATCGTAAATATTTAGTTTTGGTTAGATTTACTCTTAAATTATTCATTGTTAACCAATCTATAACCCGATGCACTGTATCGTTTATATCATTTTTAACGTCAGATTAGCAATTTACTTCTAGTAACCTGTTGTCTATATGTTTTATTTCTACATATTGCTTTCTATTTGTCAAATAGGATTCCAGCCAATTTTGTACCAGTCCTCTTAAGCCATACACTCTAAAAACTTTAGATAAGATAGGAATTAATGCAATGGGTCTGTAATTATTAATGTCTTTCTTATTTCCTTTTTTGAATATTGGTTTAACAACTGATATTTTGAGCGAGTCTGGAAATATCCCCTGTAGAAAAGATGAGTTTATTAAATGTGCTACAACTAGGGCTAAAGGGGCCGCTCCTTTTTTAAATAGAAATGTAGGAAGTTCATCATAGCCAGCGGATGAAGTATTGTATAGTGTGTTGATAATCGTATAGACTTCTTGAGAATCACTCGGAAATAAGTACATGCTAGGGGAGTTTGAATCCAATCTTATATATTCAGGATTTACATTGGGTATTAATTCTTTACATTCAGAAAGGCATGTGAATGTATCATTGAATATGTTCGACATTTCTTTTGGGTCTCTTACTATTTTATCTTCGAAATGTATATCATTAAAGTATCTAGTATCATGCGACTTACTCAAAACATCGCTTTTAATTATTTGTCAAGTTTTTTAGCCAATATTTTTTTCTTTTAAGACACACTTCGTGTTTTGTAACCTCTGAGCTGTATAAATGCAGTGTTTGAGAATTTTTGGATATGATTGATATTTAGTTTTAGTAGCTTTATCCCGTTTTCTATAGTAGGTGAATCGGAGATGCCGTTTCGTAGTACAAGATTTTTTTATGCCTAAAGAGTTAGCACGGTAAATTGTATTTAGAAGTTTTAACTTTAACTTTTTTGAAAGTAAAACAGAGGTTAAAGAATAAAAGAAGCATTTCATGAAATATTTTAAACGCATCCAAAGTGTTGGTATTATTACCAACACTTTGGTAGACCTCTGACCATGACAAGACCTCTGACCATGACAAACTATTTAAGCATTTGACGAATTTATTTATGTATTCTGTGCTGAAGTCTCTCTTTTTTAAGAAAAAATGAGCAAATTGTATTTTCGGTTGCTTATTGCCATAACAGCAATCCGTTTGGGTCGTAGGACTTCCTAAATTTGTCATAGGAAATTCATCCATTTGTGTAAATACTTGTTTTATAGTGTTCGGGTCCGTATTTTGATTTTCTTTGTGATATCTTATCTTATGGATTTACTTTATTACCGATATCAGTTTTATTCGACAGGTTAATTTGTAAATCTTTAATTTTTCTTCTCGAAGCGGTAGGTGTCAGAATGTTAATTTTTGTTTTTGGCGAAGTACAAATATTTTTGAGTTCTCTTATTTTGCGTTCTTGCTTTGAGATTTTTTTCGTTAGAATTGAGTTTTGGCTATTTAGATTTTCAATTTCTGCATCCGCACTTTTTAACATCAGCTCAAGATCTTGAATTTTTTCTTTTAAGGATTCTATTTCGTCGTTTTATATACTGTTGATAGATCTGGAAGACTTCTATGGGTACTTGATTGTGGTGATAAAGACGATAAATATTTACATTCGGTATCTGTTAACGAATCGAACGACCTATCTCTTGTAATTTTCTTTCTGAAGGTTATGTTTGTGGATTCCATTTTAATTCTTGTCAATTTTGTACTTTTATATTTTCACTGTTTTAAATAATATTAATAATATTATATTCAAATAAAATTGAAATTTGAAATTTCAAAATTGTGACAAATTCGTTCAAGTATGTTATCCAATCGAGTGGCGAACCATCGACCGCATCGGTTAGTGCATAGTTTCTCAACCTAATTTTGCTCACCGCCCACTTTGAGAATATGTTATTTTCTAGAGCCCCCCATCTTAATTTTACTTACCTACCATCTGTCGCCAATTTAAAACAGCTATTGCCATGATTATATTTTAACGTAAGATATTATAAAATTATAGTCGTAAGATAGGAATATGACCCCTATCCTATTTCTGAGTTTAAAATGAAGAATGAAAGAATAATGTTTCAATGGGAGCAATTAAAACGCATGCTTAGTTATATTGAGGAATATTTTTTTTGACATTCAAAAGACATGAATTTATGACATAACTAATGAGAAGGTTGAATTTGATGCATTTTAAGGAGATTGTTAATATCAGGCTCCATTTTACTTAAAAACAACCGTAAGTCGCCACTTGAAGCCGATTTCTATTTTTAGTTACCAACGTTGCTACAGCACGTTCAGCTAAATAGGAAGATGGGAATGCTATTAGAAATCGTTGAACAATCAACCATAATCCTGGGTACAGTTGTGAAATCGGCTTCTGCAGCCAAAATTCTTGGTAGCCATTCTTGAATTTAATTTTTAATTCCTCATTTGTCGTCAGTTCTATTAGTTCTTCTTTTAACTGGGATGATCCTGCTGTGTTAACATTTGAAAAAGGATCCAGAACCCAGTCTGGTATGTCCATGTTTAAAACGTCCTGGAATCGTTCCTTGAAATCTCTGTGGAGGTTTTCCAAGTGTTGACAGTAAACAAGCAAGTCGTCATTATTGAATGATACTCCTGATAAATTTGGGAAGTTATTGAATTCCCGTTTGCCGATATTTCTTTTGTATAATAGTAGTTTGGATACGAAAGCAGCAATGCTATTTTTTGTCTTAATCAAGTTTAAGTCATCACCTTGAAATTGGAGGTTGACATTATTTAACAATTTATACAGGTCTGTCAAGTACGCAATATCGTTCTTTGATGAGATGAGGTTGTCGCGCAATTCTGGGTCTTTGTTTTCTAGGAACTCTATCACAGTTCCAAACAGATTGTAAAATCGAGTCAAGCAAGTACCTTTTGACAGCCAGCGCACCTCTGTGTGAAGCAGCAGTCGTTTGAAATCTTCATCATTGGCAATGCAAAGCTGACTAAATAATTTGTCATTCAACGAGTTACTTCTGATTTTACTAACTGATCTGATGACATATTGCAGTGATATATGGAGGCGTTCATTCAGATTTTTCGCAACCAAATGCTGGCGATGAATTACGCAATGCCCAGCAAGCACGTCAGGAACTTTATTTTTTAAGCACGCTATGAAGCCTTTGTGATGCCCTGTCATAGCCGGTGCGCCATCCGTAGCAACTGACAAAATATTATTCAAAGGAATTTCCTTTTCGGCACAAAACTTTTCCAGAGTAATAAATATAGTTTCTCCTTTTGTATCCGTTTCCAAATTTGTAGCAAACAATAGTTCTTGACATATTTTCTCATCCTTAATGAACCTCACGTATGACAATAACAATGCTTCATTGGTGGGTAAAGTGGACCCATCCAGCTGAATTGAAAATTGACAAGTCTGCAGATAATTGCACAATGATTCTTCAATGTTTTTAGCCATCTCATCAATTCGTCTTTGCACAGAACTATTGCTCAAAGGAATTTTTCGGATAATATCTGCAGCTGTTTTATGGAGTACAGTGGTTATTACTTCTTTGATTGCTGGTAAAATTAAATCTTCCCCAATAGTGTGTGGTTTCCCTGTTTTAGCAATCAACAATGAGATATTATACGAAGCTCGAAGTCCTCGTCTTGCTTAGAAGATGATGAAAAAAGTTTTGATATAGTTGGCTGAATTTCGTAATTCTTTTTCATGTCTTGAAAATAGGTCACATCTTTGTCTGTCTTATTCGGGTGTATTTTATTAAAATGATCTTGAAGCCTAGAAGGCTTCATCGCTTCATTTGAAAATGTTTTTTTTACAAATAAGGCACAATGGCGATGATGGATTTGTAGGATTTTCGATTAATACGTTTAATATAATCCGCACAACACTGCCGCCTCTTTTTTTTTGCTTCCGACATGGTTTGCAATTTACAGATACGTGAGTAAAAGATTAACTTCTAAAACCCTGTTCTCAATTGCGCGCGATTATGCTAATGAAAATAAAATGAACAATCATTGCCTTTATATAGGTTGGAGATATTTAACATGTAACGACAGGAATAAGATAAACATGCAGTGACTCGTTTATAAAACCCGGCGCGAAAGGTAAGTGCGGACGCCGCGCGGGGTCAATCGCGACGCGGGTTAACAGAGTGCGGGCTCAGACCTGTCGACGCATGTACGTCACTTGCTAACTCCCGAATGCCCCGAAGACACTGACGAACAAAAAATTAATATAATTTAATCTATTTCATCTTGAAATAATAAAAACCATTCGGAATAAGCCATTTTAGTGAAATAAATCTGAAATTTTATGTTAGGGGTTGACCGCGGCCCCAAACCGGTTCGCTTGCCAGTTTAGATTATAAACATACACAAAACATCGATTAATAATTGAATCAGGTATTTTTGAAACCACACGAGTCCACTTTTTGGTAAAATTGAGTTAATAGTATTTTTATACTGGCAATCCTGGCATACACCTTTGACTAAATTGAAACAACAGAAGTCCTTTTCCTTCCACGTGTTTTAGTAAGCTGAAGCTTTAGAAATATTTTTGTAACAACACAAGTCCTGGACTTATGTTGTTTCTATAATTTCTTAACCCATTACTCCTATCTATGACAGATAGGAGTAATGGGTTAAGAAATTATATCATAAGCAATGTATAAGTTTGATATAAATCAGCTTTGTAGACCTTAGTCTCTGAGCAAAACCGCGGACAGACAGATAGACAAACAGACAGACAGACGGACGGACAGACCGGAACTATAAGGGTTCCTTGTTGACTACGGAACCCTAAAAAGTGATCTCTGAAGAATCAAAGAGGGGTAAAGTACCATTTACCAATCCATTCATAGACAGTCCAATGTTCCATACATTTAGGAGCATTTAGGCTGGCAAAAGATGCTTCTGTGCCTGTTATACCTATGGAAAAAGCATATCCATTGGGAAAAATACCAATAAATATTAAAAAATTGATGATTTGAAGAAAATTTAACAATACTTACTACCTGAAGAAGATATAAAATAATTTTATCAGGAAATAGACATGTAGCCACATCACAAAATGATGATGAGGAGGAAGTAGTGGATTAGTACATTATTAAGTAGCCTAAGTACATTATTTTTCCAATAAAAGACAAGATATCCTATACTGCATGTTTTATTTTCAGAGAAATTCTAGTAACAACATAAGTCCATCACATATAATTATTGTTTTTTCAAAAACTGATTTTTTTTAGTATCCAAATTTTTTGAGAATATGTATACTTGTGCATATTTTATATTGTCTGAACAAAACTATTATGTATCCTTTGTTTTTTTGTCAGGATTCAGTTTTTTATCTCTCCTGAAAAATTTGATCTCATGGAATTGTGTGGTTACAAAAATACCTGATTCAATTATTAATTAATGTTTTGTGTATATATATTTTGTTATAATTTCAACAAATATTAAGTATCTTTTGGAAATCAAAATTTATATAATCTTAATCTGTGTACTTTAACCTCGATTGTAGTACTTTTTATTTTATAGTTTTTAGTAATGATGATTTTAATCCATTGCCCGTCCTACCAAAATACGTGCACACGTGATAAAAATGATTACAATACCTACAATAACAAAAAATAAACGATATTAATTTTTATTTTACTTTAGTACGTGATTAGCGTGTATTTTTTTCCTTTTTAGACTATATTAATTTTTTAATCTACCCACGCCCCTCTGCGCCATCTCAATGCCCCCTAATTTTCTCTGGGACTTCTACTCCCCCCTTATTTTTTTTTCTTCTTTTGCTTCAATAATTTACTAATAGATGGCGTTCCCAGCTTGTGATTCATGTACGTAGTATGATTTTAACTAGATTTTGGAAGCACAAAAGGTGTCCTCAGAAATGTGGGAATCGAACTTGGGTTACTTTGCTTACACAGCCATGACATGTAATGTACACGGCTACCGACTCTATGACGCGGCACTTAAAAAACTTGTATTTAAATGGTAGGTTCATGGATTGATGACGAATAACGAATATTAGTCCAAAGTCCACTTTTTTTATGAGACAAAGCGAAAGAGAGAAATGTTTCGATTTTTTTTTGCACTTTTCCACTTTTTAGAGTTTTGTTTTTTGAACATATAAGGACACTGACGATACTAAACAGTATTTAATGCACTTTAGTACTAATAATAAGTTGATATAAAGTTTTTGAGAGTTGTTTTAGATTATAGTTGTTTTAGATTATTTGCCATTTTTCACTGATGAAATTCACCACAAACACTTGTACAGTAGAATCACTTACTTACACTTGTGTTAATCACTTTTTTTAGTATATATAAGGATTTGTTGTATTTTTAATCGGAATTAAACTGCGGAGACGATTTTGACGATTTCGAGCTTCTACCCGCTTTTTAGTTAGTTAAAGTAGTAGTAGTTTTTTTTATTTTATTTATTTTTTTATATATGGTATCGGCTTACGAGGGCGGGTCAATAAGTCCGTGACTTTTGGAATAAAACACAGATTTTTTGATAAATAAATCATTTTATTTTTCAACGTAGTCCCCTTTGAGCTCTATACACTTTGTCCAACGCTTCTCCAATTTTTTTATCCCTTCCAAAAAATATGATTTGTCGAGGTCCTCAAAATAGGCCTTTGTTTGCGAGATAACTTCATCATTGGAGTCAAATCTTTTTCCACCGAGCCATTTTTTCAGGTTTGTGAACAAGAAGTAGTCACTCGGAGCCAAATCTGGAGAATAGGGTGGATGTGGGAGCAATTCATAGCCCAATTCATGGATTTTTGCCATGGCAACTGCACATGTGTGCACCCTTGCATTGTCTTGGCGAAAAAGAACTTTTTTCTTGGCCAAATGAGGTCGGTTTTTTTTCAAATCCTCATTGAAACGGTCCAATAAGTTGGCATAACATTCCCCATTAATTGTTCTTCCCTTTTGAAGATAGTCAATGTGGATTATCCCACGTGCATCTGAAAAAACAGTCGCCATAACTTTATTGGCTGACAAACCCACCTTAACCTTCTTTGGCGCTGATTCACCCTTAGAAACCCACTGTTTTGACTGTTGTTTGGTCTCTGGTGTGTTGTGATGGATCCATGTTTCGTCCACGGTTACAAAACGGCGCAAAAACTCCTCCATATTGTGATTAAACAACGCCAAACCTTCCTGTGAAGTTGTTACACGATTGCGTTTGTGGTCGACTTGCGGAAAGCTTTCTCATGCCCAAGTGATCATTCAAAATTGAAACCACTGAGCCATGCGAGATGCCTATGGCTTCCACAATCTCTTGCACTTTCAATCTTCGGTCGGCCAACACCATATCGTGAATTTTTTCGATTGTTTCGGGTGTAGAGACCTCAACTGGGCGTCCAGGACGTTCGGCATCTTCAGTGCTTGTACGGCCACAACGAAATTCAGTAAACCACTTTTTTACCATTGAAATCGATGGTGCAGAGTCCCCATAGTATTTATCAAGCTTAGCCTTGGTCTCGGTAATGGTTTTTTTTCGCAAAAAATAATGCTTAATAAGCACACGAAATTCACTTTTTTCCATTGTTTCCTTAAGTTACTGGATAGTCTGATAAAGATAGCTGTAAAACACAAACTAACTAACGCAGCAAGTTCAAATTTTGATAGGAGTCAACTGACAGATGCCTGTTGACAGGAGTAGTGTTGCTTTTTCAGTAAGGAGGTTAGAAATTCAAAAAGTCACGGACTTATTGACTTATTTATTATACTAATATATTAAAAAAGGCGGGAAATAGAACTTTCGTTTCAATTTTCAACACCGTATTCTTATATCGTCAAGTCTAAAGTCTAGTCAAAGTTCAAATATATAGTCAGTACAGTCCATGAGTCATGTCAGTCGATTCAGAAAAGTGGTAGAAGCTTTACTGAAAGTTCCTAGAGAGTTTTGGCGGGAACACAAAATAGCACGTTTTTAGAAGTTGTACCACTTGCCCACACTTGTGCACGTTAACGAATATTTAATGATTAATATTGTACCAATATTACACATTAAGAACCGAGATAACACAAATTTATGAAAATATACAAATTCGACAATGTCACCCATTGAACTCCCCGGCAAAACTTAGTAGTAGTTTAGTAAGTTGAGGCAGTCATTAACTTTATAATAGGCTTTAGCACACAAACGTTCTTTAACTACTTTTTTAAATTAATTAATTGAAAAATTTTGAACGCTTTCTGGAATCTTATTGTATAGGCGTATACATTGGCCTTTAAATAAATTTTTTACTCTACTAAGTCTAGCCACTGGTATATTAAGCTTATGCTTATTTGGGGTATTTCTATTGTGGTTGGCGCTTTTCTTTTTGAACAGATTTAATTTTTTTTTTAACATATAATACATTTGATAGAACATACTGAGAAGCTACAGTTAAAATTCCAGTTTCTTTAAACTTCTCTCTTAATGACGTGTTAGGGGCCAGCTTGTAGATTGCCCGAACAGCTCGCTTCTGCAGCACAAATATAGTATTTATATCGTGAACTTTATACATTTAATTTTTTTTGCTATTTAACAAAAGATTATTAACACTAAACCAGTGTACTATTTTTGAGAGAGCATTATTTACTTCGTCATAGCCTGAGTTTTGGCGATTAATATTAAAAGTAAGCGACGTGTCATCGGCAAATAAGACTATCCCGTTTTATCCATTAATAAGGTATGGTAGGTTAGAGAGATTAGAGAGATCACAAAAGACTCCTAGAGCATCCTGAGATCCCTCCTAAGCATCAAAAATATAACTAATCAGATCAACGCCTGCATCTGTTGTAGAGCGACCCTTCGTAAAACCAAATTATTAATTAGTATTCGGCCGTAACCTTCCTGTATTTCTAGGAGCCGCTGGCGCTGCAGCCATGGCTGGGAGTGTGGGACGCCACCAAGGAGCTGTCACACTGTCTGCAGTGGGAGCCCACCGCGGCCGCTAACGTTGGTAAGGCTTAAATAAATGAACGGATTGCGCTGAATGATGGTTACGTCATCAGGCACCCGTTGCTTTAGGCCCACTTGCGCAGATCTGGGTTGAAGTTAATACTGGGTTAAATATCATGTTATCTCTCTCATTCTTCCTATTTATAAAAGAGAAGGTATTATATTTTAAGCCAGGGTTAACTTTAACCTAGATCTATGCCAGTGGGCCATATATTGATAATTGTAATATTATTATACTCGCCGATATTACGCCTATACTAGCTTCAAATATCTAAAAAAAACTTTCTAAGGGTCGAATCATACTCAGGGCCGTCTTTGATCTATTAGAGGCCCTGGGCACACTAGAAGAATGGGCCCCTATGACCAAAATAAAGCAATATTTTATGATTATTTTTATTTTAACATGGCTTTGGCCCGGGGCGCCCGCGCCAGGCTGCGAGTGGCGGCTAAGCCCAGCCGGTCCTCGCAGCCTGGCGCCTTATTTGTACCGATGTTTGGTTTTAGGCCAGGGACGGCAAACCACGTTTTAACGCGGCATTTTTGTAAATAAATGTTTCATAAGGTCATAGACATCAAAACTTTTCTTTAATTTTTATTTGTGATTTAGAGGCGTATTTAAAGATTTGGCAGCCCGGGAAGATTAATTATTTTGCCGCCCATTAAGCAGTGACGTGACAGTGACAGTTTGTTTATTTAACGGTTTATCTAATTACTTTAAACATCCTATCTGAAAGATTGTAAAAAACAAATGCCTAAAATCGAACGCGAGCGAGTGAGCGAAGCGAGCGATCAAAACTTTTTTCTCTTTTGCGTGTTTAAACTTTAAACCCTGATAGACTGTGTACTGTGAAAAACAAAAGTATATCAATAACCTAAAACTGAACGTCAGTACTAAATATTATAATATGTTATTTAAACCAAACACGAGTGAGCGGAGCTAGCGAGCAAAAATTGATTTAAATTTTACAGGTCTGATAATATTACAGGTCTAATAATAATATAAGTAGCAAAATCTGTTCAAACTAAAACACTGAAATATGGTGAACTTCGGAAAAATACCATAAAATCAACTTGGAAAGCAGAAAATTGGTACTAAATAATATAATAATATGTTCTTTATGTTAAACGCGAGCAAGCGAAGAGAGCGAGCAATTTTTTTTTCCTATTTAATAGGTTGGATCTGTTCAAACTTTAAACCCTTAAAGAATGTGAAAATAGGATCATTTTGTAATTCAAGTTAAAGTAAAATTTGTGTAATTCCTGATGTTGCAGAATAGATGACAAATAACATATTATGTTAGATTTGACATGTAATAGCTACTTCACACTTTTTTCGTAATTACAACATTTATGGTCAGTGACCTGCCCAAAATATTGTATTGCATCACGCATGCCATTCATGGCACGCGTGCCATAGGTTCGCTAACCCTGTTTTATGCTATTGATTTTATTGTATTTTTCTAAAGTACAACAGACTTTCTGGGTTTAAAGTTTAAAAAGATTCTATCAGGTAAAATAGTAAAAAACTTTTGCTCTCTCGTACGTTTGAAACGCGTCTAACATAAAGAGTATAATCATATAGTACTTATTAATATCAACATTCTTTTTTAGACTGTTAATTTAATTTTATCTTGAAGATAACTTAAAAAATCATCTTTCAGATAGGGTTTAAAAGTATAATTAAATTTAACATGTAAAAAAAATTGTAAAGAGTCCGCCACAGCTTAATAAATAAATAATGTTTATTTCGGGCGGCATTGGCCCATATTATAAATACCTTACAGACTAACACATATTATTATTATTAAATACTTAAAAAACTAGGTACACTTTATCAAAATAACATATTTTAATAGGCCCGTTGCACAACATTTCTAAATACGCCTCTGTAAAGGCGCCACACACACACGGACCAGCAGGAATATCTAGCGCCGCGGTCTGAAAATTTGTAGGCAGGTATCGATTACTGGAGTTTCTTTTTTTTTCAGTTTTATTTCATTTACACAGTCGCTTTTCTTTTGTAATTATTTTATTTTACACTTTAAAGTTATTGTTTATTTATCAAAATCGGCCCACGCGTTTGGTCTTAATAGTGCCCCAGGTGCAAACACACATACATAGGCTGATACATACGAAGTCGTGGCTAACATCTGGATTCTGGACTATACTAATAATAGGTCTTTACCTATGAAATTGCCGTTCTGCAGTACTGGCCATTTCAAATCAAAATAATTTTTGTTTGGCTAAGAATTCTAATTTCAAATTAATTGTATTTTAAAAACATGGAATTTTTTTTCCAAAAGTAGTCATTTGTTTATTGATTAGTGTTACATTTTCATCGCATTTCAATCTTTTTCGTCATCGGATTCGTTTCGGATACGTTAAAAATTCGAGTAATTATGGAATATGAGTACCGTCGTGGCAGCAACGCGGCACAAGCGGCACGCAACATCAACGACGTTTACGGAGCTAACAGTACAAACCAACGCACCACCTGTTATTGGTTTGCTCGCTTCCGTTCTGGTAATTTCGACATGAAAAATTAACCTCGCGGTTGTCCGAAGACTTTGGTCAACAATGACGAATTAAAGGTGATTGTGGAAGCTGATGATACACAATCTACGGCTGAATTAGCAGCAGTTTTCGACGTTAGCGTCAAAACAATATTGGTCCATTTGCGTCAAATTGGCAAGGTAAAAAAGCTTGACAAATGGGTGCCTCACGACCTCAATGATCGCCAGCGCGAAGTACGCGTCGAGACGTGCCTTGCACTGCTCAACAGACAAACAAATAAAGGATTTTTTTTTTTTTTTAATTAATTTATTTTAATTTATAACAATTAGGTTACCTGCGATGAAAAATGGATTCTGTTTGACAACCGCAAGCTCTCAGCAAGTTGGTTGGATCCTGGTTCAGCACCTAAACAATGCCCTAAACGAAAACCTACCCCTAGAAAACTGATGGTCACTATTTGGTAGTCTAGCGCCGGTGTGATTCATGATGAACGGGGTGACCATTACTGCAGATGTGTGTGAAGAATTGAACACAATGATGGAGAAGCTGGCACATCTCCAACCAGCATTGGTCAATCGCTCGTCTCCGCTGCTCCTGCACGACAACGCGCTACCTTTTACTGCACAGCAGACGGTCTCCAAGTTGCAAGAACTGGGGTTTGAAGCTCTCCGTCATCCGCCCTACTCACCAGACCTTGCGCCTACAGACTATTACTTTTTCCAGAATTTGGATAACTTCTTGGCGGGAAAAAAATTCAACACCCGAGATGCAGTACAAAATGCCTTTGAAGAGTTTGTTGTCTCCCGTCCAACTGATTTCTTTTAGAAATTTAGTTTATAATTAATAATTTAATTAATTTAATTTTACCAATAGAAAGCCACATTATATTTTCAGTGTCATCTAGGCTATATATATTAACACCAAAAATAAATCGAAAATAACTGAGCCAAGAGCACGCCAGGACATGTCTAAGGAGGGTTCCGTAACTATCAACGCGCAATAGGTTTTCTTTTAATGACTTCAAAAGTTATGGTCCGATTTCACTCAAAATAATTTTCCTAAAGAGTTTTGAGCATTATATAACAGTATGGGAACTTAGAAGTTTCTATCTCCTATAGTTTAGAAATGCCAGGTGTGGGGACCAACTTATATACCGCTTTGGAGGCCGATTACTCCTTTAAATTACTTTAAAAACCTTAAACGATACCCCACACGATGGGGTAGAATGAAAAAATACCCCTAAAATATAAAATTATTATTATTATATAATTCCAAAAACGAGATCTAAGCACAATCTATAACTGTACCAATTTTCATCCATTTATATTCATGATTACAGAAGCTAGAAGCGCGCGAACAGACAGACAGACAGACAGACAGACGGAGGGACCGAGCAAAACTATAAGGGTTCCTTATGTATTACGGAACCCTAATAAAACGAGCGAACGAAATCGTGTTTGAGAAACGCTGCCTTATCGATGAGAGATTTATTATTGAGTTCTAGAGAAAAGTTTTTAATTTGATAGCACCTGCAAATAAGTCATTGAAAGCATATTTAAGCCATAAGAAGATGATTTTTATATTAAATTTTTTTTTTAAATCGTAACATGATGATTTATCAAAATAAGATAATTTATCGTCTCAAGTGTATAAAACATGAGATCATTTCCTTTTGCTGCACACTACCAACTTCCAGCTTCGCCCGCGTCGGAAAGGTTTCGTGTCAAAAAAATTCTTTAGAAAATATAGCTCTGTGCTATTATTATATTGCAGTAGGTAAGTACATTTGGGAAATAAGTTTTTGCCACGAACGCGGGCGAAGCTGCGGGCAAAAGCTCGTAATTCATATAATTTTTAAGTTTGATCTTTAAAAGGTTAAGTTAGTATACGAAAGTTTTTCCAGGCATTTATTTATGGATTACAAGATTTAGTTGAGAGGTGTTCCCAAATAAGTTTAGATTCGTCTAAAAATGGTGTCTTGTCTAGCATGTCATCGACAAAAGTCTTAGTTACACCTCCGTAGGTTTTGAAACGAGACAGGATCCACAGGTAGTCGTGGCGTTTCTTGGTTTCATCGTCGTATTTACAGTCATACAGCACCAGATAATTATTGACGTCCAGGGCCAGAACAGCGATGGGTACTTCATCCGTATGTTCTATCTTATTATATATGGATGAATGGAAGAAGATGACTCCAGTGCCGTTACTTGCAGGTTTCATTGGCAAGCTCAAAATGGTTGGCTTGTCCCCCGAAATTTGGTATTCAGTGAACATGTTATTTTCGGTTTCAAAATTCATGACGACACAGTGGGCGTTGATCTCGTAGTTGTTGTCATACCTAGCTTGCTCGTACCATATGCCTGAAAGCTGAGATTTTAAATATATAAATGGTAAAAATTCTGAGTTATTTAAGTTCCATATGGCCCAAGATTAAGTCAAGTTGAGAGAGGGGTGTCTTAAGTACAGAATTATTTTGTAATGGGTTTGTGAAGACCTCGGACCAAATAAAAAAGTGAAGACAGAGCACTGCGAACCACACAACGAGGCCAGTTTAAACTACACCTCGCGTTGTTATTACACAGTCTTACGCACTCACATGTAATAAAACTCTTACCTTGTAAGGCGTGCTGTCGCGGTGTGTGGTTTGTAGGGTTTTGTAGGTAATACTCAAGAAAGTGTTGAAGTTTTAGATTCGCTCTGTCCGTCCGTCTGTCTGTCTGTCTGTCAGACCTTATAGCTTCTGTAATTATAAATAATATTTATAATTACGAAAGCTATAAGGCAGAAGCGTCTATTTAGATGACATTTGGTATAGTTATAGATTGTCCATAGATTTCGGTTTCATTATGATAAAATAAATATATTTCTGTATTTTTGGGGTGCCTCTCCATACATGTGAAGTATGTATGAAAAATATTTTTTCATTCTGTCCCGTCGTTTGGGATATTGTCGAATAGGTAATTTTTAAATAAATTCAAGGTTTCCTACATGACTTTTTTTCAAAGTTTTACAAATTGTTTTACGAGTGATTGGCCTCAAAATGTTTTACAAGTTGGTCCGCCTCCCTGGTATTTCTTAACTATAGGTAAAAGATAGAAACTTGTGAGTGTCCATGCTAAAAACTCTTTTTATATTGAGCAGGAAAATTATTTTGAGCAAAATCGGACATTGCGCGTCGGTAGATACGGAACCCTCCTTAGTCATGTTCTGACATGCTCTAGGTTAGGTTATTTATGTAATGAAATACGTAGTTACACGCGCACTACATACATTAAAAACCAGCCTGAGTTTTTGTTTAAGAAAGCGCTGTTTTCACTTTTTTATTTGGTCTGAGGTGAAGGAGATCTTCAAACGCGATGTCTGACAAAATGCAGGTAGTCAACGCTCGGTGTACTAGTCACTTATAGACTTCCTCCACGCGTGGAGCAGAACCCAAGAGATAAAGATCAGGCAAAGGAAAGTTGAACCTAGGTCCTAAGTTATTTGCAAAGTTTTAACTTGGCAACGCTATATGTACAGAACTGTATTATTCCACAGGTTGAAACTGCCGGCTCAGATTAGACTCAAAGATAGCAAGGTTACACCGATTTGGGCAGAGTCAGGGCGATAATAAAACACTTATTTGAGGAGAACATTTTTCATATTTTTCGACTTGCTTACCTGGCTCATGGCAATGCCGTATAGAGAGCCGCACCCGTACGCCTCTTTCGGGCCGATTTGCCGTCTCGCTTTTGCCTCTCTATACGGCTATTTTCCATAATTTTCCCTATTTTCCATGAGCCAGGTGGAGTAAAACGCGTTGTGTGAATCTCTTTATTGTTTTTTCCAATTACATAAGTCCTTATATACTAATAATCTTATTACATATAAAAGATATTCATAACGTAAGGTACACCATGTATGAAATGTTATGTATTTTTACCACTATTCGCTTAATAACTACGTATCTATTTATTATATAATCCAAACCGTTACTCTTCACGTTAGGTATTATGTTTATCTACATCATATAAAAGAAATTACGTTAAAATTCACTATAGTTTAGAATATATAAGCAAATTAACCTTAAGTTCATAAAACACCATTTAACACGACTTATTGCACACTTTGAAATATAGAAATGGTGAATATAATTTTTATTATATTTATTTAAATAAAATTTAATTATAAATATAGAAATCTATACATATATCGTCACTGAATGTTCACCGTTATAGTTTATGTACTGTTTTAAATCACTCGTTTATCGTTCACATTTCAACTCACTGATATTATCACGTTACGAGGCCGCTGTCCTTAACACTATACCTACGAATTTCAAAGAAAATTTCACGAATCAAACTTAAGAAAAATGTAGTGGTTTAAGCATAAAAGAGTAAAAACATTAATTTCACATTTTATATATCACGTTAGTACTAATTAAATAATTATCAAGTGACTCATCCGGTTATTTGAATTTTTTCATAGGAATTTGAATGTTGCCACCTTTAGTTTCTCAGGTTCAACTTTCGTTTGCAAGATTTAACCACTGCAGTAGCAACATAAAAAAAACGACAATAACTGTATTCGACTACAACATTTGTTGGTTTTTGAGTTTAAATAAAATGATTAAATAGTCAACTTACGCCCTTCCAATCCAACTTTGGAACTGGTTCGATAGCTGGACATTCTTTTTCTATGTATAAAGTAGACGATCCCAATTTAAAAAATAGACAAAATACTGCACAGATCTTGGAAATCATCTTGAGAGGACGGCAAACAATATAATGATTGCAGTTTTTATATTTGCGACTTAAATACCCTTTAAAGCAGGTAAATCGGCAACGAAATAACACTTTTTTGTAGGTCTGATGATATTAAAGATCAGCTGTACTATTATAATTGTGTATATGTACTACATTAAAATAAAATTGAATGTAAATCGTAATTATGTATGTAAATTTGTCTCATTACAATTAACGCCCTGTAAAGGACCTTGGGCAAAAATGTATGAAGCCTGAAGCCCACCAACGGAGATGAGATCACTTTGAATATGCTTATACAACACTACATGAAATAAAGATATAAACTCATTTTTGTAAAGAATCCATGGGGTTATTTTGCTATAAATATTTTTCTCCTACCATAAATAAGCTATAATCCTTCAAAGTAATGCTGTTAAGAAGTTAAGAAGACTAGGCCTTCCTCGATATATCTGTATATAACATCACGCTACGACCCTTAGGGGCCGAGCAGCGGTTGGACACCGCGGGGAATAGCTAGTAAAAAAATAAAACAGCTGTTATCAGTTTATAATATGTTAATTAACATTTCAATCAATATCAATAATAATATCGCTTAGATGACCTGCCGGTGGATTAAATTGTATGTGCCTGCCTTACCCTAGATACCATATTATTGAAATGGTATGTGCACAACTTCCTTGATGCATCAGAGTCTGTAGCTGCTGCATATGGACCATAAACGTCGATAATGTAGCCATCACTACATACTATCAGAAAAGGTTTCAAAAGGTTTTGAAACTTATGCAAGCTGTAAGTTTTTCTCTGAAATAAAAAGTTTGAGCTTTTTCTATGTACATATAGGGGCCCTCAGCTATAACAACGGCTTTTGTATTTTCTTTGTTGCCAAACAAGCCTTTTGGTAATAGCAGATTTCTTTGCAGTATATTTTCTCGCGAAATATGGCCAATACCGAGGTGTCTGTTAACGAAGTCATTCATTAAACATTCTCTAGCTATTACAAGTTTTCGTTCCAGTGTTTGGCGAGATATATTGAACAATGTTGACAATCTCTAGTTTGACTCTCCTGTTTGGTCATGTAGATACCGAGGACAGTCCGTGGATGATTACTTCTTTGTGTTAGAGAAGGTGTCTCTACCGAAATTCTATTAAACTGTTGCAGGTTTAGTCCAGTCCAAAAATATAAGTCATTATCCGTTAATGCAGCCTCTAACTCAAAATCAAATCTCTGGCCTTGCGTAATGGTTCTTACCAGCATGTTAGTCATGTCTGTGATCTGACTTACATCAAAGTTATGCGTAGTGTTGCAATGATCAATCAACAAGTTCCAACTGTTGTTACCCATCCGATGTTCTTGGCAAACTCTTGCACTTTCCGGTATGTATAAGCGATACTCACAAAGAACATGTATTATTTATTTCTTTATTTCTTTATTAGACTCGCCAACAGCAAAACACAGAAATACATTAAAAATATACTTAAACTAAAACATGCACTTATGTGTAAGCCAATTATAGGCGTGTACAGCATTCATTGAGAACAGTAAATATCATTCCTTATATAAAATCAATTAAACCCCATATGAATTGAATGTCTAATAATAATTACAATGTAGTTTTAATTTCCGAAAACAGTAGTTTGAATATTGTATTTAGTTAGTTTGCTTTTTATACTCTTACAGGAATCATTATAAATATCTAGGTCCTTTACAGATGTGCAAGCTAGGTTGTAATCAGTACAGATATTAGATAAGGGAGAGTATTTTAGGATGTTTGTTTTACTTTTAGGAGTGTAGAATATTTTGGTAATTGGATAACGAGGATAGTGATACGGGACATTTAATTTTATATAACGAAGCAGGTTGTCGCAGTCAAAAATTCCGGATAATATCTTTTTTAGGAAAATTATATTAATCATCATTCGGCGACTGTGGAGTGTCATCATTTTAAAGTGCTTTAAGCGTAAATCATAAGTAGCACGATGAGAAATACCAGGAGAGTGGAACGCGAGATGTCTCGTGAATGCTCGTTGGACACTTTCTATGCGCATGGAGTGGGAAATATATCTGGAGCCCCAAACTACTGATGAAAACTCCAAATGGCTACGAACCAATGAGTTATATAGAATAATTTTAGGCTTAATACTTGAAAATCCTGTAGTGTTTCTTTTAAGAAATCCTAACATTCTATACGCTTTTTTGACACACATATCTATGTGTGACTTGAAATTGAGCTTGGAGTCAAATACCACGCCCAGGTCTCGAATCTCTGTAACCTGTTCCAGCATGGCAGAGTTTATAACATAAGTTGCGGTCGTATTATTTTGTTCACGTTTTCGTGTAAATTTGAGATGAAATGACTTTTTCGCATTTAGAACCATACCATTAGCACAGCACCAGTTACATATCCTATTTAAATCTTGCTGAATAAGATCAGCATCCAATGCGCAGGTCACCCTTCTGTATATTTTAAGATCATCAGCAAATAGACCGAACTCACTATTATGTATGACATCTGAGAGATCATTTATAAAAGCTAAAAAAAGTATTGGACCAAGATGGGAGCCCTGTGGTACACCAGAAATTGCTGTGTAATCGTCTGACGTAAAACCATTAACAACAACATATAAAAGTCTTTTTGCTAGGTATGAACGAAACCATTCTAAAAGAGATCCTCCAATGCCATATCTTTTTAACTTTCTTAACAACCGGGCATGACAAACCTTGTCGAAGGCGCTAGAAAAATCCATATAAATTGTGTCTACTTCCCGACCACTATCTATTTCATTACACAAGTAAGTTTTAAAGGTCACCAAATTAGTTTCCACACAGTAGCCTTTTCTAAACCCATGTTGGTGGATAGAAAGATTTTTTCCTAACTGATGTGTGATTAGAGGGCAAATTAGAGACTCAAATAATTTAGGGATACACGAAATGATTGCAATAGGCCTATAATTACTAACATCATTGCTTTGGCCTTTTTTTAAAATGGGAATTATTTTGGTTTTTTTCCAAATCTCCGGGAATATTCCGTCCCGCAATGATCTGTTAAAAATAATTGTTAGAGGAAGTGATAGGGCAGAACTACAACGCTTTACAAAGACAGGGGGAATTCCATCTGCGCCAGCACCTTTTCGTATGTCAAGTTTCTTAATTGCGCGTGAAACCTGATTCTCGGTAATATAAATGTTGTTTAATGACGATTCACCATCAAAAGTTAAATCTGTATCATTGTCTAAAACAGTATTAGAAAAAACGGACGAAAATTTATCAGCAAACATTTGGGCAATTTCTGTACCATTTGTTGCTATCATGTCGCCATTATTCATGACTGTCGGTATAGTGGTGTTACCCTTCCGTCTATCTTTAATGAATCCCCAAAAGCTTTTCGGGTTGGTAGAAATGTTGCATTCTATTTTATTTTTATAGCTTAGAAGACACTCTAGGAACAATAATAATTATTAGTTAAGTACTTATATTTTAACAGTTCAATCAACAGAAGAAGATAGTGTTCAAAAAAGACCACGAAACCGACAAACTGACAGCGATGGTGTTTTGATCGAAACATTAACCATGCGATTAAACGATAAACTACAAAAAGCTGAGAGACAACCTTCACCTCCTGATGAAGACAAGTTATTTCTGTCATCACTACTAAGTGATTTCAAAAAAATACCAGACGATTGGAAATTGGACGCCAAAGGTGAAATTATCCAAGTTATTAAGAATTACAGGGTGATGCAAAACTACAGGTCAATTTCAACGCCTTCAACGAGTCAATCTTATTCTTACATGGGATACACAACCTCCTCTGGAAGAAATCCTGTAAGACCGGAAAGTCAACTCGCATCTAATGATAGCTTGTCATCTCAGGATAAATTTTTTTTAATGAATGACTCAGATGGTGACTGCTTTAGATTTAGGGTATACTTGACTGTTTTGATATTATTTATTGTTAACGATAATTTATTCTAAGCACATGTTTCAAGTGAAAACGAAAGGCAAAATCTCCTCGCTTGGGACTTGAACCCACGACCTATCACGGTTAGGTAATAAGCCCACTGAGCTACCGTGGTTCAGTTGGCAGAGCAATAAGCAATAATTGAAAATCCTCATATTTTCTGTTACATATGTTCACTTAACTTGTGGGCACGCTCGCGCAGTATTTCATATTCAAGACCGTCACGCGGATTGTTGTATTTACGAAATCTATTTCTTATTTTATTTTTTTCATAGAGCAATTTTATAAGAGAACTACTGAACCAGGCAGGAAATTTTGTAGATTTGGGTTTTAGTAATGGTACGAATGAATCAATAGCACTTTGTATATGTTGGTAAAGAAAATCGGTCATTGCATTAACATTCGGACAGTTACCAAATTGTAGCATAGCTACATTTTAACGCATTAATATAACTTATAACGACGCTCCTAGCGTCATCTATTGGCTGTTATTGCTAACTTTAATAACTAAATTATGTTAGACGACGCCATCTATTGGCAAAGGTTTTGTAACTAGAGCTTCATCTCCAATATCTCTTTATTGTGGCAGTTGGATTATGCATTACCGCTAGTTGTCAGTTAAAAAAAAACATTGTCAGTAGGAGTATATAAGGGCTGTCGCGAGATGACAGGGCCTTTTTTTCCTCCTGCTAGAAGACGAAGTAGAATTTTTATTGTTGAAGTTTTTCCAGTTTCTTTTAATTCTTAATCCCGTGTATCACGGTGAGTAATTTAGTATATCTGTGTTGTGAATGTTTGTAAAATCATGCTTGTATTAAAACGCAGTATTCTTACATGTAAAATATCATCCTTCTAAATTAGTTGTCAATTATTTGATTAGCCATACCACGTGCTATCATTTGTAGTTTCATCTCACATTATTTCATTGTCATAATATTAGGATAATAGTATCCATGCCTTAATTATCTGTTTATCATCTTTTTTTCAATTTGTAATGGTCACACAGCCAGTGATATTTTAATCGTTTGGGGTTAAAGTCACGCATGGCTGTGGAACCGGACTCCTACCGACACGTTATCGTGAATATTTCAGGAACTTGGTTTGGGGCACGAAACACCGCCAACTACAGCATTCGAGGCACCAATTAAAAGGACTTATATCTAGCTGGAGTTCAGAGTGCTGATGATCATTGGACGGGGATTTATTTTTTTTATTGAGAGGATCTATCTACGATGAACGGACGCAGCGGTGACGGAGAAGCTTCCAGGAGTTGTAGCCCTAGCTCGCATCCGCCACGTGCTAGACAGCTGGATCCTCAGCTAAGTTCCCACGTGGTTTAAAGCCCCTTACCCTACCTTGACACCAAGAGGCTAGTCCAGACCATACGGCCTTCTGCCCACGACCCCTATTTTTTCCTTTTTTTAAATATATATATTATCACGGAGAATCTTATTTTATTTTTAACAACACCCGTAACAAAATGAAATATTCCAATCAATGTTCTTTAAGTATGCAATAATCTCACTGTAATCCGCTCTAAACAAGTTATGGCGTCGAGTAAAAATAGGTTTTAGGAATTGAGGAGAATGATTTGATAGGGAAACGCAAATAGGGGGATGCTTAGGATCAATTTTACTAAGTGAATTAAGGGATTTACATACATTTATACCATGACAATTTGCTAAAATAAGATCCAAAGTTCTGTTATCCACATTTACCACGTCATTGTATTGAGAAACATTATTCATGGCCATAAAATCGATAAGTGATAAACCTAGCATAGAATCATAGTTTGAGGGACTACATGGACCAACATTATTTTGCTTGGACCACTTAACAAAACCCAGGTTAAAATCACCTAATATCATTACTTGATCAGATTGATCCATCACAGAGGTTGCATTCTCAAAAAAAGTAGTCAGAAGCTCCAAGGAGACGGGAGGTGGTAAATACACAGCGCAAAAAGATATTTTCTTTGCTACATTATGAGATTTGACAGTAACTGTTATCCATAGATCTTCAGCAGTACTCTCCCAATTAATTTGTCTAACAGAAGGAATATCCCTGGATACCGCGATTAAAACACCCCCGCCGTCTTTTTTGGAACTGGTTGTGCATGAACGATCTTTTCTATAAACAAAGTACCTTTCGTCTATAAGTTCTGTACTAGATACATTACAGCTTAGCCAGGTTTCGGTGAATACAATCAAGTCATAATTACTAATCGAAATATTTCTTAATACATCATCAGTTTTGGTACGCAGACCTCTAGTATTCTGGTAGTATATATTTAGAGACATTTTAATGATAAATAAGTGTACCTTAACATTGTAAAAAATTGGTAATATAGGTTAAGTAATATAGGTTAAACAATTAATTTTAAACTATCTTCGTCTCTTATGAATAAAACTTTACTCTGTTCGTTTTTTCTTGCAAAAATCCTACCATCTCTAACCCAGATAAATTTAAAGCCTGCTTCTTTTGTTTTTAGTCGAGCAGCTGCATGCAAGTGTTTATTTGAGGGAGTGAGATGCTCCGATACAAAAACAGGGATCTTGCGTTCACCTATTCCCAAATGTTTAGAGTTTAACTTGTCCACGTTTTTTTTATTAAATTTCATGACTGCAGCCAATATTTCGTCGCGTCGTCGTTGACTGGAGAGTTTGACAATAACGGAGCGTGGACGGTCAGAGTTTTTATTGTGTTTAGCTATACGAGTCACATGGAGAATGTCTTTGTCTTCAACAGGAGATTCTATAATTCTGCCCAATTGCTCTATCGTCTTGACTAGATTTTCTGAATGATGTTCCGGCATCCCATTTATTTCGAGATTCGGGGATCGCATGATTTGTTCAATGTTGTTCACCTTTTCTGTCAAGGTTTTAACCTGCTGAGATAAGTCTTCATTTTTAGTTACCAGTCCTGCAATAATTTTATTTCTTTCATTAACAGATTGGAGAAGATCATCATACTGCTTACTAAGAAATGTTAGTGACTCATGAAATCCTGTAATTTGCTGTGAAATATTCACAAGTTGTTCCGAGACCAGGTTTTGTATAGTGCTTGTCATCTCCTGTTTAATCATATCGCGTAAACCTTCCCCATTAATTGAACTCGGTTTGTTCTTTGGTCGCATTGTTATATTCACTACCTCACGACCAGTATCATCGTCTGATGTCGTAAAATTGATACGGTTCTGCATTCGTATAGGAGTGTTTGAGTTATCAGACTTTGGCAATTGACTTTGACACTCAAAACACTTCCAACTCTTCTTATACTCGGATGTCATAGTAGAAAAATTTTTCATTGACATATTTGCACAAAACAAGTCGTATAATTTGTTGCATGTAGAACATGACATAAACTCTTTTTTTGGTAAATTATTGTTACAGCCCGAACATACTTTATGGACGGACGCCATTTCTTTTAGGTACCACAAAAATAGATTATTTTTAATGGTATTTTTATATGTATTATTAGTTTAGTTCAGTGACCCAAAGATAGATAGCGCTGTTCTGATAACACTCCTGTGATGCTTAGTTCCAACGACCCAAAGACAGATGGCGCTGCCCTTCGTCTTCTTCGGCGTGATTTTATGTATTTACGTTTTTGAATGTTTATTGCACTACCCGCACTTTAAGATTATCACTACTTAATTTGTCTTCTTTTTGTTAAATATTTCAATAATTTCTTGTGCAAACTCAAAACTTTTTACACTGATTGTTACTGTAAGTCTTAATATTCAATTGAAACACAATATTTTAGGAACTTGCGCGAAAAAAACCACCACTTTCAATTAATTTAAACGGAGCACATCTTCAATGTTAAGTTAATATTTTGACATTTTATTGACATTTTAACTTTAAATTGAAAATTTTAATTGTAGTTGATTGTATTATTTTGGATTTTTATTTATTGTATTACGGATGTTTATCGTAATTATTGGCTTTTAAAAAATTGTTCTTTTATATTAATGACTTTTTAGAAAAAAAAAAAAAAAAAAAAAAAAAAAATGTACCTTAATTGTAACTGGGATTCTAAGATGTACTGCGCTAGGGCATCCATTAAAAATACAACGGTAAGCAACATTGGGTGCTTTCACATAATCAGGAAGAACGACTAGATGTAGATCGTCTACTTCTGGTGGTATTTCCGGTTCTTGTGGGCCTTGCAGTTCTTGTGGGTCTTGCGGTTCTTGTGGGCGTTCCGGTTGGACATCCTGTTGTAGAGGCATTTCTAGTTCTTGTTGTCGAACTGCATTTTGCACTATTTGCCAACACCGATGGCATGTGGCTTGGATATTATTAAACGCAACCTAAAAAAGGAAAAAGAGTATTTGAAAATAACATTCATTAAAAAAATACTTTTCGCGGCTTAGATTAGCTTTGGCCCACGGGATTTTTATAGCCTTTCCGTTCCCGCGGCTCCGCCCGCGTTAATGTCGTTCTTAAAAGCAAATCGGATTTCTACATCTACGGCCGTTTTTTCCTGAGTTTTTTTAATGGTTCTCAAGTTATTAGCTATTTAGGAAACTGTTTTGATGCCAATTTATCAACTTGTCTAAAAACGTCAAGGACACGACCTAAAAACTGCAACACATGTACGGATTTGATCGACAGATCCGTGAACCAAATCGGGTCTTAAGAATAATATCACACAACTTTTTTTATTAAAAACAACTCATCAGTGCTAAGTGTGAGTTTTTCTTTTTTTTTCGCACTCGATCGTGAGCGCGTTTGGCGTTTACTAGGAATTTGTATGTGATTCGTACAGCGCCACCTAAGAGTAATTGTAAACGCGACAACTAGGTCAAATCACATACAAATTCTTAGTAAGCGCCAAAGTCCGCGCTCACGATCGAATGCGAAAAGAAAAAATAATAGTTTTAAAAATCGTTCCATTGAAATTTGTTACTGCTAAAGACTGTATATATAAGAGCATTGTTAAAAAGGTCTTTTTAAATAAAGGCAAGGTTTCATACATGTTTTTTTATAATGTAAACCATTTTCTATTAATATAGAATAGTGCTAGTCTAGTGTTTACACGCATAAAACCGAGAACTTTCACACCATACCACATTCACCTATATTCATACGTCATCATGCATACAAATTGTACATCACATACATACTTCAACTTTTATATTGCATCTGGTCATAATCAGTGTGACTCGAGACGCCCTAACACACGAGTATTGTTCTCCGTAACAGAGGTAGAACAACACAAGTCGAAGCTAAAACTTTATTAAAGAGATAACGAACGGCTAAAAACGCGAAACTACTAGCCTTCCAAGTTCCAACAAAGTAACATACTACTTTAATAGTATTGGCTGCATAAGAAAGACCCCTTATAAAAGAAAAGAATCCAAAAAAAATATCCTAGGTGGATATTTTTTTTTTAAACGGGCAATTGGCCCACCACACTTACCCACCACTGCAACTCCTGTATAGCCAGGATCGACAGTGGTAACCAACCGCAAAAACCCTTTGATATGATCTTAGGGGTGCCCGGGGGACATGCTAAATCTGTCTTGGAACCCGCAACGAAATTAATCAGAAGATTGTAGGAGGAGTAGGAAGTATTCCAGTTTCCCTCCCCAAGCAAAGCGGGAGACAGCAAAAATTGTGATGACAAAAAGTCAGAATTAAAGGGGAAGCACCACGGGAATAACATGTTTTTTTTTCTTTTTTTTTTATGACTACAATACAGAATGTAATTAATTGTTTTAATTAATAATATGACAATTAATTACAATGCATTTATAATGACAAAAAAGTGTTGCCAATATGGACCAATATTGTTTTGACGCTAACGTCGAAAGCTGCTGCTAATTCAGCCGTATTTTTGTATCATCAGCTTCCACAATCGCCTTTAATTCGTCATTGTCGACCAAAGTCTTCGAATTCAATCTTCGAAAAAGATTGAAATGCGATGAAAATGTAACATTAATCAATAAACAAATGACTACATTTGGAAAAAGAATTCCATGTTATTAAAAAAATAATAATTTGAAATTAGAATTCTTAGCCAAACAAAAATTATTTAGATTTGAAATGGCCAGTACTGCAGAACGGCAATTTCATACGTAAATACCTATTCTTAGTAGGATTAGTAGGATTTGGTATTCCAGATGTTGGGCGTTTAAAATACTATTCTGTTTTGAAGTGATGTACTTTAGGCACGATGAGAGTATTTTTGGATTTTAATTGACGAATGATGTTTTACTTTTGCCACGTGTACTTCATTCATGTTAATGAAGGGTAATGATTTTGGCAGTCTTTGCATGTTTGTTCCACTGTAGCGCCTTACTACTGGTCCGATTTACCGGGCTATTATTACGTGTCAATAGATTCGTAATAATAGCCCGAGTAACATTGGCTATATAATTACGTACGTATACGTATACGTAGTCTGGTTATAGTTCTGTATAAAAATTGTAGCTATTTTTAATTTCGTCTTTTCCTCAGGCTCCGAAGACTGTCTCTTTCTCAACGTGTTCACGCCGGAGCTGAAGCCCGCGACCCCGCTGCCGGTGCTGGTGTACATCCACAGCGGGGCTTTCATGTTCGGAGCTGGCTCACTGTATGGCCCGGCACATCTCATGGACAAAGATTTGGTGGTCGTCACGATTAATTACCGATTGGGACCTCTGGGTACGGCTTTCTTTTAGTGATTAAGGCTGGGACTATATGCTCCGGAGTCCGGAACGCCGTTGAAAATTCAGAACATTGAAAATAGAACTCTGCGCTAATACAATAGATTTGGAAATCGAATTGTCGAGTGTCGAGCTGTCATATATGACATTGACATTTGACTCGTTACTCATGTATTCGATTTTCACTTTATTGTATTTGTCCAGAGTTCTATTTTTACTGCTCTGATTTTCACCAGCAATCCGGATTGCTGGTGAAAATCATAAATAGTCCTACCCTAAGGAGTAAAAATTACTGAAAAATCATCTGTAAAGGATAAGCGCAGTATACCTTAGAACTTGCAGTAGCAACAAACGTGCTATGTCGGCCTATTAAATATCTAGATTCTAGAATCTAGATCTTCTACATTCAAAGTAAGGGTGCAAAGAAGTTCCACGCGCTTTACGCCTGTCCACTTTAACTATTTATTGAAGAGCGCAACTTTTTGGATATTAGAGATGATGATGATTAATGGTGTTTGTTTTAGGATTCCTCAGCACAGGCGACGATGTGATATCAGGCAACGCTGGACTTAAAGATCAGACGTTCGCGCTGAAATGGGTGCAGGAGAACATTCGGGAATTCGGTGGAGACCCCAACAGCGTGACTCTTACTGGCTGCTCCGCTGGGTCCGCTAGTGTGCACTATCATTACCTGTCACCGCTGTCTAAAGGTTGGTTCCTCTCTTGTCATCTCTGTACCTTGTTATTTCTCTGTCGATATCTGTGGATATATCTGTATCTGCCACAGCTGTCTAAAGGTAGGTTTCGCTCTTGTAATCCCTCTACCTGGATATTTCCCTGTCTATATCTGTGGTAATCTATCTATATCTGTTATCTATCACCTCTGTCTAAAGATAGGTTTCTATCTTGTAATCTCTCTACCTGGTTATTCCCCTGTCTATATCTGTGGTTATATCTGTATCTGTCACCGCTGTCTAAACGTAGGTTTTTCTCTTGTAATGTCTCTTGTAATATAATGGTTCACAAGATACAGGCTTGTTACTGACATACAGATGGAGAGACGGACAGCGGAGACTTAGTGTATGGCCCCGTTTTTACTCTTTGGTTACGGAACCCTTAAAATGAAGATTACCAAAAGACATTGAGGTCTTTAGGACGTATAACACTATCTACAGTGTTCTTAAATTGATCGCTTGCTTTTTCTACCCAGATACATTCCACCGGGGCATCGCATTCAGTGGTTCAGCCTTCGCACCTTGGGCTTACGCGCCGAAGCCTGCCAAAAACGCCAAAGCCCTGGCCAAGCTCGTAGGCTGCCCACACAAGGATACTAGGGAAATGGCACAGTGTCTCCGCCTGAGACCTGGAGAAGTCATCATAAATGCCATGGTGCAGATGTTTGTAAGTTTTTTTCTTATTTTTAAAAGCTAAGGAAAGCATAGATGTACCTTTGCGGTTCCGCTAATTGGGCATTTCACGTCAAGCGGACAACCAAAAAAAATCGGGTCGTGAATTTTGTTTATACTCTGGTACTTATACTTCTAGTGAATACATAATAAAATTATGGAATAATTAACCGAAAAAGTTTTTTACAAAATTATAATATTGTAGGACCGAGAGACATACCTAATTACCTACTACCTACCGTTAAGTTCAGAGTCCACAAACGGGGCTGTAAAATGTGTACTAGGTAATTGGTATGTACTATGTATAATTGTATACGCTTTATATGCTTTTAATTAGATGTACATATTTTTATAGAAGCAGCACAAATTGTATGAAAATTGTTTGTAAGGAACCTCAAATCACAGAACACTTTGAAAACCTGCCAATGAGCACGGACAGTTGGTAGTATTGTCGCTCGCCATTGTTGTATTTGTTAACATTTTGATATTATTGCATCTAAATAAAGCATCCTACTTCTATTATAAAATATGTAAATGTTTGTGAGGATGGATGAATGTTTGTTACTCTTTCACGCAAAAGCTACTCAATAGGTTTTGGTTAAAATTGGTATGGTAGTAGATTAAGCTCTGGATTAACACGTAGGTCATTTTTTCCCGTAAAAGTACAGTATTCCCGTAAGACGGATCCGTGGGCAAAAGCTAGTATAATAATTATCTTAACAATCATGTAATATGTTGCAGGACTGGCACGCGCATATGTTCACGCCCTTCCTGCCGACGCTGGAGGTGTCCAGCGCGAAGGATCCCTTCATCACGGAGTACCCCTACTTTGCAGCCCAGGCGGGCACCATGCACCGACTCCCGCTCGTAGCCACCATGACATCAGCTGAGGGGTTATACCCCGCCGCGTGTGAGTTTCAAGTGGTTTCTTCTTTCGTTCATTTCTTTGGACTTACTTTTTTCTGACGGGCACTAAGGATCCCTTTATCACGGAGTGGGGCTACTCCGCGGCGCAGGCGGGCGGCGGGCACCGTGCACCGTCTCCCGCTCACAGCCATTCTGATTATATATTATATACAAGAATTACTCGTTTTAAGAGATAACGTACAGTTTATCTGCTTATCACATTTTACTAACCGCAGCTGACGGTTTCAAATTTAAATACCCGGTGGCCGGCACGTTACGGCGCGGCGCGGCGTTGCGTTCTTTTATTCCATTGTTTAATTTTTTTAGAAGTAAACAGTGTCACTTTCTTAAATTACTTGCCTTGAATATAATTCTATGTAGTTTAATGTTTTCTTATGAATAATGAATAAATAGGTTATAAAATTCTTATGAATAAATAGGTAAGTGCCTATTTCATTATTGATGCACACTGTAATTAGTCACATCACTGCAGCAGGTATGTAACATGATTAGTCATTGCTAAGTTACAAGCCGGTGTACGTCTTGTGAACCTTAATCCCAAAGTAATAAGGAGAACAAGCGGTACACCGGCTTGTCGGCAACCGTGCTTGTTCCTGAATCTTGTATCTATCAACGTACTCTCGAACACGTTGCCACTCGACCATGCATGAGATGAATCTCTTAGCAGCGCTGTCGAATCGTGCGTACGCACACATACTCACGTGTAAATACTTCAACCACGTCTGCAGTCATTGCGGTAACTTCTTTTTTGCTTAAATATTTTGAGGCATCCTAGTGCAAAGAAAAATGTTTGGAAACTGGTCGAGCAGGATTTTTTTACGAATCTTACATAGTACTAAATAGTTAGTGACCTGCGACTAAGCATTCGAGAATTTTTAATATGCACTTTCGTTCTTTTCAGATTACCAAAAGAATCGAAGTTACTTACAGGAGATAGAGGACAAATGGGAGGTGCTATGTAGTAACCTATTCGAGTACAACGACACCGCCACACTCTGCCAGCGGCCAGTGGTCGCTAAGAGGATAAAGGAGGAGTACTTGGGAGGGAAGCCCGTTAGCCAGGAGACATATGCGCAGTTGGTGGAGGTGAGCTGACCGATCACGCCTTACGTGTTGTGGAAAAACTTGTAATTTCCTAAACGATAAAAAATTCCAAAAAACTTAAAATCTTCAGCGGTAATTTGCGTTTCGAACCCGATAAGACTAGAGATAAGGAGTTGCGGAGTTGTTGAGTTGAACTGTTGAGGAGCCGAGATGGCACTCCTTATCTCTAGATTTATAAAGCATACATATAAAGTGTCCGTAAAAAAGCGGCAAATAAGCGGCGCTACTGACGCAAGGGTGTAAAGCAGCAAAATTTGAACGGAGAATTAAATCTTAGCATCTTATTCGGTTATATTTATGAAACTATTTTCGACTACGCGAATAATTAGAATTTTCGTGATTTTCTGAATTAACTAGATACTAAAGTCTACTAAAGTCGTCAAAAAATGTAAATAACTAAACTCAACTCACTTCACTAGTAACCTCACTCCATCTCTTATTCATAAATACATAATATAACCCATAATATTAGGTCTTCACCTATGAAATTGCCGTTTTGTATGAAAAAATTTAAACGAATTTTTTCATGTATTTTTTATTTGTATTAATCGAAGTAATCACCCATGCAATCAATGCATCTTTGCCAACGCAGTGGCAGTTTATTGATGCCCTTCTTAAAGAAATCAGCTGGACGGGAGGCAACAAATTCTTCAAAGGCATTTTGTACTGCCTCTCGGGTATTGAAATTTTTCCCGCCAAGAAGTTATCCAAGTACTGGAAAAAGGAGTAGTCTGTAGGCGCAAGGTCTGGTGAGTAGGGCGGATGACGGAGAGCTTCCAACCCCAGTTCTTGCAACTTGGAGACCGTCTGCTGTGCAGTATGAGGTCGCGCGTTGTCGTGCAGGAACAGCGGAGACGAGCGATTGAACAATGCTGGTTGGAGATGTGCCAGCTTCTCCATCATTGTGTTCAGTTCTTCACAGTACACATCTGCAGTAATGATCACCCCGTTTAGTAAGAAGCTGTGATGAATCACACCGGCGCTAGACCGCCAAACAGTGACCATCACTTTTCTAGGGGTAAGTTTTCGCTTAGGGCATTGTTTGGTGCTGAACCAGGATGCAACCAACTTGCTGAGCACTTTCGGTTATCAAACAGAATCCATTTTTCATCGCAGGTAACAATGCGGTTCAAAATTCCTTCATTTGTGTGGCTGTTGAGCAGTGCAAGGCACGTCTCGACGCGTACTTCGCGCTGGTGATCATTGATTTCGTGGGGCACCCATTTTTCAAGCTTTTTTACCTTGCCAATTTGACGCAAATGGACCAATATTGTTTTGACGCTAATGTCGAAAGCTGCTGCTAATTCAGCCGTAGATTGTGTATCATCAGCTTCCAAAAACGCCTTAAATTCGTCATTGTCGACCAAAGTCTTCGGACGACCGCGAGGTTCATTTTTCAGTTCGAAATTTCCAGAACGGAAGCGAGCAAACCAATAACAGGTGGTGCGTTGTTTGTAGTGTTAGCTCCGTAAACGTCGTTGATGTTGCGTGCCGCTTGTGCCGCGTTCCATATTCCATAATTACTCGAATTTTTAACGTATCCATGATGACGAAAAATATTGAACTGCGATAAAATGTAACACTAATCAATAAACAAATGACTACTTTTGGAAAAAGAATTCCATGTTTTTAAAATAAAATTAATTTGAAATTAGAATTCTTAGCCAAACAAAAATTATTTTGATTTCTCGTGGGATATTGTATTTATGTATGAATGTTTGTCTTCTACGCGGGCGGAGCCGCGGGAAAAATCATGTCAATAACGCGATCACTAGTAATATTAGTTATGTAGGTAGGTACTTTTAGATATTCTGTAACGCTAGTTTGTAAAACATTTTTGCTACATAAGGTTCGATACCCTGAGGATACAAAACTGGGCTGCCGTAATACTTAATGCAACACATATAAAAGTGGATTGTATAATTAACTAGCTTTTGCCCGCAGATTCGCCCGCGTGGGAGAGCGTTCGTGGCAAAAAACTTCTTTAGCAAATATACCTGCATTATAGTAATAGCACAGAGTAAAAAAATATACTTTATAATAAATTTTTATACTTTTTAATTTTAAGATATCTCCCAGATATAATCTCCTAGATAAGGATAATTAAATTGTATGTCTAAATTCTGAAAATTCTTCTTCAAAAAAGCTTCTGAAAATACCACATTATTTCTGATCATTTTTTTAAACTTAGAATGGGTATAGTAATCTATACCTATTATATATAGATGCTGGTAGTGAGATAGTTAGTTGCAAAAATATTTAGGTAATTACCGGTACGCGGCTAGAAGCATTTCACATTTTATTCCACTGACCATGTAACCACAAAGATTTAAAAGTAAAGATAGGCTATGACGTGCGTTTGACAGAACAAAGTCAAAATGGCCCAAACTTTAAAAACCATTTAAGTGGAGACAGTTTTTGTCTCAACATGCCTCGTCTATATATATATCCCCGCTCTGGACATTGACAGCAAATAGACGTGTTTTATTGCGCTCCGCTGTAAAACTTATTATCTACCTAAAATACTGTTCATATTGCAAAAACTCTTTTCTCTAATTAATTTCCAGCCCCAGAGCTGTGTAAAGTGCAAAATACAATACAAATTAAGCTTATAGCTATTTTTACTCCAAAATATTGTTGTAAAAAGTGAAGTGAATATCAGTGCCGTCGAAACGTAAACATTAGAATAAAAAAAAATTTTAGTAGACATACGCATTGATTCACATAGCAAATTATAACTACATAATATTGAGAATACGTCACGAGACCATTGCTGCCGTTCTCAAGCTAAAACGCAGCTAAATGACATCTGGCCATTTTCACTGTTTCGAAAATAAATTTATTAAAAAGGTGTTTATTTACAAAATAAAATATATTGACAGGAATAAATAGTGGTTAATTAACAATTCTGGACTAAAAGGTCACTAAAGTACTTTAACGTTTGGATTAATTCGATATTTTCACGGTCAATGCCAAGCTTAAAAACGGTCATTATTTAGGGTAGTGTATACCCTAAAAGGCGGTCAAAGTTTCTTCTAGGTTTTTAGAATTTAATGTCTATCACATACTTAAGTAAAAGGCGGACCATGTGTCAATGCATAGCTACAAGACAGTTAAAAACTTTTAACCGCCTTTAAGCGTTGGATTGTAACTACGTTTCTAACATGTCAACAGTCCGTCCGAATGCATAGTAAAGAAGAATATTTTTTTCTGTGCTTCACATAACTAAAAAGCGGTTTAATCAAAACACTTCACTATAAAGCGGCACTTTTTTTTAAAAATTTCATTTTAATGCCAAAACACAATAATGATTTCAATATTAGATGATAAAACAAATGTTATTCATTCGTACTTAATTCTAAGTGAACAGGGTGAATTTGTAGAAGTACTTACCTATTTTTAATTTTTTGACAGTGCAGCGTTCATTGTTTTATAATTTTGTTAAGGATGTTTTTGTTTTATTTTTATTTCAATTAGTGATACTTACCTACCTTTTCACCTGTATCAAGGTAATGTACCTTAATACAGGTGAAAAATCAAATATTACGTAGAGATTCAAAGACTTTATTGGCAACCAAGTAGTGTACATAAGATAATACAGCTTAGCGGGCGTTTGCTTAAATTAAAACTTATGACATAAGTAGTACAGCTATTATTTTTAGCAGGATAAAAAGTTCATGACTGTATACGCTGTTTTTCCATAGTGTGACTCCCTATCTCAAGTCTCAAACACGAGTATGCACAAGCATAGTATACTGAAAAAGAGGTTTGTAGGTCTGTGCTACAGTTGAGATGGAAAGGGGCATATGAGAATTTGGCTAATATAGATTTTATATTTTCGATACGGGTTTTGAAGTTTCAAGTGTGTATCAATATTAAGCAAGTTGAATGTATCCACAGTTTCGAGGGTTGTGTTCTGAAAATTTATGTCTATTTTGATAGCAGGTTTTTTGTAGGATCTAAATTGAATAGTTTTTGTTTTTTTATAGTTGATCTCTAGGTTGTGACCTTGAAGCCAATCCGTTACAGCGCGTTGTGTGTCATGTATAGTGTTAGTTGTGTTCGTATTTTCATATTTGATTAAAATAGATATATCGTCTGCAAGTAACATCGGTAGAGCTATTTCATTATTTAAGATTTAAGGTAGATCGTTTATGTATAACAAGAATAGTATACACCTTATCACGCTTCCCTGTGGAATGGAACACGTCATCTGCCGTTTTTGTGATCTTATTTTAATAATTTCTTTTGTGTCATGGTTATTGTGTTCTATTTGTACAATCTGTTTTTATTTTCTCTAAATACTTAAGCCGTAAATATGCTGGTCCACGTGTCCCTGAGCCTAATAGTTTGTATAGGAGTATGTTATATAATACTTTATCATATGCCTTCGTCATGTCAAGAAAAACACCTAAAACATACTTTTGCACATTTATGTGTTGGAAAGCCTTTTGAATATATTTATAAACTTCACTGTCGACTAAAATGTTATTTATTACACTTTATTTTTTTTAAATTATTATAACTGTAAGGCATGATCATGTTTCTAATTCATTCGTCACCTTACCTACCTATGAACATGAGTTAAAAAGATTTTATCGAATCTACGAACAGACTGTGCTGAAGGACACGATAGGTAGGTAAGATGACGAATGAATTAGAAACATGATCATGCCTTACAGTTTCTGTCTGATATTGTAATCTGAATTTTTGAGCTAGCGAAGCCCCGACGTGTACAAAATATTTATTTACCTTATTTACATCATTTATGCTATTATAGTTTGTGAGTAATTCTTTTAGAACCCCTTTTTCTTTTTCGGTATGAGTGTATTTGCGTATAGTTTTCCATAGCAATATGCTATCATTACTTGCTTTTTGTATAGATTATTTCATAATTATTTTTGAAATCGGATAGTAGCTTTTGAAGTAATTAAAATACAGTACTAAATCTTTATACTTGATCGCAGGAATCGACACACACATACTAATGCCCGCTACACACCACAACGATAAAACTGCACAGTTCGGTCGCAGTAGACGTATACAGTGCCACATCTTCATACTAGATCGCAGGAATCGGCGTACTGTTATGCGGGGCCTCGCGGATCGCGTTTTTAAAAAAGGGGTTCTTTATTAACACACCTTACAATAATTATTTAGAAATAGGATAAAAGAAATAGTACAACAAGAAAGTGCTCCGCAATAAGACCGAAGGAAGACTAACTGTCCGGCCGACGGGCGACCTAATATAATGTTAAGATATGCTGACTTGACTTAAGGTCTAGTCAGCCCAACTACTTACATTGTGAAGGTATAACAACCCCCCGGTTGTGTGTAAAGTTCGGGGTTAAAAATCGAACTTTACCAAATTTAATGAATTCTAATTCTAGGCGGGGTAGTAATTATATCTTCATCCAGTTCTATTTCGACTGGTGATTTTGGACCTTCCGTCTTCTTGCAAGAGTTAATAAATTTATTAATAAAAGTGTATCTACAGATCTTGTAAGATATAAAGCTACTAACTAAAACAATTAAAAATAGAGTTATACTAGAATAGTGTGTCCCGTATTTAATGATATGTGGCTGATCGATTATTTTGTCAGCTTTGTTAATTAAAGATTTTGAAATTTGATCATTTAAGTTTAAATCGTCTAAATCAGTGTTTATTAAAGATATAGGGGGCACATTATTCGATGATAGTAATTGTAAAATTTTGTTTACGTTACAACAAGAGTCATTGATTAAATTGTAATCAGACGACATAGGGGTTATAGTTAAATTCACAAAATCATTACTATTAGGAATTAATCTAGTACTAGAAGTAAATGCGACACAATTGCCGGGAAGCGACACAATCCCAGTACCCAGTAGGGTGACAACCTTTTCAGGCTGATCTTGGCAATCTATGGATAATTGTGTCGGAGCAGAATGTATATAAATCCATTGATTATTAGCTAATGCTTTCCAAATTTTTAAATGTCCATGAATGAACTTAGTTTCACACTGTGTGGGAGGTTTTCTCATAACCTTTAATAATAGTTCACTTGCACAAGTTGGATATTCACTTATAGAGTATATATTCATCACGTCACATATTATAAGGCTATATAAGGTTTGGGGATCGATGGTGATACACTCGTCCAAGTCACTCAAGTTACAAAAATGTTGTTTGTCTTTAGTCACTGCGATATACTTAGTGCTAGGTATAATGGTAGTATAAGTGTCCGGATTTTCCGGGTCATAGGGTATTGGAAAAGCTATGCTATGATACAAATTAAATACGCATGGAGCGACTAGAGGAATTCTGAGTACAAATATAATTTTCCTATTTATGTAATAGCAAAATACTTTTGAAATTTTCATTAAGTGATACATATAATCTAATTCTAAATTTACAGGAAACTCGACATCATTGTTCAGGTGAATATGATTCTCGGCAAGTTCTCGGTATAATTGACTCGGCGTTATAATCGATGGATGCAGGATGTTTTGACTACTGAATGCGATAGCGTTTGATAAGTCCTCTAAACGAAAAGACAAAGTTAAAAGCGTTGATTCTAAACTGTTAAGGATAGAGTTAATATTAGTTACAATAACTAAATGATTTGACACATTACTTAAATTACGGATGTTTACCGAGAGGTTGTCGATAGCATCATTTAAGCGAGCTTCATTAATTTTCATTTCATGAAAAGTTTTATTATATGAATTTAATGTAGACTTAGTAACTAATATATTTTGTTTTATTAAGGAAGCCAGTTTTCCTTGGTTATTTTTTACAATTTCAATCGCCTGATCGTATTTAATTCCATCGTCCTCGTTTAAAGTTCCAAAAATATGTTTGAAAGCAGTTCCAATGCCACCAAACCAAGCTGACCGTTTGCTACCCTTAGACATAAGATGTGATATTGAATCATATTCCTTGACTATGTCGTAATACCGTGCTGTTATAGGTTCTAACATGCTATGACATTCGATATCATTTAACGCTTCATATTGTTTACATAAATATCTAACAGTTCCTAGAATAGAGTTAGCGTTTTCAATGTGTGGCCCGATATAAGATGTGTCAACTGGTATCATGGTATCGAGGTAAGCTCTTCTTATTTTGAGTTGTCCTAAATAATCAAAATATATTCCGGGACTCGACGTAATTGCTTGGACATAATCCTGTTGCGCTAGTGCAATAACGCTGAAAAATAAATGTCGTATATAATATTTATTTTTATAAGGAATTAACTATAGTATATTATGTATGTTTAATAATTAGATGTAATTAGTATTAGTAATGCCATCATAAGAACTAGTCGATAACTTTTGTATATATTAAATTTAAATTATTTAATATGTGGATTTATAAAGAATTAAGTTGATACTACTTCATTAGTGAATTATTTATGTTATTGGGATATTTGCAGGTTTAACTTCGTCGAAGTGATGTTTCACATGCCTACGATTTATTAGTAAAGATAGTGTATTATAGCCATGTATTTTAACTATTTTGTAGGGACCTTTCCACTGGGGTGACAAAGCTTTTCTGAGTCTAAGGTGATTTTTAAGGTACACATAGTCACCTACTTTATACGTAATTGGTCGAGAACGGTTATCATAATAAGTTTTCGAGGTTTGTTTTGATTGGACTATGTTTTGGATTGCTTTATCGCGAGATAGTTTTAATCTATGTTGGAGCATCTTAAGATATTCGGGATAGGTAGCGTCTTGAGGAGGATTATAAATCGAATCTGGGAGAAAAGGTTTATGTCCGAATAGAAGTTCATAAGGTGAGTATTTCGTTGTGCAATGTACATTAGTGTTGTAAGTGAGCATGGCTGTGTAGACGTAGCGAGGCCAATTATCTTGACTTTGATTAGTAAATGATTTTAGATATTCTTTTAAGGTCGAATGGCTGCGTTCTAGCGCTCCCTGAGTCTGTGGGTGATACGGAGTTGACCAAATTTGTTTAATTTTTAAAAAACTACAAGTTTTCTTAAATAAGTCCGCTGTGAAATTAGTACCTTGATCTGATAAAATAGTTTTAGGGATGCCGAATAGGGAAATAAAATGGATCAAACAGTCGCTTGTTTCTTCCGCAGTTGTTGATCGAATAGGATAAGCTGTTGAGAATTTCGTGAGATCGTCTTGGAAAGTCATGATGTATTTAAGTTTAGCAGTACCTGCCTCTGGCAAGGGACCTACGACGTCGATAGCTATTCGTTGAAAGGGAGCAGTGGACGTTGTACTTATCTGCATAGGTGCTCGATTAATTTGCCTAAATGCTTTATTCTTCTGGCACTGTGTACAATTCTTAACGTATGTTTCAATGTCTGAACGCATTCCTTTCCAGTAATATTTTTCCTTAATTCTATTCAGCATTCTGACGGAACCGAGGTGTCCAGAAACGGGTAAGTCATGATTTTCTCGTAATTCGCAGTTTTAATTTCGCTAAGCGAGGGATACATTATATTATTATGATATATGTGAATAGCAATACTGGAGTCGTGAAATAGGTAAGTAATCATGTTATATATTTTACTAAATGCATGTTTATCAAAAGGATTTCTGAAATCGGATATAGCAATTTCTGTTATGATAGACGAATTAACTAATAAATTTTTTATTTTTTCCAGAGACTGAAAAATATCGCGGTAAGAACTTTCTTCAAAGTGATGTACCTTAGTAAAGAGTAAGTAGTAATTCTTGGTATTATGTTCTATTTTCTTATACGAATGTAATTCTTTTTCACTCTGTAGTATTTCATCTTTATTAGGAAAGTACGATAAGATATCATTTATATAAGGATTAGCTTCATCGAGATCGATGGAAGTTGGAACAAGAATGTGTGAACAGAAGGTTTTAAGTAATGCTTCATTATGTTCAATAATATTAGTGTTAAAACTTATATTTTTATCCGCGATTATTTTCAGGAATTGAGAATATTTTTCGTTACTATTTATATTTACAGGTGGTGGTTGCGGTTCTTTCGAAGCCGTAGGTATAGAGATCCTGGTAGGTGAAGGTAAGGATATATTATCAAAATCTAAGTCTATATCAGAACTTCGTGGATTAGGACCTAAAGAACCGATGTCCGAGAGATTATCGTTGGGTAATGGAATAATATTTTCAGGATCAACGCCAGCATACGGAGGGTACGGAGATAGAATGTCTTCAAATGACAAATTAGGTATTGGTGATGTTGTAATTTGAGGTAACGTATTAGGATTTTCAGGGATGACGTTATTGTCGACATTATTATTATCTTGATGAGTAGTTTCGTTATGTGTTTGTTCGGGATTCGGAGGGGTTGTACCTATTTCTTCTAATATATTATTTGGAGAAGGGACAGAGTCAAAAGGATCTTCAACAGGGTTCAGAGGTATTAATTCAGGGAATAATTGTGCATCATAGTCGTCAGGAAAGATAGGGTTGACTGGATAGCGCGATAGAGCATCGGCTGCCGAATTTAACCTACCCTTGCGGTAGACTATTTCATACTCGTACTCCTCTAGTTGTAAGCGCCATCTTTGGAGTTTGCTATTATGATTAGAATGGTTAAAAAGCCATTTTAAGGGTTGGTGATCAGTGACTATTGTGAATTTCCGACCATATATATAGGGACGAAACGTTGTACAGCCAAATATTATTGCTAAAAGTTCCTTTTCCGTTACCGTGTAATGATTTTCACTTTTATTAAGTGTGCGTGAGGCAAATGCGACGGGACGATCCTTACCCACTTGACCCTGCGATAGTACAGCGCCAATGGCGTGATCGGAGGCATCGCAAGTAAGGATGAAAGGCAGGCTGAAGTCGGGGTAACAGAGAACGGGAGCAGTGGTAAGTTTGTGTTTTAGTGTATCGAAAGCTACTTGTTGTTGATTTTCCCATTTAAATATTACGTCCTTTTTTAACAGAGAGGTTAGAGGTTTTGCTGTCATTGAGAAATCGGGTATGAATCTGCGATAGTAAGAGACTAGACCTAGAAACGATTTTATGTCTTTAGGAGATTGTGGCGTAGGGAATTGAGTGACTGCTTCAATTTTATCCGGGTTAGGTTTAACACCATTCTCGGTTATAATGTGGCCAAGATAGGCGACTTCTCGTCGAAGAAATTCGCACTTATCTGGCTGTAATTTTAAATTGTATTTCCTGAGCCTATCAAATATTGCGGTTAAATTTTGGATTTGGGAGGTAAGGTCAGAGGAATATATTACTACGTCGTCAAGATATACAAAACAGCGCAAGCCCTGAAGCCCAGAAAGTGCGGTGTTCATAAGGCGTTGAAATGTTGAGGGCGCGTTCTTTAGCCCGAATGGCATGCGTTTAAATTGGTAGTGCCCTTGAGGGACGGAAAATGCGGTTTTGACTGAGTCTTCAGGGGAAACTTTAATTTGATGGAAGCCGGAAGCAAGGTCGAGGGTACTAAAATATCTACTTTTGCCTAATTGGTCTAGGATTTCGGTGATATTTGGGATGGGGTAGGAGTCTCCAATCGTGACATCATTCAATTTCCTATAGTCAATAACAACTCGCCATTTGCGGTTACCGGATGCGTCTAATTTTTTTGGGACTACCCATATGGGTGCCGACCATGGAGATGATGAAGGTTCTATAATTCCTTGTTGTAACATTTCGTTAATTTGTTTGTTTACCTCCTCCTTATGAACTTCCGGAAAACGGTAAGTTTTAGTGTGGATTGGGATGTTGGATACAGTTTTAATTTCATGTTGGATTGCATTCGTATAAGTTAGTTGTTCTCCGGGAAGATGAAAGATGTCAGAATAGTCAGAACATAGTTTGTAAAGAGCGTTTATTTCCTCTTTATTCAGGTGAGATATTCGTAATTGATTTAGAACCTCTTGGGTGCGTCGAAAACTATTTGTGTATGATACAGTGTGAACAGAATTAACAGATATCGGAGAATTCTCATTATTAAGGTCATTAGGTTTATAAGGTAAAAGTACTAAGTTTAAATTTGATTTGATATGTATTGGAGATTCAGAGATGTTTGCAACGGATAAATTTATTCTTTTATTGGATTTCACTTTTACGAGGCAATTAGCAATTAATAAATCCTTAGATAATTTTTGGTCTACTATTAAACCCTCTTTCAGTTCAGGGTTGACAACAGAACATTCGATGATTGTCTCTGTACGAGCTGGGATAAGGTAAGTTGGTTCGTAAAAATTTAATTTAATTTCATATTTTTTTATTTTTAGGATACCGCGATTGTAGTCAATATTACAACTAAACAAATTCATGAGGTCACTGCCAATAATGCCGTCATAAGGTAAGTCAATATGTTCTACTACATGGAATTTACTAGAGATAAATTGATTCGAATTATGAGATATGTATAAATTTAGATTGAAATGACCAAGTGTATGTGTTACTTCCTTTCCAGGATCTATGCCCTTTATTTTAATTTGTTCTGGTATGAGTTTTTGTGGTTTCATTACAGCATTTTTCTTTAATAGGCTAATAGCAGAACCAGAGTCGACTAGGAGAGCTAGGGGAATGTCAGAGACTTGAGTATAAAGTAATACATGCGGCAATGTTTTATTTGTATGGTTAGTATTAATCTCATATATTTCTAAGAGATCGGCTTCACTTATTTCGGGTTTAGTAGTTTCGGAATTTTTTGAAGGTCCATCGGATTTGGTAATAAAGGACTTAGTAGATCTAGAATTTCCAAAAGACTCAGTGGGTTTTTTAGCAGGGTTAGTAATTTTAATAGACGCAGTGGATATAGCATTATTTATAGATTCAGAGGGTATACTATGTTTAGTGGGCACAGTGGACTTAGAATTATTACTATTTAAAGACTCAGTGTTATTAGATTCAGTGGACTTAGTATTAAAGGATTCAGAGGATTTAGTATTAAAAGATTCAGCGGATACAGTATTTTTAAAAGATTCAGAGGATTTGGTATTTTTAAAAGATTCAATGGATTTAGTTTTAAAAGATTCAGAGGGTTTAGTATTAAAAGATTCAGCGGATACAGTATTTTTAAAAGATTCAGAGGATTTGGTATTTTTAAAAGATTCAATGGATTTAGTATTAAAAGATTCAGAGGATTTAGTATTAAAAGATTCAGAGGATATAGCATTTAATGATTTAGCAGAAATCAAAAATTTATTACGTTGGTCGGTGTCGATTTTAACACTTTTGTGTCTCACACGACGCCCAAATGAGACGTGATTTAGTTTTTTAAATTATCAACTTCGTCATAAGAGTTGTCTTGGATGATATTATTATCGTCAGTCCTGTGAGAATTAGTAAAATCTTGAGTATAGTGAATTGGATTTGGTCTAGACGGCCTCGAATTATTATGATAATTATTATTCCTCATCCGATTGTTATTATACTGACGTTTACGACAATTTTCAATCGTATGTCCTGGGTATTTACAATATCTACATACAGGTGTAGTAAAATTACTTGAATTATGACGCGGCGGGTATTGATCCTTCTTGTTATTATTATTAAACGAGTTCCGGGTTTGAAAGTTATTACTATTATTAGATGCGTAATTATTATGATGCTTATTATTTAAGTTTGTATTTGATCTCTTAGTAGCATGGTAAATCTTTTCTTCGGATATGGCTATATTTATAGCTTCATTTAAGTCATTGGGTTCGCGGCATCTAACAACTGTGGATATATTTGGATTTAATCCTGTTAAAAAAGTGTGAAGCGCCAAATCTTCCATTGCAGCGACCCGGCCAGTCAGTTCGCCTTTTTTCTTAGTAGGAATTGAGACATTAATTTCGGTGAGTAATTTACTAAGACAGTTTTCAACTCTGAGAGAGAACTGATTAACTGACTCACTAACACCCTGTTTACTGTTTTGGAGTTCGGTTAGGAGATGTGTATAATGCTTTCTTTCTCCAAACTGTGTTTTTAAAAACTCTTCTAATTGGTTCCAGTCGTCGAATTCTTTAATATTAGCGGCGGACTCTGCGCGACCTTCTAGCCGACTTAATATATATTTAAAAATTATTTTCTTTTGTTCGTCGTTAGCTAACCCTAGTGCATTGTTGCAATTACTTAAAAAAGGATTTAATTTATCTCTACTCCCATCAAACTTTCCGATAAATTTAATTAAAATATTTAATTCTACAGCTGGCATTATTGGAAGATTAATAGACTCAGCTGGTTTACTGGTTCCTGGTGCCGACATTAACGTTAGACGAGGAGGATTACAGTACAGTAATATCACTATAATAATATGCCTAAATAAATCTAACGGTTACAAATAATAATTTTACCTGATATAAAATAGTTTGGAAAACAGAGAACTTTTAATGTTTGAGAAACAGTGACTAAAGACTTACAGTGAACTGGCGATCACGGAGGTGAAGATAAGAAGCATGACGGACGTAGACTCAGCGACTCAGCGAAACACTGATATAGTGTATATAATCTCTCTCGATATAGCACGTCTAACATCCGATTTCGAATGGGTTTTCGGAATGCCTTGTACCTATATTATTTTCTGAATATTTAGATTTATTATGTTTCGGTAATGAGTTTATCCACTTAGCTGGCTGATGACTGCGATACAGGATACTGTGAGGACTGCGACAGGATATGGCGTTATTCTCGCCACAGGATTTATGCTTTCAGGAACTCACTTTTCCACTTTTACACAACACTTATTGTGAATTTTCACAGTTTTTTAGCTTTTATTCACAGATTTTACAGTTTACTACTTTTAAACAACACTTTTCACAGATTTTCACTAGTTTTTCACTAGTTTTTCGGAGACGGTACCGAGGATTTTCACTTTTAAAATCCCTTAAGCTGCCACCAATGTTATGCGGGGCCTCGCGGATCGCGTTTTTAAAAAAGGGGTTCTTTATTAACACACCTTACAATAATTATTTAGAAATAGGATAAAAGAAATAGTACAACAAGAAAGTGCTCCGCAATAAGACCGAAGGAAGACTAACTGTCCGGCCGACGGGCGACCTAATATAATGTTAAGATATGCTGACTTGACTTAAGGTCTAGTCAGCCCAACTACTTACATTGTGAAGGTATAACAGTACGCACACATACTAATGCCCGCTACACACTACAACAATAAACCTGCACAGTTCGGTCACAGTAGACGTATACAGTGCCACATCTTCATACTAGATCGCAGGAATCGACGCACGCACACATACTAATGCCCGCTTCACACCACAATGATAAAACTGCACAGCTAGGTCACAGTAGACGTATACAGTACTACATATTCATACTAGACCGCAGGAATCGGCACACGTACAGTGCATACAACTAAATAAGTGCGTTCCAGGCGTTGGGCGACCGCCACTTCGACGTGAGTATCGCGCGGCTGGTGACATCGCACGCGCGCGCGCAGCCCACCTACATGTACAAGTACAACCACCGCGGCGAGCACAGCCTGTCCCACCACATCTCCAAGAACAAGAACTACTACGGTAAGACACCAGCATTACGCTTGATGGCTAGAGCTTACCGCCGGCAATAGTATCGCGCGTCTGGAGACGTCACACGCGCGCGCAGCCCACCATGTATGTACAAGTAAAACCCAAATCCCACCCAAGAATAAGGTCGCTAGATGGCTCGCTTACCTACTGCAGTTCTGAAAAGCACACCCGAAGTAAGTACCACTATTTCTCATAAAATCAACGTAAAGAATTCATCATTGGGCATGTCCCTTAAAGTTTTTTTTTTAACTTCCAGGTGTGAGCCACGCTGACGACATAATGGAGATTTTCCAGTTCCTGTGGACGTCCACAACTGATGCCGACGTCAAGATGCGAGAGGCGCTGCTCGACATGATATATAGCTTCGCGAGCACTGGGTAATATACCTTAGCTTCAATTGAATTGTATAATATTATGTACTAGCTGTTGCCCTCTCTCACGGGAACACTGTACTATTTTGGGATAAAAAGTAGTCTATGTTTTAATCCAGAGCTCCTACCATACCAAATTTCATCAAAATCCGTTCAGTAGTTTTTGCGTGAAAGAGTAACAAACATCCATCCATCCAGCTTCACAAACTTTCACATTTATAATATTAGTAGGATTTTACTAATCATTTAGAACAGCTGGAGTTCCCAATTAGACAAGTGTTGACACAATATAAATAAATATCCATAAAAATACATTTTTTTTGCATTTAAATATCACAGGTGGTCATTAAAGTATTATTGATATGTCTCCGTAAGAAAAGGTTAGGACATCCTGATCTGAACACACCTGATGAAAAATTCTCTAACTTTTGATGGCGAAGTGAGAATCTAATTCGCTGATACATACTATCATGAGTTTTGCCACCAGCGGCTGATTTGATTGCTGTCGCCCGTCACCAAATGATAGCAGCTAAACTGTCTCCAAGAGCCGTACTCTTGTAGTTATAACATTTTTGGTAGCGAAAGTGCAACTGGTAATAGAATTGTCTATGTCGAATGTCATATGAACTTTATTAGCGTACGCAAAATAGAGTTACCTTTTCCGCAAAACATGCCTGTTTCGGAAAACAATCATGTTTTGCGGAAAATTTACTCTATTTCACGTGCGCTAAAGTCGATAATTGGAATGCAAATGGTCCACCATTTGCAAGCACTGAGCACACTGACAACAAAATAAACGTCCAGGTAGGAGACGTTTATTTTGTTGTCAGTGTGCTCAGTGCTTATCTGGTTGCGCTCACAGGGTCTCCTAGTTTTGATTAGCTTACGGCCGAATACTGGAACGAACGTTAAATTAAGTGACGCTCAAGTCACATGCTGTCCTTGTCATTTCGGTTAGCAGAGACAGCGACAGCCTGTGAATAGGAGGGCTCTTAATTTTGATTAGCGTTTCTGTATTCATCCATTTGAGTTTGGACGAGGTACAAACGCACTGATATAAGTCTTTCTAATACATTGTACTTATTTTTATACAGCGTACCGAAATTCCCGAACGCTCCTGAATGGTCGCCCGTCAAGCCAAACTCCCCCGAAGTGGATTACCTGGAGATCTTCGAGCACGACAGGTACGAGATGAAGGCAGAGGCTGACATCGGCAGACAGGCGTTTTGGGACAGCCTGGGGCTGAAGGAGTATCAGAATTATCACAATCTGATCAGAGAGGAGCTTTAGATAATAAATGTTTTGATATAAAATTGTTTCTATATACGGAACTACGGGAGTAGTTTACGTCTCGGAACGCTTGTGGTGTTGTCATGTTGGTCCGTCCATCCTGCGGTTCGTGCTAGAAAGATGAAACTCTTTATGGATATGTATTATGTGTATTACCACGTCGACAAAGCGCTAAAATAAAAATCACAAAAAATATTCCTTTTTACCCCATAGTGTGCCACCTCTGGCTTCAGCGCCAGCGCGCTAACCGCTGAGCTACAGAGGTCGTCAAATATACTTGTAAAATGCGCTTAATTGGAAAACTTCGTACAAATATAACGAAATAATAAGTAAACATATAAAATTTTGGTATAATGGTACGGAACCCTAGAATAGTCTTGCGAACGCAAGACCGACTCTCTCTTGGCCGTTTTTTTCTAACTGCATGGTCACCCTGGTTTGAGGTAGGTATTCCCATTGGGATATACCGACTAAACTATTTAGAGTACCTACCTAATCCTGAAAACTTTCCTTTGAGGTGAAGGATTTTGTTTTCTACATTACAGAATTCTACATTTAGGTATAATATTATAAGCATTCCTTTTGTGCACGTCACCGACGGCCCTGAATGGAGAATGTTGAATAATTTTAAATTATTTCAGTATATTTAAAGTGGCCCAGACGGTAACTAGCGACTATGCGGCGACTAGTACGGCGCGAACTCCGGGCTGTATTCCCGAGGTGTAGCATGACTTCACGTTACTGTTTTTTGCGGGATTCGAAAACTTTCGGACCTTTGAACGCGTTTATAATCATAACTACTTAATATTTTTGAATAAATCAAAAACTAGTGTATCTGTATACATAAAAAGCTAAAATATTTTCAAAAAATTAGCTTTGTTACAATAAACTCAAGTGATTTTAAATACCTTGTAACCACGGATAAGATAAATGAGGTTGGATTGGCAATGTGCGCGGGGCAGACGTGCCACAAGTATGATTGGACAATCATACTTCAACCGAACCACGCGTTTATACTTTTTAGTCGCTTGTTGATTGCCTCGCAGTACGGAGCAGCGCTAATATCCTTTGAAAATGCCGTGTTGTGCGATTGTTATGTGCAAATTAAAGAGTCAGACATCAAATATGAAACAAGGAGGAATTTCTTTTCATCGGTAAGCATAAAAACCTTAGTTTTTTAGTATTTTTCACAAAAAACTAGTTCGAATTATGAAATTCTAAGTAGAAACGACAATTAAGCCAAGAATCACAGAAAATATACATTGCTGGTGAATGGGTTGCGAAGCGAGCCAAATTAGCGCGCCTTTCGAATCGTTCGCGTCACGTCCGCTTCGGTCGCCTGGATAGTGCAGTCAGTGATCGATGATTTATCGACAAATTATTTTTCTTCAGAATGAGTTTCTACTGTTCTCGGTAGTAAAATTTTGCTAGTCTTTTTTTTGCTACATAATATTTATAAAGTCGCCGATTCTTGCACGCGAGTGACGAGTGTTTTGTTTGTGTGTTTGTTTTTATTATAAATTACTGTCAGTGATCACTTGCGTGTTGATATTTGATGAATGAATTAGAACCTAAACTAATAGGTTTTATAAATTCACTAACGCAACGATATAAATATGCAATTTTACACATATTAATGGATTAGTATAATGATAAGTGTCAGATAGCTTATTTGCATATTTTATCCCTGTCGCTCGATATAAAGTAATCAGGGACAAAACATCCGAATAAGGTATCCAACTCTTATTAGAATATAGTGAAACAAGCCCTTAGACTATTAATATAACATGCAATGAGAGTATCAAAGTGTTATCTCAGAGACGGACTTAGAAATTTGTCGCTTCGTGCCAATTAACTTTTGCCGCCCCATTGGGTAAGTAGTGGCGGATTTTTTATCATATTTTTTTACAGGTTCAATCTAATTATACTGTAAATCCTGTCTGAAAGAAGACTGAAAAAAAACAACAGTTTAAAACATAATCTCGATACTAAGGCCCGTATTAATAAAGCGTTCTTAGCTCTAAGACAATTAATTCTCAAGAAAGTACTTAAGATGTTGTTTTAATTAATAGACCGTACTTAAGTACAGCTGTAGGTACGGCGTATCAAGTGAGTGCGAACGAATTAATAAACGAGACTCGTTACTCAAGTACGCTGTCATTGTGGTCAAACTGTTACTTGAGACGCGGTTTCGTGGGTACAGTCAAACCTTGACTTGAGAACGGCTTGCTTGGGAATTGGGATACAGTACATATATACAGTACTATTTGTGGTGTTTTTGGGTGTGTTACAATTATGTAAATTAAAATCTAAATACTTATGATTAAATAAACTCAGAATTTACACTACATACTCAACATAAAATAAAGTAATAAAAAAGACGCTTATTGATACTTATTCTTTTTTTTTTTTTGGCGATTACCAAATTGCAGAGATGCAAAGGTTTTGCACCATTATGCCAGTGTCGAGTATTTGTAGAAATATTTTTGATTTTATTTAAATATATTTATTTATTTATTTATATTAAACGAATTACCTATTTGATTTATATTAATTGACTTGATTTGAAACTTGACAGCAGAATTTTTTCTGTTGTTTGTTGAAAAAGTTCTGCTGTTTTCATTGTTTTTTGAAACAATCCTCATTATATGATCACCCCCTCCTACAATTCCTCGCCCTATCAACCTGAAATCTGTTCTGTGTTTTGTAAATACTCCTTTTACTGAAACTTTATGTACATACTGTGGTACTGGCCCTAAATTTGTCTGTTCTAGGTTTTAGATTATTCAACAGACTTCCTACTGTACACCGTGCCCTTGTTTATTCATAAAACCCACTCATAAGGCAGAGTTTTCGTCAACACAACACATTGGCGAATCACTAAGGAGCCACTTTAAAGAATAAGAAGAAGAAGAACCTTTTTCGAATGGCAATGATCCGCATTATTCCGCGTTTTACGTAGGTAGTTGTTAAAAAATATGGATATTATTATGCTAGACAATAATAAATATTAATATCTACTTAAAAATATAATGATAATCAGTTTTTTCAATATAAAAAATACAGACTAAACTTTTTTTGGTATTTATGTTATTAAATATTACATTTTTAAAAAGACATATTGAAGGAATGTATAATCAATAAATCCGTTCTTTGTAGAAGTGTAAACGAAACTTTATTTTATTCGTTCTTTGTCGTGTAGATGACGCTTAAAAGTTGAGTAAGTGATCTCAATAGCATTCTCGGATTATCAGGTACTAGATGTTTCTGAACTTTCACTGGCGTTCCGGATTCCAGAGCATGGAACTATCCATGGAAATATCCTGGGACTATCCCAGACTAAGAGGGTGAATTTTATAAAAATCCTTCTTAGTTTGTGTTGTCCACACTATATATCTATAAGGAGTCAGGAGTTGGTGCAAAAGCTTACTTTTTGGTTACTACGGATTAAGTGGAAATCACCATATTATGTGTCCATATAAATTTCGAGGTGTTACCTCGATCCCTTATGGATCCCATCATCACCACTTTAGTGTCAAGAGGACTAATTTGGGATTATATTATCCTTTACATCAAAAAAAGAATTTTGAAAATCGGTCCACGGCGGAGTAGTCGTTGAGCATACAAAAATAAAAAAAAATATTGCCAGTGAAAGTACCGTCAAAATCGGTTCAGCCGTTTCAGAGATTAGTCGAAACAAACAGATAGACAGACAGACAAAAATGTATTAAATTATTGTTATTATTATTAAACTACTCGTTTATACGTTCATAAAATGCTTTTAGTGAAAATTACAATACTTAATGTTAATTAGAAATTACAAAGAGACACTACTTTTTTCCCCATGTGGAATGAAATTTCCAATATTAACTATACATTTGCCAAAAATCCTGCACAATTCGTCCAGTGATTGATATTTCACTATAGAAATTTTGGACCCCCAGTTTACCCCTTTAGGGGACGAATTTGAAAAAAGGGTAAAATACAATATGTCCAATCATTTTAGTTTATTAAACCGAATGTCAAATTTCCTGGAAGTCAAGGAAGATTTTAACCCCTATAGTATAATGACGATGATGAAAAGTAGCCTAAGTTATTCCTTATAATATCAGCTTAAGTCCCGTAAAAATCGGTCCAGCCGTTTCAGATATTAGCCGGAACAAACAGACGGACAGACAGATAGACGGACAGACAAACATTTTAAAAATTAATTCTCATTGTATGTACCGCGTAAAGTTTCATATGCAATAAGTGAAAAGCTGTTAGTTTAAAATTACAAACAGACACTTCAATTTTATTTATTAAATGCTATATAAAACGAAATCTCAATGTCTTAGCACCTAACACGTCACAAGTACTGCCAGGGGCGTGCGCTCCTTGTAGGCAGAAATGCAGTGCTTTACTTGTCATTCACAGATATTTTAATGAAACGTTCGTACGTTTTAGATGACTTTAATTAATAGTAAATAAATTAATTTAAAAAGTATAATAACTTAAAAACGCCTGATATTTTATAAATTGCAACTAATGCCGCTAAGTTCTGGAGGAAAAATCATCGCATGTGTGTGTAATTTTCATACTTCGGAATCGCATACACCCATGAATATCGACATGATTATAAAGCGATAACTCATGCGGCAGGCCGAACCAAGAGCCGAGCGGCGAGCCGAGAGCTTCGGTTCGGCTATCCGATCGCTTCCGAAAACCGCCGAACTGGCTTGTCGGAAATTATTCGTTGCCTATAATCCGAGTAAAAACAATACGACGCGAATCTATGAATCATCTATGCACATTATGCATTTTTGTTTAGTAAGGTTTTATTTGTTTAAATAGAAGAAACGTTTTGTGTTTCGCGGGGGCCATATTGCATATTTCATGTGATAAGCATTGTTTACAATTTAATCGCTCCTGTTTATTTATAGTTTTCTTAAAAGATTTTTCATTTTAACATTTGAAAGTGTGTACATTTAACAGTTTCTTACTGAGTTTCTATAATAATTGTAGTGATTTGCTTTTATAAGGCGCGTTTGTTGATTTTATAACATGTTATTTGATTGTGAGGTTTGCGTTGATGATGTGTGTTTATTAAAAATAACAAGTTCTCACAATTGTCATTCAGTGAAAAGATTCAAATTCTGTCTAAAGGTAGGTGTGTACCCGAGTTACAATAATTAAACCAGCAAAAAAAATAATGTAACTCGAAAATTTCATGTTAAAAGTTATGAAACGTATAACTGGTTGTTTTCCTTGCATATTATTTAGTAATTCTAGTACAGTGTGGACTGATTCGGGATATTCAGATTTAAATAATTTCTATTCCGCGGCCTCACTCACTTGGATAAGATATTTGAGGTGGCCGAAATCTTGCATTTATTTACATCGGGATATAGTAATCTCAAGTAACCGGAACTTTGAATATGTGAAAATTGAAGCTGACTGACTGGTGAGTAGTTATAATATTTTAAAATATGCTTATTATTTTACTTATTAGAATTTCTTCCGCCGCGACGATCGATCGCTGTTTTGTCTGCGTTGCCGTAGAAGATGTACATGAATAGTAGTACATCTAAGACTTGCTCTGTTGGCATGGTTTCGACTTAGAGATCCGTCGCTTAGCTCTAGCATACCCAGTGACATAATCCTGTGCACGCCACTGAGTACTGCGTCTATGTATTTTGCTTTTCGCTATTAGTGAAAACTTATTGATGCCTTATAGTAAATACATAGCTTTATTTTTATTGTCAGAGTATAAAATGTCTGAATAAATAACATAATATACTAAAATATTTTAATGCAAGTTCCTGGTATTTTTAATATATTATGTATCAGACGCGGGAGCTATTTAATAAAGCAAAGGCGTTGACTTTTAAGAATCGCAATATTGACTTATTGATGGCGAAAATCTTAATACTTCCGGTAGGGAATTCGAGAGGGAATCTAAAAGTTTATAATATCTTTCTTATAATATTTTACGTTTGTTTCTAATCGAACTGCAGGCTTTTGTTAATTATAGTTTACGATATAACAATTAATTCTTGCAATTACTTGTTTATATTATCCTTGTCTTTTTTCTTATTACCCAGCTTTTTTACTTAATCCACCTCTCCTGTCCTGCAGGGTTGCCAGGAAGAGATCGCTAAGGCCGCCCTTGTCTACATTTAGTTATAAGTTTAGTTTCTATTAAAATTATTGTACCTACTTTAATGTGAGCAACAAAGTGTATATCTATTTATCTAAAAGTGTACTGCCAAGGTAGTCTGCTATATTTTTTTTATTGAGAAAAATGTGTATTTTTTAAGTTTTAATGACTTACTTTAATTCTATGAAGAGTGGTGATTTGATGAAAACTTTTATGTTACCATAATTATTTGTTAATTATTATTGCAGAATAAAGCCAAATGAAGGACGGGCGTACTTCTATCCGCCCTGACATGTGTAGATGTCCTCATGGTTCTCTTTATATGTGTGCAAAACTTCATCAAAATCGGTCCAGTTTCGGGGCCTCATACAAATAAGCAAATTTTTTCTTTTCATAAATTTTGTTGAAAATTGACATGTTTTTGTTAACTAATACGATTATTTTTGAAAACTATATGTGCTAATAATTATTAATATTATTCCATGTACATAAGGGCCGAAATTGTGATCAATTATGAAAATATAACATCCATGTAACCAATTTCTTGGAATAAACGATTCTTATTCATGTATATCTTGGGCTTTAGTATAAATGACAGCATTATTTTCAGGCGTGAACAATGCGGGGGATCTGCCCATCAACACGCACGTGTCGGGCTGCGTCACCCCGCCCTGCCAGCTGCCGCAGCTCACCATGGCCGAGATAGACATCGTGTTCCGAGCTCGTGAGTAACACTTAGGCTAGGTTAGTTCCCACGAGCGTTATACAAAAACAACCGAGTTTTTCTAAAGAGTCTGACTTCTATTTGAACACGTAACCCACGTGAACCGTACATTTTGCCGTGACAAAAAATAGGGGAATGATATAGGCTACTTTAGGCATATGACATGGGCGTTATATATGTAGCAATTTTCATCAAAATCAGTCCAGTAATTTCTGGGCCTATTCAATGCAAACAAACATACGAACAAATAAATATTTCCTCTTTATAATATTAGTGTAATGGATAATAGTAAAGATTATCCCCCTTACTAATAAAAATATTTACACAATGGATAACTTAAACAACGTTGCTGTCTTTGTCTGCTACGTTGGAAATGTCACATAATAGAAAAAGATAAGCAACGTTGTTTAAGTTATCCGTTGTGTAAATATTTTTATTAGTAAGGGGGTAGGTATTTATCTACCTAGTACTCTAACTAGTATCTTATCAATAATGTCTCATTTACCGCTTTGTGGAGAGAACCCATATCCCAGTATAAAGGTAGCCTTCCGATGCACGCGCCGCGCGATGCGAGACCGCGACCCGAGACCGAATTAGGGTCGCGGAGCCACTGCTTAGAATGAATTTATATCACAGAATACATAATAGTACATTTATATAGATCACTAAACAATCCTCGCGACCCGCGACCGGTGAGCGTAGCCAGAGAAACAGGGCCTTTAGTCAAGATGCGTTCGATAATTTCTAAAGCGAACTTCGAAATCAAAAATGTATTGGATTTGACATAAGTCATCGCTAAGTGACATATCGCTCGCGATGCCTTATGTCAAATCCCGTACATTTTGTTTTCGAACTTCGCCGTCGAAATTATCGAATGCATCTTGACTAAAGGCCCTGATTCGCTGGTTTGCTGGTCGTGGTCGCATAGATCGGAAGGCTACCTTTAGACTTATTTATCATACTTGGGTTCTATCACAAATATTTAACGTTTTAGCCCGCACCATCCGCTCCATGGGTACCTTCGCGCGCGCCTCCCTGCTGCTGGGCAGCTTCGAGGCCCCAGCCATCACCTATCCGCTGCAGGAGGCGGAGGTCGCGTGCAACTACATCACCAACAGCTACTGCCCGCTGATGGAGGGCGAGGTGGTGCAGTACCGGCTGAACATGTTTTTTTTTTTTCGTTCCCCTAACGTAATCAGGGCTCGTTGTATTCTTTTTTATTCTGTTCTCTTTTTTATTTCTTTTTCTAGTTTTTACTCAACTTACACCTACTTTTAACAATTTTTCCTTTTTTTTTACATATTCATTTCTTAACAACAAAACTTTTATTACACAACTTTCTTTTTCCTATTACAATAGTAATACAGTTTTAAAAATCATAAATTTACAATAAAATCCAATACAATAAAATCCAAAATAATTCAGTTCAATTGTTCAGATTAAAATTACAAATTAAAAATGTCAATAAAACAATAATAAATAAGATAAAAATAAAAATAAAAATACAGCACAACGTTCAACTAACCTAATATCACAATGAAAAACCTACCGCTAAAGGAACCTAACTAATTATTATCACAGTTTAAAATATTACTATTTTTCCGGTCCCCACGAGTATTCCTTCATATCTCCTGTCCCATTCCTCAACCGTATCCTCTCTTAAGATACGCTCGACGAATGAAACAGGACACAGATCGTAGTCAGGTTTCCTTTTCAATCGCAGCGCGGCCTCCTTGGCTAGTTCGTCAACCCTCTCATTCCCCTCAACCCTGCGTGCGCCTCTGCGATGCAGTTTTTCGGAGGGCCGCCCTTGTTTGCACTGCCAGGGGATGAGGGGAACTAAGGGTGACAGCCAGGAGAGCAGATCTGGAATCGCTAAAGATACCCACCTTCGCCATTCCACTCTTGCAGGCTATACTTACTGCTCTCTGGAGCGCTAGAAGTTCGGCTTGGTAGACGGTGCAATACGGCGGCAACGCAAGCTTGACGGCCTTCGTCTCGGCCTCACCCTTCCATACGGAGAGTGCGGCTTCGACTCGACCCTCAATCTTGCTGCCGTCCGTATAGATCCTATGGATGTGGCTGTTAACCACGTCTGCCTACGAGTCCTCGTCTACCAACCCGAACCTTAGCTCTTCCTGTTCTGCCGGATGTGGGTCCTCAATCGCTGGATCCATTCGTTCCACCTCCCTGTCCCTCAACACCGGGTGTGGTACCCCCTTCTTGATCTCATAGAGCCTCGAAGCTTCGAGTATCCTGAGATCAAGAGGGAGTATCCCAGCCAACAGCATCGCAGAGTTCGTCGCATATCGGAGACGGTCCGATATGCTCTGCAAATCTTCTGGGCAAAATACCGTTGGACGGAGTTGAGCCTTTTTTGGACCCCCATCTTTTCCACGGTGGATGCATACAAAATAGTCGGTTCTATTACCGCGGTATATATAATCTTAACTATCTGGGGGTTAAGCCCCCATCCTACGCGAGCTGCTCTGGCTAGCTGTTTGTAGCGCGAGATCGCCTTTTTGCAGACGTCTCCAGCGTGTTCATTGAACGTAAGGTTCCTGTCTATCCTAAGCCCTAATATTTTAATATTTTCAAAATATTTAATATCGACACCCCCCATCGAGAGTCTTGGCACATCAAATTTGAGTTTTCTTGTAGAAATTAGGGCACACGTTTTATTACACGGTCGGGGGGCGAAATTGAGTTTGTTAGCTCTTCCCCATCTTCTTATCCTATCTAGTACAACATTGGCTTTCCTCTCTATTTCCATTGCTGTTTCCCCTTCAAATACCAGCACGATGTCGTCGTCAAAAGCTTGATTAAAGACGTTCATTTCCTCTAACTTCCATAGCAGGGGGTCCAACAAGAGGTCCCACAGGATTGGTCCACCTATGGATTCCTGCACGCACCCCTTGTTGGTCTCCCTGCTCACTTCCATACCCGCGTACCTTACATTCACTCTTCTTTCACTCAAGTAGCTGCTGATCACCCGCCTCATGTTCCCGGACACCCAACCTCAGTTAACCTAACCTTTATGGCCGGCCACCAAGCATTGTCGAAGGCCCCCTCTATGTCCAGCGAAACCACAACAGAAATTTTCTTCTCCTCCCTCTGCTTTCTGATGTGGTTCACCAACCTATAGAGGGCGTCTTCGGTGCTCCTTTGGGGCATGAAGCCATATTAGTGAGGGCTGATCTTGGGCAGCAGGTAGAACCTAAGTCGGGCGACCAGCATCTTCTCGAAGATTTTGTCGAGAACAGGCAGGAGGCCGATCGGTCGATAGGCTTTTGGTACCCGGTACGATTCCTTGCCCGGCTTCCTTAGCATCACCACAGTCGCCCGCTTCCACTGTTTGGGGAAGCAGGCGACGGTGAGGCACCTATTCAGCAGAGCAAGGAACCATTCCGGGTCACATTCTACAGCGTGTTGGCAGATGTCCGACGTGAGTCCATCCGCCCCGGGGGCCTTTTTGGGGTTGAAGGACCTTACGGCTCTCTTCAACTCCTCCATGATGAAAGGAGGGTCGTCCGGAACCGCTGGCGGTTCGGTGTCCAAGGACTCCGCCCGCCGGCGCGTTCGCCGATGTTCCTCACTTTCATCACGTTCCTGGTCCTCGGGGTATAAGGTCTCCGCCAGCCATTCCGCAGAGCTTCGGGCGTCGAGGGTTTCACGACGGTATCGAAAGTTGGGGTGTCTCCAGTGTTGAGTATATGTAGACTCATTGCTTCCAGTAAAGCAGACACTTCCCTTCCTCGCGGGTCTTCCGCGTCGCCACCCCACCACGGGCTTTTAGCGTTCGCGTCGCCTCCCAAGATCATCTTATCAGATCCCAACTCTCTTCCTATCGGCATAAGATGATCCAGGTAGGGCCCTACAGGCTTATCGGGCTCGAAGTAGAAGGACACTACAACCGTCTCCCAGGCTTTGGTTCGGAGGGTGGTCACAACTATGTTGTTGTTGCTGAGGCGTGTGTGTAGTTCGACATCCAGTGTGTCGTCGAATACCACAACACACGCCTTGACAACACCGCCCTCTTCCCCATCGCTCTGGTAGACCCTCACTCCGTTGTATGTCCTCATACTCCGCGCTCCACCTATGTAGGGCTCCTGCAGCAACGCTACACTAACCTTACGCTTGGTGGCCTCGAGTAATAACTCCCTTATGGCGATTCGGTACTGGAAGTACTCACCGTGAACAACCTTAGCAATACGATACCGCCGATCTGGCTAGAGCGTCCCACCTCTTTCTTTCTGCATACTCTCTATCAAGGGCACTGTGCTCCGCGCTACCTCTCTTGGCCTTAGTACAGTTAATGCACTGAGGCACTTCTCTCCACAGCCACTTTTCGCAAACGGTCCTCATGTGAGGACCTGCGCAGTGACTGCGTCGATCCGTCTCCTCCCTACACACCCTCTTCGTGCGTCCATACCCGAGGCAGCGGAAGCACTGCAACAACGGACTATGGTCCTCCACTCTCACTCTGCCCATACCTATATGCATACCCATACCATATACCATACCCATATCCTGCATTTACACACCTCTTCCACACTTGTGGGCTCACTCTAACCACTAGGTGGTTCTGTAGGGGGTTTCGTGCTTTCATCCCGAACACTACCTCCATCTTCCTCTCTTCCCCCCTCAGGCCCTCAAGGATGGCCGCGTTCTGGTTATTGAACGCGGTAACGAAGTCGACATTGTCGTACTTCATTACATCCTTGAAGGCCAGAAGGGGGTTTTTATTCTTTACGTCCTATACCACCAATCCCTCATTCTTACTCAATCTTTCCTTGACCTTATTGCTTTCTTCCTCACACACCCGACGACTACCCTTCTGTTTTTGACTTTCCTAGTCCTTTCAACCTTCACCCATCCATCCTTCGCATCTACCGTCTTCCTTATCTTTTCCATCAATTCATCTCCCGAATCCTGCATGTCCCTAGAGGACACCACAACCGAATGCAGTGCCCTTGTCTCGGGGACTCGCTCAGCGACTCCTCTCGAGACAATGCTCGCATAGCTCGCTGGTTTAGCGACGGTTGTGCTGTTCTCCAGGAGCACGGCTGAACATGTTCATTGAGTCCTTCTTCCCTCGTGAGTGGTAAGTGAAGCCTTAAGCTGATCGCACATACCACAATATAAATAATATCCAGTAGCGTGGCCGAGCTGAGTGCTACGGCTGCTAAGTCTACAAAGAAGGCGTTGACAGTGCGCAAGTGTCCCGGCACAAATAACTTAAACTCATAAGTCGTTCAATGTCTTGGCGGCGCGGCACGCGGCGTGCTCTCTACTCTCTCTACACTCCATGCTTCTGCTATTTGAGGTTTCGTAAGCGGCCACGTAAATGATGCGTAGGTATTCGTGCACCGATTCGCGCGGTCTAGTATGAAGATGGTCTACTGTACATTATTTGCATTGTGGTTATATCCTGCTTTTAATGGAATAGGAAATAAATTTAATTCAACATTTGGGATCAGAACAGTTGAGATACAATATTGTATTGGTCTTTTAAAATATACCTAAGTCTTAAACTAAATTTTGTAGGAAGTTTTGCAGTATTCACATTCTTTTTATGAAGGGAAAACTCCTTTAGCCGCGTTAGGCGCTTTTTGGTAGGGGAAAATCTTATAGGTTGTCACCTATATGCTCATGACTGGCACATGCGCAACAGCCATGTGCTGTGCGCATTAGACGCTGTTTTAACCGATTTCCAAAAAAAGTAGGCGGTTACACGTTTGGCTGTATATATCTATTTTTTGTTTGTTCAACGATTAATCCGCCGTCAGTGGACCGATTTTCAAAATTATTTTTTGGAACGAAGTTCCTTATGGGGCGATGCGGAGGGGTTAGTTAGGGGTTAGGGGTTATGTTAGCCGGAAGAAAACGTCCGTAACGTAAGATTTTTATGTATAGTTTTTATTATTTTCTTTATACTTCGAATAGAACTTAAAATTAATATTTTTTACTTTTTTTTTACTTCGTTCCTATCCGGTAACCTAACTAACCTTTACTAAGCTTGGCGCGTATTTAATTATGCATACGGTCGTTTTTTTATTTTAAACGTTCTTAAAATGTATTAATAATAATTTAACATATTATATCACTAAGGAAAACTTATTAGATTTAAACAAAAATTTAACCGACTTTCAAAGTAAAAATACACAAAAAAGTATGAAATAAATCTTATTTTATAAATAATTCCACTTTTAAATTCGGCTAAAATTTTAACTATTTCTCTACTCAATCGTCTTAATTTTGAAGTCGGTACCAGCAAATTTGTACGTGTGTTCTATAAAATATTGTAGGATATTGTTTGGGCTGGTAGGTACCGACTTCAAAATTCAGAATATTGAGTAGAGAAATTGTTAAAATTTTTACCGAATTTATGGATGGGTGAAATCTCGTGCGTTCACGTTAGCTGACGTATTGTGCAACATAAGTGATGTATATATCTTATTAATAGTAAATGTTCTAAGTTTTCACTTCTATCGGCAGTCCCTATACCGGCCATTTTTTTTTAATGTAACAATGCTAATGTTTTTTGGACTACCATCAAATATCACCTAGACCTTTCCAGATAACGTTTATTTAGAACTACTGGGAAATACACTCAATTTTTTTTCTTGGTGTTTCTAGTTTCTACTCTCGTATATTTCAGTATCTTCTGGAAATACTTTAAATATTTTTTTTGTTGATAATGTAGTGTAGTAGATTCTTTGTTGATAATGTAGTGTAGTGTGAGCGTGTTTGTTGAATAAATATCCAATATTTCCAGGGCACGAACGCCAACGTGGAGTTCTTCGTGACGGACGAGAACTCTCTGCCGGTGTTTTGTCTGCGGATGGGCATCGGCATCATCAGCCCGGTTGACGCTCTGGGCAGCGCCGTCAACGGAACTTCCGACATAATATGACTTTGAGGAGATTTTCAACTTCATTGCTTAAGTATTTGAGAATGTGAAGTTTTATATCTGTTATTTTATATTATATGTTAAAATCTATCAAAATATGTTTTAAAAAAAAAAAAACAAATCTTAATTATTGATAACAATTATTTTTAAATGAATTAATTTACGAGCACATACTTTGCAACTGACATGATATCGAAGGCGAATTAGAAAAGTTGTAGAAAAATGTTACAATGCTTGAACTCAACTCGACTCTATAGTCTATTCCCCTTACAAATAAAAATATTTACACAATGGATAAGCTATACAAGGTTTTGTCCTTGTCTTTCAAGCAACTTTTCCAACGTATAAGACAAGGACAAAGCATTGAATAGCTCATCTATTGTGTAAATATTTTTATTAGTAAGGGGGTTTAGCCTATTAAGGTTATGTAATGAATTTAAGCGGCCTTACAAATAATTTAACTCCGATATTCATCTCTCAAAATTTTGCCACAGTAAAATAAATCACACGTATTAGTATATCCTTTGTCGGTGGGTCTTATCTCAGATACCCCTAATATGGGATAACATATTTGCCTTCATACTCGCGCACAATGTGCCGACGACGTACTGTGCGCACCAGTCAATGAAAACAACGCATTAAATCCGCCAAATACTCACCCTCATGGTAACGACTTTCAAATCCACTGTAGAACCTGGAAAAGAAGTTGTAATAGATGAAAGCATGGTACCTTGGAGAACCCGGCTTATTTTTCGCCAGTAAAATCCATATAAAACCCATAAATATGGAATAAAGAATTATAAGATCTGTATGCCCAATGGTTACACATATAATCTGGAAATATATACTGGACGAGTTGATGGCGGTTCAGGTCAAGGTCATCCTCAACAAGTTACTATGAAACTAATGGATGGGCTAACAGATAAAGGTCGCATTCTTTATAGTGATAATTTTTACACAAGCATACCACTAGCAGAAACTCTAATGGAAAAATAATACTTTTTTATGTGGCACATTCCGACAAAACCACAAGCATCTACCAAAGCAAGCGGTAAAATCTAAACAGAGAATGGGTCAAGTGTTGGCTCTGAAGAATAGAAACGGCGTCAAATATATAAAATGGACCGACAAACGTACAGTTCATATGCTTTCGACCTGCAATAATCATACAGGAGCTTTTGTGCCAAGCCGCATCGCTGGAGGCCAAATGCTGTTGTGGAGAAACCGGACTCTGTTTTGGATTATAATAATGCGAAAAAGGGGGTGGATGTGTCAGATCAGATGGCTTCGTACTATACCAGCCTTAGAAAAACCCTAAAGTGGTACCGCAAACTTATCACCGAGATTGTTTGTGGCACAATTTTAGTAAATGCTTGGGTTATTCACCAGAAATTTGGAGAAGGAAAGAAACTAAGTATTTTAGAATTCCGGGAACAAATTATAAAAGAGATGATTAGCACTGTTAATCAACCCGATGACGCTGCAGAGGAAGGTGAGCCGATTGTTCAACGGAAGCCAAAACATAAGTTAGAGAAAACCGAAGGAATGCTTAGAAATACCCGAAAGAGATGCAGGCCTTGTTACGACCGTATTACAACAACCGAATCTGCGGCTATGGCTAGAAAAAAATCAAAACGCGTGAATACTTTTTGCTCTGCATGTGACAACAAACCAATGTGTTTGGATTGTTTCAATACGATTCATCAAAAATAATTTTCGTTTTGTACCATCAATGTCTTTATAATTTTTTTCATGTTTGATTTAGTTTTCCTATAAATTTCTCATTTTCATATTCAACATTTTCTCAATGTGGATCACAGCAGAAATAATTTGCATTTCGTACCATTTATCGTGATTTTTTCATATTTTGTTTCTAATAAATACAATTTTTCAATCCTGTTTTTTTTTACTTCCCGAAATAATATCCATCTCCTGAGCTACACTATGAAACTTTGTAGATTTTACAGGGCGGGAACGGTAATTACAATACTCTCTTTCAAGGCGGCACGAATTTCTTAGTACATTAAAAGTCAGGTGTGACGTGGCCACCGGTGGTACACCCCGCCCTGTCAGCGAGTACTCCGTGCTCCACCGGTGGTACACCCCGGTCTGAACGTGTTAAGTGATAAAGTTCCCACTTAATCTAAATATAACGATGGTTTTAATTACATATTGTGTGTTATTGATGTTTTTTCTAAATATGCATATGCAAGACCCATGAAACATAAAAACTCTGAAACCGCTAAACTATGTTTTGAAAGTGTATTTAATAAAGCTAAAGTTACCCCAACACATATACAATCTGACAAAGGGACCGAGTTCATTTCGAAAGATGTGCAACGGGTTTTGAAAAGTAAAAATATTAACTAGCTATTATACAACGAATAACTCGGATATTAAAGCAAGTATTGTTGAAAGGTTTCAGAGAACACTTAAAATGAAAATGTAGCGTTATTTTACTCATAACAATTGCTACAGATATAGAGATATTTTACAAGACTTGATTTACTCTTATAACCATAGTAAACACTCAAGTATCAAGATGGCTCCATGTGATGTGAATTCCAACAATATTATGACTGTTTGAAATAACCTATATGGTAGTGTTATAGTCACATCATCATCAAATTGTCAAACACCTAAATTTCATGTGGGTTATTACGTTAGAATAACTAAACACAAACACATATTTCAAAAAGGCTATGAATCGAACTGGAGTGATTAAATATTTGTTATATCTTCAATTATAGATCGATCACCTTGGGTTGTGTATACATTAAAAGACTTGCAAAATGAAGATATAACTGGTACTTTCTATGAAAAGGAGATGCAAAAAGTGTTTTATGACCCCTCATCTAGTTATAAGATAGATAAAATAATTGGTACTCGATATTCAGGTAACAGAAAGCAAGTGTTAGTGAAGTGGAAAGGTTATCCAGACAAATTTAATAGTTGGGTGTTATTTTCTAATTTGAAAAAAAAATGACTAAAGAAAGTTTTTATTTAACACTAATAAGTAATAGTTCCATGGAATATTTGCCTGATAATTTAACAACATTATTTTCAACAAAATTACAAAAACCCATTAAACTGGAAGAAGAATGGTCTGTGAGGGTTGTTGAATTTCAGTATCCCTGTACAATGTTCACAGTACAAGAACATGAAAATGTTGTTTACATTGCAAAATATATAGTAATGCCGAGCGAAGAGAAACCTTCTTTGGTTTATTATAAAACACATATACCATCAACAAGCTATGATGACATTAATCAAATCTTAACAGCACTGAATAGTATTAGAGAACATATAAAGTTTCGTTATGATGAAATATCAAAGTTTGTGACGGTTACAGTGATGGACAAAGCACTTGTATTTTTCTCCGGCACTGGTATCTATTTCCGGCACTGGTATACATTTCCTTAATGAAGGAAATGGGATATCAAGAGAAAAATATGCAAATGGTTATTGTCTATTAGCATTTGATTTAACCCCTAATTTATCATCAATAAACAGTCATTGAAATTTGATTAGACATGGTAGTGTAAGGTTAGAGGTTCGATTTGATTCTAGTCTCTCTCAAACGATTAACTGTATTGTATATGCAGAGTTTGATAATGTTATAGAAATAGATATAAACCGTAATGTAACTGTTGACTATAGTAGCTAAGAAAAGTCACATGTATGATCTATTTAAGTTATAATGTGTAACGTGTGTGTACCTATTAGTGTGTGTGTGTATTATGAAATAAAATTATTGTACCAAATTTATGTTTCTTTTAATTATTCCTTCATTATTTTCATATGTAATACCCCTCTTAGTAAATACATAAACCATACATAATACGGATATGTGACATAAATACAAGATCCATAGACCAGATCGGTTCTGTGATAATACAGTATGAACACAATAGAGATCCGTAATTATTTCAGAAGAATTTGTGAAGGTGTGGAAGATAATGTATACGCCGCGAATCGTCTACCTATATATGTCCAAACCCCTACATACACTATTAGCAACTTAGACCCTGATAGTAAACCTGGATCCCACTGGATAGCCATACACATCAATGAAAATGACTTCGGACAATACTTTGATTCCTTTGGACGTGCCCCCATGCGATATCACAAGGCTTTTATGGGGCAAAACTGCAGGAGATGGGATTTTAACACGTGTAGATTACAAAATGATTTCACATCAGTTTGTGGAGAGTATAGTTTAATGTATATGTATTATAAGTTCAATGGGAAAAGTCTTTTAGTCTAAAATCAACCCTTTGCTAGCCTAACAAGATCATTCTATATTGTGGACATATTTTGACGAATGCTGTCGATGTTTACCTGAATAAAGTGTGTCCAGCTCCTGTCTGTATATCCGGGCTGTGCCACTCAGCAGCACGGCAGAGATCCTGATGGACAGGCGGTGACGGGCCGTTTTGTACTCCAGGCGAGCGCTTAGTTCATTGCTGCAATTGGAAGATAGAGAGAGTGTAGGAGGAAGAGAGAGAGGTTAAAAAGAAAATATTATATAGAGAGAAAAAGTGTAGAAAGCAAATATATATATATATATATATATATATATATATATATATATATATATATATATATATATATATATATATATATATATATATATATATATATATATATATTTGCTACTAATGTATGTAGGGGTTTGGACATATATAGGTAGACGACTCGGCGTATAAATTATCTTCCACACCTTCACAAATTCTTCTGAAATAATTACGGATCTCTATCGGTATTTACTAAGAGGGGTATTACATATGAAAATAATGAAGGAATAAATAAAAGAAACATAAATTTGGTACAATAATTTTATTTCATAATACACACACACACTAATAGGTACACACACGTTACACATTATAACTTAAATAGATCATACATGTGACTTTTCTTAGCTACTATATTAGATATAAACCGTAATGTAACTGTTGACTATAGTCAACAGTTACATTACGGTTTATATCTATTTCTATAACATTATCAAACTCTGCATATACAATACAGTTAATCGTTTGAGAGAGACTAGAATCAAATCGAACCTCTAACCTCATACTACCATGTCTTATCAGATTTCAATGACTGTTTATTGATGATAAAATAGGGGAAAGTGTAGGAAGAACGAGAAAGTGTACGAAATGAATAAATCGAATATCCTCTTAAAACAATGTGTTCAAATGTTTTCAAAACATTGTGCGTTTACTACCTATTACTAAATTGGTAAATGCTACATTTAAAGTCAGCGCTCTCGTTTACTGATATACCATATGGCCTGGAATCCAAGCCAACTCAACATAAATATTTTGTGAAATGCATTTTAAAAGAAGATGCCTTATATTTATTATATAGGGGTATTTAAATTTAGACCGGAAAGGGTTAGCCAGGATAGCTTGTAGGCAGCTTTGCGAATCAGAAAAGATTACGGAGTTGTTAAGTCGATGAGACTCTATAAACGACAGAGCCTCAAGGATTGCAATTGCTTCACCAGAAAATACAGAAGACAAAAAAGGTAATTTAAAATTTAATACCACATTGACTTTTGGTATCCAGACCGCTGAACCTACACACCCTTGGTTTTCTAAACTGGACGCGTCCTATATACGCGTAATATGTGATACCAGTCTCTGTATACTGTATTAATAATTTCCTTAAAGTGATCGTTTGCAGACTGAGAATCTTTTACAATGCCGGTATCAAAGGAAATGAAAGGGAATTTGACTAGGGATTCGTAAGGAACTTTATAAATAGGGCTATACTTAGCATCTTACTCTGGTACACAGGACATGGCAAGCTAGTGAACTTTCGAAAGCTTTTAAGGAGACAGGGGGGATCCTTGTGTGTCCAGTATGACGAGGAGTGGAATAATTGGGAGAGGGTATATAACTTAGGGATAAGATCGTGATGAGAAAATTGAAGAGCCTTGAAAAGAAATCTGTCTGAAAGGTATTGGCGTCGAAAACTTAAGGGGGGATCTACACACTCAACCTGTAGGGCATTATTAGCAGTTGATTTCATGACACTAATTACTAGACGAAGGCACTTGGATTGGATTTTGTCCAGTTTTTGAAGAGCAGACTTGTGACAAGGTTCAAGAATTATAGATCCGTAATCCAGATGACTTCGGATTAAGGCATTATATATCAATTTTTGAGTGTAAGGGTGAGAACCCCACCAAACTCCAGAGAGACACCGAATAATATTGATGTTTTTTTCACATTTTTTAATAATATGGTTTATGTGATGAGCGCTTGTCATTTTAGCATCTAAATAAACCCCTAGGAATTTAACGTTATCAGAAACCGGAAAATTTGGCTATCCAGGGATATCAATATGTCCGGAACAGTCCTACGTCTGGAAAAACAACAGTGCTGCTTCTCCACGGAAATACTCAAGCCATGGTCAGAGAGCCACTCGCATAGGTAATGAAGAGCAGAATTGAGGCGTGCAGAGGCATCTAAGAGCTCCTTGGCGGAGACATAAAGGGCTATGTCGTCCGCATATTGAGTGATTTTGCAGAAAGAGGTAACGGATAAGTCTAGATTGTGGGTGTAAATACTATAAAGGAGAGGACTAAGGACCCAACCTTGAGGGAGACCCTTCCAAGCCAATCTAGAACAAGGAGGTGAATTTTCATGGGAAATAAGGATAGAACGACCGGAAAGGGAATTGCACACGTAGTTAACTATCTTCACAGGGGTACTCAGCTGAAGCATAGTCCGCCTGAGAACCGGAAGTAGTACGTTATCATATGCGGACGACACATCCAGAAATACCTGCAGCAGAAACTCTAATGGAAAATAATACTTTTTTATGTGGCACATTCCGACAAAACCACAAGCATCTACCAAAGCAAGCGGTAAAATCTAAACAGAGAATGGGTCAAGTGTTGGCTCTGAAGAATAGAAACGGCGTCAAATATATAAAATGGACCGACAAACGTACAGTTCATATGCTTTCGACCTGCAATAATCATACAGGAGCTTTTGTGCCAAGCCGCATCGCTGGAGGCCAAATGCTGTTGTGGAGAAACCGGACTCTGTTTTGGATTATAATAATGCGAAAAAGGGGGTGGATGTGTCAGATCAGATGGCTTCGTACTATACCAGCCTTAGAAAAACCCTAAAGTGGTACCGCAAACTTATCACCGAGATTGTTTGTGGCACAATTTTAGTAAATGCTTGGGTTATTCACCAGAAATTTGGAGAAGGAAAGAAACTAAGTATTTTAGAATTCCGGGAACAAATTATAAAAGAGATGATTAGCACTGTTAATCAACCCGATGACGCTGCAGAGGAAGGTGAGCCGATTGTTCAACGGAAGCCAAAACATAAGTTAGAGAAAACCGAAGGAATGCTTAGAAATACCCGAAAGAGATGCAGGCCTTGTTACGACCGTATTACAACAACCGAATCTGCGGCTATGGCTAGAAAAAAATCAAAACGCGTGAATACTTTTTGCTCTGCATGTGACAACAAACCAATGTGTTTGGATTGTTTCAATACGATTCATCAAAAATAATTTTCGTTTTGTACCATCAATGTCTTTATAATTTTTTTCATGTTTGATTTAGTTTTCCTATAAATTTCTCATTTTCATATTCAACATTTTCTCAATGTGGATCACAGCAGAAATAATTTGCATTTCGTACCATTTATCGTGATTTTTTCATATTTTGTTTCTAATAAATACAATTTTTCAATCCTGTTTTTTTTTACTTCCCGAAATAATATCCATCTCCTGAGCTACACTATGAAACTTTGTAGATTTTACAGGGCGGGAACGGTAATTACAATACTCTCTTTCAAGGCGGCACGAATTTCTTAGTACATTAAAAGTCAGGTGTGACGTGGCCACCGGTGGTACACCCCGCCCTGTCAGCGAGTACTCCGTGCTCCACCGGTGGTACACCCCGGTCTGAACGTGTTAAGTGATAAAGTTCCCACTTAATCTAAATATAACGATGGTTTTAATTACATATTGTGTGTTATTGATGTTTTTTCTAAATATGCATATGCAAGACCCATGAAACATAAAAACTCTGAAACCGCTAAACTATGTTTTGAAAGTGTATTTAATAAAGCTAAAGTTACCCCAACACATATACAATCTGACAAAGGGACCGAGTTCATTTCGAAAGATGTGCAACGGGTTTTGAAAAGTAAAAATATTAACTAGCTATTATACAACGAATAACTCGGATATTAAAGCAAGTATTGTTGAAAGGTTTCAGTGAACACTTAAAATGAAAATGTAGCGTTATTTTACTCATAACAATTGCTACAGATATAGAGATATTTTACAAGACTTGATTTACTCTTATAACCATAGTAAACACTCAAGTATCAAGATGGCTCCATGTGATGTGAATTCCAACAATATTATGACTGTTTGAAATAACCTATATGGTAGTGTTATAGTCACATCATCATCAAATTGTCAAACACCTAAATTTCATGTGGGTTATTACGTTAGAATAACTAAACACAAACACATATTTCAAAAAGGCTATGAATCGAACTGGAGTGATTAAATATTTGTTATATCTTCAATTATAGATCGATCACCTTGGGTTGTGTATACATTAAAAGACTTGCAAAATGAAGATATAACTGGTACTTTCTATGAAAAGGAGATGCAAAAAGTGTTTTATGACCCCTCATCTAGTTATAAGATAGATAAAATAATTGGTACTCGATATTCAGGTAACAGAAAGCAAGTGTTAGTGAAGTGGAAAGGTTATCCAGACAAATTTAATAGTTGGGTGTTATTTTCTAATTTGAAAAAAAAATGACTAAAGAAAGTTTTTATTTAACACTAATAAGTAATAGTTCCATGGAATATTTGCCTGATAATTTAACAACATTATTTTCAACAAAATTACAAAAACCCATTAAACTGGAAGAAGAATGGTCTGTGAGGGTTGTTGAATTTCAGTATCCCTGTACAATGTTCACAGTACAAGAACATGAAAATGTTGTTTACATTGCAAAATATATAGTAATGCCGAGCGAAGAGAAACCTTCTTTGGTTTATTATAAAACACATATACCATCAACAAGCTATGATGACATTAATCAAATCTTAACAGCACTGAATAGTATTAGAGAACATATAAAGTTTCGTTATGATGAAATATCAAAGTTTGTGACGGTTACAGTGATGGACAAAGCACTTGTATTTTTCTCCGGCACTGGTATCTATTTCCGGCACTGGTATACATTTCCTTAATGAAGGAAATGGGATATCAAGAGAAAAATATGCAAATGGTTATTGTCTATTAGCATTTGATTTAACCCCTAATTTATCATCAATAAACAGTCATTGAAATTTGATTAGACATGGTAGTGTAAGGTTAGAGGTTCGATTTGATTCTAGTCTCTCTCAAACGATTAACTGTATTGTATATGCAGAGTTTGATAATGTTATAGAAATAGATATAAACCGTAATGTAACTGTTGACTATAGTAGCTAAGAAAAGTCACATGTATGATCTATTTAAGTTATAATGTGTAACGTGTGTGTACCTATTAGTGTGTGTGTGTATTATGAAATAAAATTATTGTACCAAATTTATGTTTCTTTTAATTATTCCTTCATTATTTTCATATGTAATACCCCTCTTAGTAAATACATAAACCATACATAATACGGATATGTGACATAAATACAAGATCCATAGACCAGATCGGTTCTGTGATAATACAGTATGAACACAATAGAGATCCGTAATTATTTCAGAAGAATTTGTGAAGGTGTGGAAGATAATGTATACGCCGCGAATCGTCTACCTATATATGTCCAAACCCCTACATACACTATTAGCAACTTAGACCCTGATAGTAAACCTGGATCCCACTGGATAGCCATACACATCAATGAAAATGACTTCGGACAATACTTTGATTCCTTTGGACGTGCCCCCATGCGATATCACAAGGCTTTTATGGGGCAAAACTGCAGGAGATGGGATTTTAACACGTGTAGATTACAAAATGATTTCACATCAGTTTGTGGAGAGTATAGTTTAATGTATATGTATTATAAGTTCAATGGGAAAAGTCTTTTAGTCTAAAATCAACCCTTTGCTAGCCTAACAAGATCATTCTATATTGTGGACATATTTTGACGAATGCTGTCGATGTTTACCTGAATAAAGTGTGTCCAGCTCCTGTCTGTATATCCGGGCTGTGCCACTCAGCAGCACGGCAGAGATCCTGATGGACAGGCGGTGACGGGCCGTTTTGTACTCCAGGCGAGCGCTTAGTTCATTGCTGCAATTGGAAGATAGAGAGAGTGTAGGAGGAAGAGAGAGAGGTTAAAAAGAAAATATTATATAGAGAGAAAAAGTGTAGAAAGCAAATATATATATATATATATATATATATATATATATATATATATATATATATATATATATATATATATATATATATATATATATTTGCTACTAATGTATGTAGGGGTTTGGACATATATAGGTAGACGACTCGGCGTATAAATTATCTTCCACACCTTCACAAATTCTTCTGAAATAATTACGGATCTCTATCGGTATTTACTAAGAGGGGTATTACATATGAAAATAATGAAGGAATAAATAAAAGAAACATAAATTTGGTACAATAATTTTATTTCATAATACACACACACACTAATAGGTACACACACGTTACACATTATAACTTAAATAGATCATACATGTGACTTTTCTTAGCTACTATATTAGATATAAACCGTAATGTAACTGTTGACTATAGTCAACAGTTACATTACGGTTTATATCTATTTCTATAACATTATCAAACTCTGCATATACAATACAGTTAATCGTTTGAGAGAGACTAGAATCAAATCGAACCTCTAACCTCATACTACCATGTCTTATCAGATTTCAATGACTGTTTATTGATGATAAAATAGGGGAAAGTGTAGGAAGAACGAGAAAGTGTACGAAATGAATAAATCGAATATCCTCTTAAAACAATGTGTTCAAATGTTTTCAAAACATTGTGCGTTTACTACCTATTACTAAATTGGTAAATGCTACATTTAAAGTCAGCGCTCTCGTTTACTGATATACCATATGGCCTGGAATCCAAGCCAACTCAACATAAATATTTTGTGAAATGCATTTTAAAAGAAGATGCCTTATATTTATTATATAGGGGTATTTAAATTTAGACCGGAAAGGGTTAGCCAGGATAGCTTGTAGGCAGCTTTGCGAATCAGAAAAGATTACGGAGTTGTTAAGTCGATGAGACTCTATAAACGACAGAGCCTCAAGGATTGCAATTGCTTCACCAGAAAATACAGAAGACAAAAAAGGTAATTTAAAATTTAATACCACATTGACTTTTGGTATCCAGACCGCTGAACCTACACACCCTTGGTTTTCTAAACTGGACGCGTCCTATATACGCGTAATATGTGATACCAGTCTCTGTATACTGTATTAATAATTTCCTTAAAGTGATCGTTTGCAGACTGAGAATCTTTTACAATGCCGGTATCAAAGGAAATGAAAGGGAATTTGACTAGGGATTCGTAAGGAACTTTATAAATAGGGCTATACTTAGCATCTTACTCTGGTACACAGGACATGGCAAGCTAGTGAACTTTCGAAAGCTTTTAAGGAGACAGGGGGGATCCTTGTGTGTCCAGTATGACGAGGAGTGGAATAATTGGGAGAGGGTATATAACTTAGGGATAAGATCGTGATGAGAAAATTGAAGAGCCTTGAAAAGAAATCTGTCTGAAAGGTATTGGCGTCGAAAACTTAAGGGGGGATCTACACACTCAACCTGTAGGGCATTATTAGCAGTTGATTTCATGACACTAATTACTAGACGAAGGCACTTGGATTGGATTTTGTCCAGTTTTTGAAGAGCAGACTTGTGACAAGGTTCAAGAATTATAGATCCGTAATCCAGATGACTTCGGATTAAGGCATTATATATCAATTTTTGAGTGTAAGGGTGAGAACCCCACCAAACTCCAGAGAGACACCGAATAATATTGATGTTTTTTTCACATTTTTTAATAATATGGTTTATGTGATGAGCGCTTGTCATTTTAGCATCTAAATAAACCCCTAGGAATTTAACGTTATCAGAAACCGGAAAATTTGGCTATCCAGGGATATCAATATGTCCGGAACAGTCCTACGTCTGGAAAAACAACAGTGCTGCTTCTCCACGGAAATACTCAAGCCATGGTCAGAGAGCCACTCGCATAGGTAATGAAGAGCAGAATTGAGGCGTGCAGAGGCATCTAAGAGCTCCTTGGCGGAGACATAAAGGGCTATGTCGTCCGCATATTGAGTGATTTTGCAGAAAGAGGTAACGGATAAGTCTAGATTGTGGGTGTAAATACTATAAAGGAGAGGACTAAGGACCCAACCTTGAGGGAGACCCTTCCAAGCCAATCTAGAACAAGGAGGTGAATTTTCATGGGAAATAAGGATAGAACGACCGGAAAGGGAATTGCACACGTAGTTAACTATCTTCACAGGGGTACTCAGCTGAAGCATAGTCCGCCTGAGAACCGGAAGTAGTACGTTATCATATGCGGACGACACATCCAGAAATACCCCCACCAGAGTCTCTTATTTCGAGAAGGCAATCCGAATGTCGGAGACTAGAGTACACAGGCTATCCATAGCACTAAAGCCCTTACGAAATCTGAATTGACTTCTCGAAAGAATGCCTCTACTCTCCAAGAACCATTCGAGTCTATTTTTAATTAAATGCTGTAATATTTTTGAGAGAGTGGTAGAAAGAGCAATAGGACGATAGCTCAATGGATTATCCTCGGGCTTACCTGGTTTTAAAATGGGAAGGATTAATTGACATTTCCACTCTTCCGGGGGAGTTTCAGCTTCAAAGATGGAATTAAGAAAGCCAAGTATCAATTTTTGTCTATCAATGCTGCTTTTGACAATAAAAGAATACGGAATCCCGTCAGGTCCAGGAGCCGAGTCATTAAGGGAGTCTATAACTAACTTAAACTCCTCAAAAGAAAATGGGGTTTCGAATTCATTAGAAGTATGAGATGATGAAAAAATATTATACTCTTTAAATGTAGGTGCCCAAGGTGGTGCGAATTTTGGGCAAATCCGAAGGTCCAAGAAGAAGGGTCATTCGATAAGGGGTTAGAGTTGGGGGAAAAGGAGTCGCGAAACTTTTTTAACTTGGTCCAAACCAGAGACGGTTAGGAAAGGAGAGACAAGCCCTCACAGAACTTATGCCAACCCAGGCGCTTCTTGTGAGAGAGAAGTCTTTTTGTTTCCGCTGCTATCCACTTTCAGTTATTATAATTCTCCAACGTCATACCAGACGAGAAAGTCCTCTCTACCTCCTTGCGTCTTTTACATGCCATGGTGCACTCAGCATCCCACCATGGGGGAGAGGAAATTCGGTTACAATTAGAGCCTCGAGTAGGTATAGCAGCAGATGCGCCTCCAAGAAGCGCCTGCGTTAGACGTGGATATAAAATATATGAATTATGGGAATTAACAGGTGGAATGGAGGCAATTAGCTCATTAGTCAGAACTGCAAATAGCGGCCAGTCAGCTTCGGAAAGTTTAAATTTAAGTCTAGTAGGATTTTTAACTATAGTCGGGATAGGGGAGAGATGCCAGGTAAGGACAATGGGAAAATGATCGCTTTCACAGGAATTTGAAAGAATGGACCATGGCATTTGTGAGGAAAGAGAAGGAGAACAGATAGACAAATCCACTGCTGTTCTAGGATTCTGAGTTGGGATTACTCGTCGAGTAGGAGCTCCATTATTCTAGATAACTAGGTCAAGATCATCAAGAGAGTTTAGAAAAAGATTGGCAAGAGAGTCACAATTATGTCAGCCCCAAGCATGATGTTGGAGATTGAAGTCTCCTAAAAGGAACATTGGAGGGGGGATGAGATTGATTATAGAACAAAAATTCAGAAAGGACAGAGGATGTAGGGTCAGGTAAGTAAATAGACAGAAAAGAAATGTTAAAGATTCTGACAGCAACAATGTTAAAATTACTATGTGGTGGAAGAGAGATAGAATTAAAAATTACTGAAGTAGAAACTAAAATAGCTGCACCAGCTCTACCATCACTTCTGTCATTCCGGGGACAGGAAATGCCAGAGACTCTAAATTGAGAATCTGGACTCAACCAAGACTCCTGGATGGTAAAAATAAGGGGATTAAATTTATGAGTAAAATATAAAATATCATTTATTTTGCTTCGGACGCTACGACAGTTCCATTGAAGAATGATCCTCTGAGCCATTGTTATTTATAGAGTTTGTGTTTGTCATGTTCACCAGCTTAGTCAAGTTTTCACGGAGAGTATTGGACATACCCATCGCAGTGTCACTGAAACGAGATAATATATTTAATAAAAGGGAAGAAAGGAGTTCAGGGAAATTGTCTTTCATGGACAAGGAGTTATTAGGAAAAGCGGATCCATTAGGGGTTTCAGAAATAGGGTTCTGGATAATTGATTGGTGGGCAAGACGGTTGTAGCCAGGCTGGGGTGAGAGAATAGTACGACGGGGGGTTAACACAGTTTTTCTGTAAGAGACAGTACGAGGGGGAGAAGTAATGAATTGGTGGGATTGTGAGGGAGTAGTTGTAGGAGGGGCTACAACGTCTGCGAATGCTCTACGCACACTTGTTCCCAAGTGTTCCCTAGTTGAGTTCCCTAGATTCTGCATAGGATATATTTTCTTCAGACATTACAACCTTAATTTCCTTTTGTCTCTCAAATTCTGGGCATTTAGGGTTGTTAGCCGCATGGGCGCCAGAACAGAAGAGGCAGGTGGCCATTTGAATGTTGCACGTGTCACCCTCATGTGGTTGTGAGCACTTGTAACATCTAGGGTCCGACCTACAAATAGATTTAACATGTCCTACAAACCTACAGCACCGGTTGCATTGGATAGTGGGGAGCTTATATAATTCTACAGGAAGGGAAGTGTAAAATAGATACATATAAGGAGGAAGATTCTGTCCATTAAAAGTCACAACAACAGTCTGGGTGGGTATCCAAATCGTACCGCTGATAGGATCTATGGATTTATGGCACATACGACGTGCCTTTATAACGTCACCATAACCAGGGGTTGTAATGCAGTTAAGGACAAATTCTTCCATGTCAATGTCCAGAGCGACATTTCTTAAAATTCCCATCCGCGACACATTAAATGACGGGATGGAGACTGTAAAACCTGCATTTGAAAGAATTGATGAATCTAGGAACTTTTATTTCTTTTCTTTCTAGGATTTTTTAGTTCTACCGACATACGGCTTCTACCTATTCGCTTTACGCCACCAAGTGAAACTGTATTAGAATTGTTCTGGGATAAGTAACGGCCAAACTCCATGGGTCGGATCTGGATATTAGTGTTATTTGTGGAGTCTGTTTTCGACACATACACACATGTGGAGGGGAATCAGATAAGGAGTATTTTCGTTTATTAAAAAAATCAGGTCTTATGAAGGTAATTTTATCATTTTGTGGAGAAGCCAGGTTATTGTCGTTATTATTTTGGATGGGAGAATTACGCCTAGGACGCTTATTCGGAATGTTCTCTAAACTAACACTACTTATGCCATTTGGTGGAGTAACATACTGGCGTACCGCCGGGAGCGGGCGGTTCATTATCCATGATAAATAATTTTATCATGGATTCCATGAAAAAATGTTTGTATTAATCGAAGTAATCCAATCAATGCATCTTTGCAAACGCAGTGGCAGTTTATTGATGCCCTTCTTAAAGAAATCAGCTGGACGGGAGGCAACGAATTCTTCAAAGGCATTTTGTACTGCCTCTCGGGTATTGAATTTTTTTCCCGCCAGGAAGTTATCTAAATTCTGGAAAAAGTAGTAGTCTGTAGGTGCAAGGTCTGGTGAGTAGGGCGGATGACGGAGAGCTTCCAACCCCAGTTCTTGCAACTTGGAGACCGTCTGCTGTGCAGTATGAGGTCGCGAGTTGTTGTGCAGGAGCAGCGGAGACGAGCGATTGACCAATGCTGGTTGGAGATGTGCCAGCTTCTCCATCATTGTGTTCAGTTCTTCACAGTACACATCTGCAGTAATGCTCACCCCGTTTGGTAAGAAGCTGTGACGAATCACACCGGCGCTAGACAACCAAACAGTGACCATCACTTTTCTAGGGGTAAGTTTTCGTTTAAGGCATTATTTAGGTGATGAACTAGGATCCAACCAACTTGCGGAGCGCTTGCGGTTATCAAACAGAATCCATTTTTCATTGCAGGTAACAATGCGGTTCAAAATTCCTTCATTTGTGTGTCTGTTGAGCAGTGCAAGGCACGTCTCGACGCGTACTTCGCGCTGGCGATCATTGAGTTCGTGGGACACCCATTTGTCAAGCTTTTTTACCCTGCCAATTTGACACAAATGGACCAATATTGTTTTGACGCTAACGTTGAAAGCTGCTGGTAATTCAGCCGTAGATTGTGTATCATCAGCTTCCACAATTGCCTTTAATTCGTCATTGTCGACCAAAGTCTTCGAACGATCGCGAGGTTCATTTTTCAGATCGAAATTACCAGAACGGAAGCGAGCAAACCAATAACAGGTGGTGCGTTGGTTTGTAGTGTTAGCTCCGTAAACGTCGTTGATGTTGCGTGCCGCTTGTGCCGCGTTGCAGCCACGACGGTACTCATATTCCATAATTACTCGAATTTTCAACGTATCCATGATGACGGAAAAGATTGAAGTGCGATGAAAATGTAACACTAATCAATAAACAAATGACTACTTTTGGAAAAAGAATTCCATGTTTTTAAAATAAAATTAATTTGAAATTAGAATTCTTAGCCAAACAAAAATTATTTTGATTTGACATGGCCAGTACTGCAGAACGGCAATTTCATAGGTAAAGACCTATTATTTCACCTTTATTATATAATTCGTCTAACACAGTCATCGTCATTATGTATTAGGCTTATGAGAGTTGAGCAGAAAAAGTGCACTTAATAAAATTACAATGCGCTCTCTAAGGCGCTGATTTGAACGCGAAAGCAAAGACTTTGCCTAAATAACATCAATACATCAGCTGTGTGAGGTCCATGACACATCACCGTAAATAGCGTAGTGTAATTTTATGTGGAATACTTTTTTTTCGAAAATTTTAATTATTCTTCTGCCTAAGCGTCAGTAAATACGTAAGCAGTAGCTCATATACCAAAATTGATTTTTGATGACCTTGTATAAAACAAAATCCATTAGGCCGCCTGCCTGGAACCACAGATTAAAGAAAGCTAGGACCAGATAAACACCTACGTAAACACTTTCGATTAGATTGCGCTACTACAAGCATACGACGTGTGCACAATTCTCCTATCGCGTACACGGCAATAGTGTCAAAATAGTGTCAAGATTGTGCTTTCTCGAAGGGTCGTCTAAATTTTCAAATTTCGTGTTTGATTTATTATGTCGTGATTGAAAATTGTGTTTGTGTGTTGTTGGTTGTCATGACGACAAAAAAGTATTTTTTTATATTATATTTGTGTGTGTGTATGTTAAAACATTATAATATTATATTAATAAATAAGAAAAGTATCAAACAAAAAGTGGTTATGTATTGTACTGTGTAGTAAAATAATATAACAAATAAAAATATATCTTATTTTACCTATCCCGAGGATAATATTAGGTGAGTAAATATTTCATTTTTAGTAGGCGTCTGTCTTTAAGCTTGCTTTATTACAAGAGTGTCCATGACCTGGTGAATAGACCCCTTGAGTCGCACACTTGATGGTGCAGGTTCAATAACGGGTTGTGGTGTCTACCAGTTAGACTTTCTCAATTACCTTACTGACGCTTAGAACGGTGAAAGAAAACATTGTGTGGGAACTTGCATGTCCAAAAACACTTCCCGTGATTTTAAAAATTTTGCTTTAAAGGTGCGTGAAGTTTGCTAACTCGTAGAAGGCTATAGAACGCCGTTCAGCTTAAGGCTGCGTATATTAAAATCAATTTTCTAATGTACTTCGGGAATCGTCTTTTTTCGTACATCGCCTGTAATTTTCCTACAAAAATGACGATTTCCGAGAACTATTCGCAACATGGTCGCACTATACATATGATTGTATAAGGATTGGATTGTTGTTTTTTTCAGGGGACATGATTGACTAAAAGCCGACGGGCGCGAAGACCTTACAATGACACTTGTGAATGCCAAAACTAGGCAAAATTATAGTATTAATCATTCCTCCCGACAATAGTGTCGCATTTATTGAATTTAAATAATTATTGTAAATAATATAATGCTAATTTACCAAATAGTCATATTTATTTTAATTTACCCCCATCTTCTGTGACAAACCTGACAAAGTTTGGATCGTTCTATGGAAGGTGTTTCTATGTACGTAAGTATATATTTTTACTCTGTGCTCGAACTTCACAGGCGGACGCGGACGCGGTGCTGCATTTTAAAGACAGCTGTTCAAAATTGAACTTTATTCACTATACAAAAATATACAAGTTTCATTGCAAGAGCGGTGCCTTCGACATTGACTTTGATTAACTTGATATTCAAACTTCTTCAATGAATCTTAAAAATTCAGCGCCGCGTCGCATCTCGTCGTAGCATCCGCCGCGCGGCGCCGCGAGAGCTTCGGCGGAAAAATCCAATACAAATTCCGCCGCGATAGCTGCGGCGCGTGTGTTAAGGCGTTGATATGCTACCTGTGGCTTTGTACTAATCAAGTTAGACTTTATCCAGCTACTTAAATCCGGCTAGCTTATTAAAGACGGCTGCATTTCAACAGCTTTGCAAATATGCTTTAGGCGCAGACTAAAGAAAGGCGATCAGATAAACAGCTACATTATAATATAGATAGATTTGATTGCACTACTACAAGCGTACGGTGTGTCCACGATTGTGTGGAAAAATTGTGGACCGTTGAAGGGGACGTCCAAAATTTTCAAATTTAGATCGAATGAAGGTTTTTGATATTTTATCTGCCGTTAGGGGGCAGACCCAACTCACACAAAGCGTCACTTGGTGGCGTAAGTGGTATCAAAAACAGAGAAAAAGAATTTTCGATTCTTTTTCTGTCACCAGGCGGTGCTTGGTAGCACGACGGTCCTTGCCGTGTCAAACAGCTGTCAGATGTCACGAATTTAAAAAGCCTCTTGGATCGTTCTATAAATCTGCTTCTAGGTACGTTATTTTCTACTGTGTGCTTTAAATAACCAACCATACATTGTTGGCCATAAAGCATTGGCAAAGTGAATGGAGCACACCCTTCATCATAAAGAGCCGGTCCATTATCGTCATAATCCAAACATTAATAATTTTAACGAGGCCGGACTTTAGTATTTAAATTGAATATTTCACCATTCTTTGTCCACACATCCCTCAAATGATATAAAAAGAGGGCCGCATTTAAAGATTCACAAACGCCCCAGGCCCGCACTGAGGTCTATATTAATCTCCTTATTTTGTTGGCAAATTAAATTCAGCATAATTAGGGACACGTGTCAGATTTAATTTGTCACGCTTGTGTTTTGCGATTCACGCCATTTTGGGTTTTAAAAGGCGTTAGTAAAGTCTGTGCGCTATCACCTAATACTAATAACCTAACCAAGAGCATGTTTTTAGTAGGGGAGCCTAAGATTGTTAAAGTAACTCGAGCGCGTCAGATTAAGATAATATAGGTCTCTGGTAATCAAAGTAAGAAAATGTCTCTGTTAATCAAGGTAAGACAATCAGTTATTTTGGTTCGGGCGTCAAAAAAATAAAAAAGCGTCATAATTTAATCCAGCGCGTCATATTAAAATGTATTAAGTATAATATTATAATTATGTTAACTTAACTGCTGCTGCTGTTATGTTAACTGCTCCAACTTAAATTACTGGCGATTTTAAAATTCAAATTCAAATTCAAATTCAAATTCAAATTCAAATTCAAATTCAAATTCAAATTCAAATTCAAATTCAAATTCAAATTCAAATTCAAATTCAAATTCAAATTCAAATTCAAATTCAAATTCAAATTCAAATTCAAATTCAAATTCAAATTCAAATTCAAATTCAAATTCAAATTCAAATTCAAATTCAAATTCAAATTCAAATTCAAATTCAAATTCAAATTCAAATTCAAATTCAAATTCAAATTCAAATTCAAATTCAAATTCAAATTCAAATTCAAATTCAAATTCAAATTCAAATTCAAATTCAAATTCAAATTCAAATTCAAATTCAAATTCAAATTCAAATTCAAATTCAAATTCAAATTCAAATTCAAATTCAAATTCAAATTCAAATTCAAATTCAAATTCAAATTCAAATTCAAATTCAAATTCAAATTCAAATTCAAATTCAAATTCAAATTCAAATTCAAATTCAAATTCAAATTCAAATTCAAATTCAAATTCAAATTCAAATTCAAATTCAAATTCAAATTCAAATTCAAATTCAAATTCAAATTCAAATTCAAATTCAAATTCAAATTCAAATTCAAATTCAAATTCAAATTCAAATTCAAATTCAAATTCAAATTCAAATTCAAATTCAAATTCAAATTCAAATTCAAATTCAAATTCAAATTCAAATTCAAATTCAAATTCAAATTCAAATTCAAATTCAAATTCAAATTCAAATTCAAATTCAAATTCAAATTCAAATTCAAATTCAAATTCAAATTCAAATTCAAATTCAAATTCAAATTCAAATTCAAATTCAAATTCAAATTCAAATTTATTTGCTTTAAATGTTGTTAATTTACAGGTTTAGAAATTTCAAAAATAGAGTAGTAGCTATAGCAAGCATGCAAATATTACATAATTCACATTTAGAAAATACATAAAGTTCATAATTAGTACAATTTAGAAACAAGCAATGCCAGAATGTCATTTAATTATTACAATATTTAATTATATCAATTGAGTTATCATTATAATTCCAACCATCTAGAAAATATTATAATCTAAAAGTGTTCAAATATTGATGACACTTATGTGTATTATTTACGATGTGAAAAATATTCGGTCACGGAATAAAAACACTTATCCATCAAACACTTAGTAAGTGCCCTTTTAAAAGATGTCATTGATTTTTCTTTCAACTCTGCGGGTAAGTTATTATAGATATTTAAGGCCATAAAGTATGCATTTTTCATGAATTTTACGCTTTTTGCTAGAGGCAATACTAGTCTATTGGGAAATCTTCCCCTATAATGATCTAGATCGTTATGTTTTTTGGTAAATAGGTTCTGATGAGCATGCACAAAATTACTTATTTCATATATATAGATACACGGGAATGGCAGCAGGTTCAGCCTTTTAAACAGTGGCTTACAACTCATTATCGTCGGGACATTGCAGATGGCCCGAACACATTGTTTTTGCGCTATAAAAACTCGATTTACATCCACTGAGTTACCCCATAGAATGACGTCATATTTTAGGATAGAAGACACGTAGCCATGGTATGCAATTAAAGCTGTTCTTTCATTAGATATTTTGGTTAATCGCCACAGTGCAAAAGCAAAACTATTTATTTTACTACAGACTATTTCTGTATGTGTCTTCCATGTACACTGACTCTCTAGTGCCACTCCTAAAAATACTATTGGAGTTATTTCGTTAATTATGTGGTCGTCATGTGTAATTTTCGACTGTTCGTCATTTTGATGCCTATTATAAAATCGTAAATATTTAGTTTTGGTTAGATTTACTCTTAAATTATTCATTGTTAACCAATCTATAACCCGATGCACTGTACCGTTTATATCTTGCTGGAAACGTTTATTGTCTTTGTTTTCATTGGGGATTATGACGGCAATGTCGTCGGCATACAGTGTACAATAGTAATCTGTAATTTTTGGCAAATCATTAATGTATATCAGGAACAGAAGCGGGCCGATTATGCTGCCTTGGGGTACGCTAACTTTGTTAATTTTAACGTCAGATTAGCAATTTACTTCTAGTAACCTGTTGTCTATATGTTTTATTTCTACATATTGCTTTCTATTTGTCAAATAGGATTCCAGCCAATTTTGTACCAGTCCTCTTAAGCCATACACTCTCAAAAACTTTAGATAAGATAGGAATTAATGCAATGGGTCTGTAATTATTAATGTCTTTCTTATTTCCTTTTTTGAATATTGGTTTAACAACTGATATTTTGAGCGAGTCTGGAAATATCCCCTGTAGAAAAGATGAGTTTATTAAATGTGCTACAACTGGGGCTAAAGGGGCCGCTCCTTTTTTAAATAGAAATGTAGGAAGTTCATCATAGCCAGCGGATGAAGTATTGTATAGTGTGTTGATAATCGTATAGACTTCTTGAGAATCACTCGGAAATAAGTACATGCTAGGGGAGTTTGAATCCAATCTTATACATTCAGGATTTACATTGGGTATTAATTCTTTACATTCAGAAAGGCATGTGAATGTATCATTGAATATGTTCAACATTTCTTTTGGGTCTCTTACTATTTTGTCTTCGAAATGTATATCATTAAAGTATCTAGTATCATGCGACTTACTCAAAACATCGCTTTTAATTATTTGTCAAGTTTTTTAGCCAATATTTTTTTCTTTTAAGACACACTTCGTGTTTTGTAACCTCTGAGCTGTATAAATGCAGTGTTTGAGAATTTTTGTATATGATTGATATTTAGTTTTAGTAGCTTTATCCCGTTTTCTATAGTAGGTGAATCGGAGATGCCGTTTCGTAGTACAAGATTTTTTTATGCCTTTAGTTAGCCACGGTAAATTGTATTTAGAAGTTTTAACTTTAACTTTTTTGAAAGTAAAACAGAGGTTAAAGAATAAAAGAAGCATTTCATGAAATATTTTAAACGCATCCAAAGTGTTGGTATTATTACCAACACTTTGGTAGACCTCTGACCATGACAAACTATTTAAGCATTTGACGAATTTATTTATGTATTCTGTGCTGAAGTCTCTCTTTTTTAAGAAAAAATGAGCAAATTGTATTTTCGGTTGCTTATTGCCATAACAGCAATCCGTTTGGGTCGTAGGACTTCCTAAATTTGTCATAGGAAATTCATCCATTTGTGTAAATACTTGTTTTATAGTGTTCGGGTCCGTATTTTGATTTTCTTTGTGATATCTTATCTTATGGATTTACTTTATTACCGATATCAGTTTTATTCGACAGGTTAATTTGTAAATCTTTAATTTTTCTTCTCGAAGCGGTAGGTGTCAGAATGTTAATTTTTGTTTTTGGCGAAGTACAAATATTTTTGAGTTCTCTTATTTTGCGTTCTTGCTTTGAGATTTTTTTCGTTAGAATTGAGTTTTGGCTATTTAGATTTTCAATTTCTGCATCCGCACTTTTTAACATCAGCTCAAGATCTTGAATTTTTTCTTTTAAGGATTCTATTTCGTCGTTTTATATACTGTTGATAGATCTGGAAGACTTCTATGGGTACTTGATTGTGGTGATAAAGACGATAAATATTTACATTCGGTATCTGTTAACGAATCGAACGACCTATCTCTTGTAATTTTCTTTCTGAAGGTTATGTTTGTGGATTCCATTTTAATTCTTGTCAATTTTGTACTTTTATATTTTCACTGTTTTAAATAATATTAATAATATTATATTCAAATAAAATTGAAATTTGAAATTTCAAAATTGTGACAAATTCGTTCAAGTATGTTATCCAATCGAGTGGCGAACCATCGACCGCATCGGTTAGTGCTAATTTTGCTCACCGCCCACTTTGAGAATATGTTATTTTCCATCTTAATTTTACTTACCTACCATCTGTCGCCAATTTAAAACAGCTATTGCCATGATTATATTTTAACGTAAGATATTATAAAATTATAGTCGTAAGATAGGAATATGACCCCTATCCTATTTCTGAGTTTAAAATGAAGAATGAAAGAATAATGTTTCAATGGGAGCAATTAAAACGCATGCTTAGTTATATTGAGGAATATTTTTTTTGACATTCAAAAGACATGAATTTATGACATAACTAATGAGAAGGTTGAATTTGATGCATTTTAAGGAGATTGTTAATATCAGGCTCCATTTTACTTAAAAACAACCGTAAGTCGCCATGTTCAGTAACTTGAAGCCGATTTCTATTTTTAGTTACCAACGTTCCTTGAAATCTCTGTGGAGGTTTTCCAAGTGTTGACAGTAAACAAGCAAGTCGTCGTTATTGAATGATACTCCTGATAAATTTGGTAAGTTATTGAATTCCTGTTTGCCGATATTTCTTTTGTATAATAGTAGTTTGGATACTAAGCAGCAATGCTATTTTTTGTCTTAATCAAGTTTAAGTCATCACCTTGAAATTGGAGGTTGACATTATTTAACAATTTATACAGGTCTGTCAAGTACGCAATATCTTTCTTTGATGAGATGAGGTTGTCGCGCAATTCTGGGTCTTTGTTTTCTAGGAACTCTATCACAGTTCCAAACAGATTGTAAAATCGAGTCAAGCAAGTACCTTTTGACAGCCAGCGCACCTCTGTGTGAAGCAGCAGTCGTTTGAAATCTTCATCATTGGCAATGCAAAGCTGACTAAATAATTTGTTATTCAACGAGTTACTTCTGATTTTACTAACTGATCTGATGACATATTGCAGTGATATATGGAGGCGTTCATTCAGATTTTTCGCAACCAAATGCTGGCGATGAATTACGCAATGCCCAGCAAGTACGTCAGGAACTTTATTTTTTAAGCACGCTATGAAGCCTTTGTGATGCCCTGTCATAGCCGGTGCGCCATCCGTAGCAACTGACAAAATATTATTCAAAGGAATTTCCTTTTCGGCACAAAACTTTTCCAGAGTAATAAATATAGTTTCTCCTTTTGTATCCGTTTCCAAATTTGTAGCAAACAATAGTTCTTGACATATTTTCTCATCCTTAATGAACCTCACGTATGACAATAACAATGCTTCATTGGTGGGTAAAGTGGACCCATCCAGCTGAATTGAAAATTGACAAGTCTGCAGATAATTGCACAATGATTCTTCAATGTTTTTAGCCATCTCATCAATTCGTCTTTGCACAGAACTATTGCTCAAAGGAATTTTTCGGATAATATCTGCAGCTGTTTTATGGAGTACAGTGGTTATTACTTCTTTGATTGCTGGTAAAATTAAATCTTCCCCAATAGTGTGTGGTTTCCCTGTTTTAGCAATCAACAATGAGATATTATACGAAGCTCGAAGTCCTCGTCTTGCTTAGAAGATGATGAAAAAAGTTTTGATATAGTTGGCTGAATTTCGTAATTCTTTTTCATGTCTTGAAAATAGGTCACATCTTTGTCTGTCTTATTCGGGTGTATTTTATTAAAATGATCTTGAAGCCTAGAAGGCTTCATCGCTTCATTTGAAAATGTTTTTTTACAAATAAGGCACAATGGCGATGATGGATTTGTAGGATTTTCGATTAATACGTTTAATATAATCCGCACAACACTGCCGCCTCTTTTTTTTTGCTTCCGACATGGTTTGCAATTTACAGATACGTGAGTAAAAGATTAACTTCTAAAACCCTGTTCTCAATTGCGCGCGATTATGCTAATGAAAATAAAATGAACAATCATTGCCTTTATATAGGTTGGAGATATTTAACATGTAACGACAGGAATAAGATAAACATGCAGTGACTCGTTTATAAAACCCGGCGCGAAAGGTAAGTGCGGACGCCGCGCGGGGTCAATCGCGACGCGGGTTAACAGAGTGCGGGCTCAGACCTGTCGACGCATGTACGTCACTTGCTAACTCCCGAATGCCCCGAAGACACTGACGAACAAAAAATTAATATAATTTAATCTATTTCATCTTGAAATAATAAAAACCATTCGGAATAAGCCATTTTAGTGAAATAAATCTGAAATTTTATGTTAGGGGTTGACCGCGGCCCCAAACCGGTTCGCTTGCCAGTTTAGATTATAAACATACACAAAACATCGATTAATAATTGAATCAGGTATTTTTGAAACCACACGAGTCCACTTTTTGGTAAAATTGAGTTAATAGTATTTTTATACTGGCAATCCTGGCATACACCTTTGACTAAATTGAAACAACAGAAGTCCTTTTCCTTCCACGTGTTTTAGTAAGCTGAAGCTTTAGAAATATTTTTGTAACAACACAAGTCCTGGACTTATGTTGTTTCTATAATTTCTTAACCCATTACTCCTATCTATGACAGATAGGAGTAATGGGTTAAGAAATTATATCATAAGCAATGTATAAGTTTGATATAAATCAGCTTTGTAGACCTTAGTCTCTGAGCAAAACCGCGGACAGACAGATAGACAAACAGACAGACAGACGGACGGACAGACCGGAACTATAAGGGTTCCTTGTTGACTACGGAACCCTAAAAAGTGATCTCTGAAGAATCAAAGAGGGGTAAAGTACCATTTACCAATCCATTCATAGACAGTCCAATGTTCCATACATTTAGGAGCATTTAGGCTGGCAAAAGATGCTTCTGTGCCTGTTATACCTATGGAAAAAGCATATCCATTGGGAAAAATACCAATAAATATTAAAAAATTGATGATTTGAAGAAAATTGAACAATACTTACTACCTGAAGAAGATATAAAATAATTTTATCAGGAAATAGACATGTAGCCACATCACAAAATGATGATGAGGAGGAAGTAGTGGATTAGTACATTATTAAGTAGCCTAAGTACATTATTTTTCCAATAAAAGACAAGATATCCTATACTGCATGTTTTATTTTCAGAGAAATTCTAGTAACAACATAAGTCCATCACATATAATTATTGTTTTTTCAAAAACTGATTTTTTTTAGTATCCAAATTTTTTGAGAATATGTATACTTGTGCATATTTTATATTGTCTGAACAAAACTATTATGTATCCTTTGTTTTTTTGTCAGGATTCAGTTTTTTATCTCTCCTGAAAAATTTGATCTCATGGAATTGTGTGGTTACAAAAATACCTGATTCAATTATTAATTAATGTTTTGTGTATATATATTTTGTTATAATTTCAACAAATATTAAGTATCTTTTGGAAATCAAAATTTATATAATCTTAATCTGTGTACTTTAACCTCGATTGTAGTACTTTTTATTTTATAGTTTTTAGTAATGATGATTTTAATCCATTGCCCGTCCTACCAAAATACGTGCACACGTGATAAAAATGATTACAATACCTACAATAACAAAAAATAAACGATATTAATTTTTATTTTACTTTAGTACGTGATTAGCGTGTATTTTTTTCCTTTTTAGACTATATTAATTTTTTAATCTACCCACGCCCCTCTGCGCCATCTCAATGCCCCCTAATTTTCTCTGGGACTTCTACTCCCCCCTTATTTTTTTTTCTTCTTTTGCTTCAATAATTTACTAATAGATGGCGTTCCCAGCTTGTGATTCATGTACGTAGTATGATTTTAACTAGATTTTGGAAGCACAAAAGGTGTCCTCAGAAATGTGGGAATCGAACTTGGGTTACTTTGCTTACACAGCCATGACATGTAATGTACACGGCTACCGACTCTATGACGCGGCACTTAAAAACTTGTATTTAAATGGTAGGTTCATGGATTGATGACGAATAACGAATATTAGTCCAAAGTCCACTTTTTATATGAGACAAAGAGAAAGAGAGAAATGTTTCGATTTTTTTTTTGCACTTTTCCACTTTTTAGAGTTTTGTTTTTTGAACATATAAGGACACTGACGATACTAAACAGTATTTAATGCACTTTAGTACTAATAATAAGTTGATATAAAGTTTTTGAGAGTTGTTTTAGATTATAGTTGTTTGAGATTATTTGCCATTTTTCACTGATGAAATTCACCACAAACACTTGTACAGTAGAATCACTTACTTACACTTGTGTTAATCACTTTTTTTAGTATATATAAGGATTTGTTGTATTTTTAATCGGAATTAAACTGCGGAGACGATTTTTACGATTTCGAGCTTCTACCCGCTTTTTAGTTAGTTAAAGTAGTAGTAGTTTTTTTATTTTATTTATTTTTTTATATATGGTATCGGCTTACGAGGGCGGGTCAATAAGTCCGTGACTTTTGGAATAAAACACAGATTTTTTGATAAAAAAATCATTTTATTTTTCAACGTAGTCCCCCTTGAGCTCTATACACTTTGTCCAACGCTTCTCCAATTTTTTTATCCCTTCCAAAAAATATGATTTGTCGAGGTCCTCAAAATAGGCCTTTGTTTGCGAGATGACTTCATCATTGGAGTCAAATCTTTTTCCACCGAGCCATTTTTTCAGGTTTGTGAACAAGAAGTAGTCACTCGGAGCCAAATCTGGAGAATAGGGTGGATGTGGGAGCAATTCATAGCCCAATTCATGGATTTTTGCCATGGCAACTGCACATGTGTGCACCCTTGCATTGTCTTGGTGAAAAAGAACTTTTTTCTTGGCCAAATGAGGTCGGTTTTTTTTCAAATCCTCATTGAAGCGGTCCAATAAGTTGGCATAACATTCCCCATTAATTGTTCTTCCCTTTTGATGATAGTCAATGTGGATTATCCCACGTGCATCCCAAAAAACAGTCGCCATACCTTTATTGGCTGAAAAACCCACCTTGGCCTTCTTTGGCGCCGATTCACCCTTAGAAACCCACTGTTTTGACTGTTGTTTGGTATCTGGTGTGTTGTGATGGATCCATGTTTCGTCCACGGTTACAAAACGGCGCAAAAACTCCTCCATATTGTGATTAAACAACGCCAAACCTTCCTGTGAAGTTGTTACACGATTGCGTTTGTGGTCGACTTGCGGAAAGCTTTCTCATGCCCAAGTGATCATTCAAAATTGAAACCACTGAGCCATGCGAGATGCCTATGGCTTCCACAATCTCTTGCACTTTCAATCTTCGGTCGGCCAACACCATATCGTGAATTTTTTCGATTGTTTCGGGTGTAGAGACCTCAACTGGGCGTCCAGGACGTTCGGCATCTTCAGTGCTTGTACGGCCACAACGAAATTCAGTAAACCACTTTTTTACCATTGAAATCGATGGTGCAGAGTCCCCATAGTATTTATCAAGCTTAGCCTTGGTCTCGGTAATGGTTTTTCTTCGCAAAAAATAATGCTTAATAAGCACACGAAATTCACTTTTTTCCATTGTTTCCTTAAGTTACTGGATAGTCTGATAAAGATAGCTGTAAAACACAAACTAACTAACGCAGCAAGTTCAAATTTTGATAGGAGTCAACTGACAGATGCCTGTTGACAGGAGTAGTGTTGCTTTTTCAGTAAGGAGGTTAGAAATTCAAAAAGTCACGGACTTATTGACCCACCTTAGTATAACCATTTGCCAGTGTCAAGTTAAAAAAGGCGGGAAATAGAACTTTCGTTTCAATTTTCAACACCGTATTCTTATATCGTCAAGTCTAAAGTCTAGTCAAAGTTCAAATATATAGTCAGTACAGTCCATGAGTCATGTCAGTCGATTCAGAAAAGTGGTAGAAGCTTTACTGAAAGTTCCTAGAGAGTTTTGGCGGGAACACAAAATAGCACGTTTTTAGAAGTTGTACCACTTGCCCACACTTGTGCACGTTAACGAATATTTAATGATTAATATTGTACCAATATTACACATTAAGAACCGAGATAACACAAATTTATGAAAATATACAAATTCGACAATGTCACCCATTGAACTCCCCGGCAAAACTTAGTAGTAGTTTAGTAAGTTGAGGCAGTCATTAACTTTATAATAGGCTTTAGCACACAAACGTTCTTTAACTACTTTTTTAAATTAATTAATTGAAAAATTTTGAACGCTTTCTGGAATCTTATTGTATAGGCGTATACATTGGCCTTTAAATAAATTTTTTACTCTACTAAGTCTAGCCACTGGTATATTAAGCTTATGCTTATTTGGGGTATTTCTATTGTGGTTGGCGCTTTTCTTTTTGAACAGATTTAATTTTTTTTTTAACATATAATACATTTGATAGAACATACTGAGAAGCTACAGTTAAAATTCCAGTTTCTTTAAACTTCTCTCTTAATGACGTGTTAGGGGCCAGCTTGTAGATTGCCCGAACAGCTCGCTTCTGCAGCACAAATATAGTATTTATATCGTGAACTTTATACATTTAATTTTTTTTGCTATTTAACAAAAGATTATTAACACTAAACCAGTGTACTATTTTTGAGAGAGCATTATTTACTTCGTCATAGCCTGAGTTTTGGCGATTAATATTAAAAGTAAGCGACGTGTCATCGGCAAATAAGACTATCCCGTTTTATCCATTAATAAGGTATGGTAGGTTAGAGAGATTAGAGAGATCACAAAAGACTCCTAGAGCATCCTGAGATCCCTCCTAAGCATCAAAAATATAACTAATCAGATCAACGCCTGCATCTGTTGTAGAGCGACCCTTCGTAAAACCAAATTATTAATTAGTATTCGGCCGTAACCTTCCTGTATTTCTAGGAGCCGCTGGCGCTGCAGCCATGGCTGGGAGTGTGGGACGCCACCAAGGAGCTGTCACACTGTCTGCAGTGGGAGCCCACCGCGGCCGCTAACGTTGGTAAGGCTTAAATAAATGAACGGATTGCGCTGAATGATGGTTACGTCATCAGGCACCCGTTGCTTTAGGCCCACTTGCGCAGATCTGGGTTGAAGTTAATACTGGGTTAAATATCATGTTATCTCTCTCATTCTTCCTATTTATAAAAGAGAAGGAATTATATTTTAAGCCAGGGTTAACTTTAACCTAGATCTACGCCAGTGGGCCATATATTGATAATTGTAATATTATTATACTCGCCGATATTACGCCTATACTAGCTTCAAATATCTAAAAAAAACTTTCTAAGGGTCGAATCATACTCAGGGCCGTCTTTGATCTATTAGAGGCCCTGGGCACACTAGAAGAATGGGCCCCTATGACCATAATAAAGCAATATTTTATGATTATTTTTATTTTAACATGGCTTTGGCCCGGGGCGCCCGCGCCAGGCTGCGAGTGGCGGCTAAGCCCAGCCGGTCCTCGCAGTCTGGCGCCTTATTTGTACCGATGTTTGGTTTTAGGCCAGGGACGGCAAACCACGTTTTAACGCGGCATTTTTGTAAATAAATGTTTCATAAGGTCATAGACATCAAAACTTTTCTTTAATTTTTATTTGTGATTTAGAGGCGTATTTAAAGATTTGGCACCCCGGGATGATTAATTATTTTGCCGCCCATTAAGCAGTGTCGTGACAGTGACAGTTTGTTTATTTAACGGTTTATCTAATTACTTTAAACATCCTTTCTGAAAGATTGTAAAAAACAAATGCCTAAAATCGAACGATACTAATTAATTAGTACGAACGTCAATATCAATTAATTGAATATATTAGAGCGAGTGAGCGAAGCGAGCGATCAAAACTTTTTTCTCTTTTGCGTGTTTAAACTTTAAACCCTGATAGACTGTGTACTGTGAAAAACACAAGTATATCAATAGCCTAAAACTGAACGTCAGTACTAAATATTATAATATGTTATTTAAACCAAACACGAGTGAGCGGAGCTAGCGAGCAAAAATTGATTTAAATTTTACAGGTCTGATAATATAACAGGTCTAATAATAATATAAGTAGCAAAATCTGTTCAAACTAAAACACTGAAATATGGTGAACTTCGGAAAAATACCATAAAATCAACTTGGAAAGCAGAAAATTGGTACTAAATAATATAATAATATGTTCTTTATGTTAAACGCGAGCAAGCGAAGAGAGCGAGCAATTTTTTTTTCCTATTTAATAGGTTGGATCTGTTCAAACTTTAAACCCTTAAAGAATGTGAAAATAGGATCATTTTGTAATTCAAGTTAAAGTAAAATTTGTGTAATTCCTGATGTTGCAGAATAGATGACAAATAACATATTATGTTAGATTTGACATGTAATAGCTACTTCACACTTTTTTCGTAATTACAACATTTATGGTCAGTGACCTGCCCAAAATATTGTATTGCATCACGCATGCCATTCATGGCACGCGTGCCATAGGTTCGCTAACCCTGTTTTATGCTATTGATTTTATTGTATTTTTCTAAAGTACAACAGACTTTCTGGGTTTAAAGTTTAAAAAGATTCTATCAGGTAAAATAGTAAAAAACTTTTGCTCTCTCGTACGTTTGAAACGCGTTTAACATAAAGAGTATAATCATATAGTACTTATTAATATCAACATTCTTTTTTAGACTGTTAATTTAATTTTATCTTGAAGATAACTTAAAAAATCATCTTTCAGATAGGGTTTAAAAGTATAATTAAATTTAACATGTAAAAAAAATTGTAAAGAGTCCGCCACAGCTTAATAAATAAATAATGTTTATTTCGGGCGGCATTGGCCCATATTATAAATACCTTACAGACTAACACATATTATTATTATTAAATACTTAAAAAACTAGGCACACTTTATCAAAATAACATATTTTAATAGGCCCGTTGCACAAAATTTCTAAATACGCCTCTGTAAAGGCGCCACACACACGGACCAGCAGGAATATCTAGCGCCGCGGTCTGAAAATTTGTAGGCAGGTATCGATTACTGGAGTTTCTTTTTTTTTCAGTTTTATTTCATTTACACAGTCGCTTTTCTTTTGTAATTATTTTATTTTACATTTTAAAGTTTTTGTTTATTTATCAAAATCGGCCCACGCGTTTGGTCTTCATAGTGCCCCAGGTGCAAACACACATACATAGGCTGATACATACGAAGTCGTGGCTAACATCTGGATTCTGGACTATACTAATAATAGGTCTTTACCTATGAAATTGCCGTTCTGCAGTACTGGCCATTTCAAATCAAAATAATTTTTGTTTGGCTAAGAATTCTAATTTCAAATTAATTGTATTTTAAAAACATGGAATTTTTTTTCCAAAAGTAGTCATTTGTTTATTGATTAGTGTTACATTTTCATCGCATTTCAATCTTTTTCGTCATCGGATACGTTAAAAATTCGAGTAATTATGGAATATGAGTACCTTCGTGGCAGCAACGCGGCACAAGCGGCACGCAACATCAACGACGTTTACGGAGCTAACAGTACAAACCAACGCACCACCTGTTATTGGTTTGCTCGTTTCCGTTCTGGAAATTTCGACCTCAAAAATGAACCTCGCGGTTGTCAGAAGACTTTGATCAACAATGACGAATTAAAGGTGATTGTGGAAGCTGATGATACACAATCTAAGGCTGAATTAGCAGCAGCTTTCGACGTTAGCGTCAAAACAATATTGGTCCATTTGCGTCAAATTGGCAAGGTAAAAAAGCTTGACAAATGGGTGCCTCACGGCCTCAATGATCGCCAGCGCGAAGTACGCGTCGAGAAGCAAGTTGGTTGGATCCTGGTTCAGCACCTAAACAATGCCCTAAACGAAAACCTACCCCTAGAAAACTGATAGTCACTATTTGGTAGTCTAGCGCCGGTGTGATTCATGATGAACGGGGTGAGCATTACTGCAGATGTGTGTGAAGAACTGAACACAATGATGGAGAAGCTGGCACATCTCCAACCAGCATTGCTCGTCTCCGCTGCTCCTGCACGACAACGCGCTACCTTATACTGCACAGCAGACGGTCTCCAAGTTGCAAGAACTGGGGTTGGAAGCTCTCCGTCATCCGCCCTACTCACCAGACCTTGCGCCTACAGACTATTACTTTTTCCAGAATTTGGATAACTTCTTGGCGGGAAAAAAATTCAACACCCGAGATGCAGTACAAAATGCCTTTGAAGAGTTTGTTGCCTCCCGTCCAACTGATTTCTTTTAGAAATTTAGTTTATATAATAATTTAATTAATTTAATTTTACCAATAGAAAGCCACATTATATTTTCAGTGTCATCTAGGCTATATATTAACACCAAAAATAAATCGAAAATAACTGAGCCAAGAGCACGCCAGGACATGTCTAAGGAGGGTTCCGTAACTATCAACGCGCAATAGGTTTTCTATTAATGACTTCAAAAGTTATGGTCCGATTTCACTCAAAATAATTTTCCTAAAGGTTTTGAGCATTATATAACAGTATGGGAACTTAGAAGTTTCTATCTCCTATAGTTTAGAAATGCCAGGTGTGGGGACCAACTTATATACCGCTTTGGAGGCCGATTACTCCTTTAAATTAGTAGAAACCTTAAACGATACCCCACACGATGGGGTAGAATGAAAAAATACCCCTAAAATATAAAATTATTATTATTATATAATTCCAAAAACGAGATCTAAACACAATCTATAACTGTACCAATTTTCATCCATTTATATTCATGATTACAGAAGCTAGAAGCGCGCGAACAGACAGACAGACAGACAGACAGACGGAGGGACCGAGCAAAACTATAAGGGTTCCTTATGTATTACGGAACCCTAATAAAACGAGCGAACGAAATCGTGTTTGAGAAACGCTGGCTTATCGATGAGAGATTTATTATTGAGTTCTAGAGAAAAGTTTTTAATTTGATAGCACCTGCAAATAAGTCATTGAAAGCATATTTAAGCCATAAGAAGATGATTTTTATATTAAATTTTTTTTTAAATCGTAACATGATGATTTATCAAAATAAGATAATTTATCGTCTCAAGTGTATAAAACATGAGATCATTTCCTTTTGCTGCACACTACCAACTTCCAGCTTCGCCCGCGTCGGAAAGGTTTCGTGTCAAAAAAATTCTTTATAAAATATAGCTCTGTGCTATTATTATATTGCAGTAGGTAAGTACATTTGGGAAATAAGTTTTTGCCACGAACGCGGGCGAAGCTGCGGGCAAAAGCTCGTAATTCATATATTTTTAAATTTGATCTTTAAAAGGTTAAGTTAGTATACGAAAGTTTTTCCAGGCATTTATTTATGGATTACAAGATTTAGTTGAGAGGTGTTCCCAAATAAGTTTAGATTCGTCTAAAAATGGTGTCTTGTCTAGCATGTCATCGACAAAAGTCTTAGTTACACCTCCGTAGGTTTTGAAACGAGACAGGATCCACAGGTAGTCGTGGCGTTTCTTGGTTTCATCGTCGTATTTACAGTCATACAGCACCAGATAATTATTGACGTGCAGGGCCAGAACAGCGATGGGTACTTCATCCGTATGTTCTATCTTCTTATATATGGATGAATAGAAGAAGATGACTCCAGTGCCGTTACTTGCAGGTTTCATTGGCAAGCTCAAAATGGTTGGCTTGTCCCCCGAAATTTGGTATTCAGTGAACATGTTATTTTCGGTTTCAAAATTCATGACGACACAGTGGGCGTTGATCTCGTAGTTGTTGTCATACCTAGCTTGCTCGTACCATATGCCTGAAAGCTGAGATTTTAAATATATAAATGGTAAAAATTCTGAGTTATTTAAGTTCCATATGGCCCAAGATTAAGTCAAGTTGAGAGAGAGGTGTCTTAAGTACAGAATTATTTTGTAATGGGTTTGTGAAGACCTCGGACCAAATAAAAAAGTGAAGACAGAGCACTGCGAACCACACAACGAGGCCAGTTTAAACTACACCTCGCGTTGTAATTACACAGTCTTACGCACTCACATGTAATAAAACTCTTTCCATGTAAGACGTGCTGTCGCGGTGTGTGGTTTGTAGGGTTTTGTAGGTAATACTCAAGAAAGTGTTGAAGTTTTAGATTCGCTCTGTCCGTCCGTCTGTCTGTCTGTCTGTCAGACCTTATAGCTTCTGTAATTATAAATAATATTTATAATTACGAAAGCTATAAGGCAGAGCGTCTATTTAGATGACATTTGGTATAGTTATAGATTGTCCATAGATTTCGGTTTCATTATGATAAAATAAATATATTTCTGTATTTTTGGGGTGCCTCTCCATACATGTGAAGTATGTATGAAAAATATTTTTTCATTCTGTCCCGTCGTTTGGGATATTGTCGAATAGGTAATTTTTAAATAAATTCAAGGTTTCCTACATGACTTTTTTTCAAAGTTTTACAAATTGTTTTACGAGTGATTGGCCTCAAAATGTTTTACAAGTTGGTCCGCCTCCCTGGTATTTCTTAACTATAGGTAAAAGATAGAAACTTGTGAGTGTCCATGCTAAAAACTCTTTTTATATTGAGCAGGAAAATTATTTTGAGCAAAATCGGACATTAACTTTTGAAGTAATTTAAAGAAAACCTATTGCGCGTCGGTAGATACGGAACCCTCCTTAGTCATGTTCTGACATGCTCTAGGTTAGGTTATTTATGTAATGAAATACGTAGTTACACGCGCACTATATACATTAAAAACCAGCCTGAGTTTTTGTTTAACAAAGCGCTGTTTTCACTTTTTTATTTGGTCTGAGGTGAAGGCGATCTTCAAACGCGATGTCTGACAAAATGCAGGTAGTCAACGCTCGGTGTACTAGTCACTTATAGACTTCCTCCACGCGTGGAGCAGAACCCAAGAGATAAAGATCAGGCAAAGGAAAGTTGAACCTAGGTCCTAAGTTATTTGCAAAGTTTTAACTTGGCAACGCTATATGTACAGAACTGTATTATTCCACAGGTTGAAACCGCCGGCTCAGATTAGACTCAAAGATAGCAAGGTTACACCGATTTGGGCAGAGTCAGGGCGATAATAAAACACTTATTTGAGGAGAACATTTTTCATATTTTTCGACTTGCTTACCTGGCTCATGGCAATGCCGTATAGAGAGCCGCGCCCGTACGCCTCTTTCGGGCCGATTTGTCGTCTCGCTTTTGCCTCTCTATACGGCTATTTTCCATAATTTTCCCTATTTTCCATGAGCCAGGTGGAGTAAAACGCGTTGTGTGAATCTCTTTATTGTTTTTTCCAATTACATAAGTCCTTATATACTAATAATCTTATTTCATATAAAAGATATTCATAACGTAAGGTACACCATGTATGAAATGTTATGTATTTTTACCACTATTCGCTTAATAACTACGTATCTATTTATTATATAATCCAAACCGTTACTCTTCACGTTAGGTATTATGTTTATCTACATCATATAAAAGAAATTACGTTAAAATTCACTATAGTTTAGAATATATAAGCAAATTAACCTTAAGTTCATAAAACACCATTTAACACGACTTATTGCACACTTTGAAATATAGAAATGGTGAATATAATTTTTATTATATTTATTTAAATAAAATTTAATTATAAATATAGAAATCTATACATATATCATCACTGAATGTTCACCGTTATAGTTTATGTACTGTTTTAAATCACTCGTTTATCGTTCACATTTCAACTCACTGATATTATCACGTTACGAGGCCGCTGTCCTTAACACTATACCTATGAATTTCAAAGAAAATTTCACGAATCAAACTTAACAAAAATGTAGTGGTTTAAGCATAAAAGAGTAAAAACATTAATTTCACATTTTATATATCACGTTAGTACTAATTAAATAATTATCAAGTGACTCATCCGGTTATTTGAATTTTTTCATAGGAATTTGAATGTTGCCACCTTTAGTTTCTCAGGTTCAACTTTCGTTTGCCAGATTTAACCACTGCAGTAGCAACATAAAAAAAACGACAATAACTGTATTCGACTACAACATTTGTTGGTTTTTGAGTTTAAATAAAATGATTAAATAGTCAACTTACGCCCTTCCAATCCAACTTTGGAACTGGTTCGATAGCTGGACATTCTTTTTCTATGTATAAAGTAGACGATCCCAATTTAAAAAATAGACAAAATACTGCACAGATCTTGGAAATCATCTTGAGAGGACGGCAAACAATATAATGATTGCAGTTTTTATATTTGCGACTTAAATACCCTTTAAAGCAGGTAAATCGGCAACGAAATAACACTTTTTTGTAGGTCTGATGATATTTAAGATCAGCTGTACTATTATAATTGTGTATATGTACTACATTAAAATAAAATTGAATGTAAATCGTAATTATGTATGTAAATTTGTCTCATTACAATTAACGCCCTGTAAAGGACCTTGGGCAAAAATGTATGAAGCCTGAAGCCCACCAACGGAGATGAGATCACTTTGAATATGCTTATACAACACTACATGAAATAAAGATATAAACTCATTTTTGTAAAGAATCCATGGGGTTATTTTGCTATAAATATTTTTCTCCTACCATAAATAAGCTATAATCCTTCAAAGTAATGCTGTTAAGAAGTTAAGAAGGCTAGGCCTTCCTCGATATATCTGTATATAACATCACGCTACGACCCTTAGGGGCCGAGCAGCGGTTGGACACCGCGGGGAATAGCTAGTAAAAAAATAAAACAGCTGTTATCAGTTTATAATATGTTTATTAACATTTCAATCAATATCAATAATAATATCGCTTAGATGACCTGCCGGTGGATTAAATTGTATGTGTCTGCCTAACCCTAGATACCATATTATTGAAATGGTATGTGCACAACTTCCTTGATGCATCAGAGTCCGTAGCTGCTGCATATGGACCATAAACGTCGATAATGTAGCCATCACTACATACTATCAGAAAAGGTTTCAAAAGGTTTTGAAACTTATGCAAGCTGTAAGTTTTTCTCTGAAATAAAAAGTTTGAGTTTTTTCTATGTACATATAGGGGCCGTCAGCTATAACAACGGCTTTTGTATTTTCTTTGTTGCCAAACAAGCCTTTTGGTAATAGCAGATTTCTTTGCAGTATATGTTCTCGCGAAATATGGCCAATACCGAGGTGTCTGTTAACGAAGTCATTCATTAAACATTCTCTAGCTATTACAAGTTTTCGTTCCAGTGTTCGGCGAGATATTATATTGAACAATGTTGACAATCTCTCGTTTGACTCTCCTGTTTGGTCATATAGATACCGAGGACAGTCCGTGGATGATTACTTCTTTGTGTTAGAGAAGGAGTCTCTACCAAAATTCTATTAAACTGTTGCAGGCTAAGTCCAGTCCAAAAATATAAGTCATTATCCGTTAATGCAGCCTCTAACTCAAAATCAAATCTCTGGCCTTGGGTAATGGTTCTTACCAGCATGTTAATCATGTCTGTGATCTGACGTATATCAAAGTTATGCGTAGTGTTGCAATGATCAATCAACAAGTTCCAATTGTCGTTACCCATCAGATGTTCTTGGCAAACTCTTGCACTTTCCGGTGTGTACAAGCGATACTCACAAAGAACATGTACCCTAATTGTAACTGGGATTCTAAGATGTTCTGCGCTAGGGCATCCATTAAAAATACAACGGTAAGCAACATTGGGTGCTTTCACATAATCAGGAAGAACGACTAGATGTAGATCGTCTACTTCTGGTGGTATTTCCGGTTCTTGTGGGCCTTGCAGTTCTTGTGGGTCTTGCGGTTCTTGTGGGCGTTCCGGTTGGACATCCTGTTGTAGAGGCATTTCTAGTTCTTGTTGTCGAACTGCATTTTGCACTACTTGCCAACACCGATGGCATGTGGCTTGGATATTATTAAACGCAACCTAAAAAAGGAAAAAGAGTATTTGAAAATAACATTCATTAAAAAAATACTTTTTGCGGCTTAGATTAGCTTTGGCCCACGGAATTTTTATAGCCTTTCCGTTCCCGCGGCTCCGCCCGCGTTAATGTCGTTCTTAAAAGCAAATCGGATTTCTACATCTACGGCCGTTTTTTCCTGAGTTTTTTTAATGGTTCTCAAGTTATTAGCTATTTAGGAAACTGTTTTGATGCCAATTTATCAACTTGTCTAAAAACGTCAAGGACACGACCTAAAAACTGCAACACATGTACGGATTTGATCGACAGATCCGTGAACCAAATCGGGTCTTAAGAATAATATCACTCAACTTTTTTTTATTAAAAACTTAACTCATCAGTGCTAAGTGTGAGTTTTTTTTTTCGCACTTGTTCGATCGTGAGCGCGTTTGGCGTTTACTAGGAATTTGTATGTGATTCGTACAGCGCCACCTAAGAGTAATTGTAAACGCGACAACTAGGTCAAATCACATACAAATTCTTAGTAAGCGCCAAAGTCCGCGCTCACGATCGAATGCGAAAAGAAAAAAATAATAGTTTTAAAAATCGATCCATTGAAATTTGTTACTGCTAAAGACTGTATATATAAGAGTATTGTTAAATAGGTCTTTTTAAATAAAGGCAAGGTTTCATACATGTTTTTTTATAATGTAAACCATTTTCTATTAATATAGAATAGTGCTAGTCTAGTGTTTACACGCATAAAACCGAGAACCTTCACACCATACCACATTCACCTATATTCATACGTCATCATACATACAAATTGTACATCACATACATACTTCAACTTTTATATTGCATCTGGTCATAATCAGTGTGACTCGAGACGCCCTAACACACGAGTATTGTTCTCCGTAACAGAGGTAGAACAACACAAGTCGAAGCTAAAACTTTATTAAAGAGATAACGAACGGCTAAAAACGCGAAACTACTAGCCTTCCAAGTTCCAACAAAGTAACATACTACTTAAATAGTATTGGCTGCATAAGAAAGACCCCTTATAAAAGAAAAGAATCCAAAAAAAATATCCTAGGTGGATATTTTTTTTTTAAACGGGCAATTGGCCCACCACACTTACCCACCACTGCAACTCCTGTATAGCCAGGATCGACAGTGGTAACCAACCGCAAAAACCCTTTGATATGATCTTAGGGGTGCCCGGGGGACATGCTAAATCTGTCTTGGAACCCGCAACGAAATTAATCAGAAGATTGTAGGAGGCGTAGGAAGTATTCCAGTTTCCCCCCCCCAAGCAAAGCGGGAGACAGCAATAATTGTGATGACAAAAAGTCAGAATTAAAGGGGAAGCACCACGGGAATAACATGTTTTTTTTTCTTTTTTTTATGACTACAATACAGAATGTAATTAATTGTTTTAATTAATAATATGACAATTAATTACAATGCATTTATAATGACAAAAAAGTGTTGCCAATATGGACCAATATTGTTTTGACGCTAACGTCGAAAGCTGCTGCTAATTCAGCCGTATTTTTGTATCATCAGCTTCCACAATCGCCTTTAATTCGTCATTGTCGACCAAAGTCTTCGAATTCAATCTTCGAAAAAGATTGAAATGCGATGAAAATGTAACATTAATCAATAAACAAATGACTACATTTGGAAAAAGAATTCCATGTTATTAAAAAAATAATAATTTGAAATTAGAATTCTTAGCCAAACAAAAATTATTTAGATTTGAAATGGCCAGTACTGCAGAACGGCAATTTCATACGTAAATACCTATTATTAGTAGGATTAGTAGGATTTGGTATTCCAGATGTAGGGCGTTTAAAATACTATTCTGTTTTGAAGTGATGTACTTTAGGCACGATGAGAGTATTTTTGGATTTTAATTGACGAATGATGTTTTACTTTTGCCACGTGTACTTCATTCATGTTAATGAAGGGTAATGATTTTGGCAGTCTTTGCATGTTTGTTCCACTGTAGCGCCTTACTACTGGTCCGATTTACCGGGCTATTATTACGTGTCAATAGATTCGTAATAATAGCCCGAGTAACATTGGCTATATAATTACGTACGTATACGTATACGTAGTCTGGTTATAGTACTGTATAAAAATTGTAGCTATTTTTAATTTCGTCTTTTCCTCAGGCTCCGAAGACTGTCTCTTTCTCAACGTGTTCACGCCGGAGCTGAAGCCCGCGACCCCGCTGCCGGTGCTGGTGTACATCCACAGCGGGGCTTTCATGTTCGGAGCTGGCTCACTGTATGGCCCGGCACATCTCATGGACAAAGATTTGGTGGTCGTCACGATTAATTACCGATTGGGACCTCTGGGTACGGCTTTCTTTTAGTGGTTAAGGCTGGGACTATATGCTCCGGAATCCGGAACGCCGTTGAAAATTCAGAACATTGAAAATAGAACTCTGCGCTAATACAATAGATTTAGAAATCGAATTGTCGAGTGTCGAGCTGTCATATATGACATTGACATTTGACTCGACACTCATGTATTCGATTTTCACTTTATTGTATTTGTCCAGAGTTCTATTTTTACTGCTCTGATTTTCACCAGCAATCCGGATTGCTGGTGAAAATCATAAATAGTCCTACCCTAAGGAGTAAAAATTACTGAAAAATCATCTGTAAAGGATAAGCGCAGTATACCTTAGAACTTGCAGTAGCAACAAACGTGCTATGTCGGCCTATTAAATATCTAGATTCTAGAATCTAGATCTTCTACATTCAAAGTAAGGGTGCAAAGAAGTTCCACGCGCTTTACGCCTGTCCACTTTAACTATTTATTGAAGAGCGCAACTTTTTGGATATTAGAGATGATGATGATTAATGGTGTTTGTTTTAGGATTCCTCAGCACAGGCGACGATGTGATATCAGGCAACGCTGGACTTAAAGATCAGACGTTCGCGCTGAAATGGGTGCAGGAGAACATTCGGGAATTCGGTGGAGACCCCAACAGCGTGACTCTTACTGGCTGCTCCGCTGGGTCCGCTAGTGTGCACTATCATTACCTGTCACCGCTGTCTAAAGGTTGGTTCCTCTCTTGTCATCTCTGTACCTTGTTATTTCTCTGTCGATATCTGTGGATATATCTGTATCTGCCACAGCTGTCTAAAGGTAGGTTTCGCTCTTGTAATCCCTCTACCTGGATATTTACCTGTCTATATCTGTGGTAATCTATCTATATCTGTTATCTATCACCTCTGTCTAAAGATAGGTTTCTATCTTGTAATCTCTCTACCTGGTTATTCCCCTGTCTATATCTGTGGTTATATCTGTATCTGTCACCGCTGTCTAAACGTAGGTTTTTCTCTTGTAATGTCTCTTGTAATATAATGGTTAACAAGATACAGGCTTGTTACTGACATACAGATGGAGAGACGGACAGCGGAGACTTAGTATATGGCCCCGTTTTTACTCTTTGGTTACGGAACCCTTAAAATGAATATTACCAAAAGACATTGAGGTCTTTAGGACGTATAACACTATCTACAGTGTTTTTAAATTGATCGCTTGTTTTTTCTACCCAGATACATTCCACCGGGGCATCGCATTCAGTGGTTCAGCCTTCGCACCTTGGGCTTACGCGCCGAAGCCTGCCAAAAACGCCAAAGCCCTGGCCAAGCTCGTAGGCTGCCCACACAAGGATACTAGGGAAATGGCACAGTGTCTCCGCCTGAGACCTGGAGAAGTCATCATAAATGCCATGGTGCAGATGTTTGTAAGTTTTTTTCTTATTTTTAAAAGCTAAGGAAAGCATAGATATGTACCTTTGCGGTTCCGCTAATTGGGCATTTCACGTCAAGCGGACAACCAAAAAAAATGGGGTCGTGAATTTTGTTTATACTCTGGTACTTATACTTCTAGTGAATACATAATAAAATTATGGAATAATTAACCGAAAAAGTTTTTTACAAAATTATAATATTGTAAGACCGAGAGACATACCTAATTACCTACTACCTACCGTTAAGTTCAGAGTCCACAAACGGGGCTGTAAAATGTGTACTAGGTAATTGGTATGTACTATGTATAATTGTATACGCTTTATATGCTTTTAATTAGATGTACATATTTTTACAGAAGCAGCACAAATTGTATGAAAATTGTTTGTAAGGAACCTCAAATCACAGAACACTTTGAAAACCTGCCAATGAGCACGGACAGTTGGTAGTATTGTCGCTCGCCATTGTTGTATTTGTTAACATTTTGATATTATTGCACCTAAATAAAGCATCCTACTTCTATTATAAAATATGTAAATGTTTGTGAGGATGGATGAATGTTTGTTACTCTTTCACGCAAAAGCTACTCAATAGGTTTTGGTTAAATTTGGTATGGTGGTAGATTAAGCTCTGGATTAACACGTAGGTCATTTTTTTCCCGTAAAAGTACAGTATTCCCGTAAGACGGATCCGTGGGCAAAAGCTAGTATAATAATTATCTTAACAATCATGTAATATGTTGCAGGACTGGCACGCGCATATGTTCACGCCCTTCCTGCCGACGCTGGAGGTGTCCAGCGCGAAGGATCCCTTCATCACGGAGTACCCCTACTTTGCAGCCCAGGCGGGCACCATGCACCGACTCCCGCTCGTAGCCACCATGACATCAGCTGAGGGGTTATACCCCGCCGCGTGTGAGTTTCAAGTGGTTTCTTCTTTCGTTCATTTCTTTGGACTTACTTTTTTCTGACGGGCACTAAGGATCCCTTTATCACGGAGTGGGGCTACTCCGCGGCGCAGGCGGGCGGCGGGCACCGTGCACCGTCTCCCGCTCACAGCCATTCTGATTATATATTATATACAAGAATTACTCGTTTTAAGAGATAACGTACAGTTTATCTGCTTATCATATTTTACTAACCGCAGCTGACGGTTTCAAATTTAAATACCCGGTGGCCGGCACGTTACGGCGCGGCGCGGCGTTGCGTTCTTTTATTCCATTGTTTAATTTTTTTAGAAGTAAACAGTGTCACTTTCTTAAATTACTTGCCTTGAATATAATTCTATGTAGTTTAATGTTTTCTTATGAATAATGAATAAATAGGTTATAAAATTCTTATGAATAAATAGGTAAGTGCCTATTTCATTATTGATGCACACTGTAATTAGTCACATCACTGCAGCAGGTATGTAACATGATTAGTCATTGCTAAGTTACAAGCCGGTGTACGTCTTGTGAACCTTAATCCCATAGTAATAAGGAGAACAAGTGGTACACCGGCTTGTCGGCAACCGTGCTTGTTCCTGAATCTTGTATCTATCAACGTACTCCGAACACGTTGCCACTCGACCATGCATGAGATGAATCTCTTAGCAGCGCTGTCGAATCGTGCGTACGCACACATACTCACGTGTAAATACTTCAACCACGTCTGCAGTCATTGCGGTAACTTCTTTTTTGCTTAAATATTTTGAGGCATCCTAGTGCAAAGAAAAATGTTTAGAAACTGGTCGAGCAGGATTTTTTTACGAATCTTACATAGTACTAAATAGTTAGTGACCTGCGACTAAGCATTCGAGAATTTTTAATATGCACTTTCGTTCTTTTCAGATTACCAAAAGAATCGAAGTTACTTACAGGAGATAGAGGACAAATGGGAGGTGCTATGTAGTAACCTATTCGAGTACAACGACACCGCCACACTTTGCCAGCGGCCAGTGGTCGCTAAGAGGATAAAGGAGGAGTACTTGGGAGGGAAGCCCGTTAGCCAGGAGACGTATGCGCAGTTGGTGGAGGTGAGCTGACCGATCACGCCTTACGTGTTGTGGAAAAACTGTTGTAATTTCCTAAACGATAAAAAATTCCAAAAAACTTAAAATCTTCAGCGGTAATTTGCGTTTCGAACCCGATAAGACTAGAGATAAGGAGTTGCGGAGTTGTTGAGTTGAACTGTTGAGGAGCCGAGATGGCACTCCTTATCTCTAGATTTATAAAGCATACATGAAAAAGTGTCCGTAAAAAAGCGGCAAATAAGCGGCGCTACTGACGCAAGGGTGTAAAGCAGCAAAATTTGAACGGAGAATTAAATCTTAGCATCTTCTTCGGTTATATTTATGAAACTATTTTCGACTACGCGAATAATTAGAATTTTCGTGATTTTCTGAATTAACTAGATACTAAAGTCTACTAAAGTCGTCAAAAAATGTAAATAACTAAACTCAACTCACTTCACTAGTAACCTCACTCCATCTCCTATTCATAAATACATAATATAACCCATAATATTAGGTCTTCACCTATGAAATTGCCGTTTTGTATGAAAAAATTTAAACGAATTTTTTCATGTATTTTTTATTTGTATTAATCGAAGTAATCACCCATGCAATCAATGCATCTTTGCCAACGCAGTGGCAGTTTATTGATGCCCTTCTTAAAGAAATCAGCTGGACGGGAGGCAACAAATTCTTCAAAGGCATTTTGTACTGCCTCTCGGGTATTGAATTTTTTTCCCGCCAAGAAGTTATCCAAGTACTGGAAAAAGGAGTAGTCTGTAGGTCTGGTGAGTAGGGCGGATGACGGAGAGCTTCCAACCCCAGTTCTTGCAACTTGGAGACCGTCTGCTGTGCAGTATGAGGTCGCGCGTTGTCGTGCAGGAACAGCGGAGACGAGCGATTGAACAATGCTGGTTGGAGATGTGCCAGCTTCTCCATCATTGTGTTCAGTTCTTCACAGTACACATCTGCAGTAATGATCACCCCGTTTAGTAAGAAGCTGTGATGAATCACACCGGCGCTAGACCGCCAAACAGTGACCATCACTTTTCTAGGGGTAAGTTTTCGTTTAGGGCATTGTTTGGTGCTGAACCAGGATGCAACCAACTTGCTGAGCACTTTCGGTTATCAAACAGAATCCATTTTTCATCGCAGGTAACAATGCGGTTCAAAATTCCTTCATTTGTGTGGCTGTTGAGCAGTGCAAGGCACGTCTCGACGCGTACTTCGCGCTGGCGATCATTGATTTCGTGGGGCACCCATTTTTCAAGCTTTTTTACATTTGACGCAAATGGACCAATATTGTTTTGACGCTAATGTCGAAAGCTGCTGCTAATTCAGCCGTAGATTGTGTATCATCAGCTTCCAAAAACGCCTTAAATTCGTCATTGTCGACCAAAGTCTTCGGACGACCGCGAGGTTCATTTTTCAGTTCGAAATTTCCAGAACGGAAGCGAGCAAACCAATAACAGGTGGTGCGTTGTTTGTAGTGTTAGCTCCGTAAACGTCGTTGATGTTGCGTGCCGCTTGTGCCGCGTTCCATATTCCATAATTACTCGAATTTTTAACGTATCCATGATGACGAAAAATATTGAACTGCGATGAAAATGTAACACTAATCAATAAACAAATGACTACTTTTGGAAAAAGAATTCCATGTTTTTAAAATAAAATTAATTTGAAATTAGAATTCTTAGCCAAACAAAAATTATTTTGATTTCTCGTGGGATATTGTATTTATGTATGAATGTTTGTCTTCTACGCGGGCGGAGCCGCGGGAAAAATCATGTCAATAACGCGATCACTAGTAATATTAGTTATGTAGGTAGGTACTTTTAGATATTCTGTAACGCTAGTTTGTAAAACATTTTTGCTACATAAGGTTCGATACCCTGAGGATACAAAACTGGGCTGCCGTAATACTTAATGCAACACATATAAAAGTGGATTGTATAATTAACTAGCTTTTGCCCGCAGATTCGCCCGCGTGGGAGAGCGTTCGTGGCAAAAAACTTCTTTAGCAAATATACCTGTATTATAGTAATAGCACAGAGTAAAAAAATATACTTTATAATAAATTTTTATACTTTTTAATTTTAAGATATCTCCCAGATATAATCTCCTAGATAAGGATAATTAAATTGTATGTCTAAATTCTGAAAATTCTTCTTCAAAAAAGCTTCTGAAAATACCACATTATTTCTGATCATTTTTTTAAACTTAGAATGGGTATAGTAATCTATACCTATTATATATAGATGCTGGTAGTGAGATAGTTAGTTGCAAAAATATTTAGGTATTTACCGGTACGCGGCTAGAAGCATTTCACATTTTATTCCACTGACCATGTAACCACAAAGATTTAAAAGTAAAGATATGCTATGACGTGCGTTTGACAGAACAAAGTCAAAATGGCCCAAACTTTAAAAAAGGGGCCATTTAAGTGGAGACAGTTTTTGTCTCAACATGCCTCGTCTATATATATATCCCCGCTCTGGACATTGACAGCAAATAGACGTGTTTTATTGCGCTCCGCTGTAAAACTTATTATCTACCTAAAATACTGTTCATATTGCAAAAACTCTTTTCTCTAATTAATTTCCAGCCCCAGAGCTGTGTAAAGTGCAAAATACAATACAAATTAAGCTTATAGCTATTTTTACTCCAAAATATTGTTGTAAAAAGTGAAGTGAATATCAGTGCCGTCGAAACGTAAACATTAGAATAAAAAAAAATTTTAGTAGACATACGCATTGATTCACATAGCAAATTATAACTACATAATATTGAGAATACGTCACGAGACCATTGCTGCCGTTCTCAAGCTAAAACGCAGCTAAATGACATCTGGCCATTTTCACTGTTTCGAAAATAAATTTATTAAAAAGGTGTTTATTTACAAAATAAAATATATTGACAGGAATAAATAGCGGTTAATTAACAATTCTGGACTAAAAGGTCACTAAAGTACTTTAACGTTTGGATTAATTCGATATTTTCACGGTCAATGCCAAGCTTAAAAACGGTCATTATTTAGGGTAGTGTATACCCTAAAAGGCGGTCAAAGTTTCTTCTAGGTTTTTAGAATTTAATGTCTATCACATACTTAAGTAAAAGGCGGACCATGTGTCAATGCATAGCTACAAGACAGTTAAAAACTTTTAACCGCCTTTAAGCGTTGGATTGTAACTACGTTTCTAACATGTCAACAGTCCGTCCGAATGCATAGTAAAGAAGAATATTTTTTTCTGTGCTTCACATAACTAAAAAGCGGTTTAATCAAAACACTTCACTATAAAGCGGCACTTTTTTTTTAAAATTTCATTTTAATGCCAAAACACAATAATGATTTCAATATTAGATGATAAAACAAATGTTATTCATTCGTACTTAATTCTAAGTGAACAGGGTGAATTTGTAGAAGTACTTACCTATTTTAAATTTTTTGACAGTGCAGCGTTCATTGTTTTATAATTTTGTTAAGGATGTTTTTGTTTTATTTTTATTTCAATTAGTGATACTTACCTACCTTTTCACCTGTATCAAGGTAATGTACCTTAATACAGGTGAAAAATCAAATATTACGTAGAGATTCAAAGACTTTATTGGCAACCAAGTAGTGTACATAAGATAATACAGCTTAGCGGGCGTTTGCTTAAATTAAAACTTATGACATAAGTAGTACAGCTATTATTTTTAGCAGGATAAAAAGTTCATGACTGTATACGCTGTTTTTCCATAGTGTGACTCCCTATCTCAAGTCTCAAACACGAGTATGCACAAGCATAGTATACTGAAAAAGAGGTTTGTAGGTATGTGCTACAGTTGAGATGGAAAGGGGCATATGAGAATTTGGCTAACATAGATTTTATATTTTCGATACGGGTTTTGAAGTTTCAAGTGTGTATCAATATTAAGCAAGTTGAATGTATCCACAGTTTCGAGGGTTGTGTTCTGAAAATTTGTGTCTATTTTGATAGCAGGTTTTTTGTAGGATCTAAATTGAATAGTTTTTGTTTTTTTATAGTTGATCTCTAGGTTGTGATCTTGAAGCCAATCCATTACAGCGCGTTGTGTGTCATGTATAGTGTTAGTTGTGTTCGTATTTTCATATTTGATTAAAATAGATATATCGTCTGCAAGTAACATCGGTAGAGCTATTTCATTATTTAAGATTTAAGGTAGATCGTTTATGTATAACAAGAATAGTATACTACACCTTATCACGCTTCCCTGTGGAATGGAACACGTCATCTGCCGTTTTTGTGATCTTATTTTAATAATTTCTTTTGGTTGGTTGGTTATTGTGTTCTATTTGTACAATCTGTTTTTATTTTCTAAAAATACTTAAGCCGTAAATATGCTGGTCCACGTATTCCTGAGCCTAATAGTTTGTATAGGAGTATGTTATATAATACTTTATCGTATGCCTTCGTCATGTCAAGAAAAACACCTAAAACATACTTTTGCACATTTATGTGTTGGAAAGCCTTTTGAATATATTTATAAACTTCACTGTCGACTAAAATGTTATTTATTACACTTTATTTTTTTTAAATTATTATAACTGTAAGGCATGATCATGTTTCTAATTCATTCGTCACCTTACCTACCTATGAACATGAGTTAAAAAGATTTTATCGAATCTACGAACAGACTGTGCTGAAGGACACGATAGGTAGGTAAGATGACGAATGAATTAGAAACATGATCATGCCTTACAGTTTCTGTCTGATATTGTAATCTGAATTTTTGAGCTAGCGAAGCCCCGACGTGTACAAAATATTTATTTACCTTATTTATATCATTTATGCTATTATAGTTTGTGAGTAATTCTTTTAGAACCCCTTTTTCTTTTTCGGTTGAGTGTATTTGCGTATAGTTTTCCATAGCAATATGCTATCATTACTTGCTTTTTGTATAGATTATTTCATAATTATTTTTGAAATCGGATAGTAGCTTTTGAAGTAATTAAAATATAAAACTGCACAGCTCGTTCATATACAGTAGATGCATACAGTACTAAATCTTTATACTTGATCGCAGGAATCGACACACACATACTAATGCCCGCTACACACCACAACGATAAAACTGCACAGTTCGGTCACAGTAGACGTATACAGTGCCACATCTTCATACTAGATCGCAGGAATCGGCGCACGCACACATACTAATGCCCGCTACACACCACAACGATAAAACTGCACAGTTCGGTCGCAGTAGACGTATACAGTGCCACATCTTCATACTAGATCGCAGGAATCGGCGTACGCACACATACTAATGCCCGCTACACACTACAACAATAAACCTGCACAGTTCGGTCACAGTAGACGTATACAGTGCCACATCTTCATACTAGATCGCAGGAATCGACGCACGCACACATACTAATGCCCGCTTCACACCACAATGATAAAACTGCACAGCTAGGTCACAGTAGACGTATACAGTACTTCATATTCATACTAGACCGCAGGAATCGGCACACGTACAGTGCATACAACTAAATAAGTGGGTTCCAGGCGTTGGGCGACCGCCACTTCGACGTGAGTATCGCGCGGCTGGTGACATCGCACGCGCGCGCGCAGCCCACCTACATGTACAAGTACAACCACCGCGGCGAGCACAGCCTGTCCCACCACATCTCCAAGAACAAGAACTACTACGGTAAGACACCAGCATTACGCTTGATGGCTAGAGCTTACCGCCGGCAATAGTATCGCGCGTCTGGAGACGTCACACGCGCGCGCAGCCCACCATGTATGTACAAGTAAAACCCAAATCCCACCCAAGAATAAGGTCGCTAGATGGCTCGCTTACCTACTGCAGTTCTGAAAAGCACACCCGAAGTAAGTACCACTATTTCTCATAAAATCAACGTAAAGAATTCATCATTGGGCATGTCCCTTAAAGTTTTTTTTTTAACTTCCAGGTGTGAGCCACGCTGACGACATAATGGAGATTTTCCAGTTCCTGTGGACGTCCACAACTGATGCCGACGTCAAGATGCGAGAGGCGCTGCTCGACATGATATATAGCTTCGCGAGCACTGGGTAATATACCTTAGCTTCAATTGAATTGTATAATATTATGTACTAGCTGTTGCCCTCTCTCACGGGAACACTGTACTATTTTGGGATAAAAAGTAGTCTATGTTTTAATCCAGAGCTCCTACCATACCAAATTTCATCAAAATCCGTTCAGTAGTTTTTGCGTGAAAGAGTAACAAACATCCATCCATCCAGCTTCACAAACTTTCACATTTATAATATTAGTAGGATTTTACTAATCATTTAGAACAGCTGGAGTTCCCAATTAGACAAGTGTTGACACAATATAAATAAATATCCATAAAAATACATTTTTTTTGCATTTAAATATCACAGGTGGTCATTAAAGTATTATTGATATGTCTCCGTAAGAAAAGGTTAGGACATCCTGATCTGAACACACCTGATGAAAAATTCTCTAACTTTTGATGGCGAAGTGAGAATCTAATTCGCTGATACATACTATCATGAGTTTTGCCACCAGCGGCTGATTTGATTGCTGTCGCCCGTCACCAAATGATAGCAGCTAAACTGTCTTCAAGAGCCGTACTCTTGTAGTTATAACATTTTTGGTAGCGAAAGTGCAACTGGTAATAGAATTGTCTATGTCGAATGTCATATGAACTTTATTAGCGTACGCAAAATAGAGTTACCTTTTCCGCAAAACATGCCTGTTTCGGAAAACAATCATGTTTTGCGGAAAATTTACTCTATTTCACGTGCGCTAAAGTCGATAATTGGAATGCAAATGGTCCACCATTTGCAAGCACTGAGCACACTGACAACAAAATAAACGTCCAGGTAGGAGACGTTTATTTTGTTGTCAGTGTGCTCAGTGCTTATCTGGTTGCGCTCACAGGTTCTCCTAGTTTTGATTAGCTTACGGCCGAATACTGGAACGAACGTTAAATTAAGTGACGCTCAAGTCACATGCTGTCCTTGTCATTTCGGTTAGCAGAGACAGCGACAGCCTGTGAATAGGAGGGCTCTTAATTTTGATTAGCGTTTCTGTATTCATCCATTTGAGTTTGGACGAGGTACAAACGCACTGATATAAGTCTTTCTAATACATTGTACTTATTTTTTTACAGCGTACCGAAATTCCCGAACGCTCCTGAATGGTCGCCCGTTAAGCCAAACTCCCCCGAAGTGGATTACCTGGAGATCTTCGAGCACGACAGGTACGAGATGAAGGCAGAGGCTGACATCGGCAGACAGGCGTTCTGGGACAGCCTGGGGCTGAAGGAGTATCAGAATTATCACAATCTGATCAGAGAGGAGCTTTAGATAATAAATGTTTTGATATAAAATTGTTTCTATATACGGAACTACGGGAGTAGTTTACGTCTCGGAACGCTTGTGGTGTTGTCATGTTGGTCCGTCCATCCTGCGGTTCGTGCTAGAAAGATGAAACTCTTTATGGATATGTATTATGTGTATTACCACGTCGACAAAGCGCTAAAATAAAAATCACAAAAAATATTCCTTTTTACCCCATAGTGTGCCACCTCTGGCTTCAGCGCCAGCGCGCTAACCGCTGAGCTACAGAGGTCGTCAAATATACTTGTAAAATGCGCTTAATTGGAAAACTTCGTACAAATATAACGAAATAATAAGTAAACATATAAAATTTTGGTATAATGGTACGGAACCCTAGAATAGTCTTGCGAACGCAAGACCGACTCTCTCTTGGCCGTTTTTTTCTAACTGCATGGTCACCCTGGTTTGAGGTAGGTATTCCCATTGGGATATACCGACTAAACTATTTAGAGTACCTACCTAATCCTGAAAACTTTCCTTTGAGGTGAAGGATTTTGTTTTCTACATTACAGAATTCTACATTTAGGTATAATATTATAAGCATTCCTTTTGTGCACGTCACCGACGGCCCTGAATGGAGAATGTTGAATAATTTTAAATTATTTCAGTATATTTAAAGTGGCCCAGACGGTAACTAGCGACTATGCGGCGACTAGTACGGCGCGAACTCCGGGCTGTATTCCCGAGGTGTAGCATGACTTCACGCTACTGTTTTTTGCGGGATTCGAAAACTTTCGGACCTTTGAACGCGTTTATAATCATAACTACTTAATATTTTTGAATAAATCAAAAACTAGTGTATCTGTATACATAAAAAGCTAAAATATTTTAAAAAAATTAGCTTTGTTACAATAAACTCAAGTGATTTTACATACCTTGTAACCACGGATAAGATAAATGAGGTTGGATTGGCAATGTGCGCGGGGCAGACGTGCCACAAGTATGATTGGACAATCATACTTCAACCGAACCACGCGTTTATACTTTTTAGTCGCTTGTTGATTGCCTCGCAGTACGGAGCAGCGCTAATATCCTTTGAAAATGCCGTGTTGTGCGATTGTTATGTGCAAATTAAAGAGTCAGACATCAAATATGAAACAAGGAGGAATTTCTTTTCATCGGTAAGCATAAAAACCTTAGTTTTTTAGTATTTTTCACAAAAAACTAGTTCGAATTATGAAATTCTAAGTAGAAACGACAATTAAGCCAAGAATCACAGAAAATATACATTGCTGGTGAAGTATGCAAATATTTCGCGAGAAGACACATCTGACGCGCAATGGGTTGCGAAGCGAGCCAAATTAGCGCGCCTTTCGAATCGTTCGCGTCACGTCCGCTTCGGTCGCCTGGATAGTGCAGTCAGTGATCGATGATTTATCGACAAATTATTTTTCTTCAGAATGAGTTTCTACTGTTCTCGGTAGTAAAATTTTGCTAGTTTTTTTTTTGCTACATAATATTTATAAAGTCGCCGATTCTTGCACGCGAGTGACGAGTGTTTTGTTTGTGTGTTTGTTTTTATTATAAATTACTGTCAGTGATCACTTGCGTGTTGATATTTGATGAATGAATTAGAACCTAAACTAATATGTTTTATAAATTCACGCAACGATATAAATATGCAATTTTACACATATTAATGGATTAGTATACTGATAAGTGTCAGATAGCTTATTTGCATATTTTATCCCTGTCACTCGATATAAAGTAATCAGGGACAAAACATCCGAATAAGGTATCCAACTCTTATTAGAATATTGTGAAACCAAGCCCTTAGACTATTAATATAACATGCAATGAGAGTATCAAAGTGTTATCTCAGAGACGGACTTAGAAATTTGTCGCTTCGTGCCAATTAACTTTTGCCGCCCCATTGGGTAAGTAGTGGCGGATTTTTTATCATATTTTTTTACAGGTTCAATCTAATTATACTGTAAATCCTGTCTGAAAGAAGACTGAAAAAAAAACAACAGTTTAAAACATAATCTCGATACTAAGGCCCGTATTAATAAAGCGTTCTTAGCTCTAAGACAATTAATTCTCAAGAAAGTACTTAAGATGTCGTTTTAATTAATAGACCGTACTTAAGTACAGCTGTAGGTACGGCGTATCAAGTGAGTGCGAACGTATTAATAAACGAGACTCGTTACTCAAGTACGCTGTCATTGTGGTCAAACTGTTACTTGAGACGCGGTTTCGTGGGTACAGTCAAACCTTGACTTGAGAACGGCTTGCTTGGAAATTGGGATACAGTACATAGATACAGTACTATTTGTGGTGTTTTTGGGTGTGTTACAATTATGTAAATTAAAATCTAAATACTTATGATTAAATAAACTCAGAATTTACACTACATACTCAACATAAAATAAAGTAATAAAAAAGACGCTTATTGATACTTATTCTTTTTTTTTTTTTGGCGATTACCAAATTGCAAAGATGCAAAGGTTTTGCACCATTATGACAGTGTCGAGTATTTGTAGAAATATTTTTGATTTTATTTAAATATATTTATTTATTTATTTATATTAAACGAATTACCTTATTTGATTTATATTACTTGACTTGATTTGAAACTTGACAGCAGAATTTTTTCTGTTGTTTGTTGAAAAAGTTCTGCTGTTTTCATTGTTTTTTGAAACAATCCTCATTATATGATCACCCCCTCCTACAATTCCTCGCCCTATCAACCTGAAATCTGTTCTGTGTTTTGTAAATACTCCTTTTACTGAAACTTTATGTACATACTGTGGTACTGGCCCTAAATTTGTCTGTTCTAGGTTTTAGATTATTCAACAGACTTCCTACTGTACACCGTGCCCTTGTTTATTCATAAAACCCACTCATAAGGCAGAGTTTTCGTCAACACAACACATTAGCGAATCACTAAGGAGCCACTTTAAAGAATAAGAAGAAGAAGAACCTTTTTCGAATGGCAATGATCCGCATTACGTTTTACGTAGTTGTTAAAAAAATATGGATATTATTATGCTAGACAATAATAAATATTAATATCTACTTAAAAATATAATGAAAATCACTTTTTCAATATAAAAAATACAGACTAAACTTTTTTTGGTATTTATATTATTAAATATTACATTTTTAAAAAGACATATTGAAGGAATGTATAATCAATAAATCCGTTCTTTGTAGAAGTGTAAACGAAACTTTATTTTATTCGTTCTTTGTCGTGTAGATGACGCTTAAAAGTTGAGTAAGTGATCTCAATAGCATTCTCGGATTATCAGGTACTAGATGTTTCTGAACTTTCACTGGCGTTCCGGATTCCAGAGCATGGAACTATCCATGGAAATATCCTGGGACTATCCCAGACTAAGAGGGTGAATTTTATAAAAATCCTTCTTAGTTTGTGTTGTCCACACTATATATCTATAAGGAGTCAGGAGTTGGTGCAAAAGCTTACTTTTTGGTTACTACGGATTAAGTGGAAATCACCATATTATGTGTCCATATAAATTTCGAGGTGTTACCTCGATCCCTTATGGATCCCATCATCACCACTTTAGTGTCAAGAGGACTAATTTGGGATTATATTATCCTTTACATCAAAAAAAGAATTTTGAAAATCGGTCCACGGCGGAGTAGTCGTTGAGCATACAAAAATAAAAAAAAAACATTGCCAGTGAAAGTACCGTCAAAATCGGTTCAGCCGTTTCAGAGATTAGTCGAAACAAACAGATAGACAGACAGACAAAAATGTATTAAATTATTGTTATTATTATTAAACTACTCGTTTATACGTTCATAAAATGCTTTTAGTGAAAATTACAATAATTAATGTTAATTAGAAATTACAAAGAGACACTACTTTTTTCCCCATGTGGAATGAAATTTCCAATATTAACTATACATTTGCCAAAAATCCTGCACAATTCGTCCAGTGATTGATATTTCACTATATAAATTTTGGACCCCCAGTTTACCCCTTTAGGGGACGAATTTGAAAAAAGGGTAAAATACAATATGTCCAATCATTTTAGTTTATTAAACCGAATGTCAAATTTCCTGGAAGTCAAGGAAGATTTTAACCCCTATTGTATAATGACGATGATGAAAAGTAGCCTAAGTTATTCCTTATAATATCAGCTTAAGTCCCGTAAAAATCGGTCCAGCCGTTTCAGATATTAGCCGGAACAAACAGACGGACAGACAGATAGACGGACAGACAAACATTTTAAAAATTAATTCTCATTGTATGTACCGCGTAAAGTTTCATATGCAATAAGTGAAAAGCTGTTAGTTTAAAATTACAAACAGACACTTAAATTTTATTTATTAAATGCTATATAAAACGAAATCTCAATGTCTTAACCTAACACGTCACAAGTACTGCCAGGGGCGTGCGCTCCTTGTAGGCAGAAATGCAGTGCTTTACTTGTCATTCACAGATATTTTAATGAAACGTTCGTACGTTTTAGATGACTTTAATTAATAGTAAATAAATTAATTTAAAAAGTATAATAACTTAAAAATGCCTGATATTTTATAAATTGCAACTAATGCCGCTAAGTTCTGCAGGAAAAATCATCGCATGTGTGTGTAATTTTCATACTTCGGAATCGCATACACCCATGAATATCGACATGATTATAAAGCGATAACTCATGCGGCAGGCCGAACCAAGAGCCGAGCGGCGAGCCGAGAGCTTCGGTTCGGCTATCCGATCGCTTCCGAAAACCGCCGAACTGGCTTGTCGGAAATTATTCGTTGCCTATAATCCGAGTAAAAACAATACGACGCGAATCTATGAATCATCTATGCACATTATGCATTTTTGTTTAGTAAGGTTTTATTTGTTTAAATAGAAGAAACGTTTTGTGTTTCGCGGGGGCCATATTGCATATTTCATGTGATAAGCATTGTTTACAATTTAATCGCTCCTGTTTATTTATAGTTTTCTTAAAAGATTTTTCATTTTAACATTTGAAAGTGTGTACATTTAACAGTTTCTTACTGAGTTTCTATAATAATTGTAGTGATTTGCTTTTATAAGGCGCGTTTGTTGATTTTATAACATGTTATTTGATTGTGAGGTTTGCGTTGATGATGTGTGTTTATTAAAAATAACAAGTTCTCACAATTGTCATTCAGTGAAAAGATTCAAATTCTGTCTAAAGGTAGGTGTGTACCCGAGTTACAATAATTAAACCAGCAAAAAAATAATGTAACTCGAAAATTTCATGTTAAAAGTTATGAAACGTATAACTGGTTGTTTTCCTTGCATATTATTTAGTAATTCTAGTACAGTGTGGACTGATTCGGGATATTCAGATTTAAATAATTTCTATTCCGCGGCCTCACTCACTTGGATAAGATATTTGAGGTGGCCGAAATCTTGCATTTATTTACATCGGGATATAGTAATCTCAAGTAACCGGAACCTTGAATATGTGAAAATTGAAGCTGACTGACTGGTGAGTAGTTATAATATTTTAAAATATGCTTATTATTTTACTTATTAGAATTTCTTCCGCCGCGACGATCGATCGCTGTTTTGTCTGCGTTGCCGTAGATGATGTACATGAATAGTAGTACATCTAAGACTTGCTCTGTTGGCATGGTTTCGACTTAGAGATCCGTCGCTTAGCTCTAGCATACCCAGTGACATAATCCTGTGCACGCCACTGAGTACTGCGTCTATGTATTTTGCTTTTCGCTATTAGTGAAAACTTATTGATGCCTTATAGTAAATACATAGCTTTATTTTTATTGTCAGAGTATAAAATGTCTGAATAAATAACATAATATACTAAAATATTTTAATGCAAGTTCCTGGTATTTTTAATATATTATGTATCAGACGCGGGAGCTATTTAATAAAGCAAAGGCGTTGACTTTTAAGAATCGCAATATTGAATTATTGATGGCGAAAATCTTAATACTTCCGGTAGGGAATTCGAGAGGGAATCTAAAAGTTTATAATATCTTTCTTATAATATTTTACGTTTGTTTCTAATCGAACTGCAGGCTTTTGTTAATTATAGTTTACGATATAACAATTAATTCTTGCAATTACTTGTTTATATTATCCTTGTCTTTTTTCTTATTACCCAGCTTTTTTACTTAATTCACCTCTCCTGTCCTGCAGGGTTGCCAGGAAGAGATTGCTAAGGCCGCCCTTGTCTACATTTAGTTATAAGTTTAGTTTCTATTAAAATTATTGTACCTACTTTAATGTGAGCAACAAAGTGTATATCTATTTATCTAAAAGTGTACTGCCAAGGTAGTCTGCTATTTTTTTTTATTGAGAAAAATGTGTATTTTTTAAGTTTTAATGACTCATTTTAATTCTATGAAGAGTGGTGATTTGATGAAAACTTTTATGTTACCATAATTATTCGTTAATTATTATTGCAGAATAAAGCCAAATGAAGGACGGGCGTACTTCTATCCGCCCTGACATGTGTAGATGTCCTCATGGTTCTCTTTATATGTGTGCAAAACTTCATCAAAATCGGTCCAGTTTCGAGGCCTCATACAAATAAGCAAATTTTTTCTTTTCATAAATTTTGTTGAAAATTGACATGTTTTTGTTAACTAATACGATTATTTTTGAAAACTATATGTGCTAATAATTATTAATATTATTCCATGCACATAAGGGCCAAAATTGTGATCAATTATGAAAATATAACATCCATGTAACCAATTTCTTGGAATAAACGATTCTTATTCATGTATATCTTGGGCTTTAGTATAAATGACAGCATTATTTTCAGGCGTGAACAATGCGGGGGATCTGCCCATCAACACGCACGTGTCGGGCTGCGTCACCCCGCCCTGCCAGCTGCCGCAGCTCACCATGGCCGAGATAGACATCGTGTTCCGAGCTCGTGAGTAACACTTAGGCTAGGTTAGTTCCCACGAGCGTTATACAAAAAAAACCGAGTTTTTCTAACGAGTCTGACTTCTATTTGAACACGTAACCCACGTGAACCGTACATTTTGCCGTGACAAAAAATAGGGGAATGATATAGGCTACTTTAGGCATATGACATGGGCGTTATATAAGTAGCAATTTTCATCAAAATCAGTCCAGTAATTTCTGGGCCTATTCAATGCAAACAAACATACGAACAAATAAATATTTCCTCTTTATAATATTAGTGTAATAGATAATAGTAAAGATTATCCCCCTTACTAATAAAAATATTTACACAACGGATAACTTAAACAACGTTGCTGTCTTTGTCTGCTACGTTGGAAATGTCACATAATAGAAAAAGATAAGCAACGTTGTTTAAGTTATCCGTTGTGTAAATATTTTTATTAGTAAGGGGGTAGGTATTTATCTACCTAGTACTCTAACTAGTATCTTATCAATAATGTCTCATTTACCGCTTTGTGGAGAGAACCCATATCCCAGTATAAAGGTAGCCTTCCGATGCACGCGCCGCGCGATGCGAGACCGCGACCCGAGACCGAATTAGGGTCGCGGAGCCACTGCTTAGAATGAATTTATATCACAGAATACATAATAGTACATTTATATAGATCACTAAACAATCCTCGCGACCCGCGACCGGTGAGCGTAGCCAGAGAAACAGGGCCTTTAGTCAAGATGCGTTCGATAATTTCTAAAGCGAACTTCGAAATCAAAAATGTATTGGATTTGACATAAGTCATCGCTAAGTGACATATCGCTCGCGATGCCTTATGTCAAATCCCGTACATTTTGTTTTCGAACTTCGCCGTCGAAATTATCGAATGCATCTTGACTAAAGGCCCTGATTCGCTGGTTTGCTGGTCGTGGTCGCATAGATCGGAAGGCTACCTTTAGACTTATTTATCATACTTGGGTTCTATCACAAATATTTAACGTTCTAGCCCGCACCATCCGCTCCATGGGTACCTTCGCGCGCGCCTCCCTGCTGCTGGGCAGCTTCGAGGCCCCAGCCATCACCTATCCGCTGCAGGAGGCGGAGGTCGCGTGCAACTACATCACCAACAGCTACTGCCCGCTGATGGAGGGCGAGGTGGTGCAGTACCGGCTGAACATGTTTTTTTTTTGTTCCCCTAACGTAATCAGGGCTCGTTGTATTCTTTTTTATTCTGTTCTCTTTTTTATTTCTTTTTCTAGTTTTTACTCAACTTACACCTACTTTTAAAAATTTTTTCTTTTTTTTACATATTCATTTCTTAACAACATAACTTTATTACACAACTTTCTTTTTCCTATTACAATAGTAATACAGTTTTAAAAATCATAAATTTACAATAAAATCCAATACAATAAAATCCAAAATAATTCAGTTCAATTGTTCAGATTAAAATTACAAATTAAAAATGTCAATAAAACAATAATAAATAAGATAAAAATAAAAATAAAAATACAGCACAACGTTCAACTAACCTAATATCACAATGAAAAACCTACCGCTAAAGGAACCTAACTAATTATTATCACAGTTTAAAATATTACTATTTTTCCGGTCCCCACGAGTGTCCCTCCCACTTCGTATCTCCTGTCCCATTCCTCAACCGTATCCTCTCTTAAGATACGCTTGACGAATGAAACAGGACACAGATCGTAGTCAGGTTTCCTTTTCAATCGCAGCGCGGCCTCCTTGGCTAGTTCGTCAACCCTCTCATTCCCTCTCAACCCTGCGTGCGCCTTAATCCAAAACAGGGAGACCTCCCGCCTCTGCAATGCAGTTTTTCGGAGGGCCGCCCTTGTTTGCACTGCCAGGGGATGAGGGGAACTAAGGGTGACAGCCAGGAGAGCAGATCTAGAATCGCTAAAGATACCCACCTTCGCCATTCCACTCTTGCAGGCTATACTTACTGCTCTCTGGAGCACTAGAAGTTCGGCTTGGTAGACGGTGCAATACGGTGGCAACGCAAGCTTGACGGCCTTCGTCTCGGCCTCACCCTTCCATACGGAGAGTGCGGCTTCGACTCGACCCTCAATCTTGCTGCCGTCCGTATAGATCCTATGGATGTGGCTGTTAACCACGTCTGCCTACGAGTCCTCGTCTACCAACCCGAACCTTAGCTCTTCCTGTTCTGCCGGATGTGGGTCCTCAATCGCTGGAGCCATTCGTTCCACCTCCCTGTCCCTCAACACCGGGTGTGGTACCCCCTTCTTGATCTCATAGAGCCTCGAAGCTTCGAGTATCCTGAGATCAAGAGGGAGTATCCCAGCCAACAGCATCGCAGAGTTCGTCGCATATCGGAGACGGTCCGATATGCTCTGCAAATCTTCTGGGCAAAACACCGTTGGACGGAGTTGAGCCTTTTTTGGACCCCCATCTTTTCCACGGTGGATGCATACAAAATAGTCGGTTCTATTACCGCGGTATATATAATCTTAACTATCTGGGGGTTAAGCCCCCATCCTACGCGAGCTGCTCTAGCTAGCTGTTTGTAGCGCGAGATCGCCTTTTTGCAGACGTCTCCAGCGTGTTCATTGAACGTAAGGTTCCTGTCTATCCTAAGCCCTAGTATTTTAATATTTTCAAAATATTTAATATCGACACCCCCCATCGAGAGTCTTGGCACATCAAATTTGAGTTTTCTTGTAGAAATTAGGGCACACGTTTTATGGGGGGCGAAATTGAGTTTGTTAGCTCTTCCTCATCTTCTTATCCTATCTAGTACAACATTGGCTTTCCTCTCTATTTCCATTGCTGTTTCCCCTTCAAATACCAGCACGATGTCGTCGGCAAAAGCTTGATTAAAGACGTTCATTTCCTCTAACATCCATAGCAGGGGGTCCAACAAGAGGTCCCACAGGATTGGTCCACCTATGGATTCCTGCACGCACCCCTTGTTGGTCTCCCTGCTCACTTCCATACCCGCGTACTTTACATTCACTCTTCTTTCACTCAAGTAGCTGCTGATCACCCGCCTCATGTTCCCGGACACCCAACCTCAGCTAACCTAACCTTTATGGCCGGCCACCAAGCATTGTCGAAGGCCCCCTCTATGTCCAGCGAAACCACAACAGAAATTTTCTTCTCCTCCCTCTGCTTTCTGATGTGGTTCACCAACCTATAGAGGGCGTCTTCGGTGCTCCTTTGGGGCATGAAGCCATATTGGTGAGGGCTGATCTTGGGCAGCAGGTAGAACCTAAGTCGGGCGACCAGCATCTTCTCGAAGATTTTGTCGAGAACAGGCAGGAGGCCGATCGGTCGATAGGCTTTTGGTACCCGGTACGATTCCTTGCCCGGCTTCCTTAGCATCACCACAGTCGCCCGCTTCCACTGTTTGGGGAAGCAGGCGACGGTGAGGCACCTATTCAGCAGAGCAAGGAACCATTCCGGGTCACATTCTACAGCGTGTTGGCAGATGTCCGACGTGAGTCCATCCGCCCCGGGGGCCTTTTTGGGGTTGAAGGACCTTACGGCTCTCTTCAACTCCTCCATGATGAAAGGAGGGTCGTCCGGAACCGCTGGCGGTTCGGTGTCCAAGGACTCCGCCCGCCGGCGCGTTCGCCGATGTTCCTCACTTTCATCACGTTCCTGGTCCTCGGGGTATAAGGTCTCCGCCAGCCATTCCGCAGAGCTTCGGGCGTCGAGTGACGACGGTGAACGTTCCTCGTAAGGGACAGATTGTCCTCCCTCCCTGTGACTCTGCTCAACACCCTGTAGATACCCTCCCAGACCCCCTCCCTATTCTGCTTCCGGCAAAACTCCTTCCAACTCTCAACCTGCGTATCCTTAACAGGCTTTTCATACTTCTCTTTCGCTTCCAGGTACAATCCAACTACGCGGTTTCTGCGATCCTGCGTTTCCTCGTGGCGACCTCTTTCTTCATCTGCGCGAGCTCATCATTCCACCACGACAAGGTGAATCTCTGTGTGTGTTTTTTGGTCGGCATGGTGTCTCTGCATGTCTGTGTTATGACTTCCGTGTATCTGTCTATTGCATCTTCTACTTATTGTGTGCTGTGTATTGTGTCCATGTCCTGTACAGTTAATTGTCTGTCCGACATCATCTGGGTCAGTTTCTCACGAAACTTAGTCCAGTTTGCCTTTTGTATGTTAAATATGCGTGTGGTACGTATTATGTTTGTGCCTGTGGATTTCTGTTGTCTGATGCCACATGATATGCCGTTGTGGTCCGAGCTCGTCAGACCCTCATCAACCCTCCAGTCGCCCACTCGGTCCAGCAGGTCGTCGGAGCACGCTGTCACATCCACGTAACTGGAGTACCTTTTTCCCCCTCTGACGGTATCGAATGTTGGGGTGTCTCCAGTGTTGAGTATATGTAGACTCATTGCTTCCAGTAAAGCAGACACTTCCCTTCCTCGCGGGTCTTCCGCGTCGCCACCCCACCAAGGGCTTTTAGCGTTCGCGTCGCCTCCCAAGATCATCTTATCAGATCCCAACTCTCTTCCTATCGGCATAAGATATGGTATAAGTAAGGTAGGGCCCTACAGGCTTATCGGGCTCGAAGTAGAAGGACACTACAACCGTCTCCCAGGCTTTGGTTCGGAGGGTGGTCACAACTATGTTGTTGTTGCTGAGGCGTGTGTGTAGTTCGACATCCAGTGTGTCGTCGAATACCACAACACACGCCTTGACCACACCGCCCTCTTCCCCATCGCTCTGGTAGACCCTCACTCCGTTGTATGTCCTCATACTCCGCGCTCCACCTATGTAGGGCTCCTGCAGCAACGCTACACTAACCTTACGCTTGGTGGCCTCGAGTAATAACTCCCTTATGGCGATTCGGTACTGGAAGTACTCACCGTGAACAACCTTAGCAATACGATACCGCCGATCTGGCTAGAGCGTCCCACCTCTTTCTTTCTGCATACTCTCTATCAAGGGCACTGTGCTCCGCGCTACCTCTCTTGGCCTTAGTACAGTTAATGCACTGAGGCACTTCTCTCCGCAGCCACTTTTCGCAAACGGTCCTCATGTGAGGACCTGCGCAGTGACTACGTCGATCCGTCTCCTCCATACACACCCTCTTCGTGTGTCCATACCCGAGGCAGCAGAAGCACTGCAACAACGGACTATGGTCCTCCACTCTCACTCTGCCCATACCTATATGCATACCCATACCATATACCATACCCATATCCTGCATTTACACACCTCTTCCACACTTGTGGGCTCACTCTAACCACTAGGTGGTTCTGTAGGGGGTTTCGTGCTTTCATCCCGAACACTACCTCCATCTTCCTCTCTTCCCCCCTCAGGCCCTCAAGGATGGCCGCGTTCTGGTTATTGAACGCGGTAACGAAGTCGACATTGTCGTACTTCATTACATCCTTGAAGGCCAGAAGGGGGTTTTTATTCTTTACGTCCTATACCACCAATCCCTCATTCTTACTCAATCTTTCCTTGACCTTATTGCTTTCTTCCTCACACACCCGACGACTACCCTTCTGGTTTTGACTTTCCTAGTCCTTTCAACCTTCACCCATCCATCCTTCGCATCTACCGTCTTCCTTATCTTTTCCATCAATTCATCTCCCGAATCCTGCATGTCCCTAGAGGACACCACAACCGAATGCAGTGCCCTTGTCTCGGGGACTCGCTCAGCGACTCCTCTCGAGACAATGCTCGCATAGCTCGCTGGTTTAGCGACGATTGTGCTGTTCTCCAGGAGCACGGCTGAACATGTTCATTGAGTCCTTCTTCCCTCGTGAGTGGTAAGTGAAGCCTTAAGCTGATCGCACATACCACAATATAAATAATATCCAGTAGCGTGGCCGAGCTGAGTGCTACGGCTGCTAAGTCTACAAAGAAGGCGTTGACAGTGCGCAAGTGTCCCGGCACAAATAACTTAAACTCATAAGTCGCTCAATGTCTTGGCGGCGCGGCACGCGGCGTGCTCTCTACTCTCTCTACACTCCATGCTTCTGCTATTTGAGGTTTCGTAAGCGGCCACGTAAATGATGCGTATGTATGCGTGCACCGATTCGCGCGGTCTAGTATGAAGATGGTCTACTGTACATTATTTGCATTGTGGTTATATCCTGCTTTTAATGGAATAGGAAATAAATTTAATTCAACATTTGGGATCAGAACAGTTGAGATACAATATTGTATTGGTCTTTTAAAATATACCTAAGTCTTAAACTAAATTTTGTAGGAAGTTTTGCAGTATTCACATTCTTTTTATGAAGTGAAAACTCCTTTAGCCGCGTTAGGCGCTTTTTGGTAGGGGAAAATCTTATAGGTTGTCACCTACATGCTCATGACTGGCACATGCGCAACAGCCGTGTGCTGTGCGCATTAGACGCTGTTTTAACCGATTTCCAAAAAAAGCAGGCGGTTACACGTTTGGCTGTATATATCTATTTTTTGTTTGTTCAACGATTAATCCGCCGTCAGTGGACCGATTTTCAAAATTATTTTTTGGAACGAAGTTCCTTATGGGGCGATGCGGAGGGGTTAGTTAGGGGTTAGGGGTTATGTTAGCCGGAAGAAAACGTCCGTAACGTAAGATTTTTATGTATATGTTTTTATTATTTTCTTTATACCTCGAATAGAACTTAAAATTAATATTTTTTACTTTTTTTTTACTATCCGGTAACCTAACTAACCGTTACTAAGCTTGGCGCGTATTTAATTATGCATACGGTCTTTTTTTTATTTTAAACGTTCTTAAAATGTATTAATAATAATTTAATATAATATTATATCACTAAGGAAAACTTATTAGATTTAAACAAAAATTTAACCGACTTCCAAAGTAAAAATACACAAAAAAGTATGAAATAAAGCTTATTTTATAAATAATTCCACTTTTAATTTCGGCTAAAATTTTAACTATTTCTCTACTCAATCGTCTTAATTTTGAAGTCGGTACCAGCAAATTTGTACGTGTGTTCTATAAAATATTGTAGGATATTGTTTGGGCTGGTAGGTACCGACTTCAAAATTCAGAATATTGAGTAGAGAAATTGTTAAAATTTTTGCCGAATTTATGGATGGGTGAAATCTCGTGCGTTCACGTTAGCTGACGTATTGTGCAACATAAGTGATGTATATATCTTATTAATAGTAAATGTTCTAAGTTTTCACTTCTATCGGCAGTCCCTATAACTGCCATTTTTTTTAATGTAACAATGCTAATGTTTTTTGGACTACCATCAAATATCACCTAGACCTTTCCAGATAACGTTTATTTAGAACTACTGGTATATTTCAGAATACTCGTATATTTCAGTATCTTCTGGAAATACTTTAAATATTTTTTTTGTTGATAATGTAGTGTAGTAGATTCTTTGTTGATAATGTAGTGTAGTGTGAGCGTGTTTGTTGAATAAATATCCAATATTTCCAGGGCACGAACGCCAACGTGGAGTTCTTCGTGACGGACGAGAACTCTCTGCCGGTGTTTTGTCTGCGGATGGGCATCGGCATCATCAGCCCGGTTGACGCTCTGGGCAGCGCCGTCAACGGAACTTCCGACATAATATGACTTTGAGGAGATTTTCAACTTCATTGCTTAAGTATTTGAGAATGTGAAGTTTTATACTGTTAAAATCTATCAAAATATGTTTTTTTTTTTTTTAAAAAAATCTTAATTATTGATAACAATTATTTTTAAATGTATTAATTTACGAGCACATACTTTGCAACTGACATGATATCGAAGGCGAATTAGAAAAGTTGTAGAAAAATGTTACAATGCTTGAACTCAACTCGACTCTATTCCCCTTACAAATAAAAATATTTACACAATGGATAAGCTATACAAGGTTTTGTCCTTGTCTTTCAAGCAACTTTTCCAACGTATAAGACAAGGACAAAGCATTGAATAGCTCATCTATTGTGTAAATATTTTTATTAGTAAGGGGGTTTAGCCTATTAAGGTTATGTAATGAATTTAAGCGGCCTTACAAATAATTTAACTCCGATATTCATCTCTCAAAATTTTGCCACAGTAAAATAAATCACACGTATTAGTATATCCTTTGTCGGTGGGTCTTATCTCAGATACCCCTAATATGGGATAACATATTTGCCTTCATACTCGCGCACAATGTGCCGACGACGTACTGTGCGCACCAGTCAATGAAAACAACGCATTAAATCCGCCAAATACTCACCCTCATGGTAACGACTTTCAAATCCACTGTAGAACCTGGAAAAGAAGTTGTAATAGATGAAAGCATGGTACCTTGGAGAAGCCGGCTTATTTTTCGCCAGTAAAATCCATATAAAACCCATAAATATGGAATAAAGAATTATAAGATCTGTATGCCCAATGGTTACACATATAATCTGGAAATATATACTGGACGAGTTGATGGCGGTTCAGGTCAAGGTCATCCTCAACAAGTTACTATGAAACTAATGGATGGGCTAACAGATAAAGGTCGCATTCTTTATAGTGATAATTTTTACACAAGCATACCACTAGCAGAAACTCTAATGGAAAAATAATACTTTTTTATGTGGCACAGTCCGACAAAACCACAAGCATCTACCAAAGCAAGCGGTAAAATCTAAACTGAGAATGGGTCAAGTGTTGGCTCTGAAGAATAGAAACGGCGTCAAATATATAAAATGGACCGACAAACGTACAGTTCATATGCTTTCGACCTGCAATAATCATACAGGAGCTTTTGTGCCAAAGCCGCATCGCTGGAGGCCAAATACTGTTGTGGAGAATCCGGACTCTGTTTTAGATTATAATAATGCGAAAAAGGGGGTGGATGTGTCAGATCAGATGGCTTCGTACTATACCAGCCTTAGAAAAACCCTAAAGTGGTACCGCAAACTTATCATCGAGATTGTTTGTGGCACAATGTTAGTAAATGCTTGGGTTATTCACCAGAAATTTGGAGAAGGAAAGAAACTAAGTATTTTAGAATTCCGGGAACAAATTATAAAAGAGATGATTAGCACTGTTAATCAACCCGATGACGCTGCAGAGGAAGGTGAGCCGATTGTTCAACGGAAGCCAAAACATAAGTTAGAGAAAACCGAAGGAATGCTTAGAAATACCCGAAAGAGATGCAGGCCTTGTTACGACCGTATTACAACAACCGAATCTGCGGCTATGGCTAGAAAAAAATCAAAACGCGTGAATACTTTTTGCTCTGCATGTGACAACAAACCAATGTGTTTGGATTGTTTCAATACGATTCATCAAAAATAATTTTCGTTTTGTACCATCAATGTCTTTATAATTTTTTTCATGTTTGATTTAGTTTTCCTATAAATTTCTCATTTTCATATTCAACATTTTCTCAATGTGGATCACAGCAGAAATAATTTGCATTTCGTACCATTTATCGTGATTTTTTCATATTTTGTTTCTAATAAATACAATTTTTCAATCCTGTTTTTTTTTACTTCCCGAAATAATATCCATCTCCTGAGCTACACTATGAAACTTTGTAGATTTTACAGGGCGGGAACGGTAATTACAATACTCTCTTTCAAGGCGGCACGAATTTCTTAGTACATTAAAAGTCAGGTGTGACATGGCCACCGGTGGTACACCCCGGTCTGAACGTGTTAAGTGATATGGGAACTTAATCTAAATATAACGATGGTTTTAATTACATATTATGTGTTATTGATGTTTTTTCTAAATATGCATATGCAAGACCCATGAAACATAAAAACTCTGAAACCGCTAAACTATGTTTTGAAAGTGTATTTAATAAAGCTAAAGTTACCCCAACACATATACAATCTGACAAAGGGACCGAGTTCATTTCGAAAGATGTGCAACGGGTTTTCACAAGTAAAAATATTAACTAGCTATTATACAACGAATAACTCGGATATTAAAGCAAGTATTGTTGAAAGGTTTCAGAGAACACTTAAAATGAAAATGTAGCGTTATTTTACTCATAACAATTGCTACAGATATATAGATATTTTACAAGACTTGATTTACTCTTATAACCATAGTAAACACTCAAGTATCAAGATGGCTCCATGTGATGTGAATTCCAACAATATTATGACTGTTTGAAATAACCTATATGGTAGTGTTATAGTCACATCATCATCAAATTGTCAAACACCTAAATTTCATGTGGGTTATTACGTTAGAATAACTAAACACAAACGCATATTTCAAAAAGGCTATCTATGAAAAGGAGATGCAAAAAGTGTTTTATGACCCCTCATCTAGTTATAAGATAGATAAAATAATTGGTACTCGATATTCAGGTAACAGAAAGCAAGTGTTAGTGCAAATTTAATAGTTGGGTGTTATTTTCTAATTTGAAAAAAAAATGACTAAAGAAAGTTTTTATTTAACACTAATAAGTAATAGTTCCATGGAATATTTGCCTGATAATTTAACAACATTATTTTCAACAAAATTACAAAAACCCATTAAACTGGAAGAAGAATGGTCTGTGGGGGTTGTTGAATTTCAGTATCCCTGTACAATGTTCACAGTACAAGAACATGAAAATGTTGTTTACATTGCAAAATATATAGTAATGCCGAGCGAAGAGAAACCTTCTTTGGTTTATTATAAAACACATATACCATCAACAAGCTATGATGACATTAATCAAATCTTAACAGCACTGTATAACATATATACACGGAGAAAAATACAAGTGCTTTGTCCATCACTGTAACCGTCACAAACTTTGATATTTCATCATAACGAAACTTTATATGTTCTCTAATACTATTGTATTAGAGAACATATAAAGTTTCGTTATGATGAAATATCAAAGTTTGTGACGGTTACAGTGATGGACAAAGCACTTGTATTTTTCTCCGGCACTGGTATCTATTTCCGGCACTGGTATACATTTCCTTAATGAAGGAAATGGGATATCAAGAGAAAAATATGCAAATGGTTATTGTCTATTAGCATTTGATTTAACCCCTAATTTATCATCAATAAACAGTCATTGAAATCTGATTAGACATGGTAGTGTAAGGTTAGAGGTTCGATTTGATTCTAGTCTCTCTCAAACGATTAACTGTATTGTATATGCAGAGTTTGATAATGTTATAGAAATAGATATAAACCGTAATGTAACTGTTGACTATAGTAGCTAAGAAAAGTCACATGTATGATCTATTTAAGTTATAATGTGTAACGTGTGTGTACCTATTAGTGTGTGTGTGTATTATGAAATAAAATTATTGTACCTAAATTTATGTTTCTTTTAATTATTCCTTTTCCTAATTTTAATTATTATTTTCTTAGTAAATACATAAACCATACATAATACGGATATGTGACATAAATACAAGATCCATAGACCAGATCGGTTCTGTGATAATACAGTATGAACACAATAGAGATCCGTAATTATTTCAGAAGAATTTGTGAAGGTGTGGAAGATAATGTATACGCCGCGAATCGTCTACCTATATATGTCCAAACCCCTACATACATTATTAGCAACTTAGACCCTGATAGTAAACCTGGATCCCACTGGATAGCCATACACATCAATGAAAATGACTTCGGACAATACTTTGATTCCTTTGGACGTGCCCCCATGCGATATCACAAGGCTTTTATGGGGCGAAACTGCAGGAGATGGGATTTTAACACGTGTAGATTACAAAATGATTTCACATCAGTTTGTGGAGAGTATAGTTTAATGTATTTGTATTATAAGTTCAATGGGAAAAGTCTTTTAGTCTAAAATCAACCCTTTGCTAGCCTAACAAGATCATTCTATATTGTGGACATATTTTGACGAATGCTGTCGATGTTTACCTGAATAAAGTGTGTCCAGCTCCTGTCTGTATATCCGGGCTGTGCCACTCAGCAGCACGGCAGAGATCCTGATGGAAAGGCGGTGACGGGCCGTTTTGTACTCCAGGCGAGCGCTTAGTTCATTGCTGCAATTGGAAGATAGAGAGAGTGTAGGAGGAAGAGAGAGAGGTTAAAAAGAAAATATTATATAGAGAGAAAAAGTGTAGAAAGAATAAATATATATATATATATATATATATATATATATATATTTGCTACTAATGTATGTAGGGGTTTGGACATATATAGGTAGACGATTCGGCGTATAAATTATCTTCACAAATTCTTCTGAAATAATTACGGATCTCTATTGTGTTCATACTGTATTATCACAGAACCGATCTGGTCTATGGATCTTGTATTTATGTCACATATCCGTATTATGTATGGTTTATGTATTTGCTAAGAGGGGTATTACATATGAAAATAATGAAGGAATAAATAAAAGAAACATAAATTTGGTACAATAATTTTATTTCATAATACACACACACACACACTAATAGGTACACACACGTTACACATTATAACTTAAATAGATCATACATGTGACTTTTCTTAGCTACTATATTAGATATAAACCGTAATGTAACTGTTGACTATAGTCAACAGTTACATTACGGTTTATATCTATTTCTATAACATTATCAAACTCTGCATATACAATACAGTTAATCGTTTGAGAGAGACTAGAATCAATTCGAACCTCTAACCTCACACTACCATGTCTTATCAGATTTCAATGACTGTTTATTGATGATAAATTAGGGGAAAGTGTAGGAAGATCGAGAAAGTGTACGAAATTAATAAATTGAATATCCTCTTAAAACAATGTGTTCAAATGTTTTCAAAACATTGTGCGTTTACTACCTATTACTAAATTGGTAAATGCTACATTTAAAGTCAGCGCTCTCGTTTCCTGATATACCATATGGCCTGGAATCCAAGCCAACTCAACATAAATATTTTGTGAAATGCATTTAAAAGAAGATGCCTTATATTTATTATATAGGGGTATTTAAATTTAGACCGGAAAGGGTTAGCCAGGATAGCTTGTAGGCAGCTTTGCGAATCAGAAAAGATTACGTCGAGTTGTTAAGTCGATGAGACTCTATAAACGACAGAGCCTCAAGGATTGCAATTGCTTCACCAGAAAATACAGAAGACAAAAAAGGTAATTTAAAATTTAATACCACATTGACTTTTGGTATCCAGACCGCTGAACCTACACACCCTTGGTTTTCTAAATTGGACGCGTCCTATATACGCGTAATATGTGATACCAGTCTCTGTATACTGTATTAATAATTTCCTTAAAGTGATCGTTTGCAGACTGAGAATCTTTTACAATGCCGGTATCAAAGGAAATGAAAGGGAATTTGACTAGGGATTCGTAAGGAACTTTATAAATAGGGAGCATCTTACTCTGGTACACAGGACATGGCAAGCTAGTGAACTTTCGAAAGCTTTTAAGGAGACAGGGGGGATCCTTGTGTGTCCAGTATGACGAGGAGTGGAATAATTGGGAGAGGGTATATAACTTAGGGATAAGATCGTGATGAGAAAATTGAAGAGCCTTGAAAAGAAATCTGTCTGAAAGGTATTGGCGTCGAAAACTTAAGGGGGGATCTACACACTCAACCTGTAGGGCATTATTAGCAGTTGATTTCATGACACTAATTACTAGACGAAGGCACTTGGATTGGATTTTGTCCAGTTTTTGAAGAGCAGACTTGTGACAAGGTTCAAGAATTATAGATCCGTAATCCAGATGACTTCGGATTAAGGCATTATATATCAATTTTTGAGTGTAAGGGTGAGAACCCCACCAAACTCCAGAGAGACACCGAATAATATTGATGTTTTTTTCACATTTTTTAATAATATGGTTTATGTGATGAGCGCTTGTCATTTTAGCATCTAAATAAACCCCTAGGAATTTAATGTTATCAGAAACCGGAAAATTTGGCTATCCAGGGATATCAATATGTCCGGAACAGTCCTACGTCTGGAAAAAACAACAGTGCTGCTTCTCCACGGAAATACTCAAGCCATGGTCAGAGAGCCACTCGCATAGGTAATGAACAGCAGAATTGAGGCGTGCAGAGGCATCTAAGAGCTCCTTGGTGGAGACATAAAGGGCTATGTCGTCCGCATATTGAGTGATTTAGCAGAAATAGGTAACGGATAAGTCTAGATTGTGGGTGTAAATACTATAAAGGAGAGGACTAAGGACCCAACCTTGAGGGAGACCCTTCCAAGCCAATCTAGAACAAGGAGGTGAATTTTCATGGGAAATAAGGGTAGAACGACCGGAAAGGGAATTGCACACGTAGTTAACTATCTTCACAGGGGTACTCAGCTGAAGCATAGTCCGCCTGAGAACCGGAAGTAGTACGTTATCATATGCGGACGACACATCCAGAAATACACCCACCAGAGTCTCTTATTTCGAGAAGGCAATCCGAATGTCTGAGACTAGAGTACACAGGCTATCCATAGCACTAAAGCCCTTACGAAATCTGAATTGACTTCTCGAAAGAATGCCTCTACTCTCCAAGAACCATTCGAGTCTATTTTTAATTAAATGCTGTAATATTTTTGAGAGAGTGGTAGAAAGAGCAATAGGACGATAGCTCAATGGATTATCCTCGGGCTTACCTGGTTTTAAAATGGGAAGGATTAATTGACATTTCCACTCTTCCGGGGGAGTTTCAGCCTCAAAGATGGAATTAAGAAAGCCAAGTATCAATTTTTGTCTATCGATGCTGCTTTTGACAATAAAAGAATACGGAATCCCGTCAGGTCCAGGAGCCGAGTCATTAAGGGAGTCTATAACTAACTTAAACTCCTCAAAAGAAAATGGGGTTTCGAATTCATTAGAAGTATGAGATGATGAAAAAATATTATACTCTTTAAATGTAGGTGCCCAAGGTGGTGCGAATTTTGGGCAAATCCGAAGGTCCAAGAAGAAGGGTCATTCGATAAGGGGTTAGAGTTGGGGGAAAAGGAGCCGCGAAACTTTTTTAACTTGGTCCAAACCAGAGACGGTTAGGAAAGGAGAGACAAGCCCTCACAGAACTTATGCCAACCCAGGCGCTTCTTGTGAGAGAGAAGTCTTTTTGTTTCCGCTGCTATCCACTTGCAGTTATTATAATTCTCCAACGTCATATCAGACGAGAAAGTCCTCTCTACCTCCTTGCGTCTTTTACATGCCATGGTGCACTCAGCATCCCACCATGGGGGAGAGGAAATTCAGTTACAATTAGAGCCTCGAGTAGGTATAGCAGCAGATGCGCCTCCAAGAAGCGCCTGCGTTAGACGTGGATATAAAATATATGAATTATGGGAATTAACAGGTGGAATGGAGGCAATTAGCTCATTAGTCAGAACTGCAAATAGCGGCCAGTCAGCTTCGGAAAGTTTAAATTTAAGTCTAGTAGGATTTCTAACTATAGTCGGGATAGGGGAGAGATGCCAGGTAAGGATAATGGGAAAATGATCGCTTTCACAGGAATTTGAAAGAATGGACCATGGCATTTGTGAGGAAAGAGAAGGAGAACAGATAGACAAATCCACTGCTGTTCTAGGATTCTGAGTTGGGATTACTCGTCGAGTAGGAGCTCCATTATTCTAGATAACTAGGTCAAGATCATCAAGAGAGTTTAGAAAAAGATTGGCAAGAGAGTCACAATTATGTCAGCCCCAAGCATGATGTTGGAGATTGAAGTCTCCTAAAAGGAACATTGGAGGGGGGATGAGATTGATTATAGAAAAAAAAATTCAGAAAGGACAGAGTATGTAGGGTCAGGTAAGTAAATATACAGAAAAGAAATGTTAAAGATTCTGACAGCAACAATGTTAAAATTACTATGTGGTGGAAGAGAGATAGAATTAAAAATTACTGAAGTAGAAACTAAAATAGCTGCACCAGCTCTACCATCACTTCTGTCATTCCGGGGACAGGAAATGCCAGAGACTCTAAATTGAGAATCTGGACTCAACCAAGACTCCTGGATGGCAAAAATAAGGGGATTAAATTTATGAGTAAAATATAAAATATCATTTATTTTGCTTCGGACGCTACGACAGTTCCATTGAAGAATGATCCTCTGAGCCATTGTTATTTATAGAGTTTGTGTTTGTAATGTTCACCAGCTTAGTCAAGTTTTCACGGAGAGTATTGGACATACCCATCCCAGTGTCACTGAAACGAGATAATATATTTAATAAAAGGGAAGAAAGGAGTTCAGGGAAATTGTCGTTCATGGACAAGGAGTTATTAGGAAAAGCGGATCCATTAGGGGTTTCAGAAATAGGGTTCTGGATAATTGATTGGTGGGCAAGACGGTTGTAGCCAGGCTGGGGTGAGAGAATAGTCCGACGGGGGGTTAACACAGTTTTTCTGTAAGAGACAGTACGAGGGGGAGAAGTAGTGAATTGGTGGGATTGTGAGGGAGTAGCTGTAGGAGGGGCTACAACGTCTGCGAATGCTCTACGCACACTTGTTCCCAAGTGTTCCCTAGTTGAGTTCCCTAGATTCTGCATAGGATATATTTTCTTCAGACATTACAACCTTAATTTCCTTTTGTCTCTAAAATTCTGGGCATTTAGGGTTGTTAGCCGCATGGGCGCCAGAACAGAAGAGGCAGGTGGCCATTTGAATGTTGCACGTGTCACCCTCATGTGGTTGTGAGCACTTGTAACATCTAGGGTCCGACCTACAAATAGATTTAACATGTCCTACAAACCTACAGCACCGGTTGCATTGGATAGTGGGGAGCTTATATAATTCTACAGGAAGGGAAGTGTAAAATAGATACATATAAGGAGGAAGATTCTGTCCATTAATAGTCACAACAACAGTCTGGGTGGGTATCCAAATCGTACCGCTGATAGGATCTATGGATTTATGGCACATACGACGTGCCTTTATAACGTCACCATAACCAGGGGTTGTAATTCAGTTAAGGACAAATTCTTCCATGTCAATGTCCAGAGCGACATTTCTTAAAATTCCCATCGGCGACACATTAAATGACGGGATGGAGACTGTAAAACCTGCATTTGAAAGAATTGATGAATCTAGGAACTTTTATTTCTTTTCTTTCTAGGATTTTTTAGTTCTACCGACATACGGCTTCTACCTATTCGCTTTACGCCACCAAGTGAAACTGTATTAGAATTGTTCTGGGATAAGTAACGGCCAAACTCCATGGGTCGGATCTGGATATTAGTGTTATTTGTGGAGTCTGTTTTCGACACATACACACATGTGGAGGGGAATCAGATAAGGAGTATTTTCGTTTATTAAAAAAATCAGGTCTTATGAAGGTAATTTTATCATTTTGTGGAGAAGCCAGGTTATTGTCGTTATTATTTTGGATGGGAGAATTACGCCTAGGACGCTTATTCGGAATGTTCTCTAAACTAACACTACTTATGCCATTTGGTGGAGTAACATACTGGCGTACCGCCGGGAGCGGGCGGTTCATTATCCATGATAAATAATTTTATCATGGATTCCATGAAAAAATGTTTGTATTAATCGAAGTAATCCAATCAATGCATCTTTGCAAACGCAGTGGCAGTTTATTGATGCCCTTCTTAAAGAAATCAGCTGGACGGGAGGCAACGAATTCTTCAAAGGCATTTTGTACTGCCTCTCGGGTATTGAATTTTTTTCCCGCCAGGAAGTTATCTAAATTCTGGAAAAAGTAGTAGTCTGTAGGTGCAAGGTCTGGTGAGTAGGGCGGATGACGCAGAGCTTCCTACCCCAGTTCTTGCAACTTGGAGACCGTCTGCTGTGCAGTATGAGGTCGCGAGTTGTTGTGCAGGAGCAGCGGAGACGAGCGATTGACCAATGCTGGTTGGAGATGTGCCAGCTTCTCCATCATTGTGTTCAGTTCTTCACAGTACACATCTGCAGTAATGCTCACCCCGTTTGGTAAGAAGCTGTGACGAATCACACCGGCGCTAGACAACCAAACAGTGACCATCACTTTTCTAGGGGTAAGTTTTCGTTTAGGGCATTATTTAGGTGATGAACTAGGATCCAACCAACTTGCGGAGCGCTTGCGGTTATCAAACAGAATCCATTTTTCATTGCAGGTAACAATGCGGTTCAAAATTCCTTCATTTGTGTGTCTGTTGAGCAGTGCAAGGCACGTCTCGACGCGTACTTCGCGCTGGCGATCATTGAGTTCGTGGGACACCCATTTGTCAAGCTTTTTTACCCTGCCAATTTGACACAAATGGACCAATATTGTTTTGACGCTAACGTTGAAAGCTGCTGGTAATTCAGCCGTAGATTGTGTATCATCAGCTTCCACAATTGCCTTTAATTCGTCATTGTCGACCAAAGTCTTCGAACGATCGCGAGGTTCATTTTTCAGATCGAAATTACCAGAACGGAAGCGAGCAAACCAATAACAGGTGGTGCGTTGGTTTGTAGTGTTAGCTCCGTAAACGTCGTTGATGTTGCGTGCCGCTTGTGCCGCGTTGCTGCCACGACGGTACTCATATTCCATAATTACTCGAATTTTCAACGTATCCATGATGACGAAAAAGATTGAAGTGCGATGAAAATGTAACACTAATCAATAAACAAATGACTACTTTTGGAAAAAGAATTCCATGTTTTTAAAATAAAATTAATTTGAAATTAGAATTCTTAGCCAAACAAAAATTATTTTGATTTGACATGGCCAGTACTGCAGAACGGCAATTTCATAGGTAAAGACCTATTATTTCACCTTTATTATATAATTCGTCTAACACAGTCATCGTCATTATGTATTAGGCTTATGAGAGTTCAGCAGAAAAAGTGCACTTAATAAAATTACAATGCGCTCTCTAAGGCGCTGATTTGAACGCGAAAGCAAAGACTTTGCCTAAATAACATCAATACATCAGCTGTGTGAGGTCCATGACACATCACCGTAAATAGCGTAGTGTAATTTTATGTGGAATACTTTTTTTTCGAAAATTTTAATTATTCTTCTGCCTAAGCGTCAGTAAATACGTAAGCAGTAGCTCATATACCAAAATTGATTTTTGATGACCTTGTATAAAACAAAATCCATTAGGCCGCCTGCCTGGAACCACAGATTAAAGAAAGCTAGGACCAGATAAACACCTACGTAAACACTTTCGATTAGATTGCGCGTCTACAAGCATACGACGTGTGCACAATTCTCCTATCGCGTACACGGCAATAGTGTCAAAATAGTGTCAAGATTGTGCTTTCTCGAAGGGACGTCTAAATTTTCAAGTTTCGTGTTTGATTTATTATGTCGTGATTGAAAATTGTGTTTGTGTGTTGTTGGTTGTCATGACGACAAAAAAGTATTTTTTTATATTATATTTGTGTGTGTGTATGTTAAAACATTATAATATTATATTAATAAATAAGAAAAGTATCAAACAAAAAGTGGTTATGTATTGTACTGTGTAGTAAAATAATATAACAAATAAAAATATATCTTATTTTACCTATCCCGAGGATAATATTAGGTGAGTAAATATTTCATTTTTAGTAGGCGTCTGTCTTTAAGCTTGCTTTATTACAAGAGTGTCCATGACCTGGTGAATAGACCCCTTGAGTCGCACACTTGATGGTGCAGGTTCAATAACGGGTTGTGGTGTCTACCAGTTAGACTTTCTCAATTACCTTACTGACGCTTAGAACGGTGAAAGAAAACATTGTGTGGGAACTTGCATGTCCAAAAACACTTCCCGTGATTTTAAAAATTTTGCTTTAAAGGTGCGTGAAGTTTGCTAACTCGTAGAAGGCTATAGAACGCCGTTCAGCTTAAGGCTGCGTATATTAAAATCAATTTTCTAATGTACTTCGGGAATCTTCTTTTTTCGTACATCGCCTGTAATTTTCCTACAAAAATGACGATTTCCGAGAACTATTCGCAACATGGTCGCACTATACATATGATTGTATAAGGATTGGATTGTTGTTTTTTTCAGGGGACATGATTGGCTAAAAGCCGACGGGCGCGAAGACCTTACAATGACACTTGTGAATGCCAAAACTAGGCAAAATTATAGTATTAATCATTCCTCCCGACAATAGTGTCGCATTTATTGAATTTAAATAATTGTAAATAATATAATGGTAATTTACCAAATAGTCATATTTATTTTAATTTACCCCCATCTTCTGTGACAACCCTGACAAAGTTTGGATCGTTCTATGGAAGGTGTTTCTATGTACGTAAGTATATATTTTTACTCTGTGCTCGAACTTTACAGGCGGACGTGGACGCGGTGCTGCATTTTAAAGACAGCTGTTCAAAATTGAACTTTATTCACTATACAAAAATATACAAGTTTCATTGCAAGAGCGGTGCCTTCGACATTGACTTTGATTGACTTGATATTCAAACTTCTTCAATGATTCTTAAAAATTCAGCGCCGCGTCGCATCTCGTCGTAGCATCCGCCGCGCGGCGCCGCGAGAGCTTCGGCGGAAAAATCCAATACAAATTCCGCCGCGATAGCTGCGGCGCGTGTGTTAAGGCGTTGATATGCTACCTGTGGCTTTGTACTAATCCAGTTAGACTTTATCCAGCTACTTAAATCCGGCTAGCTTATTAAAGACGGCTGCATTTCAACAGCTTTGCAAATATGCTTTAGGCGCAGACTAAAGAAAGGCGATCAGATAAACAGCTACATTATAATATAGATAGATTTGATTGCACTACTACAAGCGTACGGTGTGTCCACGATTGTGTGGAAAAATTGTGGACCGTTGAAGGGGACGTCCAAAATTTTCAAATTTAGATCGAATGAAGGTTTTTGATATTTTATCTGCCGTTAGGGGGCAGACCCAACTCACACAAAGCGTCACTTGGTGGCGTAAGTGGTATCAAAAACAGAGAAAAAGAATTTTCGATTCTTTTTCTGTCACCAGGCGGTGCTTGGTAGCACGACGGTCCTTGCCGTGTCAAACAGCTGTCAGATGTCACGAATTTAAAAAGCCTCTTGGATCGTTCTATAAATCTGCTTCTATGTACGTTATTTTCTACTCTGTGCTTTAAATAACCAACCATACACTGTTGGCCATAAAGCATTGGCAAAGTGAATGGAGCACACCCTTCATCATAAAGAGCCGGTCCATTATCGTCATAATCCAAACATTAATAATTTTAACGAGGCCGGACTTTAGGATTTAAATTGAATATTTCACCATTCTTTGTCCACACATCCCTCAAATGATATAAAAAGAGGGCCGCATTTAAAGATTCACAAACGCCCCAGGCCCGCACTGAGCTCTGTATTAATCTCCTTATTTTGTTGGCAAATTAAATTCAGCATAATTAGGGACACGTGTCAGATTTAATTTGTCACGCTTGTGTTTTGCGATTCACGCCATTTTGGGTTTTAAAAGGCGTTAGTAAAGTCTGTGCGTTATCACCTAATACTAATAACCTAACCAAGAGCATGTTTTTAGTAGGGGAGCCTAAGATTGTTAAAGTAACTCGAGATTAGAATCGCGAATCGCGTCAGATTAAGATAATATAGGTCTCTGGTAATCAAAGTAAGAAAATGTCTCTGTTAATCAAGGTAAGACAATCAGTTATTTTGGTTCGGGCGTCAAAAAAATAAAAAAGCGTCATAATTTAATCCAGCGCGTCATATTAAAATGTATTAAGTATAATATTATAATTATGTTAACTTAACTGCTGCTGCTGTTATGTTAACTGCTCCAACTTAAATTACTGGCGATTTTAAAATTCAAATTCAAATTCAAATTCAAATTCAAATTCAAATTCAAATTCAAATTCAAATTCAAATTCAAATTCAAATTCAAATTCAAATTCAAATTCAAATTCAAATTCAAATTCAAATTCAAATTCAAATTCAAATTCAAATTCAAATTCAAATTCAAATTCAAATTCAAATTCAAATTCAAATTCAAATTCAAATTCAAATTCAAATTCAAATTCAAATTCAAATTCAAATTCAAATTCAAATTCAAATTCAAATTCAAATTCAAATTCAAATTCAAATTCAAATTCAAATTCAAATTCAAATTCAAATTCAAATTCAAATTCAAATTCAAATTCAAATTCAAATTCAAATTCAAATTCAAATTCAAATTCAAATTCAAATTCAAATTCAAATTCAAATTCAAATTCAAATTCAAATTCAAATTCAAATTCAAATTCAAATTCAAATTCAAATTCAAATTCAAATTCAAATTCAAATTCAAATTCAAATTCAAATTCAAATTCAAATTCAAATTCAAATTCAAATTCAAATTCAAATTCAAATTCAAATTCAAATTCAAATTCAAATTCAAATTCAAATTCAAATTCAAATTCAAATTCAAATTCAAATTCAAATTCAAATTCAAATTCAAATTCAAATTCAAATTCAAATTCAAATTCAAATTCAAATTCAAATTCAAATTGAAATTGAAATTCAAATTCAAATTGAAATTGAAATTGAAATTGAAATTGAAATTGAAATTGAAATTGAAATTGAAATTGAAATTGAAATTGAAATTGAAATTGAAATTGAAATTGAAATTGAAATTGAAATTGAAATTGAAATTGAAATTGAAATTGAAATTGAAATTGAAATTGAAATTGAAATTGAAATTGAAATTGAAATTGAAATTGAAATTGAAATTGAAATTGAAATTGAAATTGAAATTGAAATTGAAATTGAAATTGAAATTGAAATTGAAATTGAAATTGAAATTGAAATTGAAATTGAAATTGAAATTGAAATTGAAATTGAAATTGAAATTGAAATTGAAATTGAAATTGAAATTGAAATTGAAATTGAAATTGAAATTCAAATTCAAATTCAAATTCAAATTCAAATTTATTTATTTGCTTTAAATGTTATGTTAATTTACAGGTTTAGAAATTTCAAAAATAGAGTAGTAGCTATAGCAAGCATGCAAATATTACATAATTCACATTTAGAAAATACATAAAGTTCATAATTAGTACAATTTAGAAACAAGCAATGCCAGAATGTCATTTAATTATTACAATATATAATTATATCAATTGAGTTATCATTATAATTCCAACCATCTAGAAAATATTATAATCTAAAAGTGTTCAAATATTGATGACACTTATGTGTATTATTTACGATGTGAAAAATATTCGGTCACGGAATAAAAACACTTATCCATCAACCACTTAGTAAGTGCCCTTTTAAAAGATGTCATTGATTTTTCTTTCAACTCTGCGGGTAAGTTATTATAGATTTTTATGGCCATAAAGTATGCATTTTTCATGAATTTTACGCTTTTTGCTAGAGGCAATACTAGTCTATTGGGAAATCTTCCCCTATAATGATCTAGATCGTTATGTTTTTTGGAAAATAGGTTCTGATGAGCATGCACAAAATTACTTATTTCATATATATAGATACACGGGAATGGCAGCAGGTTCAGCCTTTTAAACAGTGGCTTACAACTCATTATCGTCGGGACATTGCAGATGGCCCGAACACATTGTTTTTGCGCTATAAAAACTCGATTTACATCCACTGAGTTACCCCATAGAACGACGTCATATTTTAGGATAGAAGACACGTAGCCATGGTATGCAATTAAAGCTGTTCTTTCATTAGATATTTTGGTTAATCGCCACAGTGCAAAAGCAAAACTATTTATTTTACTACAGACTATTTCTGTATGTGTCTTCCATGTACACTGACTCTCTAGTGCCACTCCTAAAAATACTATTGGAGTTATTTCGTTAATTATGTGGTCGTCATGTGTAATTTTCGACTGTTCGTCATTTTGATGCCTATTATAAAATCGTAAATATTTAGTTTTGGTTAGATTTACTCTTAAATTATTCATTGTTAACCAATCTATAACCCGATGCACTGTATCGTTTATATCATTTTTAACGTCAGATTAGCAATTTACTTCTAGTAACCTGTTGTCTATATGTTTTATTTCTACATATTGCTTTCTATTTGTCAAATAGGATTCCAGCCAATTTTGTACCAGTCCTCTTAAGCCATACACTCTCAAAAACTTTAGATAAGATAGGAATTAATGCAATGGGTCTGTAATTATTAATGTCTTTCTTATTTCCTTTTTTGAATATTGGTTTAACAACTGATATTTTGAGCGAGTCTGGAAATATCCCCTGTAGAAAAGATGAGTTTATTAAATGTGCTACAACTAGGGCTAAAGGGGCCGCTCCTTTTTTAAATAGAAATGTAGGAAGTTCATCATAGCCAGCGGATGAAGTATTGTATAGTGTGTTGATAATCGTATAGACTTCTTGAGAATCACTCGGAAATAAGTACATGCTAGGGGAGTTTGAATCCAATCTTATACATTCAGGATTTACATTGGGTATTAATTCTTTACATTCAGAAAGGCATGTGAATGTATCATTGAATATGTTCGACATTTCTTTTGGGTCTCTTACTATTTTATCTTCGAAATGTATATCATTAAAGTATCTAGTATCATGCGACTTACTCAAAACATCGCTTTTAATTATTTGTCAAGTTTTTTAGCCAATATTTTTTTCTTTTAAGACACACTTCGTGTTTTGTAACCTCTGAGCTGTATAAATGCAGTGTTTGAGAATTTTTGTATATGATTGATATTTAGTTTTAGTAGCTTTATCCCGTTTTCTATAGTAGGTGAATCGGAGATGCCGTTTCGTAGTACAAGATTTTTTTATGCCTTTAGTTAGCCACGGTAAATTGTATTTAGAAGTTTTAACTTTAACTTTTTTGAAAGTAAAACAGAGGTTAAAGAATAAAAGAAGCATTTCATGAAATATTTTAAACGCATCCAAAGTGTTGGTATTATTACCAACACTTTGGTAGACCTCTGACCATGACAAACTATTTAAGCATTTGACGAATTTATTTATGTATTCTGTGCTGAAGTCTCTCTTTTTTAAGAAAAAATGAGCAAATTGTATTTTCGGTTGCTTATTGCCATAACAGCAATCCGTTTGGGTGTATATTTGTTTTGTGTCGTAGGACTTCCTAAATTTGTCATAGGAAATTCATCCATTTGTGTAAATACTTGTTTTATAGTGTTCGGGTCCGTATTTTGATTTTCTTTGTGATATCTTATCTTGTGGATTTACTTTATTACCGATATCAGTTTTATTCGACAGGTTAATTTGTAAATCTTTAATTTTTCTTCTCGAAGCGGTAGGTGTCAGAATGTTAATTTTTGTTTTTGGCGAAGTACAAATATTTTTGAGTTCTCTTATTTTGCGTTCTTGCTTTGAGCATTTTTTTCGTTAGAATTGAGTTTTGGCTATTTAGATTTTCAATTTCTGCATCCGCACTTTTTAACATCAGCTCAAGATCTTGAATTTTTTCTTTTAAGGATTCTATTTCGTCGTTTTATATACTGTTGATAGATCTGGAAGACTTCTATGGGTACTTGATTGTGGTGATAAAGACGATAAATATTTACATTCGGTATCTGTTAACGAATCGAACGACCTATCTCTTGTAATTTTCTTTCTGAAGGTTATGTTTGTGGATTCCATTTTAATTCTTGTCAATTTTGTACTTTTATATTTTCACTGTTTTAAATAATATTAATAATATTATATTCAAATAAAATTGAAATTTGAAATTTCAAAATTGTGACAAATTCGTTCAAGTATGTTATCCAATCGAGTGGCGAACCATCGACCGCATCGGTTAGTGCATAGTTTCTCAACCTAATTTTGCTCACCGCCCACTTTGAGAATATGTTATTTTCTAGAGCCCCCCATCTTAATTTTACTTACCTACCATCTGTCGCCAATTTAAAACAGCTATTGCCATGATTATATTTTAACGTAAGATATTATAAAATTATAGTCGTAAGATAGGAATATGACCCCTATCCTATTTCTGAGTTTAAAATGAAGAATGAAAGAATAATGTTTCAATGGGAGCAATTAAAACGCATGCTTAGTTATATTGAGGAATATTTTTTTTGACATTCAAAAGACATGAATTTATGACATAACTAATGAGAAGGTTGAATTTGATGCATTTTAAGGAGATTGTTAATATCAGGCTCCATTTTACTTAAAAACAACCGTAAGTCGCCACGTTCAGTAACTTGAAGCCGATTTCTATTTTTAGTTACCAACGTTGCTACAGCACGTTCAGCTAAATAGGAAGATGGGAATGCTATTAGAAATCGTTGAACAATCAACCATAATCCTGGGTACAGTTGTGAAATCGGCTTCTGCAGCCAAAATTCTTGGTAGCCATTCTTGAATTTAATTTTTAATTCCTCATTTGTCGTCAGTTCTATTAGTTCTTCTTTTAACTGGGATGATCCTGCTGTGTTAACATTTGAAAAAGGATCCAGAACCCAGTCTGGTATGTCCATGTTTAAAACGTCCTGGAATCGTTCCTTGAAATCTCTGTGGAGGTTTTCCAAGTGTTGACAGTAAACAAGCAAGTCGTCGTTATTGAATGATACTCCTGATAAATTTGGGAAGTTATTGAATTCCCGTTTGCCGATATTTCTTTTGTATAATAGTAGTTTGGATACGAAAGCAGCAATGCTATTTTTTGTCTTAATCAAGTTTAAGTCATCACCTTGAAATTGGAGGTTGACATTATTTAACAATTTATACAGGTCTGTCAAGTACGCAATATCGTTCTTTGATGAGATGAGGTTGTCGCGCAATTCAGGGTCTTTGTTTTCTAGGAACTCTATCACAGTTCCAAACAGATTGTAAAATCGAGTCAAGCAAGTACCTTTTGACAGCCAGCGCACCTCTGTGTGAAGCAGCAGTCGTTTGAAATCTTCATCATTGGCAATGCAAAGCTGACTAAATAATTTGTCATTCAACGAGTTACTTCTGATTTTACTAACTGATCTGATGACATATTGCAGTGATATACTGAGGCGTTCATTCAGATTTTTCGCAACCAAATGCTGGCGATGAATTACGCAATGCCCAGCAAGCACGTCAGGAACTTTATTTTTTAAGCACGCTATGAAGCCTTTGTGATGCCCTGTCATAGCCGGTGCGCCATCCGTAGCAACTGACAAAATATTATTCAAAGGAATTTCCTTTTCGGCACAAAACTTTTCCAGAGTAATAAATATAGTTTCTCCTTTTGTATCCGTTTCCAAATTTGTAGCAAACAATAGTTCTTGACATATTTTCTCATCCTTAATGAACCTCACGTATGACAATAACAATGCTTCATTGGTGGGTAAAGTGGACCCATCCAGCTGAATTGAAAATTGACAAGTCTGCAGATAATTGCACAATGATTCTTCAATGTTTTTAGCCATCTCATCAATTCGTCTTTGCACAGAACTATTGCTCAAAGGAATTTTTCGGATAATATCTGCAGCTGTTTTATGGAGTACAGTGGTTATTACTTCTTTGATTGCTGGTAAAATTAAATCTTCCCCAATAGTGTGTGGTTTCCCTGTTTTAGCAATCAACAATGAGATATTATACGAAGCTCGAAGTCCTCGTCTTGCTTAGAAGATGATGAAAAAAGTTTTGATATAGTTGGCTGAATTTCGTACTTCTTTTTCATGCCGCACAACACTGCCGCGTCCTTTTTTTTGCTTCCGACATGGTTTACAATTTACAGATACGTGAGTAAAAGATTAACTTCTAAAACCCTGTTCTCAATTGCGCGCGATTATGCTAATGAAAATAAAATGAACAATCATTGCCTTTATATAGGTTGGAGGTATTTAACATGTAACGACAGGAATAAGATAAACATGCAGTGACTCGTTTATAACACCCGGCGCGAAAGGTAAGTGCGGACGCCGCGCGGGGTCAATCGCGACGCGGGTTAACAGAGTGCGGGCTCAGACCTGTCGACGCATGTACGTCACTTGCTAACTCCCGAATGCCCCGAAGACACTGACGAACAAAAAATTTATATAATTTAATCTATTTCATCTTGAAATAATAAAAACCATTCGGAATAAGCCATTTTAGTGAAATAAATTTGAAATTTTATGTTAGGGGTTGACCGCGGCCCCAAACCGGTTCGCTTGCCAGTTTAGATTATAAACATACACAAAACATCGATTAATAATTGAATCAGGTATTTTTGAAACCACACACGTCCACTTTTTGGTAAAATTGAGTTAATAGTATTTTTATACTGGCAATCCTGGCTTACACCTTTGACTAAATTGAAATAACAGAAGTCCTTTTCCTTCCACGTGTTTTAGTAAGCTGAAGCTTTAGAAATATTTTTGTAACAACACAAGTCCTGGACTTATGTTGTTTCTATAATTTCTTAACCCATTACTCCTATCTATGACAGATAGGAGTAATGGGTTAAGAAATTATATCATAAGCAATGTATAAGTTTGATATAAATCAGCTTTGTAGACCTTAGTCTCTGAGCAAAACCGCGGACAGACAGATAGACAAACAGACAGACAGACGGACGGACAGACCGGAACTATAAGGGTTCCTTGTTGACTACGGAACCCTAAAATGTGATCTCTGAAGAATCAAAGAGGGGTAAAGTACCATTTACCAGTCCATTCATAGACAGTCCAATGTTCCACACATTTAGGAGCATTTAGGCTGGCAAAAATGCTTCTGTGCCTGTTATACCTATGGAAAAAGCATATCCATTGGGAAAAATACCAATAAATATTTAAAAATTGATGATTTGAAGAAAATTGAACAATACTTACTACCTGAAGAAGATATAAAAGAATTTTATCAGGAAATAGACATGTAGCCACATCACAAAATGATGATGAGGAGGAAGTAGTGGATTAGTACATTATTAAGTAGCCTAAGTACATTATTTTTCCAATAAAAGACAAGATATCCTATACTGTATGTTTTATTTTCAGAGAAATTCTAGTAACAACATAAGTCCATCACATATAATTATTGTTTTTTCAAAAACTGATTTTTTTTAGTATCCAAATTTTTTGAGAATATAATACTTGTGCATATTTTATATTGTCTGAACGAAACTATTATTTATCCTTTGTTTTTTTGTCAGGATTCAGTTTTTTATCTCTCCTGAAAAATTTGATCTCATGGAATTGTGTGGTTACAAAAATACCTGATTCAATTATTAATTAATGTTTTGTGTATATATATTTTGTTATAATTTCAACAAATATTAAGTATCTTTTGGAAATCAAAATTTATATAATCTTAATCTGTGTACTTTAACCTCGATTGTAGTACTTTTTATTTTATAGTTTTTAGTAATGATGATTTTAATCCATTGCCCGTCCTACCAAAATACGTGCACACGTGATAAAAATGATTACAATACCTACAATAACAAAAATTAAACGATATTAATTTTTATTTTACTTTAGTACGTGATTAGCGTGTATTTTTTTTCCTTTTTAGACTATATTAATTTTTTAATCTACCCACGCCCCTCTGCGCCATCTCAATGCCCCCTAATTTTCTCTGGGTCTTCTACTCCCCCGCAAAAGTCTCAAACGCCCACAAGGCTACGTTATCGCCCACGTTGAGAACCTATGTTATTGTGTTAAGTTCAAACCCCTGAGCCAATTTGATTTTTTGCGCTGGTGTTGAATGCTGGTTCTATTGATTAGTGAACTTGAATGTTTTTTTATGGATTCCCCCTAGATGGAGCTAGTATGAAGATGTTATAACTTTCTTAATTATTATTTTTTCTTCTTTTGCTTCAATAATTTACTAATAGATGGCGTCCCCAGCTTGTTATTCATGTACGTAGTATGATTTTAACTAGATTTTGGAAGCACAAAAGGTGTCCTCAGAAATGTGGGAATCGAACTTGGGTTACTTTGCTTACACAGCCATGACATGTAATGTACACGGCTACCGACTCTATGATGCGGCACTTAAAAACTTGTATTTAAATGGTAGGTTCATGGATTGATGACGAATAACGAATATTAGTCCAAAGTCCACATTTTATATGAGACAAAGAGAAAGAGAGAAATGTTTCGATTTTTTTTTTGCACTTTTCCACTTTTTAGAGTTTTGTTTTTTGAACATATAAGGACACTGACGATACTAAACAGTATTTAATGCACTTTAGTACTAATAATAAGTTGATATAAAGTTTTTGAGAGTTGTTTTAGATTATAGTTGTTTTAGATTATTTGCCATTTTTCACAGATGAAATTCACCACAAACACTTGTACAGTAGAATCACTTACTTACACTTGTGTTAATCACTTTTTTTAGTATATATAAGGATTTTTTGTATTTTTAATCGGAATTAAACTGCGGAGATGATTTTGACGATTTCGAGCTTCTACCCGCTTTTTAGTTAGTTAAAGTAGTAGTAGTTTTTTTATTTTATTTATTTATTTATATATGGCATCGGCTTATAACCATTTGCCAGTGTCAAGTTAAAAAAGGCGGGAAATAGAACTTTCGTTTCAATTTTCAACACCGTATTCCTATATCGTCAAGTCTAAAGTCTAGTCAAAGTTCAAATATATAGTCAGTACAGTCCATGAGTCATGTCAGTCGATTCAGAAAAGTGGTAGAAGCTTTACTGAAAGTTCTTAGAGAGTTTTGGCGGGAACACAAAATAGCACGTTTTTAGAAGTTGTACCACTTGCCCACACTTGTGCACGTTAACGAATATTTAATGATTAATATTGTACCAATATTACACATTCAGAACCGAGATAACACAAATTTATGAAAATATACAAATTCGACAACGTCACCCATTGAACTCCCCGGCAAAACTTAGTAGTAGTTTAGTAAGTTAAGCCCAGTCATTAACTTTAGCACACTAACGTTCTTTAACTACTTTTTTAAATTAATTGATTGAAAAATTTTGAACGCTTTCTGGAATCTTATTGTATAGGCGTATACATTGGCCTTTAAATGAATTCTTTACTTTACTAAGTCTAGCCACTGGTATATTAAGCTTATGCTTATTTGGGGTATTTCTATTGTGGTTGGCGCTTTTCTTTTTGAACAGATTTAATTTTTTTTTAACATATAATACATTTGATAGAACATACTGAGATTTATATCGTGAACTTTATACATTTAATTTTTTTTGCTATTTAACAAAAGATTATTAACACTAAACCAGTGTACTATTTTTGAGAGAGCATTATTTACTTCGTCATAGCCTGAGTTTTGGCGATTAATATTAAAAGTAAGCGACGTGTCATCGGCAAATAAGACTATCCCGTTTTATCCATTAATAAGGTATGGTAGGTTAGAGAGATTAGAGAGATCACAAAAGACTCCTAGAGCATCCTGAGATCCCTCCTAAGCATGAAAAATAAAACTAATCAGATCAACGCCTGCATCTGTTGTAGAGCGACCTTTCGTAAAACCAAATTATTAATTAGTATTCGGCCGTAACCTTCCTGTATTTCTAGGAGCCGCAGGCGCTGCAGCCATGGCTGGGAGTGTGGGACGCCACCAAGGAGCTGTCACACTGTCTGCAGTGGGAGCCCACCGCGGCCGCTAACGTTGGTAAGGCTTAAATAAATGAACGGATTGCGCTGAATGATGGTTACGTCATCAGGCACCCGTTGCTTTAGGCCCACTTGCGCAGATCTGGATTGAAGTTAATACTGGGTTAAATATCATGTTATCTCTCTCATTCTTCCTATTTATAAAAGAGAAGGTATTATATTTTAAGCCAGGGTTAACTTTAACCTAGATCTACGCCAGTGGGCCATATATTGATAATTGTAATATTATTATACTCGCCGATATTACGCCTATACTAGCTTCAAATATCTAAAAAAAACTTTCTAAGGGTCGAATCATACTCAGGGCCGTCTTTGATCTATTAGAGGCCCTGGGCACACTAGAAGAATGGGCCCCTATGACCATAATAAAGCAATATTTTATGATTATTTTTATTTTAACATGGCTTTGGCCCGGGGCGCCCGCGCCAGGCTGCGAGTGGCGGCTAAGCCCAGCCGGTCCTCGCAGCCTGGCGCCTTATTTGTACCGATGTTTGGTTTTAGGCCAGGGACGGCAAACCACGTTTTAACGCGGCATTTTTGTAAATAAATGTTTCATAAGGTCATAGACATCAAAACTTTTCTTTAATTTTTATTTGTGATTTAGAGGCGTATTTAAAGATTTGGCACCCCGGGATGATTAATTATTTTGCCGCCCATTAAGCAGTGACGTGACAGTGACAGTTTGTTTATTTAACGGTTTATCTAATTACTTTAAACATCCTATCTGAAAGATTGTAAAAAACAAATGCCTAAAATCGAACGATACTAATTAATTAGTACGAACGTCAATATCAATTAATTGAATATATTAGAGCGAGTGAGCGAAGCGAGCGATCAAAACTTTTTTCTCTTTTGCGTGTTTAAACTTTAAGCCCTGAAAGACTGTGTACTGTGAAAAACACAAGTATATCAATAGCCTAAAACTGAACGTCAGTACTAAATATTATAATATGTTATTTAAACCAAACACGAGTGAGCGGAGCTAGCGAGCAAAAATTGATTTAAATTTTACAGGTCTGATAATATTACAGGTCTAATAATAATATAAGTAGCAAAATCTGTTCAAACTAAAACACTGAAATATGGTGAACTTCGGAAAAATACCATAAAATCAACTTGGAAAGCAGAAAATTGGTACTAAATAATATAATAATATGTTTTTTATGTTAAACGCGAGCAAGCGAAGCGAGCGAGCAATTTTTTTTTCCTATTTAATAGGTTGGATCTGTTCAAACTTTAAACCCTTAAAGAATGTGAAAATAGGATCATTTTGTAATTCAAGTTAAAGTAAAATTTGTGTAATTCCTGATGTTGCAGAATAGATGACAAATAACATATTATGTTAGATTTGACATGTAATAGCTACTTCACACTTTTTTCGTAATTACAACATTTATGGTCAGTGACCTGCCCAAAATATTGTATTGCATCACGTATGTCATTCATGGCACGCGTGCCATAGGTTCGCTAACCCTGTTTTATGCTATTGATTTTATTGTATTTTTCTAAAGTACAACAGACTTTCTGGGTTTAAAGTTTAAAAAGATTCTATCAGGTAAAATAGTAAAAAACTTTTGCTCTCTCGTACGTTTGAAACGCGTTTAACATAAAGAGTATAATCATATAGTACTTATTAATATCAACATTCTTTTTTAGACTGTTAATTTAATTTTATCTTGAAAATAACTTAAAAAATCATCTTTCAGATAGGGTTTAAAAGTATAATTAAATTTAACATGTAAAAAAAATTGTAAAGAGTCCGCCACAGCTTAATAAATAAATAATGTTTATTTCGGGCGGCATTGGCCCATATTATAAATACCTTACAGACTAACACATATTATTATTATTAAATACTTAAAAAACTAGGTACACTTTATCAAAAGTAACATATTTTAATAGGCCCGTCGCACAAAATTTCTAAATACGCCTCTGTAAAGGCGCCCCACACACACGGACCAGCAGGAATATCTAGCGCCGCGGTCTGAAAATTTGTAGGCAGGTATCGATTACTGGAGTTTCTTTTTTTTCAGTTTTATTTCATTTACACAGTCGCTTTTCTTTTGTAATTATTTTATTTTACACTTTAAAGTTTTTGTTTATTTATCAAAATCGGCCCACGCGTTTGGTCTTAATAGTGCCCCAGGTGCAAACACACATACATAGGCTGATACATACGAAGTCGTGGCTAACATCTGGATTCTGGACTATACTAATAATAGGTCTTTACCTATGAAATTGCCGTTCTGCAGTACTGGCCATTTCAAATCAAAATAATTTTTGTTTGGCTAAGAATTCTAATTTCAAATTAATTGTATTTTAAAAACATGGATTTTTTTTTCCAAAAGTAGTCATTTGTTTATTGATTAGTGTTACATTTTCATCGCATTTCAATCTTTTTCGTCATCGGATTCGTTTCAGATACGTTAAAAATTCGAGTAATTATGGAATATGAGTACCGTCGTGGCAGCAACGCGGCACAAGCGGCACGCAACATCAACGACGTTTACGGAGCTAACAGTACAAACCAACGCACCACCTGTTATTGGTTTGCTCGTTTCCGTTCTGGAAATTTCGACCTGAAAAATGAACCTCGCGGTTGTCAGAAGACTTTGATCAACAATGACGAATTAAAGGTGATTGTGGAAGCTGATGATACACAATCTAAGGCTGAATTAGCAGCAGCTTTCGACGTTAGCGTCAAAACAATATTGGTCCATTTGCGTCAAATTGGCAAGGTAAAAAAGCTTGACAAATGGGTGCCTCACGGCCTCAATGATCGCCAGCGCGAAGTACGCGTCGAGAAGCAAGTTGGTTGGATCCTGGTTCAGCACCTAAACAATGCCCTAAACGAAAACCTACCCCTAGAAAACTGATAGTCACTATTTGGTAGTCTAGCGCCGGTGTGATTCATGATGAACGGGGTGAGCATTACTGCAGATGTGTGTGAAGAACTGAACACAATGATGGAGAAGCTGGCACATCTCCAACCAGCATTGCTCGTCTCCGCTGCTCCTGCACGACAACGCGCTACCTTATACTGCACAGCAGACGGTCTCCAAGTTGCAAGAACTGGGGTTGGAAGCTCTCCGTCATCCGCCCTACTCACCAGACCTTGCGCCTACAGACTATTACTTTTTCCAGAATTTGGATAACTTCTTGGCGGGAAAAAAATTCAACACCCGAGATGCAGTACAAAATGCCTTTGAAGAGTTTGTTGCCTCCCGTCCAACTGATTTCTTTTAGAAATTTAGTTTATAATTAATAATTTAATTAATTTAATTTTACCAATAGAAAGCCACATTATATTTTCAGTGTCATCTAGGCTATATATTAACACCAAAAATAAATCGAAAATAACTGAGCCAAGAGCACGCCAGGACATGTCTAAGGAGGGTTCCGTAACTATCAACGCGCAATAGGTTTTCTTTTAATGACTTCAAAAGTTATGGTCCGATTTCACTCAAAATAATTTTCCTAAAGAGTTTTGAACATTATATAACAGTATGGTAACTTAGAAGTTTCTATCTCCTATAGTTTAGATATGCCAGGTGTGGGGACCAACTTATATACCAATTTGGAGGCCGATTACTCCTTTAAATTAGGGGTTTAAATATGGGGTAGAATGAAAAAATACCCCTAAAATATAAAATTATTATTATTATATAATTCCAAAAACGAGATCTAAACACAATCTATAACTGTACCAATTTTCATCCATTTATATTCATGATTACAGAAGCTAGAAGCGCGCGAACAGACAGACAGACAGACAGACAGACGCGACGGAGGGACCGAGCAAAACTATAAGGGTTCCTTATGTATTACGGAACCCTAAAAAAACGAGCGAACGATAACGTGTTTGGGAAACGCTACCTTATCGATGAGAGATTTTTTATTGAGTTCTAGAGAAAAGTGTTTAATTTGATAGCACCTGCAAATAAGTCATTGAAAGCATATTTAAGCCATAAGAAGATGATTTTTATATTATTATTATTTTTTAATCGTAACATGATGATTTATCAAAATTAGATAATTTATCGTCTCAAGTGTTTAAAATATGAGATCATTTACTTTTGCTGCACACTACCAACTTCCAGCTTCGCCCGCGTCGGACAGTTTTCGTGGCAAAAAAAATCTTTAGAAAATTTAGCTCTGTGCTATTATTATATTGCAGTAGGTAAGAACATTTGGGAAATAAGTTTTTGCCACGAACGCGGGCGAAGCTGCGGGCAAAAGCTCGTAATTCATATAATTTTTAAGTTTAATCTTTAAAAGGTTAAGTTAGTATACGAAAGTTTTTCCAGGCATTTATTTATGGATTACAAGATTTAGTTGAGAGGTGTTCCCAAATAACTTTAGATGCGTCTAAAAACGGTGTCTTGTCTAGCATGTCATCGACAAAAGTCTTAGTTACACCTCCGTAGGTTTTGAAACGAGACAGGATCCACAGGTAGTCGTGGCGTTTCTTGGTTTCCTCGTCGTATTTACAGTCATACAGCACCAGATAATTATTGACGTCCAGGGCCAGAACAGCGGTGGGTACTTCATCCGTATGTTCTATCTTCTTAAGTATGGATGAATGGAAGAAGATGACTCCAGTGCCGTTACTTGCAGGTTTGATTGGCAAGCTCAAAATGGCTGGCTTGTCCCCCGAAATTTCGTTTACAGTGAACATGTTATTTTCGGTTTCAACATTCACGAAGACACAGTGGGCGTTGATCTCGTAGTTGTTGTCATACCTAGCTTGCTCGTACCATATGCCTGAAAGCTGAGATTTGAAATATATGAATGGTAAAAATTCTGAGTTATTTAAGTTCCATATGGCCCAAGATTAAGTAAAGTTGAGAGAGAGGTATCTTAAGTACAGAATTATTTTGTTATGGGTCTGTGAAGATCTTGGACCAAATAAAAAAGTGAAGACAGATCACTGCGAACCACACAACGAGGCCAGTTTAAACTACACCTCGCGTTGTTATTACACAGTCTTACGCACTCACATGTAATAAAACTCTTACCTTGTAAGGCGTGCTGTCGCGGTGTGTGGTTTGTAGGGTTTTGTAGGTAGTACTCAAGAAAGTGTTGAAGTTTTAGATGCGCTCTGTCCGTCCGTCTGTCTGTCTGTCTGTCAGACCTTATAGCTTCTGTAATTATAAATAATATTTATAAGTACGAAAGCTATAAGGCAGAAGCGTCTATTTAGATAACATTTGGTATAGTTATAGATTGTCCATAGATTTCGGTTTCATTATGATAAAATAAAAATATTTCTGTATTTTTGGGGTGCCTGTCCATACATGTGAAGTATGTATGAAAAATATTGTTTCATTATGTCTCGTCGTTTGGGATATTGTCGAATAGGTCTTTTTTAAATAAATTTAAGGTTTCCTTTGACATTTACATGACTTTTTTACAAAGTTTTACAAATTGTTTTACGAGTGATTGGCCTCCAAAATGTTTTACAAGTTGGTCCGCCTCCCTGGCATTTCTAAACTATAGGTAAAAAATAGAAACTTGTGAATTTCCATGCTAATAAATCTTTAAGAAAATTATATTTAGCAGGAAAATTATTTTGAGCAAAATCGGACATTAACTTTTGAAGTAATTTAAAGAAAACCTATTGCGCGTCGGTAGATACGGAACCCTCCTTAGACATGTTCTGACATGCTCTAGGTTGGGTTATTTATGCAATGAAATATGTAGTTACACGCGCACTACATACATTAAAAACCAGGCTCAGTTCTTTTAACACAGCGCTGTTTTCACTATTTTATTTGGTCTGAGGTGAAGGCGATCTTCGAACGCGATGTCTGCCAACATGCAGGTAGTCAACGCTCGGTGTACTAGTCACTTATAGACTTCCTCCACACGTGGAGCAAAACCCAAGAGATAAAGATCAGGGAAAGGAAAGTTGAACCTAGGTCCTAAGTTATTTGCAAAGTTTTAACTTGGCAACACTATACCTACGAACTTCAAAGATAATTTCACAAATCAAACTTGACAAAAATTTTGTGGTTTAAGCATAAAAGAGTAAAAACATTAATTTCACATTTTATATATCACGTTAGTACTAATTAATTAATTATCAAGTGACTCATCCGGTTATTTGAATTTTTTCATAGGAATTTGAATGTTGCCTTTAGTTTCTCAGGTTCAACTTTGGTTTGCCAGATTTAACCACTGCAGAAGCAACATAAAATAAAAGACAGTAACTGTATTCGACAACAACATTTGTTGGTTTTTGAGTTTAAATAAAATTATTAAATAGTAAACTTACGCCCTTCCAATCCAACTTTGGAACTGGTTCGATAGCTGGACATTCTTTTTCTATGTATAAAGTAGACGATCCCAATTTAAAAAATAGACAAAATACTGCACAGATCTTGGAAATCATCTTGAGAGGACGGCAAACAATATAATGATTGCAGTTTTCATATTTGCGACTTAAATACCCCTTAAAGCAGGTAAATCGGCAACTAATTATCACATTTTTTGTAGGTCTGATGATATTTAAGAAAATATAAATATAAAAGCAAAAGATCATTTTAATGTAGTACATGTAAATAATAAACTAAGTTTTTATTTATAGTAGTGTTATGTGATAGATATTTAAATATTTTGAATTCTGATTGAGATTGTCCAATTTTATTAAAATGGAAAAATGTTAAAAGCAAAGAATATAAAAGATGTACAAAAGATTTTAATTTAATACCATACTGGAGGAATAACAATAAACATAATTGTCGTTTCTCGTATTTACAGGTATGATAATATGTTATTTAATGTAGTTTTTCGTTTGTTTAAAAGTAATGTTTTTGATATCGACTTATAATAAACTCGTATTTACAGTTAAACAAAATAGTTAATTATTCCTCCAAGATATTTTTTACGTTGCTACCCGGAAACGACGGAAAGTCAAATATACTCTCTATAACCACGCAATGCAATAGAGAGTATTCTATACCTGAGGAATCATAAGCGGTAAGCCACCAAAGTGAAATTATAAAAACTAATGCCTATAACAAAGTCAGAAATAGCCTAAAAAAAGATACCAAACCAGAAGAGTTTGGATAAATATGACAGAGGACCTAACGAAAATTTATTTAGATGAAGATGGTAATTTGCAATTTGGAGAGCACTATCTGGAAGAATTAATTGATGAACAGGTAGCACAAAAAGGCGAAAAAAATAGTTTTCAAGATTTATTCCAAAATGTAGAAGTAAACGCACAAGAAACTAGACATAGCAACCTTAAGTACATTGCAGAAAAAAATATTATTGAAAAGTTTACAACCAAAAATTCGAATGCAAACTTATGGATAACGTTTGAAAGAGAATGTGAGCGTTTTGATGTGACGTCTGATGAAAAAAAAAAAATAGTTTATTAGATTATTTATGGTCTTATCCATAAATAATCTAGTAAAGTCTATTTTTTTTTCATTGCATCTTTTTTCATTCGTTGCATCATTTTCGTTGCATCGATTGGTCAAAATTTGCGAACAAAGGGTGGAATCCAGTTAATTTTGCTTTAACATATAAATATATATATATATATATAAATATATATATATATATATATATATATATATATATATATATATATATATATATATATATATATATATATATATATATATATATATATATATATATATATATATATATATATATATATATATATATGATGGCTGCGCAGTTTACGCAGGCACCTTAATAGACCTGATAGCAATAGGCTTACCAGAAAATATATTGCATAAGATTGATAGAGAGATATTAACAGATACAATTGATTTGTTTAATGAGGTAAGAAGGTATGAACATATGGTACAAAAAAGAATATTCACTGCAAAGAGAACCTATAGATCTACCTACCGAGCCAAAGCTACAAGAAATGCATATAAAATTTGCGAAAACTTAAATAAGGGGTAACGATATCACCCTGAAGCTCTATGCTGGTTAAGAACAAAAGATGATGATAATTTCAAAAGAAATTTGATTAAACATGTAAACAATTCTGTAATTGAGGCAGAGTTAAATGAAACTGAGCAAAAAATTAATAGTGACACCATAAATAACTGTCAAACTAAAGTTAAATGAAAAACTACAAATAAATGGAGTTTATGATTCAGGTTCTAACGTATCCTTGATAAACTCAAAATTACTTAAATTAAAAAATAAAAGAAGTAATATAAATGAGACAAATCTATTAACCATTAATGGTGTCCAAAAGACGACTGGTTTGACAAAGTTAAGGATTAAGATTTTCGAAATGGAAAAAGAGGTGTATGTAAGTATGATTTTCTAATTGGATTAGAAAATTTGTTAAAAATATTTAGATTAGTGCAAACCGAAGATCTAACTATTATTCAGAAAAAATATTATGATTATAGTAATGGGATGATACAAAACGAAGATATATAAGTATAGAAAAAAATATAAATAAGTATAGAAAAAGATAGAAATGATATTGATATGAAAATGATTCATTTAAAAGAAGATGAGAAATATAAAATAAATAAACTGATTGATACATATAAATCTGTTTTTGCAAAAGATAAATATGATATTGGCATTGTAAGTGGATATGAAGCTAGAATAAACTTATTAGTAGATAGATACTGCAGCAAGAGGCCTTAAAGATGCACTATAGAAGACAAAAAGGAGATAGAACAGCAGATTGCAAAATTGCTAGATAATAAGCTAATAGAAGAATCTTATAGTCCATTTGCAGCACCGGTTACATTAACATTTAAAAAAGAAGATAATAAAAACCAAGATTATGTATAGACTTTAGAGACCTGAATAAAATTGTAGTATCACAAGCTCAACCTTTCCCGTTAATTGAAGATTTAGTGATAAAGACTAGGAACTGCAAGTATTTTACAACTCTAGATGTAAATTCAGCTTTTTGGTCTATACCGTTACGAGTCGAAGATAGAAAAAAAACTGGATTTGTAACACAAGAAGGAAATTACCAGTGGACATGCCTTCCCTTTGGCTTGAAAACGTCATCAGCAATTTTTCAAAGGGTACTGAGCAATATATTAAGAAAATATACACTTTTGTATCAAACTGTGTATTTCAAACTGGACCTGATAATACACCATCTCTCGTTATCTTTTGTTTAAAAAGTAATTTCGCTGCCTGACGACTTTTATCTTTTAAAATATGAAAGATCTTTTGCTAAGGTCTAATACACGTCATTTTCAATAAAAATTAAGCTATTAATTACTTACATATCTGTAATTTAAATTATCTGTAATACATTTCTCGCTTCTCAGTCTATACTAGAAGGATTCCGTCTAAAATTTTCCAATTCCTAAAAATCATAAGAATGTTAGACAATTTTTAGGAAAGATACATTTTTATCATGAATACATCCCAAGAAAAGCAATAATTTTAGGTCCTTTACATCAGTTACTAAGAAAAGGGCATACATTTTTTTGGTCTTATATTCATAAGCCAAAAATATTTTGACATGATAAAAAACTTACTATGCTCAAATCCGATATTGGACATTTTCGATCAAATTTTACCTATTAATATTTATACAGACGCATTTATAGAAGGAGTTGGCGCTGTTTTAAAACAGGTACAGCCAGATGGTAAAGAAAAACCTGTGGTTTATTATTCGAAGAAATTAACCGAAACTCAAAAGAAAAAGAAATCTATTAATTTAGAACTGTTGGCAATAAAAGAAGCGGTAACGTATTGGCAATATTGGTTAATAGGAATGCCATTTACAGTTTTTTCAGATTACAAACCTTTGGAAAACATGAATTTAAAATCGAGAACCGACGAAGAACTAGGTGGCCTATCGTATTATCTTTCACAATATGAATTTAAAATAATATACTCTCCTGGGAAGAATAATTTAGAGACAGACTGTTTAAGTAGGAACCCAGTACTGAATTCTGATGAAATCACAGATGAACATCTAAGAGTAATTAATATGATAAAGATTGAAGAATTTTAAAAGATCAAGGAAGAAATAAAGAAATTCAAGAAAAAAAAGATGAATTTATGAATAAACAAAACGTATACTTCAAAAAGGTTGGAAAACGAGATAAAATAATTTTATCAGAGGAACTAAGTTTAACATTTTTGAAAAATATCCATGAAAATATGTGTCATATTGGAATTAACCAAATTCAGAAGACTGTTGGTAAATTTTATTCAATTAGAAATTTATCCAATAATATAAAGAAGATTTGCAGAAATTGTGAAATTTGTATAAAAAATAAGTCAAGAGGATATGATAAATTTGGATACATATCTCATCTAGGTCCAGCCACTGAACCTTTTGATATAATGTCTATTAGCACAATAGGAGGATTTGGAGGTTCGAGATCATCAAAGAAATATCTACATTTATTAGTGGAACCATTTTACTAGATTTGCATTCATTCTTGCATCAAAAACTCAAACCGCTAATGATTTCATTAAACTATTATCGAATATAACGGAAACGGATGAAATTGGTCAGATTATGACTGATCAATATCCGGGAATTAATTCAAGTACTTTCAAAACATTTTTAAATGACAAAAATATACCCCTGGTACTTACAGCAGTTAACTGTCCGTTATCTAATGGCTTAAATGAACGTCTTAATCAAACATTGGTGAATAAAATCAGGTGTAAAATTAATGAAAATGGCAAGAAAAAAGCATGGACAAACGTAGCTAAAGAGTGTGTTACTAAATATAATGAGACCATTCACACAGTTACAGGATTTTCACCAAAATATCTTATATATGGAACAAATGACGTAACAATTTTACCAAAGGAATTGAGGAGCAGAACATCAAAGGATGATTGGATAAAAGATAAGAAAATTGCTTTTGATAATACAATAAAATCTCATACTTAAAACAAACACCTATTTGATAGAAATCGGAAACAATGGAATTTTAATGAAGGAGATTTAGTTTATATTGAAAATGGGAATAGATTAAATAGATCAAAATTAGATGAATTAAATATTGGACCATATCGAATAATCGAAAAAGTGTCTAATTCTATACATAGGATAGATACAGGTCATAGAAAAACTGAATCAAATCTCTTTTATGTTACTAAACTGATTCCTGTACCTGTATTGGATTTAGAGGAATATTTTAAAAAAAGAGGATTTTACTTTAGGTAGTGAGATTTTAAAAAAACTGATTTTTTTCCCTTTGAAGGGGGAGATGTAAATAATAAACTAAGTTTTATGTGCTAGATATTTTGAAGTCTGATTGAGATAAAATGGAAAAATGTTAAAAGCAAAGAATATAAAGATGTACAAAAGATTTTAATTGAATACCATACTGGAGGAATAATAATAAACATAATTGTCGTTTCTCGTATTTACAGGTATGATAATATGTTATTTAATGTAGTTTTTATTTTGTTTAAAAGAAATGTTTTTTATATCGACTTATAATAAACTCGTATTTACAGTTAAGCAAATTTATTTTTCCTCCAAGATATTATCTTGTATACATACACACAATTATAATAGTACACTGTTATAATTGTGTGTATGTACTACTTTAAAATAAAATTGAATATAAATCGTAATTATGTATGTAAATTTGTCTCATTACAATTAACGTCCTTTAAATTTGCTTTTGCTTATATAGTTTCTAGCATAAGAAATACGAATACAACACTATTTTGTTATATAAATATGCGATTTATTTATAATTTCGAAAATAAAACTGTAGTTTAATTAACTGTATTGTCATGGGACCGAAAACGCCAGCCATATTTTTCTTGTAAGTGACGTCATACGAACATAATCAAATCGAATAAATAACAGCGAAAGTTAAATCTAAAGTTCATGCACTACACACGCACATGACATTTGTTTGTTTCTGTTCTTATGACGTCACGATAATGGTGGATGTCGTTTTGGCGCAAACAATTATCGTTTAAATTTTAATCATTTTTTCTTTGCTTAAAGAGATATTATTTGAAGGAAATAAAAATACTAGTTGACGATCGAATCGATACAAATATTTTAAAATATATTTGAAAAAAATGTAGAATAGGCTATGCCAATTTATTAACTTGTCTAAAAACGTCAAGGAAACGACCTAAAAGCTGCAACACATGTACGAATTTAATCGGTAGATCCGTGAACCAAATCGGGTCTTAAGAATAATATCACATAACATTTTTTATTAAAAACTTAACCCATCAGTGCTAAGTGTGAGTTTTTCTTTTCGCATTCGATCGTGAGCGCGTTTGGCGCTTACTAGGAATTTGTATGTGATTTGTACAGCGCCACCTAAGAGTTGTAAACGCGACAACTAGGTCAAATCACATACAAATTCTTAGTAAACGCCAAAGTACGCGCTCACGATCGAATGCGGAATAAAAAAAAAGAATTTTGAAAATTGGTACATTGAAATTTGGTACAGTTAAAGACTGTATATAGATCTCAGTTTTGGCATAATAAAATAAAAATAATTTTACATTTGATAGGTAGCTCTCTACACTTTAAAGTGGTTTACAAGTTGGTCCCCAGTGGCATTTCTATAATATGAGACATAGAAACTTGCAAATTTCTATGCTGATATATCATGCTGAATACTCTTTAGGATTTTGAACGAAATCGGACAGTAACTTTTGAATAAATTTTAAATTATTATTTTTAATCCAAAAATGAGTATTTTTACTTTGGAAGTCGATTTAATTTTTGTTTAAAAATAATATTTTTCTCTTTTTAGCCATATTTGTTATATTATTATTAAATTTTTTAAAGAATGTTTGAATAAACGATCGAAAGTATAAATTGAATACGCGCCAAGCTTCCATTAGGTATTGTATATAAGGTGATGATGATGATTGCTGTAAGTTACATAATGGCATATGCTTGCAGTTATATAAACAATGACGAAATTTCCAAACGCGTATCATTAAAGTCTGAGGAGTTCTGTTCAGTTCTTTTGGATCCAGGGTATACCAAGGTATACCCTGGATCCAAAGGTATACCAAGGTATACCCGCTACCAAAAAGTAAGCTTTTGCATCAAGATGCAAAAGCTTACTTTTTGGTAGCGTATACTTCGTTTACTTCAGAAAAAGTAAAAATACTATTTGTGTCTATATAAATTTCGAGGAATTCCCTCGATTCCTCATAGATGCCATCATCAGGTCTTCACTTTAGTGACTAAAGGACCAATTTCAAATTATACCTTTTACAAAAACAAAATAATTCCGCAAATATGTCCATAAACGGCAAAGTAATGTTCCAAGATATCCGTGTCGGTGTTAAATACTATGAGAAGTAGAGTTCCCTCGATTCCTTATGGGTCGAACTTCGGACTCTACCCTTAACATCAAACAAAAATTGAAAATCGGTCAACAAACGGCAGATTTAGCGTTGAACATACAATATATATAACCTAACCTAACCTAACCAAGAGGTAAGAGGCTATATATATATATATATATATATATATATATATATATATATATATATATATATATATATATATATATATATATATATATATATATATATAGCCTCTTACCTTGCCTCTTGGTTTTCTTTTCAGTTTTCTCGCAGTCAGGATATTTCACGTTTTTAATTTATTTATATATTTTATTTTACACTTTTAAGTTCTAATTTCTGTTTCTATTACCTCAAAATCATCTGCAGTCAGCAGCATTATATCCATATAAATTCTGTCTAAAAGCCTATATATGAGAATCGTTACTTATCAACCATAAATCGTTAGGGACATAATTAATCTTGCGAACAAAAAATAAGTTGGCGACTGCACATGAGCATACTGTATTACTGAATTTGGCTATGAATTAATATGTTGGCGAATAAATTACTAAACTCGCGAAAGCACTCAGGTGACAAAAAATACAAAAATCGGCAGATAAAAAGTGGCGAATTTTAATCCAAATTGGCACCGACATTTATAAGCTGGCGACTTAATTTCCGAGTTGGTGACCATTATAGGTACGGTAAGCAGCTATAAAGCTAGATTGGGTTGATAAATTAATGGCTGCTAAAAATTCAATTTGCAGGCTACAGAAAATCGCATTTTTGGATACTGTTGGAGTTTGTTTTCCTTTGGTATGGGTGTCGTTTTCAAGATTTTCGGGGGTGCAGAGTAATATGAAAATGAAATCCATTTTAGAATTCCAAAATGGCGTATTTTTCTTTTATTAAAATTAGTATGGGTTTTCTTTTCCAGGTTTCTGGGGGTTCTGATTACAATTGTCTTCCAATTATTATTTCCAAAATGGAGAATTCTCATTCTTCGTATAAATGACATGAGTAATGAGTACTCAATAAATGTTGTTGGGGATGCTGATTAATCATTAATGATTATTATCACAGCATGTTATGTACGAGGTACCAGCTATGTAAGCTAGGAGGGGGAGGGAGGAAATTTTCATTATTTTTTCAGTAGGATTTCCTATTTCCGAGATAGAAGCGTTTATAGAAAAAAATAAGGCAATGCTGTACTTTGAGATACGAGCGATGTATAAATAGATAAATAAAAAATAAAAAGTGTGTGTGTCAGCTCCGACGCACGACTGGAGTTTACTCTAAAAAGTAAAATTTTGTGTGCAATGCAAAGCGACCGAGACATCTTCGGCTAATATCGTGTGACACCGTACCGTGTGACCGCGTGACCGTGTTAACCGTGTGACATGGTGAATTCGATGTCACTCCCATAGATTTTCTCATACTTACTCGTATATGAGGTTTGGTAAAAACAACTGCGGATATTTTGGGCATATAATCTACTGATTATGTAAAAAGATTTAGGCAGAAAAATAATTTAAAAATGTCAAATTTTTCTGCCTAAACGTCTTTACATAAGCAGGAGATCATATGCCCAAAATATGAAATTCCTTTCCTTTGGAGTAAACTCCGATAAACTCCAGAAAAATGTATTGACTCGTACTTTAGAAAGTTAAATTCTTATGTAAGAAGTATAACTAGCTTCCGACAGATGCCGTTATATCCAAAATCGAGTCGTGACGTAACGCAACCTTGAAAGTTCACTCTCACACGCTGCCAAAGATTCACTTCAAAGACCGTCAACGTGTAACAGGAGTTACACCTCTGGCGTTCCAAAAGTCAGTTGACGGAAGTCGCTTACCGTCAAGCGAACAATTAGCTCGTTGACCCCCTCAAAATAGCGCGGCGCCGCGGCGGTCGCCATAAATTGAGCAGCGCTGTCAATTGCACGCGCACCAATAGCTGCGGTCGCCGCGCGCCACGCACTTATTGCTGTTCCCATTTTGTTTTTTGCAACATTTCGCTGTTTTAAATATTTTTGGTAACGTATAAATAACACTATGAAAAGATTTAATGGTAAACTACTAGAGCCTTTATCGAAAAGTTTTTTGACACATCTATTACCTATGAGACGGGTCCGATCACGGATAAGATAAATGAGGTTGGATTGGCAATGTGCGCGGGGCAGACGCGCCACAAGTATGATTAAACAATCATACTTCAACCGAACCACGCGTTCACACTTTTTAGTCGCTTGTTGATTGCCTCGCAGTACGGAGCAGCGCTAAAACCCTTTGAAAATGCCGGGTTGTGCGATTGTTATGTGCAAATTAAAGAGTCAGACATCAAATATGAAACAAGGAGGAATTTCTTTTCATCGGTAAGCATAAAAACCTTAGTTTTTTAGTATTTTTCCCAAAAAACTAGGTCGAATTATGAAATTATAAGTAGAAACGACAATTAAGCCAAGAATCATAGAAAATATACATTGCTGGTGAAGTACGCAAATATTTCGCGAGAAGACACATCTGACGCGCAATGGGTTGCGAAGCGAGCTTAATTACCGCGCCTTTCGATTCGTTCGCATCACGTCCGCGTCGGTCGCCTGGATAGCGCAGTCAGTGATCGATGATTTATCGACAAATTATTTTTCTTCAGAATGAGTTACTACTGTTCTCGGTAGTAAAATTTTGCTAGTCTTTTTTTTTGCTACATAATATTTTCGACCATCGACTTCTTTCAAATCAAAGCAAAAGCTTTGATTTTCTTATTATTTTTGATTACAAATAAAGTTAATACATGTTGATATTTTTTTTCATATTCTATCCCAATACCAATTAAATTCGCCTTTGACACAATGTTTTAGTTAGTATAAAATTACTAGTGCTCCCGTTATTAAAATTTTTCATTCAATTACCAATAGCTACAGGACGGTTTATGATTTACGATGAGCCTTCGGCAAAAATAGTGGGGATGCACATATTGTACACGCGCAACCATACTTGCCCCGCTACTCCCCCCGCCACATTGAAAAGCTAGGGCTCATAAATCGTAAATCTAACTGAAACTAAGATGATTTCAAGATTAAAGTTTGACCATTTTCATTATCGAAAATTCCTATCGACCATAGCAAGCCCTAGCGTGCGTGTGATTTTTGAGCATGTGGTTGTGTCGTAACGTTACCGACTCAACGTAGTGTGAGTACCAAATCGCAGCCCTCTGTTCTAGGTGTGATTTGTTAATTAGTGTGCGTAATTCGTGTATGTATTATTATTTCTTATGTAGTGGAGTGCATTGGTGGGAGATAGGCGGCGACGCTGGTTTTCAAGTAAAAGTATCATGGTTGCCAATCCAACCTCATTTATCTTATCCGTGGGTCCGATCAATGGTGTCTTCATGATTTTATTTACATGGTTAACTGACCTACCTACCTACACTACTAAGTTTTTTACGCAATGTACGAGAAAACGATCAAACGGATCGGCTGATGGTAAGCGATTAGCGCCGCCCATGAACACTCGCAACACCAGAGGAGTTACACTTGTAACTCCTCTGGTGCTGCGCACTTGCGTTCCTGTCCTTAAAATCCCCAACCACCCTTGAGCCTCCGGTAACCTCACTCACTTTAACACTATAACTCACAGCGTTAATTCACGCCAGTTTTCTGTGAGGCCGTGGTATTTATCCGGTCATGTCGTAGCATACGTCCCGTAGCATTGCTCTGCCACGTTTAAAAGTACTCCCTAAATAGTCTAACGAAGAAGACGATCTTTAGATCCAGAAATATGTCAATACTAGCTTTTTCCCGCGGCTTTGCCTGCGTAAATATAATATCCCATGGGAACACTGTACTTTATCGAGTTAAAAAGTAGCCTATGTGTTAATCCAGAGCTCAAACTACTACCAACCCAAATTTCATCGAAATCAGTTCAGTAGTTTTTGCGTGAACGAGCAACAAACATCCATTCATCCATCCATCCTCACATACTTTCACATTTATAACAGTAATAGGATAACGCTTGATGCATGCGACATGATGCACCGTCTCAAAATAGAACCCCGATCATATCAATGATGTTCTTTATTGAACTATAAATAGATGTGACTTACACCTCGTGAATGCCTGTGTTAATAAGTTTGTTCAGTCACTTTATTCGAATCAGATAAAAAATCGGTTGTCTGAAAAGTCTGTTTACTGACGATAGTTGAACGTGACAACGTCAGAAATGAGTCATGTTTAGCGAGGTAACGCCGGTTACGCCGGTAACGCATGAGTCATGTTTTTTCGTGCGTGCACCCGGCTCCATCGAATTATGAGACGTTGTCACATCAAAAATTCTGGAACACCACTAGAGATCCACATAGAACACTATGAGTTATAACTTTATAAAACACCTTGGTAGGTACTTCGTAGGTCTTAGATGGTATTAGTGGTTTAAATAACAAGCCCCGCTTATAAAACTAAAAGCTCTAAATCGTCAGGATCAAAAGGCACATTGAAAGAAAAAGCAATCTTGAAATTAAAGCGAAATACCGAAAAATATTTATTAAGTAACCGGAAAGTTTCAAAGCAGCGAACTTGATAATTAAAAAGTGTTAAAAGGACATAAATTAATAAGTCATAAAAGATATTCTAAATTATATCTATCTTAAAACCACTGATAATCCTGAAACAAAGCCCCCCGGCGCTTTCAAAGCGGGAACAGGCAATAAATAAAAAAGTTCTCTTAAAAACGGCTTTTTTCGTCGATTAGTAACAAAATTTTATTTTTATGTTAGATTTTCGGGCATTATCTACTTTATAACTGGGGTGATACTGGATATCGTTGCGTTTGCGTAATTTTTTCGAATCTTCCAATAATAATTAATAGAATCTTAATATTTTAAGTAGTTATTTGATATAAGTGCCATCTATGAGTGATCAGTGTAAGATAAATTGTAACTTGTGATCAATACTATCTACGTCGCGTCGTAAACAGTGATGCATTGAAATGTACATAGATGGCGCTTTACACATTTCGATAGAATAATATCTAGAAGGTAAGATAATTTTAAATATCGTAATTATTTATAATATTTAGCCCTGAGTACTAGGAGATTCCGCTTGAGCAAGACTTGTTGACATTTTAAATGCTTAGTATTCAAATTTTATAATATTATTTTTATTTTATTGGGCAATGTTAAAAAGTGCGTACTTCGAACAATAAACGATTATTATGATAACTAAAGTGATTGATGATAGGAAATTTTATTTTAGTACAGCAAGATATATATAAAAAAGTATTTAAAATTAGAAACAATCTACTCCGTATAAGCGCCATCTATATTTTTTCTGTAAAACTATTAAGACCAAACCAATAATAACTATTGAGTTAGTGAACAGTTCATTTTCATAGATGACGGTGGATGGATGACTCTTACAGGAATACTTATTTTCCTTTTAAAATTGGGAATTTGAATAATTGTCGTTTGGTTACATTTTGTGCAGTATAATTTTAATACAGTATAATTACATTTTGTACAGTATAATTATATAATAATATTTGATGATTAATTTATATGTGAATATTTGGTAAGTAGTAAGTTTAGTCAAGTACCATAAAAGATAACGACGTTATACGATACGACAGTGTGATCGAAACGATCGATTGCATATTGTGAGTAAAGGGTGTTAGCGTCGTCTATGTTTGTCACAAAACCATTAAATTTCACTTTTTGGTTAATGTTTATTTCCATAGATGGCGTCCGGACTGGAAAACAATAATATGAACTTCTATTTCCCTTAGTGAAAATTGGGTACTAAATGGGTACTAGGTATTAAGGCTTTAAGTAAGTGCCAAGTACTAGGAGAAATAGGCAAAGAAAATCAGCTATTGCCTGAATTCACATTCATTTATATTTATGTATTATTAATACTTGAATATTTAATATGTACAAATCACACATGCTCATACAAATTATTAAATTATAAAAAAATTAAAAATTAAATTATAACCTACCTAGCATCCACGTGTTTATTAGATGTTCCGGCATTATTATTTACACCACTTTCTGCCATAGTTTATATAATTATCACTTTAATTTAGAGTAATAAAATGATAAATATTATAACTTCACAATAATAACAATAATTATCAATTATCAATTTTATATATATAGGTATACTATATACACATAATACATTCGTACGCTGCCCCGCAGCATACCCTGTGAAACGCTGGCTATACAAGTATACACACACACGCTTGAAAAGTGAAAGATGCGCAGAATAGGTTGCGCACGAAAACGTAACGAGGTCATTCGTTCAGTAGTTTACTCCTCATATTTTTTTCATATCGGGAGCCTTATATGAAAATCGATTCTTAAGGAGTAAACTCCAAAAATAAAAAATACGTTTATTGCAGACTAATAATCCATAGCGTTCGTACATACATTTAAACCTTACACCTATGTTAGTAACAGTACATTCTCTCTCTATATTATTATTATTTGGTTGACAAAAAGCTTTAAAAAATGCAATTTTGACCTCCATTGTACACCGCGCAAAGTGGCGGGCCAGCATATTGTACCGTACGGCTAAGGCCCTTCTTTCCCTCTCTGAATTATTCAAATTTAAATTAATTTATTTTTCCGTATGTGTGTTACAATAATAGGTCTTATAATATTTGATGTAGGTTCAGCACATAGGCCTCTATGGGCATACAAAATTAACAATAAAAAATAATTATTACAGTCTACATTCTACAACAATTAATAGATTATTAATAACCATCACACTCATAAAATTTATAATTATGTCAAATTTTCAATCGAATAAATTAGGTAAACATTAAAATGATGTCATGTAATTACCAATAGGTCATAAAAGTATTACAGTCAACAATAATTGATATAATATAGTAAAATTAATTCATTAATATTATTCATAATTATTATGTATAAAATGTCATTATTAAATTAAAATGTCAGTGTAAATAGGTAGTAAATTTCTCCATAAAAATATTTAAAACATGTCATAGTACGTAACAAATTTAGAATAATATTATAATAACAATAGTAAATTGATTTTTTATGTTTATAACAAGTCAGCGATCATCATTCGATACATATTGTGTTTAAAATTTACATTCATAACCAATTAATTAGCCACGAAAGAGATCTTCGACAGTATAGAAGCATTTATCGATTAAATACTTTTTTAATTCATTTTTAAATCTTTGAATGCTGTCTATTTCTTTAAGACTCTGTGGTAGTTTCTTATATATTTTATTTGCCATAAAAAAAAACATTTTTTCTAATTAGGGTGGTTTTTGATCCAAAACAACATAATTTGTCGGCTAGTCTTTTTGTGTTGAAACGCTCAAACAAATGTAGGATTGATCGCACAAATAATGCTACTTCGTATATGTACAAACACGGAAAGGTAAGAAGTTAATATTTTCTAAAATACGGCTGACAACTCTCAACGTATATGGGCTATAATTCTGATACATTTCTTTTGCGCCTTAAATATATCTTCATGCATGGTGGAGTTACCCCAGAATATGATACCATAACGAAGAGTAGAGACTACGAAGCCATTGTAGGCCATTAACAAACCTTTTTTATTAACCACTTTTGAGGTAGTATATAGAGCATAAGAAAATTGATTTACTTTTCTACATACATGTTGTGAATGTTTTATACATTTAAGACCTTTTTCGATACATATACCTAGAAATTTTGTAACTCCAATATCTTCAATTTTATCCCTATTATATTTGATATTTAATGTATTTAATAGTGGCTTTCTTTGCTGGAATTTGATTATTTGGGTTTTCTTTAGATTTATGAGTAAGTTATTAGATTTCAACCAATTTATAATGTCAATTAAACTTTTATTTATGTCATTATCGTAACTGCTAAGATCATAACAGGTAAACACGACAGTACTGTCGTCTACGAATAGAGTCATGGGGTACTTTATGCAGCGAGGGAAATCATTTATGTATATCAAAAATAAAAGGGGCCCCAGAACACTACCCTGGGGAACGCCATATTCTAATTTTCGAGGTTTTCAGGAGTATGTAAGCTCTGTTTTTGTTTTTGTACATATTCTTGTAATTTGAGTAATTTGGGTCCTATTTGTAAGAAAGGATTTTATCAAATTAAGGATACTTACCCCATATATATTCAATTTTTTTATTAGCATATCATGTCTTACGCAGTCAAAGGCTTTACAGATATCCATAATTAGAGCTGTCACTGGTATAGATTTGTCCATATTTAAGACTATTTTGTTTAAGAAATTGTAAATAGCTAAATTAATAGATCCTTTCTGAATCCCTTTTGTTCTTCAGCAAATAGATCAAATTTTTTTAAATATGAATACAAAGTTTTATATATAATTTTTTTCTATAATTTTCGAGAAAACGGAAATAATAGCAATTGGACGGTAACACGTTACATTGTAACGGAACGTTACATGAGTTCGTTTTATTGATATTATTTTAAAATATTTTCATAAACTTTACAAAATCAAATCTTTACTAACAATATGTACTAATCTTACTTACTAATTTATTTACATTTTAATCCCTTATTTACATTATATTATCAATAAAATATACCTACTAATAAAGTTAAAGTGAACGTTCGATTTGCTTTCGATATAATACGTCTTATTAAAAATTAATAAAATAAATAGTTAAGCATTTGTTAGCGACTGTACACCTTGGATCGAACATATAGAACCGGTTGTCATCGACTCGGGCGCCGCCGCAGAGGCGATGGGGGCATTCGGCGTATGTATGGCGTATTTAATATACTGCTAAGCTGCTACTACGTTACCAATTATTATGCTTGACCGCAGCGCTGCCGATTATAATATTAACCTATATCATTTATTTGCTTAAAGTACTAATATTAACTGGGTCCTAAATCACCCAGTTGGATATAAACGAGTATTGGAGAATTCCCGTCTTAGGGTAAGTTTTATTAGCACACCTACTGTTAGCATTAAAATTTTTCTTTATGTTGTGAATTATTTGTTACATCGTTCTGTACAGTTCCTATGAGCTTTAAATAAAAATTAACAAGCTATTCATGACATTATTTGGCCTAATATTTCAAAATTTTAAGAGTTAATAATTTACCAAACTACCTTCAACTTTCATACCGTAATGTTTAAGAATTCTTTGTTTTAAAATTAGAAACGTTTGTTATTAGATTTAATAAGTAATATTTGGAGTAATTGTTTTTTTATTTTTATTTCTAATTGTAATTAAGTTCTGTCGCCCTACCATGACAATTCCGCTACCACGGTAGGTGGCGGGCGCTCTTCTTGGAGCATCGTGGATGGGCCGCCAGACGGTTTATGAAAAGTGGACTAAGGCGGAGGTTGTACATTCCAGGAACCTTGCTCCGAGTTGATAATACGAGCGTGGAGTGTCCACGCAACCCAGAAATCTCCAGCGTCTTTTCGGAGGCCAACACCGCTGCTGCTTTCACCCGTCTGGATGCGGAGTCCCTCCAGCGTCCTAGCTATACCTTCGCCTTCCCTCCACGGTTGTACCAGGAGAGTAGCCCTACATTTCCTAAGTGGCAAAATCATAAGTAGGCTTTATACCACGACCCTGTATTAAATTTTGTGACTCACATACCGGTTTTAATCACTGCTGTACCTTAACAAATTTAATTTTTAATTGAACACCGATTTTTTTTAATACTAAAAGCGGTAGGTGTTACAACATCCTCTTTTTCGCCTTTTTTAAATAGAGGTTTGATTATGGCTGTTTTGAGTTCAGTAGGAAATGTGCCATCCTCTATACAAAGGTTGATAATATAACTGAGCGGTGATGCTATTATTTCAGCCACACTTTTTACTACCGGGGTAGATATGTCGTCAATACCGACACTTGTTGTATTTTTTAATGAATTTATTGTTGATTTAATGTCAAGAGGTGCTACATAATTGAAAAATAAAGAATTAAAGTGATTGCATGTCAAGGTATGTCTATAGTTTAAAATGTCATTATTATTAAAAATTTTCACGTGGTCAATAAAATAATTATTAAATGTTTGTGCTATATTTTTAGGATCTGATATAATTAGTCATTATCATTATCACTAAGGTTCTCGTTTACAACATGACCGAGGTATTTAAATTGTAAGACTCTTTTGAGCGCAATACCGTTTAAAATCACAGGCGTTGTTACGGGTAATTTAAATGAAACGAGGAATTAACAACGTGACAAATATATTTAAAAAAGGAGGACGTGGGCAGAAGGCCGAAAGATCTGGTTTAGCCTCAAGAGGCTAAATAAATAAATAAAAAATAAAAATAAAAAGTACGTTTATTGCAGACTAATAGTCCATAGCGTTAGTACATACATTTAAACCTATATTAGTAACAGTACATTCTCTCTCTATATTATTATTATTATTTGGTTGACAAAAAGCTTTAAAAAGTGCAATTTTTACCTCCATTGTACACCGCGCAAAGTGGCGGGCCAGCATATTGTAACGTACGGCTAAAGCCCTTCTTTCCTCTCTAAATTATCATTATCAATAAGGTTCTTGTTTACAAAATGACCCAGGTATTTAAATTGTAAGACTCTTTTGAGCGCAATACCGTTTAAAATCACAGGCGTTGTTACGGGTAATTTAAATGAAAATAGGAATTAACAATGTGACAAATAAATTTAAAAAAAGGGGATGTGGGCAGAAGGCCGAAAGATCTGGTTTAGCCTCAAGAGGCTACACCAGATCTTTCCTAGGCTCACCAAGGTGTCTGTGGGAATCGGAGGGGCTTTAACCACACGGGCAACTTAGCTGGATCCGGGAATGTAGGCAGCACGTGGCGAGGAGCCCAACTCCTGTAGCGTCCCTCTGACGTTGAACGGATTGCGCTGAACTGGGTTAAATATCATGTTATCTCTCTCATTCTTCCTATTTATAAAAGAGAAGGCATTATATTTTAAACCAGGGTTAACTTTAAACCATCTGCGCCAGTGGGCCATATATTGATAATTATAATATTATTATACTCGTCGATACTACGCCTGTACTAGCTTCAATTATCTAAAAAAACTTTCTAACGGTCGAATCATACTCAGGACCGTCTTTGATCTATTAGAGGCCCTGGCCACACTAGAAGAATGGGCCCCTATGACCATAATAAAGCAATATTTTATGAATATTTTTATTTCAATAGGGCCAGGCCAGAGTGGCGGCTAAGCCAGCCCTCGCAGCCAGCTGGTCCTCGCAGCCTGGCGCCTTATTTGTACCGATGTTTGGTTTTACGCCAAGGACGGCAAACCACGTTTTAACGTGGCATTTTTGTAAATAAATGTTTTATAAGGTCATAGACGTGCCATAAAAACTATTCTTTCATTTTTATTTGTGATTAAGAGGCGTATTTAAAGATTTGGCGCCCGGGATGATTAATTATTTTGCCGCCCATTAAGCAGTGACGTGAGAGACAGTGAGTTTTGCCTGTTTAAACTTTAAACCCTGAAAGACTGTGTACTTCGGAAAAACACAAGTATGTCAATAGCCTAAAACTGAAAGTCAGTACTAAATACTATAATAAGTTATTTAAACCAAACACGAGTGAACGGAGCGAGCGAGCAAAAACTTTTTAAAATTTACAGGTCTGAAAATATTACAGGTCTAATAATAATATAAGTAGTAAAATCTGTTCAAACTAAAACACTGAAATATGGTGAACTTCGGAAAAATACCATAAAATCAACCGGGAAAAACAGAAAATTGGTACTAAATAATATAATAATATGTTCTTTATGTTAAACGCGAGCAAGCGAAGAGAGCGAGCAAATATTTGTTCCTATTTTATAGGTTAGATCTGGTCAACCTTTAAACACTTAAAGAATGTGAAAATAAGATCATTTTGTAATTCAAATTAAAGTATAATTTGTGTAATTCCTGATGTTGCAAAATAGATGACAAATAACAAATTATGTTAGATTTGATATGTAATACCTACTTCACACTTTTTTCGTCGTACATAATTACAACATTTTGTGGCCAGTGACCTGCCCAAAATGTTGTATTGCATCACACATGCCATTGTTGGCACGCGTGCCATAGGTTCGCCAACCCTGTTTTAGGCTATTGATTCTATTGTATTTTTCTAAAGTACATGGTACAAAGACTTTCTGGGTTTAAAGTTTAAAAAGATTTTAACAGGTAAAATAGTAAAAAACTTTTGCTCTCTCGCTACGTTTGAACGCGTTTAACATAAAGAGTATAATCATATAGTACTTAGTATCAACATTCTGTTTTAGACTGTTAATTTTATTTTATTTTGAAGATAACTTAATAAATCATCTTTCTGATAGGGCTGAAAAGTATAATTACATTTTAACATGTAAAAAAATAGTAAAGAGTCCGCCACAGCTTAGTAAATAAATAACGTTTATTTCGGGCGGCCTTGGCCCATATTATAAATACCTTACCTTACAGACTAACACATAATATTATTATTAAATACTTAAAAAACTACACATTATCAAAATAACATATTTTTAATAGGCCCGTTGCACAAAATTTCTAAATACGCCTCTGTAAAGGCGCTACATACACGGACCAGCAGGCACATCTAGCGCTGCTGTCTTGAAGAAAATTTGTGGGCAAGTATCTTATTACTGAGGTTTCATTTTTTCAGTTTTATTTCATTTAATCAGTGGAGTTTCTTTAGTAATTATTTTATTTTACACTTTTAAGTTTTTGTTTATTTGTCAAAATCGCCGACGCGTTTGGTCTTAATAGTGCCCCAGGTGCAAACACACATACATAGGCTGATACGTACGAAGTCGTGGCTAACATCTGGATTCTGAACTATACTAATATTATAATGAGGTAAAGTTTGTTTCTTTGTGAGTTTATGACTTACCTACCAATATTGTAAGGGGTAATCTTTGGATCTACTTCAACCGATTTTTTAAATTCTTTTACCAATAGTAAGCCACATTATATTTTGAGTGGCATCTATAGGATATATATTAACCCCAAAAATGTTAAGTCTTTTCCGTGGTAGTCGGATTTACAAAATTAATCGAAAATAACTTAGCCAAGAGCACGCCAGGACATGTCTAAGGAGGGTTCCGTAACTATCAACGCGCAATAGGTTTTCTTTTAATGACTTCAAAAGCTATTGTCCGATTTTACTCAAAATAATTTTCCTAAAGAGTTTTGAGCATTATATAACAGTATGGGAACTTAGAAGTTTCTATCTCCTATAGTTTAGAAATGCCAGGTGTGGGGACCAACTTATATACCGCTTTGGAGGCCGATTACTCCTTTAAATTAGTAGAAACCTTAAACGATACCCCACGCGATGGCGTAGAATGAAAAAATACCCCTAAAATGTAAAATTATTATTATTTTATAATTCCAAAAACAAGATCTAAACACAATCTATAACTGTACCAATTTTCATCCACTTATATTCATGATTACAGAAGCTAGAAGCGCTAGACAGACAGACAGACAGACAGACGGACTGAGCAAAACTATAAGGGTTCCTTATGTATTACGGAACCCTCAAAAAACGAGCGAACGATAACGTGTTTGAGAAACGCTGCCTTATCGATAAGAGATTTATTATTGAGTTCCAGAGAAAAGTTTTTAATTTGATAGCACCTGCAAAAAAGTCATTGACAGCATATTTAAGCCATAAAAAGAAGATTTTTATATAAAAAAAAAATTTAAATCGTAACATGATGATTTATCAAAATAAGATAATTTATCGTCTCAAGTGTATAAAACATGAGATCATTTCCTTTTGCTGCACACTACCAACTTCCAGCTTCGCCTTTAGAAAATATAGCTCTGTGCTATTATTATATTGCAGTAGGTAAGTACATTTGGGAAATAAGTTTTTGCCACGAACGCGGGCGAAGCTGCGGGCAAAAGCTCGTAATTCATATAATATTTAAGTTTGATCTTTAAAAAGTTAAGTAAGTATACGAAAGTTTTTCCAGGCATTTATTTATGGATTACAAGATTTAGTTGAGAGGTGTTCCCAAATAAGTTTAGATGCGTCTAAAAATGGTGTCTTGTCTAGCATGTCATCGACAAAAGTCTTAGTTACACCTCCGTAGGTTTTGAAACGAGAATGGATCCAAAGGTAGTCGTGGCGTTTCTTGGTTTCCTCGTCGTATTTACAGTCATACAGCACCAGATAATTATTGACGTCCAGGGCCAGAACAGCGACGGGTACTTCATCCGTATGTTCTATCTTCTTATATATGGATGAATGGAAGAAGATGACTCCAGTGCCGTTACTTGCAGGTTTGATTGGCAAGCTCAAAATGGCTGGCTTGTCCCCCGAAATTTCGTATGCAGTGAACAAGTTATTTTCGGTTTCAACATTCACGACGACACAGTGGGCGTTGATCTCGTAGTTGTTGTCATACCTAGCTTGCTCGTACCATATGCCTGAAAGCTGAGATTTGAAATATATGAATGGTAAAAATTCTGAGTTATTTAAGTTCCATATGGCCCAAGATTAAGTAAAGTTGGGAGAGAGGTATCTTAAGTACAGAATTATTTTGTTATGGGTCTGTGAAGACCTCGGACCAAATAAAAAAGTGAAGACAGATCACTGCGAACCACACAACGAGGCCAGTTTAAACTACACCTCGCGTTGTTATTACACAGTCTTACGCACTCACATGTAATAGAACTCTTACCTTGTAAGGCGTGCTGTCGCGGTGTGTGGTTTGTAGGGTTTTGTAGGTAGTACTCAAGAAAGTGTTGAACTTTTAGTTTCGCTCTGTCCGTCCGTCTGTCTGTCTGTCTGTCAGACCTTATAGCTTCTGTAATTATAAATAATATTTATAATTACGAAAGCTATAAGGCAGAAGCGTCTATTTAGATGACATTTGGTATAGTTATAGATTGTCCATAGATTTCGGTTTCATTATGATAAAATAAACATATTTCTGTATTTTTGGGGTGCCTGTCCATACATGTGAAGTATGTATGAAAAATATTGTTTCATTATGACTCGTCGTTTGGGATATTGTCGAATAGGTCTTTTTAAAATCAATTTAAGGTTTTCTTTGACATTTACATGACTTTTTTACAAAGTTTTACAAATTGTTTTACGAGTGATTGGCCTCCAAAATATTTTACAAGTTGATCCGCCTCCCTGGCATTTCTAAACTATAGGTAAAAATAGAAACTTGTGAATTTCCATCCTAATAAATCTTTAAGAAAATTATATTGGGCAGGAAAATTATTTTGAGCAAAATCGGACATTAACTTTTGAAGTAATTTAAAGAAAACCTATTGCGCGTCGGTAGATACGGAACTCTCCTTAGACATGTTCTGTCATGCTCTAGGTTTGGTTATTTATGCAATGAAATACGTAGTTACACGCGCACTACATACATTAAAAACCAGGCTCAGTTTTTGTTTAACAAAGCGCTGTTTTCACTTTTTTATTTGGTCTGAGGTGAAGGCGATCTTCGAACACGATGTCTGCCAATATGCAGGTAGTCAACGCTCGGTGTACTAGTCACTTATAGACTTCCTCCACACGTGGAGCAAAACCCAAGAGATAAAGATCAGGCAAAGAAAAGTTGAACCTAGGTCCTAAGTTATTTGCAAAGTTTTAACTTGGCAACACTATACCTACGAGCTTCAAAGATAATTTCACAAATCAAACTTGACAAAAATTTATTGGTTTAAGCATAAAAGAGTAAAAACATTAATTTCACATTTTATATATCACGTTAGTACTAATTCATTAATTATCAAGTGACTCATCCGGTTATTTGAATTTTTTCATAGGAATTTGAATGTTGCCTTTAGTTTCTCAGGTTCAACTTTGGTTTGCCAGATTTAACCACTGCAGTAGCAACATAAAATAAAAGACAGTAACTGTATTCGACTACAACATTTGTTGGTTTTTGAGTTTAAATAAAATTATTAAATAGTAAACTTACGCCTTTCCAATCCAACTTTGGAACTGGTTCGATAGCTGGACATTCTTTTTCTATGTATAAAGTAGACGATCCCAATTTAAAAAATAGACAAAATACTGCACAGATCTTGGAAATCATCTTGAGAGGACGGCAAACAATATTATAATGATTGCAGTTTTCATATTTGCGACTTAAATACCCTTTAAAGCAGGTAAATCGGCAACTATTTATCACATTTTTTGTAGGTCTGATGATATTTAAGAAAATATAAAAATAAAAGCAAAAGATCATTTTAATGTAGTACATGGAAATAATAAACTAAGTTTTTATTTAAAGTAGTGTTATGTGCTAGATATTTAAATATTTTGAATTCTGATTGAGATTGTCAAATTTTATTAAAATGAAAAAATGTTAAAAGCAAAGAATATAAAAGATGTATAAAAGATTTTAATTTAATACCATACTGGAGGAATAACAATAAATATAATTGTCGTTTCTCGTATTTACAGGTATGATAATATGTTATTTAATGTAGTTTTTAGTTTGTTTAAAAGTAATGTTTTTGATATCGACTTATAATAAACTCGTATTTACAGTTAAACAAAATAGTTAATTTTTCCTCCAAGATATTATTTACGTTGCTACCCGGAATCGACGGAAAGTCAAATATACTCTCTATAACGTCGATAACCACGCAATGCAATAGAGAGTCAGAAATAGCCTAAAAAAAGATACCAAACCAGAAGAGTTTGGATAAATATGACAGAGGACCTAACGAAAATTTATTTAGTTGAAGATGGTTTGGATGGAAATTTGCAATTTGGAGAGCAATATCTGGAAGAATTAATTGATGAACAGGTAGCACAAAAAGGCGAAAAAAATAGTTTTCAAGATTTATTCCAAAATGTAGAAGTAAACGCACAAGAAACTAGACATAGCAACCTTAAGTACATTGCAGAAAAAAATATTATTGAAAAGTTTACAACCAAAAATTCGAATGCAAACTTATGGATTGATACGTTTGAAAGAGAATGTGAGCGTTTTGATGTGACATCTGATGAAAAAAAAATCTGATGAAAAAAGAGTTTATTAGATTATTTATGGCCTTATCCATAAATAATCTAATAAACTCTATTTTTTTTTTCATTGCATCTTTTTTCATTCGTTGCATCATTTTCGTTGCATCGGTTGGTATAACTCAATGATTATGAAGCTAACATTAAACTCTGAATGGTCTGCCTGGAAATCAAAATTTTGCGGAACCTTTGCGAACAAAGGGCGGAATCCAGTTGATTTTGCTTTAACATTATATATATATATATATATATATATATATATATATATATATATATATATATATATATATATATATATATATATATATATATATATATATATATATATAAAGACTGTTCTCTACTAGATTCCGCTATAAGAAAAGAAAAACTTTTACTTGAAATGAGAACATCAATTGACGCAGGCACCTTAATAGACCTGATAGCAATAGGCTTACCAGAAAATATATTGCATAAGATTGATAGAGAGATATTAACAGATACAATTGATTTGTTTAATGAGGTAAGAAGGTATGAACATATGGTACAAAAAAGAATATTCACTGCAAAGAGAACCTATAGATCTACCTACCGAGCCGAAGCTACAAGAAATGCATGTAAAATTTGCGAAAACTGAAATAAGGGGTTATGATATCACCCTGAAGCTCTAGGCTGGTTTAGAACAAAAGATGATGATAATTTTTAAAAGAAATTTGATAAGACATGTAAACAATTCTGTAATTGAGGCAGAGTTAAATGAAACTGAGCAAAAAAATTAATAGTGACACCATAAATAACTGTCAAACTAAAGGAAAATCAAAAACTACAAATAAATGGAGTTTATGATTCAGGTTCTAACGTATCCTTGATAAACTTAAAATTACTTAAATTATAAAATAAAAGAAGTAATATAAATGAGACAAATCTATTAACCATTAATGGTGTCCAAAAGACGACTGGTTTGACAAAGTTAAGGATTAAGATTTTCGAAATGGAAAAAGAGGTGGATGTGTACATTATCGATGAAAAGAATTTGAAGTATGATTTTCTAATTGGATTAGAAAATTTGTTAAAAATATTTAGATTAGTGCAAACCGAAGATCTCAATATTATTCAGAAAAAATATTATGATTATAGTAATGGGATGATACAAAACGAAGATATATAAGTATAGAAAAAAATATAAATAAGTATAGAAAAAGATAGAAATGATATTGATATGAAAATGATTCATTTAAAAGAAGATGAGAAATATAAAATAAATAAACTGATTGATACATATAAATCTGTTTTTGCAAAAGATAAATATGATATTGGCATTGTAAGTGGATATGAAGCTAGAATAAACTTATTAGTAGATAGATACTGCAGCAAGAGGCCTTAAAGATGCACTATAGAAGACAAAAAGGAGATAGAACAGCAGATTGCAAAATTGCTAGATAATAAGCTAATAGAAGAATCTTATAGTCCATTTGCAGCACCGGTTACATTAACATTTAAAAAAGAAGATAATAAAAACCAAGATTATGTATAGACTTTAGAGACCTGAATAAAATTGTAGTATCACAAGCTCAACCTTTCCCGTTAATTGAAGATTTAGTGATAAAGACTAGGAACTGCAAGTATTTTACAACTCTAGATGTAAATTCAGCTTTTTGGTCTATACCGTTACGAGTCGAAGATAGAAAAAAAACTGGATTTGTAACACAAGAAGGAAATTACCAGTGGACATGCCTTCCCTTTGGCTTGAAAACGTCATCAGCAATTTTTCAAAGGGTACTGAGCAATATATTAAGAAAATATACACTTTTGTATCAAACTGTGTATTTCAAACTGGACCTGATAATACACCATCTCTCGTTATCTTTTGTTTAAAAAGTAATTTCGCTGCCTGACGACTTTTATCTTTTAAAATATGAAAGATCTTTTGCTAAGGTCTAATACACGTCATTTTCAATAAAAATTAAGCTATTAATTACTTACATATCTGTAATTTAAATTATCTGTAATACATTTCTCGCTTCTCAGTCTATACTAGAAGGATTCCGTCTAAAATTTTCCAATTCCTAAAAATCATAAGAATGTTAGACAATTTTTAGGAAAGATACATTTTTATCATGAATACATCCCAAGAAAAGCAATAATTTTAGGTCCTTTACATCAGTTACTAAGAAAAGGGCATACATTTTTTTGGTCTTATATTCATAAGCCAAAAATATTTTGACATGATAAAAAACTTACTATGCTCAAATCCGATATTGGACATTTTCGATCAAATTTTACCTATTAATATTTATACAGACGCATTTATAGGAGTTGGCGCTGTTTTAAAACAGGTACAGCCAGATGGTAAAGAAAAACCTGTGGTTTATTATTCGAAGAAATTAACCGAAACTCAAAAGAAAAAGAAATCTATTTATTTAGAACTGTTGGCAATAAAAGAAGCGGTAACGTATTGGCAATATTGGTTAATAGGAATGCCATTTACAGTTTTTTCAGATTACAAACCTTTGGAAAACATGAATTTAAAATCGAGAACCGACGAAGAACTAGGTGGCCTATCGTATTATCTTTCACAATATGAATTTAAAATAATATACTCTCCTGGGAAGAATAATTTAGAGACAGACTGTTTAAGTAGGAACCCAGTACTGAATTCTGATGAAATCACAGATGAACAACTAAGAGTAATTAATATGATAAAGATTGAAGAATTTTAAAAGATCAAGGAAGAAATAAAGAAATTCAAGAAAAAAAAGATGAATTTATGAATAAACAAAACGTATACTTCAAAAAGGTTGGAAAACGAGATAAAATAATTTTATCAGAGGAACTAAGTTTAACATTTTTGAAAAATATCCATGAAAATATGTGTCATATTGGAATTAACCAAATTCAGAAGACTGTTGGTAAATTTTATTCAATTAGAAATTTATCCAATAATATAAAGAAGATTTGCAGAAATTGTGAAATTTGTATAAAAAATAAGTCAAGAGGATATGATAAATTTGGATACATATCTCATCTAGGTCCAGCCACTGAACCTTTTGATATAATGTCTATTAGCACAATAGGAGGATTTGGAGGTTCGAGATCATCAAAGAAATATCTACATTTATTAGTGGAACCATTTTACTAGATTTGCATTCATTCTTGCATCAAAAACTCAAACCGCTAATGATTTCATTAAACTATTATCGAATATAACGGAAACGGATGAAATTGGTATGATTATGACTGATCAATATCCGGGAATTAATTCAAGTACTTTCAAAACATTTTTAAATGACAAAATATACCCGTGGTACTTACAGCAGTTAACTGTCCGTTCTCTAATGGCTTAAATGAACGTCTTAATCAAACATTGGTGAATAAAATCAGGTGTAAAATTAATGAAAAAGGCAAGAAAAAAGCATGGACAAACGTAGATAAAGAGTGTTACTAAATATAATGAGACTATTCACACAGTTACAGGATTTTCACCAAAATATCTTTTATATGGAACAAATGACGTAACAATTTTACCAAAGGAATTGAGGAGCAGAACATCAAAGGATGATTGGATAAAAGATAAGAAAATTGTTTTTGATAATACAATAAAATCTCATAATTAAAACAAACACCTATTTGATAGAAATCGGAAACAATGGAATTTTAATGAAGGAGATTTAGTTTATATTGAAAATGGGAATAGATTAAATAGATCAAAATTAGATGAATTAAATATTTAATCATTTTTTCTTTGCTTAAAGAGATATTATTTCCAGGAAATAAAAATACTAGTTGACTATCGAATCGATACAAATATTTTAAAATATATTTGAAAAAAATGTAGAATAGGCTATTTAGGAAACTGCTTTGATGCCAATTTATTAACTTGTCTAAAAACGTCAAGGAAACGACCTAAAAGCTGCAACACATGTACGAATTTAATCGACAGATCCGTGAACCAAATCGGGTCTTAAGAATAATATCACATAACATTTTTTTATTAAAAACTTAACCCATCAATGCTAAGTGTGAGTTTTTTTTTTCGCATTCGATCGTGAGCGCGTTTGTCGTTAACTAGGAATTTGTATGTAATTCGTACAGCGCCACCTAAGAGTTGTAGAGTTGTAAACGCGACAACTAGGTCAAATCACATATAAATTCTTAGTAAACGCCAAAGTACGCGTTCACGATCGAATGCGAAATAAAAAAAAAGAATTTTGAAAATTGGTCCATTGAAATTTGGTACAGTTAAAGACTGTATATAGATCTCAGTTTTGGCATAATAAAATAAAAATAATTTTACATTTTATTGGTAGCTCTCTACACTCCAAAGTGGTTTACAAGTTGGTCCCCAGTGGCATCTATGCTGATATATCATGCTAAATACTCTTTAGGATTTTGAACGAAATCGGACAGTAACTTTTGAATAAATTTTAAATTATTATTTTTAATCAAAAAATGAGTATTTTTACTTTGGAAGTCGATTTAATTTTTGTTTAAAAATACTATTTTTTCCCTTTTTAGCCATATTTGTTATATTATTATTAAATTTTTTAAAGAATGTTTGAATAAACGATCGAAAGTATAAATTGAATACGCGCCAACCTTCTATTAGGTATTGTATATAAGGTGATGATGATGATTACTGTAAGTTACATAATGGCATATGCCATTGCAGTTATATAAATAATGACGAAATTTCCAAAAGCGTATCATTAAAGTCTGAGGAGTTCTGTTTAGTTCTTTTGGATCCAGGGTATACCTTGATGCAAAAGCTTACTTTTTGGTAGCGTATACTTGGTTTACTTAAAAAAAAAGTAAAAACACTATTTGTGTCTATATAAATTTCGAGGAATTCCCTCGATTCCTCATAGATGCCATCATCAGGTCTTCATTTTAGTGACTAAAGGACCAATTTCAAATTATACCTTTTACAAAAACAAAATAATTTCGCAAATATGTCCATAATTGGAACATTACTTTGCCGTCAAAGTAATGTTCCAAGATATCCGTGTCGGTGTTAAATACTATGAGAAGTACTTTTTGTAACATATGCTTGTGCATATGTTACAATATAAATTCCGAGGAGTTCCCTCGATTCCTTATGGGTCGAACTTCGGACTATACCCTTAACATTAAACAAAAATTGAAAATCGGTCAACAAACAAAAATATAAAAATATGAACTATTACAATTGTATTTTTGCAATAAAAACATTTTTACATTTTTTTTACTTGTGGTACTTTTGAATTGAACCAGCGATATATATATATATATATATATATATATATATATATATATATATATATATATATATATATATATATTAGACAACTTATATGGATATAATGCTGCTGACTGCAGATGATTTTGAGGTAATAGAAACTAGAACTTAAAAGTGTAAAATAATATAAATTAATTAAAAACGTGAAATATCCTGACTGACAAAAAAAACTCAAGAGGCAAGGTAAGAGGCTACATATATATATATATATATATATATATATATATATATATATATATATATATATATATATATATATATATATATATATATATATATATATATCGCTGGTTCAATTCAAAAGTACCACAAGTAAAAAAAATTAAAAATGTTTTTATTGCAAAAAGACACTCGTCGATTTTGCATTTTAACACGCATAAACGACCCAAATTTTTTTTTGAATTATTGTTTTTAACGTGCGAAGTATATTCTAAACCGTATATTCTATACAGCCGAGTTGGAAGCACGTTTCTTATGTGCAAAAGTACCCTAACTCAAAATTTGATCAGTGTTTCTGAATAATTTTATATATAAAACAACCACATTTCGTAATAGGTACTTCTGTTTTGAAGAAAGAATTCATGTATGTAAGATTCTATTATTAAATCAAAAGAACCATATTACCAAACGGGTTGTTTTGCACAAAAAATATACTTAAATGAACTTAAATTTTTAAATCAAATTAAACTTATGAGACAATATGTTAGTTTTGAATTTAAGTTATTTATTATGAGGTACCATAATTAAAAATAGTTTATTTTGAATATAAAAAAAATCTTTCCATTATTATCACTTCAAATAAAAATTACCTTATTTAGGAATACACTCGTTTTGAATTTTAAAACAGTTTTGTTTTAATTTAAAGCATAATCGAGGTCATGTTTTGAAAATATGACTACATTATATACTTTAAATTTTTTTGTGCATTGTCGTCAAAGTAGGTAATTACAAAATTTGTGCTATGTTTTTTGTCCTTACTAATATTATAAAAGCTAAAGTTTGAATGTATGGATGTATGAATATAATAATGGATGTATTGTATGTATAAAATAATGGACGTATGGATGTGTGAAAGTATGGATGTATGGATATATGGATGTATGAATTTACGGATGTATTAATATAATATTATATAGTTTGTTACTCTTCACACAAAAACTTCTGACTTGACCGTACATTTTTGTGCAGAATATTAGTAGAAGAGAACATAGAATACTTAATATGGTAGAATAAAACAGTAGTAGTAAAAATGACCATGATCAAGATTTTGAAAAATATCCGCAAACTGACTATCCAATGTTAGAAAAATCAGATGTGTCTAGAATGAGTCTTTTGATAGTGATTCTATTCCTGGCAGTCAGCACAGTTTGTCTCTACTTGATGATGTCTGTTTAAATAGAAAACCGACTGATGTTTAAAAACCAAACGTAGTTATTCCAGAAAGCGATTATGATAGCGACAGTTCTGTGTCTACAAGTTCCACTACCTCTAGTTCAGATTTCTCTTCGGATGATAGTGTAGATAGTGTTCAAGATCCGGATTTTCAAATTAGGCAAGACTTAGCTTTTAGTGATTCAGACTCGGATAAAGATAATGTAAATCTCTTGTCGAAAAACCGCTTACAACAATTATCTTCTGAACCTGCACCCTCTGATTTAAATAAAGAGATTGCAAAATCTGGCTTAGTAATCCGTTAGCAGACATTTTTAAATCTGAAAATATTGATGGTCAAAAAAAAGCGACTTACAGTTAAACACCGACAACACGCAGGTTCCCACCGTTGGTTTATCTAGTGTTGAAACGACCTCTCCTTGTGTTGAAAATGAAAACCTTGAGACAAGAGAAACTTAGAAGCTTTAAGCATTAGTTTTTAAATTTGCAAAAATAAAAGGCCGCCTTATCTATATAAGACTAACTATTTAACGAACTTGCTCATGATAGTTTTGTTGATTTAAAACCTTTGGCTTGCGGTAACTATACTACTAATGACGATAGAGAAAAAATTAAATAGTCTGATATGATAATGAAATATGACAAGAACAAGTTCGTATATAAAACTTCATATCAAGATAATGAATTTAAATCAGTGTCCACACTAAATGCAGGCAGCAGAGATCGAACCGATCTAAAAATATAAGTCAACCAAAGAAACTTTATACACAAAAACCAAATGTTACGCAAGCAAAAAAACAGGGTATTCTTAATCTCATTCATAAAAATATTGTTCCAAAATATTATGAATCGTTTTTTGAAAATTTGTGAGGATGTTATTTTCATTATAAAATATATAATTAAGAGAAACGAAGTGAGTACTAAGTTTAAGTAACAAACGTTTTAACAATGTTTATATTTGAAATTGTTGTATGTTGTGATTTCATAAGTCGTGTTCCTAATTAGTTATTACATTTTCTATCTTTTTTTATAATTATAAAATAATATATTATTAGCTATTGATTATTAAAATTTTGTTATATTTTGCGATCTCTTAAGTGTTTCTTATTACATTTAATTTTCTATTTGTACAGTAATAATTATAAGATAACATTATAATAGTTATTTTTTATGTAAAGTTAGAGTATAAGACTATCTGGTGGTTTAAAATTATCTCATTCAAAATTTTTGAATGTTTAAGTCTTTGTTTTGAAAAACTTGAATACTCTTTAGTAATCAACTTGGTTTAATTTTATCACTTTACTTTTACGTTACTTTTTTATTATTTTAAAAGAACTTAAAACATTATAATGATTATTTTGATACAATTTCGAAGATTTTTATTTGTAAAATTGTAGTAAACTTTAATTTGATTTAAATTTAAGACAGAATTTCAATTATTTTATTATACTGCATGGCGATTTTAACCGTGTTCCTTAAAAAACATGATTAATACAATTATTTTATTTACTTATGGTGGTTTTATTCCACATTTAGTATAATTCGAGCATATTTTTTATATTCAAAACTAACTTATTTGCTTATACCTCCTCTGGTATTAAGTTTATTATATTACTACCTCCAACATTTAATGGTGCTTAAAAATAGGCTTCCAATGATGTATAATATGTATATATTAGATATAGAAGAAGAAAGTATTAGACAATAAATAGTTTTCTTATTCTTTGATTGGCTCTCCTGTAAATATATATATATATATATATATATATATATATATATATATATATATATATATATATATATATATATATATATATATATATATGTAGCCTCTTACCTTGCCTCTTGGTTTTCTTTTCAGTTTTCACGCAGTCAGGATATTTCACGTTTTTAATTAATTTATATTTTTTTACACTTTTAAGTTCTAGTTTCTGTTTCTATTACCTCAAAATCATCTGCAGTCAGCAGCATTATATCCATATAAGTTGTCTAATAGCCTATATGTGTGAATCGTTACTTACCAACCATAAATCGTTAGGGACATAATTAATCTTGCGATCAAAAAATAAGTTGGCGACTGCACATGAGCATACTGTATTACTGAATTTGGCTATGAATTAATATGTTGGCGAATAAATTACTAAACTCGCGAAAGCACACTCAGGTGACAAAAAATACAAAAATCGGCAGATAAAAAGTGGCGAATTTTAATCCAAATTGGCACCGAAATTTATAAGCCGGCGACTTAATTTCCGAGTTGGTGACCATTATACGGTAAGCAGCTATAAAGATAGATTGGGTTCATTAATTAATGGCTGCTAAAAATTCAATTTGCAGGCTACAGAAAATCGCATTTTTGGATACTGTTGGAGTTTGTTTCCTTTGGTATGGGTGTCGTTTTCAAGGTTTTCGTGGGTGCAGAGTAATATGAAAATGAAATCCATTTTGGAATTCCAAAATGGCGTATTTTTCTTTTATTAAAATTAGTATGGGTTTTCTTTTCCAGGTTTCTGGGGGTTCTGATTACAATTGTCTTCCAATTTTTATTTCCAAAATGGAGAATTCTCATTCTTCGTATAAATGACATGAGTAATGAGTACTCAATAAATGTTGTTGGGGATGCTGATTAATCATTAATGATTATTATCACAGCATGTTATGTACGAGGTACCAGCTATGTAAGCTAGGAGGGGGAGGGAGGAAATTTTCATTATTTTTTCAGTAGGATTTCCTATTTCCGAGATAGAAGCGTTTATAGAAAAAAATAAGGCTATGCTGTACTTTGAGATACGAGCGATGTATAAATAAATAAATAAATAATAAAAAGTGTGTGTGTCAGCTCCGACGCACGACTGGAGTTTACTCTAAAAAGTAAAATTTTGTGTGCAATGCAAAGCGACCGAGACATCTTCGGCTAATATCGTGTGACACCGTACCGTGTGATCGCGTGACCGTGTTAACCGTGTGACATGGTGAATTCGATGTCACTCCCATAGATTTTTTCATACTTACTCGTATATGAGGTTTGGTAAAAACAACTGCGGATATTTTGGGCATATAATCTACTGATTATGTAAAAAGATTTAGGCAGAAAAATAATTTAAAAATGTCAAATTTTTCTGCCTAAACGTCTTTACATAAGCAGGAGATCATATGCCCAAAATATGAAATTCCTTTCCTTTGGAGTAAACTCCGATAAACTCCAGAAAAATGTATTGAGTCGTACTTTAGAAGGTTAAATTTTTATGTAAGAAGTATAACTAGCTTCCGACAGATGCCGTTATATCCAAAATCAAGTCGTGACGTAACGCAACCTTGAAAGTTCACTCTCACACGCTGCCAAAGATTCACTTCAAAGACCGTCAACGTGTAACAGGAGTTACACCTCTGGCATTCCAAAAGTCAGTTGACGGAAGTCGCTTACCGTCAAGCGAACAATTAGCTCGTTGACCCCCTCAAAATAGCGCGGCGCCGCGCCATAAATTGAGCAGCGCTGTCAATTGCACGCGCACCAATAGCTGCGGTCGCCGCGCGCCACGCACTTATTGCTGTTCCCATTTTGTTTTTTGCAACATTTCGCTGTTTTAAATATTTTTGGTAACGTATAAATAACACTATGAAAAGATTTAATGGTAAACTACTAGAGCCTTTATCGAAAAGTTTTTTGACACATCTATTACCTATGAGACGGGTCCGATCACGGATAAGATAAATGAGGTTGGATTGGCAATGTGCGCGGGGCAGACGCGCCACAAGTATGATTTAAACAATCATTCTTCAACCGAACCACGCGTTCACACTTTTTAGTCGCTTGTTGATTGCCTCGCAGTACGGAGCAGCGCTAAAATCCTTTGAAAATGCCGGGTTGTGCGACTGTTATGTGCAAATTAAAGAGTCAGACATCAAATATGAAACAAGGAGGAATTTCTTTTCATCGGTAAGCATAAAAACCTTAGTTTTTTAGTATTTTTCCCAAAAAACTAGGTCGAATTATGAAATTCTAAGTAGAAACGACAATTAAGCCAAGAATCACAGAAAATATACATTGCTGGTGAAGTACGCAAATATTTCGCGAGAAGACACATCTGACGCGCAATGGGTTGCGAAGCGAGCTAAATTACCGCGCCTTTCGATTCGTTCGCATCACGTCCGCGTCGGTCGCCTGGATAGTGCAGTCAGTGATCGATTATTTATCGACAAATTATTTTTCTTCAGAATGAGTTACTACTGTTCTCGGTAGTAAAATTTTGCTAGTCTTTTTTTTTGCTACATAATATTTATCGACCATCGACTTCTTTTTTTGCTTTGATTTTCTTATTATTTTTGATTACAAATAAAGTTAATACATGTTGATATTTTTTTTCATATTCTATCCCAATAACAAATAAATTCGCCTTTGAAACAATGTTTTAGTTAGTATAAAATTACTAGTGCTCCCGTTATTAAAATTTTTCATTCAATTGCCAATAGCTACAGGACGGTTTACGATTTACGATGAGCCTTCGGCAAAAATAGTGGGGATGCACATATTGTACACGCGCAACCATACTTGCCCCGCTACTCCCCCCGCCGCATTGAAAAGTTAGGGCTCATAAATCGTAAATCTAAACTAAACTAAGATGATTTCAAGATTCAAGTTTGACCATTTTCATTATCGAAAATTCCTATCGACCATAGCAAGCCGTGCGTGCGTGTGAATTTTGAGCATGTGGTTTTGTCGTAACGTTACCGACTCAACGTAGTGTGAGTACCAAATCGCAGCCCTCTGTTCTAGGTGTGATTTGTTAATTAGTGTGCGTAATTCGTGTATGTATTATTATTTCTTATGTAGTGGAGTGCATTGGTGGGAGATAGGCGGCGACGCTGGTTTTCAAGTAAAAGTATCATGGTTGCCAATCCAACCTCATTTATCTTATCCGTGGGTCCGATCAATGGTGTCTTCATGATTTTATTTACATGGTTAACTGACCTACCTACCTACACTACTAAGTTTTTTACGCAATGTACGAGAAAACGATCAAACGGATCGGCTGATGGTAAGCGATTAGCGCCGCCCATGAACACTCGCAACACCAGAGGAGTTACACTTGTAACTCCTCTGGTGCTGCGCACTTGCGTTCCTGTCCTTAAAATCCCCAACCACCCTTGAGCCTCCGGTAACCTCACTCACTTTAACACTATAACTCACAGTGTTAATTCACGCCAGTTTTCTGTGAGGCCGTAGTATTTATCCGGTCATTTCGTCCCATACGTCCCGTAGCATTGCTCTGCCACGTTTAAAAGACTCCCTAAATAGTCTAAAATAATGCTTAATAAGCACACGAAATTCACTTTTGTCCATTGTTTCCTTAAGTTACTGGATAGTCTGATAAAGATAGCTGTAAAACACAAACTAACTGACGCAGCAATTTCAAATTTTGATAGGAGTCAACTGACAGATGCCTGTTGACAGGAGTAGTGTGGCTTTTTCAGTAAGGAGGTTAGAAATTCAAAAAGTCACGGACTTATTGACCCGCCTTAGTAAGATGCTACAGTGATAAGGGATACTTAGAACATTTATTGAAAATTATCACTGAATTTAATAACTACTTATTTAACAACTAACAATTTAACTTTGTGCTAAGTATCCGAAGAACTTGTGTTACAGGTACCAGAAAACAGGAAGCTTTTTATTATTTTATACACATATTTAATACACATCCATGACCCAGGAACACATAAATACTTTTGTTGCTTCGGCAGGATTCGAACCCGGGATCCGCCACTTGAGCACCAACGTGCTGAACCACTGAGCTACAGAGGTCGTCATACCAATACCAATGTTCATACAAATTAAACAAAACAGTTATTTGTTAATCTAGATTCTACATATTATATTATAATCTTAAATAATTTTCAAAGAGGTCAAGTTTATATAAGTCTAACTATGGACATATCCTACTGGACCGTGTTGTGTTCACAGTACAGTTAATGTTAATTATTACTAATTTTACTATTTTTATTACTATGGATATGCCTGAAAAATTTTAATACCCTAAACCTAAAAATATTAACCTAAATAGTTTTTTTTTTATCACACAAGACTGTGGTGTGCATATATTGTGTGTATGTGTGGATGAGTTTTGTGTCAAGGTCAAGTGCACACGATTTGCTCCCAATTTCTTTTATTTCACTACAATAAAGTTTATTTAACCTAAATCAACTCTTTTGATACCTCCATGGTCTAGTGGTTTAGAGCTCGACTCCCACATCCCACATTAGAACAAAAAAAACTGTTTCCAAGTGAGGTTAGGACAATTACTCATATCAATGATGTTCTTTATTGAACTATATATATATGATTATATATATGATTGCGAAATACCGAAAAATATTTATTAAGTAACCGGAAAGTTTCAAAGCAGCGAACTTGATAATTAAAAAGTGTTAAAAGGATATAAATTAATAAGTCATAAAAGATATTCTAAATTATATCTATCTTAAAACCACTGATAATCCTGAAACAAAGCCCCCCGACGCTTTCAAAGCGGGAACAGGCAATAAATAAAAAAGTTCTCTTAAAAACGGCTTTTTTCGTCGATTAATAACAAAATTTTATTTTTCTGTTAGATTTTCTGGCATTATCTACTTTATAACTGGCGTGATACTGGATATCGTTGCGTTTGCGTAATTTTTTCGAATCTTCCAATAATAATTAATAGAACTTAATATTTTAAGTAGTTATTTGATATAAGTGCCATCTATGAGTGATCAGTGTAAGATAAATTGTAACTTGTGATCAATACTATCTACATCGCGTCGAAAACAGTGATGCATTGAAATGTACATAGATGGCGCTTTACACATTTCGATAGAATAATAAATCTAGAAGGTAAGATAATTTTAAATATCGTAATTATTTATAATATTTAGCCCTGGGTACTAGGAGATTCCTCTTGAGCAAGACTTGTTGACATTTTAAATGCTTAGTATTCAAATTTTATAATATTATTTTTATTTTATTGGGCAATGTTAAAAAGTGCGTACTTCGAACAATGATCGATTATTATGATAACTAAAGTGATTGATGATAGGAAATTTTATTTTAGTACAGCAAAATATATATAAAAAAGTATTTAAAATTAGAAACAATTTACTCCGTATAAGCGCCATCTATATTTTTTCTGTAAAACTATTAAAACCAAACCAATAATAACTATTGAGTTAGTGAACAGTTCATTTTCATAGATGACGGTGGATGGATGACTCTTACAGGAATACTTATTTTCCTTTTAAAATTGGGAATTTGAATAATTGTCGTTTGGTTACATTTTGTGCAGTATAAATTTTAATACAGTATAATTACATTTTGTACAGTATAATTATATAATAATATTTGATGATTAATTTATATGTGAATATTTGGTAAGTAGTAAGTTTAGTCAAGTACCATAAAAGATAACGACGTTATACGATACGACAGTTTGATCGAAACGATCGATTGCATATTGTGAGTAAAGGGTGTTAGCGTCGTCTATGTTTGTCACAAAACCATTAAATTTCACTTTTTGGTTAATGTTTATTTCCATAGATGGCGTCCGGACTGGAAAACAATAATATGAACTTCTATTTCCCTTAGTGAAAATTGGGTACTAAATGGGTACTAGGTATTAAGTCTTTAAGTAAGTGCCAAGTACTAGGAGAAATAGGCAAAGAAAATCAGCTATTGCCTGAATTCACATTCATTTATATTTATGTATTATTAATACTTGAATATTTAATATGTACATCACACATGCTCATACAAATTATTAAATTATAAAAAAATTAAAAATTAAATTATAACCTACCTAGCATCCACGTGTTTATTAGATGTTACGGCATTATTATTTACACCACTTTCTGCCATAGTTTATATAATTATCACTTTAATTTAGAGTAATAAAATGATAAATATTATAACTTCACAATAATAACATTAATTATCAATTATCAATTTTATATATATAGGTATACTATATACACATAATACATTCGTACGCTGCCCCGCAGCATACCCTGTGAAACGCTGGCTATACAAGTATACACACACACGCTTGAAAAGTGAAAGGTGCGCAGAATAGGTTGAGCACGAAAACGTAACGAGGTCATTCGTTCAGTAGCTTTTACTCCTCATATTTTTTTCATACCGGGGGCCTTATATGAAAATCGATTCTTAAGGAGTAAACTCCAAAAATAAAAAATACGTTTATTGCAGACTAATAGTCCATAGCGTTAGTACATACATTTAAACCTTACACCTATGTTATACCTATGTTATATATAACAGCCTCCGTGGTCTAGTGGTTAGAGCTTGGCTCTCGACTCGGAGGTCGTGGGTTCGATTCCCGCATTGGAACAAAAAAAAAAGTTGTTTCCAAGTTTGGTTAGGACAATTCAGGCTGATCACCTGATTGTCTGACAAGAAAGATGATCCATGCGTCGGATGGGCATGTAAAAAGTCGGACCTGCGCCTAATCTCTCGCCAGTCGTGTCGGTTATCCGTCCCACTGGGTGATGAGAGTAAAGGAGGAGAGAGTTCTCTTGTGTACTGCGCACACACTTGGGCACTATAACATAACTCCTGCGTAGCTGGCCTGGTTTCAATGAAACAGGCCACCGTCACCGAAATCGGTGTGGGGAGCTATTATTACACCTATGTTAGTAACAGTACATTCTCTCTCTATATTATTATTATTTGGTTGACAAAAAGCTTTAAAAAGTGCAATTTTGACCTCCATTGTACACCGCGCAAAGTGGTGGGTTAGCATATTGTACCGTACGGCTAAAGCCCTCCTTTCCATCTCTAAATTATTCAAATTCAAATTCAAATTCATTTATTTTTGCGTACGTGTGTTACAATAATAAGTCTTATAATATTTGATGTAGGTTCAGCACATAGGACTCTATGGGCATGCAAAATTAACAATAAAAAATAATTATTACAGTCTACATTCTACAACAATTAATAGATTATTAATAACCATCACACTCATCAACTTTATAATTATGTCAAATTTTCAATCGAATAAATTATGATTCGAATAAATTATATCGAAATTGATGACATGGAATTACCAATGCAATGCAATAATTATTATGTATAAAATGTCATTATTAAATTAAAATGTCAGGGTAAATAGGTAGTAAATTTCTCCATAAAAATATTTAAAACATGTCATAGTACATAATAAATTTAGAAATATATAGAGAATAATATTATTATAACAATAGTAAATTGATTTTTTATGTTTATAACAAGTCAGCGATCAACATTCGATACATATTATGTTTAAAATTTACATTCATAACCAATTAATTAGTCACGAAAGAGATCTTCGACAGTATAGAAGCATTTATCGACTAAATACTTTTTTAATTCATTTCTAAATCTTTGAATGCTGTCTATTTCTTTAAGACTCTGCCGTAGTTTATTATATATTTTAGTTGTCATACCAAAACATTTTTTCTAATTAGGGTGGTTTTTGATCCAACACAACATAATTTGTCGGCTAGTCTTTTTGTGTTGAAACGCTCAAACAAATGTAGGTTTGCTCGCACAAATAATGCTACTTCGTATATGTACAAACACGGAAAGGTAAGAAGTTTATATTTTCTAAAATACGGCTGACAACTCTCAGTTGTACGTATATTGGCTATAATTCTGATACATTTCTTTTGCGCCTTAAATATATCTTCACGCATGGTGGAGTTACCCCAGAATATGATACCATAACGAAGAGTAGAGACTACGAAACCATTGTAGGCCATTAATAAACCTGTTTCATTAACCACTTTTGAGGTAGTATATAGAGCATAAGAAAATTGATTTACTTTTCTACATACATGTTCTGAATGTTTTATCCATTTAAGATCTTTTTCGATATATGTACCTAGAAATTTTGTAACTCCAATATCTTCAATTTTATCCCTATTATATTTTATATTTAATGTATTTAATAGTGGCTTTCTTTGCTGGAATTTGATTTTTTGTGTTTTCTTCAGATTTATGAGTAAGTTATTAGATTTCAACCAATTTATAATGTCAGTTAAACTTTTATTTATGTCATTTTCGTAACTACTAAGATCATAACAGGTAAACACGACAGTACTGTCGTCTACGAATAGAGTCATGGGGTACTTTATGCAGCGAGGGAAATCATTTATGTATATCAGAAATAAAAGAGGCCCCAGAACACTACCCTGGGGAACGCCATATTCTAATTTTCTAGGTTTTGAGAAGTATGTAAGCTCTGTTTTTGTTTTTGTACATATTCTTGTAATTTGAGTAATTTGGGTCCTATTTGTAAGAAAGGATTTTATCAAATTAAGGATACTTCCTCTTACCCCATATATATTCAATTTTTCTATTAGCATATCATGTCTTACGCAGTCAAAGGCTTTAGAGATATCCATAAATAGAGCTGCCACTGGTATAGAATTGTCCATATTTAAGACTATTTTGTTTAAGAAATTCTAAATAGCTAAATTAATAGATAGATCCTTTCTGAATCCCTTTTGTTCTTACATAAAATATGAATACAAAGTCTTATATATAATTTTTTTCTATAATTTTCGAGAAAACGGAAATATTAGAAATTGGACGGTAACACGTTACATCCTCTTTTTCGCCTTTTTTAAATAGATGTTTGATTATGGCTGTTTTGAGATCAGTAGGAAATGTGCCATCCTCTATACAAAGGTTGATAATATAACTAAGTGGTGATGCTATTATTTCAGCCACACTTTTTACTACCGGGGTAGATATGTCGTCAATACCGACACTTGTTGTATTTTTTAATGATTTTATTGTTGATTTAATGTCAAGAGGTGCTACATAATTGAAAAATAAATTAAAGTGATTACATGTCAAGGTATGTCTATAGTTTAAAATGTCATTATTATTTAAATTTTTCACGTGGTCAATAAAATAATTATTAAATGTTTGTGCTATATTTTTAGGGATAAATAAAAAATAAAAATAAAAAATACGTTTATTGCAAGACTAATAGTCCATAGCGTTAGTACATACATTTAAACCTTACACCTATGTTAGTAACAGTATATTCTCTTTCTATATTATTATTATTTGGTTGACAAAAAGCTTTAAAAAGTGCAATTTTGACCACCATTGTACAAAGTGGCGGGCCAGCATATTGTACCGTACGGCTAAAGCCCTTCTTTCCCTCTCTAAATGATCATTATCACTAAGGTTCTCGTTTACAACATGACCCAGGTATTTAAATTGTAAGACTCTTTTGAGCGCAATACCGCTTAAAATCACAGGCGGTGTTACGGGTAATTTTAATGAAACGAGGAATTAACAACGTGACAAATATATTTAAAAAAAGGGGACGTGGGCAGAAGGCCGAAAGGCCTCTTGAGGCTAAACCAGATCTTTACTAGGCTCACCAAGGTGTCTGTGGGAATCGGAGGAGCTTTAACCACATGGGCAACTTACCTGGATCCGGGAATGTAGGCAGCACGTGGCCAGGAGCACTCCTGTAGCGTCTCTGTCCCTCTGACGTTGAACGGATTGCGCTGAACTGGGTTAAAGTTAACACTGGGTTAAATATCATGTTATCTCTCTCATTCTTCCTATTTATAAAAGAGAAGGCATTATATTTTAAACCACGGTTAACTTTAACACATCTGCGCCAGTGGGCCATATATTGATAATTATAATATTATTATACTCGTCTATACTACGCCTGTACTAGCTTCAAATATCTAAAAAAACTTTCTAAGGGTCGAAACATACTCAGGACCGTCTTTGATCTATTAGAGGACTTGGGCACACTAGAAGAATCGGCCCCTATGACCATAACAAAGCAATATTTTATGATTATTTTTATTTAAACAGGGCCATGGCCCGGGGCACCAGGCTGCGAGTGGCGGCTAAGCCAGCCCTCGCAGCCAGCCGGTCCTCGCAGCCTGGCGCCTTATTTGTACCGATGTTTGGTTTTAGGCCAGGGACGGCAAACCACGTTTAACGTGGCATTTTTGTAAATAAATGTTTCATAAGGTCATAGACGTGCCATAAAACTTTTCTTTCATTTTTATTTGTGATTTAGAGCCGTATTTAAAGATTTGGCGCCCCGGGATGATTAATTATTTTGCCGCCCATTAAGCAGTGACGTGAGAGACAGTGAGTTTTGCCTGTTTAAACTTTAAACCCTGAAAGACTGTGTACTTCGGAAAAACACAAGTATGTCAATAGCCTAAAACTGAAAGTCAGTACTAAATATTATAATATGTTATTTAAACCAAACACGAGTGAGCGGAGCTAGCGAGCAAAAATTTTTTTTAATTTTACAGGTCTGATAATATTATAGGTCTAATAATAATATAAGTATTAAAATCTGTTCAAATTAAAACACTGAAATATGGTGAACTTCGGAAAAATACCATAGAATCAACCGGGAAAAACAGAAAATTGGTACTAAATAATATAAAAATATTATTTATTCTTTATGTTAAACGCGAGCAAGCGAAGAGAGCGAGCAACTTTTTTTTCCTATTTAACAGGTTACATCTGTTTAAACTTTAAACCCTTAAAGAATGTGAAAATAAGATCATTTTGTAATTCAAATTAAAGTAAAATTTGTGTAATTCCTGATGTAGCAAAATAGATGACAAATAACAAATTATGTTAGATTTGACATGTAATACCTACTTCACAGTTTTTTCGTAGTACATAATTACGACATTTTGTGGTCAGTGACCTGCCCAAAATGTTGTATTGCATCACACATGCCATTGTTGGCACGCGTGCCATAGGTTCGCCAACCCTGTTTTAGGCTATTGATTCTATTGTATTTTTCTAAAGTACATGGTACAAAGACTTTCTGGGTTTAAAGTTTAAAAAGATTTTAACAGGTAAAATAGTAAAAAACTTTCTCTCTCGCTACGTTTGAACGCGTTTAACATAAAGAGTATAATCATATAGTACTTAGTATCAACATTCTGATGATGTTCTCAATGTTAAATAAATTCTAAATGTCAAAAATAAGTATGATACAATAGTTAATATAAATTAATAAAACAACCAATGCACTGATACACATATTACGCTTAGAACTAAAAGATACAAATCTAGACAGAAAAGATAAGATACCATATATAAGTCTAACATATAGAGTTAATGTAGTAAGCATAAAAAGGAAAAGTGAAATATATATGGATATGTTACTGAATGTAATAGCTTAAACACAATATAATTTAAAAAAAGAGAAATGTAAAGGCAAAAGAGAAAAGTAGTGTAAAGCAAATGTAAGTGTAGTGACTAATGTAAAGGAAATGTATAAATGTAAGCAAGAAAACAGAGTTGTAAATGTAAGCAAGAAAATGTAACAAAGAGAAAGAATTTAGAAGAAAATGTAACATAAAGTAGCAAAAAATTGAAAATAAATAATTAATGTAAAGTTAAATAAGATTAAAATAGCAAAAAAGGAAATGTAAAAGAATAGCTAAATGTTGGAAATGTAAAAACAAGAAATGGAATAAAAGTGATGTAAGAACAAGATATAAAGGAATGTATTAATAATAAATAATTATTATAAATGTTAAGAATTAAAAAAGTAAAAATTGTCCTGACTTTGTGGTTGGGGGAACAAGTAGGCCCAGAAATGGGCCCGTAAAAAAAAAAAAACTATCAACGGGCGGTTTTCTTTTAATGACTTTAAAAGTTATTGTCTGATTTCACTCAAAATAATTTTCCTAGAGAGTTTTGAGCATTATATAACAGTATGGGAACTTAGAAGTTTCTATCTCCTATAGTTTAGAAATGCCAGGTGTCCCCACACCTCATTTATCTTATCCGTGGTGGGGACCAACTTATATACCGCTTTGGAGGCCGATTACTCGATTATTGTTGACTTTCTAAAAAAGTCATGTACAGAACTTTTTAATAATAACTTTTTAACTTAGTAGAAACCTTAAACGATACCCCACACGATGGGGTAGGATGAAAAAATACCCCTAAAATGTAAAATTATTATTATTGTATAATTCCAAAAACGAGATCTAAACACAATCTAACTGTAATATCAATCTATTATTTAGTATAGTTATATCAATATAACTGTACAAATTTTCATCCATTTATATTCATGATTACAAAAACTAGAAGCGCTAGACAGACAGACAGACGGATGGACCGAGCAAAGCTATAAGGGTTCCTTATGTATTACGGAACCCTAAAAAAAACGAGCGAACGAAAACTTATCGATGAGAGATTTACTATTGAGTTCTAAAAAAAAAAGTTTTTTAATTTGATAGCACCTGTAATATAAGTAATTATATAAATAATTAACAATTGATAAGTATAAGTAATTATAATAAGTCATTGACAGCATATTTAAGCCATAAAAAAATTGTATTTATATTTAAAAAAAATTATAAACATATATAGATATAGATATAGATAATAAACAAGATGTTTATTATCAAAATAAGATAATTTATCGTCTCAAGTGTTAATACATGAGATCATTTCCTTTTGCTGCACACTACCAACTTCCAGCTTCGCCCGCGTCGGAAAGTTTTCGTGGCAAGAAAATTCTTTAGAAAATATAGCTCTGTGCTATTATTATATTGCAGTAGGTAAGTACATTTGGGAAATAAGTTTTTGCCACGAACGCGGGCGAAGCTGCGGGCAAAAGCTCGTAATTCATATAATTTTTAAGTTTGATCTTTAAAAAGTTAAGTAAGTATACGAAAGTTTTTCCAGGCATTTATTTATCGATTGCAAGATGTAGTTGAGAGGTGTTCCCAAATAAGTTTAGATGCGTCTAAAAACGGTGTCTTGTCTAGCATGTCATCGACAAAAGTCTTAGTTACACCTCCGTAGGTTTTGAAACGATACAGGATCCACAGGTAGTCGTGGCGTTTCTTGGTTTCCTCGTCGTATTTACAGTCATACAGCACCAGATAATTATTGACGTCCAGGGCCAGAACAGCGATGGGTACTTTATCCGTATGTTCTATCTTCTTATATATGGATGAATGGAAGAACATGACTCCAGTGTCGTTACTTGGCAGGTTTGATTGGAAAGCTCAAAATGGCTGGCTTGTCCCCCAAAATTTCGCTTACAGTGAAAATGTTATATTCAGATTCAACATTCACGACGACACAGTGGGCGTTGATCTCGTAGTTGTTGTCGTACCTAGCTTGCTGGTACCATATGCCTGAAAGCTGAGATTTGAAATATATAAATGGTAAAAATTCTGAGTTAAGTTCCATATGGCCCAAGATTAAGTAAAGTTGAGAGAGGTATCTTAAGTACAGAATTATTTTGTTATGGGACTGTGAAGACCTCCGACCAAATAAAAAAGTGAAGACCGAGCACTGCGAACCACACAACGAGGCCAGTTTAAACTACACCTCGCGTTGTAATTACACAGTCTTACGCACTCACATGTAATAGAACTCTTACCTTGTAAGGCGTGCTGTCGCGGTGTGTGGTTTGTAGGGTTTTGTAGGTAGTACTCAAGAAAGTGTTGAACTTTTAGTTTCGCTCTGTCCGTCCGTCTGTCTGTCTGTCTATCAGACCTTATAGCTTCTGTAATTATAAATAATATGTATAATTACAAAAGCTGTAAGGCAGAAGCATCTATTTAGATGACATTTGGTATAGTTATAGATTGTCCACAGATTTCGGTTTCATTATGATAAAATAAATATATTTCTGTATTTTTGGGGTGCCTGTCCATACATGTGAAGTATGTGTGAAAAATATTTTTTCATTATGTCTCGACGTTTGGAAATTGTCGATTAGGACTTTTTTAAATAAATTGAAGGTTTCCTACATGACGTTTTTACAAAGTTTTACAAATTGTTTTACGAGTAATTGGCCTCCAAAATGTTTTACAAGTTGGTCCGCCTCACTGGCATTTCTAAACTATAGGTAAAAAATAGAAACTTGTGAGTTTCCATGCTAATAAATCTTTAAAAAAATTATATTGAGCAGGAAAATTACTTTGAGCAAAATCGGACATTAACTTTTGAAGTAATTTAAAGAAAACCTATTGCGCGTCGGTAGATACGGAACCCTCCTTAGACATGTTCTGACATGCTCTAGGTTGGGTTATTTATGTAATGAAATGCGTAGTTACACGCGCACTACATACATTAAAAACCAGCCTCAGTTTTTGTTTAACAAAGCGCTGTTTTCACTTTTTTATTTGGTCTGAGGTGAAGGTGATCTTCGAACGCGATGTCTGCCAACATACAGGTAGTCAACGCTCGGTGTACTAGTCACTTATAGACTTCCTCCACACGTGGAGCAGAACCCAAGAGATAAAGATCAGGCAAAGGAAAGTTGAACCTAGGTCCTAAGTTATTTGCAAAGTTTTAACTTGGCAACACTATACCCACGAGCTTCAAAGATAATTTCACAAATCAAACTTGACAAAAATTTATTGGTTTAAGCATAAAAGAGTAAAAACATTAATTTTACATTTTATATATCACGTTAGTACTAATTAATTAATTATCAAGTGACTCATCCGGTTATTTGAATTTTTTCATAGGAATTTGAATGTTATCACCTTTAGTTTCTTAGGTTCAACTTTCGTTTGCCAGATTTAACCACTGCAGTAGCAACATAAAATAAAAGATAGTAACTGTACACTACAACATTTGTTGGTTTTTGAGTTTAAATAAAATTATTAAATAGTCAACTTACGCCCTTCCAATCTAACTTTGGAACTGGTTCGATACCTGGACATTGTTTTTCTATGTATAAAGTAGACGATCCCAATTTAAAAAATAGACAAAATACTGCACAGATCTTGGAAATCATCTTGAGAGGACGGCAAACAATATAATGATTGCAGTTTTTATATTAAAAAACAGGTAAATCGGCAACGAAATAACACATTTTTGTAGGTCCGATGATATTTAAGAAATATAAATATAATAGCAAAAGATCATTTTAATGTAGTACATGTAAATAATAAACTAAGTTTTTATTTATAGTAGTGTTATGTGCTAGATATTTAAATATTTTTAGAAGTAATTATTTTTAATTCAGATTAAGATTGTCAAATTTTATTAAAATGGAAAAATGTTAAAAGCAAAGAATATAAAAGATGTACAAAAGATTTTAATTTAATACCATACTGGAGGAATAACAATAAACATAATTGACGTTTCTCGTATTTATAGATACGATACTATGTTATTTAATGTAGTTTTTAGTTTGTTTAAAAGTAATGTTTTTGATATCGACTTATAATAAACTCGTATTTACAGAGACACAAAATAGTTTATTTTTCCTCCAAGATATTATCTTATAAAACGACAATCTTGTTTTTTGAAATGGAGAAATTACAATTTAAATTTACGTTGCTACCCGGAAACGACGGAAAGTCAAAATATTCTCTATAACGTCGATAACCACGCAATGCAATAGAGAGTATTCTATATCTGAGGAATTACAAGCGGTAAGCCACCACAGTGAAATTATAAAAACTAATACCTATAACAAAGTCAGAAATAGCCTAAAAAAAGATATCAAACCAGAAGAGTTTGGATAAATATGACAGAGGACCTAACGAAAATTTATGAAGATGACGATGGTAATTTGCAATTTGGAGAGCAATATCTGGAAGAATTAATTGACGAACAGGTAGTACAAAATGGCGAAAAAATTGTTTTCAAGATTTATTTCAAAATGTAGTAGTAAACGCAGAAGATACTAGACATAGCAACCTTAAGTACATTGCAGAAAAAATTTATTATTGAAAAGTTTACAACTAAAAATTCGAATGCAAACTTATGGATTGATACGTTTGAAAGATAATGTGAGCGTTTTGATGTGACATCTGATGAAAAGAAAATAGAGATTATTATGGATATTTGTGGATAAGTTTTGCATTGATTGGTATAACTCAATGATTATGAAGCTAACATTAAACTCTGAATTGTTTGCATGGAAATCGACATTTTGCGGAACCTTTGCGAACAAAGGGTGGAATCCAGTTAATTTTGCTTTCATATATAAATATAAAGACGATTCTCTACTAGATTACGCTTTAAGAAAAGAAAAACTTCTACTTGAAATGAGAACATCAATTGACACAGGCACCTGATAGCAGTAGGCTTACCAGAAAATATATTGCATAAGATTGATAGAGAGATATTAACAGATATAATTGGTTTGTTTAATTAGGTAAGAAGGTATGAACATATGGTACAAAAAAGAATATTCACTGCAAAGAGAACCTATAGATCTACCTACCGAGCTGAAGCTACAAGAAATGCATGTAAAATTTGCGAAAACTTAAATAAGGGGTTACGATATCACCCTGAAGCTCTAGGGCTGGCTTAAAACAAAAGATGATGATAATTTCAAAAGAAATTTGATTCGACATATAAACAATTCTGTAATTGAGGCAGAGTTAAATGAAACTGAGCAAGAAAACTAATAGTGATACCATTAATAACTGTCATACTAAAGGTAAATCAAAAACTACAAATAAATGGAGTTTATGATTCAGGTTCTAACGTATCCTTGATAAACTCTAAAATTACTCAAATTAAAAAATAAAATAAGTTATATAAATGAAGAAAATGTATTAACCATTAATGGTGTCCAAAAGACGACTGGTTTGACAAAGTTAAGGATTAAGAATTTTGAAATGGAAAAAGTGGTGGATGTGTACATTATCGATGAAAAGAATTTCAAGTATGATTTTCTAATTGGATTAGATTTGTTAAAAATGTTTAGATTAATTCAAACCAAAGATCTACCTATTATTCAGAAAAAATATTATGATGATAGTAATGAGATGATACAAAACGAAGATATAAGTATAGAAAAAGATAGACTTGATATTAAAGATATGAAAATAAATTTCAATGAATACGTAAAAGAAGATGATATTGAAATGAAAATGATTAATTTAAAAGAAGATGAGAAATATAAAATAAATAAACTGATTGATACATATAAATCTGTTTTTGCAAAAGATAAATATGATATTGGCATTGTAAGTGAATATGAAGCTAGAATAGACTTATTAGTAGATAGATACTGCAGCAAGAGGCCTTATAGATGCACTATAGAATACAAAAAGGAGATAGAACAGCAGATTGCAAAATTGCTAGATAATAAGCTAATAGAAGAATCTTATAGTCCATTTGCAGCACCGGTAACATTAGCATTTAAAAAAGAAGATAATATTAACCAAGATTATGTCCTGAATAAAATTGTAATACCACAAGTTCAACCTTTCCCTTTAGTTGAAGATTTAGTGATAAAGACTAGGAACTGCAAGTATTTTACAACTCTAGATGTAAATTCAGCTTTTTGGTCTATACCGTTATGAGTCGAAAATAGAAAAAAAACTGGGTTTATAACACAAGAAGGACATTACCAGTGGACATGCCTTCCCTTTGGCTTGTAAACGTCATCAGCAATTTTTCAAAGGGTACTGAGCAACATATTAAGAAAATATAAACTTACTGACTTAGCATTTAGATCTTCACAATTTTTTACATAAAATTCAAGCGTTTTTTGCATTTCCGCATTCGCCTTACGCATCTCCGATAGCTCCGCCAGTACTTGAGACAACATACTTATCATTTCTTCTTGTTTATCTACACATTTCTCCCTATGTTGCGGTGAACAGCTAGGTCGTGGACGTTTACTCGGTTTATCGGCTATTGAGCTACTGCTCTGTTTTGGTGAGTTTTTGGGCGGAGTGTGGATCGTTTTACTCATTTCTATAGAATATATAAAATATAATTCGTCAAACAACAACTGTAGAGGGTTTTTTTTTTAATGTGCGACCAGGGTTAGTCAGAAATAGCCTTCACAGTGCTAATTTCTAATATTTCAGCAAGCTTGATACACCAGGCTCTCAGATGCTATGAGGTGTACGTTCTGCGACCGTTCATTCAAGCGGGGCACGTAGTGTATTTGTACAATATTACTAGCAGCTGGCACAGTAAGCTAGGCTATCAGAGACCAGGGGCCGTTTTATGGCCTTTTAAAAAACCAGCTTGTTTCCAGGCAATTCAATATACGGCCCTAAAGCGCCTAGTTCTTTTTCGTATTACAACTACATTTCGTTCTGACTTGATTCATCCTGATTTGGTTGTCGCTGACTGGTATAAACGAGCATGAAGGTGATGTACGGAGACTACAAATTCGACGTAATTACAGTCCGTTTTTAATGGCATGCCTTTAGTAGCTTCAGAGTTAACGACGAACAGAAAACTTGTACTGTATGATGGGGCTATTGGAAATAATGCGATATTTGGATGATGCAATAATGCGATATGGGGCGAAATTTGGAACGGCATTTTAAAAGTAATATATTTTTAACTATAAATAGAATATGTACAGTTGTAATAATAGTTATAAAAAGAAAATTTTAAGGGCTACCCATAAAAATAATCTTTGATGTTGATAAAATAGCTGTCGTTTTTGTATACACCTTTAAAAAAAGCGGTTAATTTTCTACCAAATAGCCCGCTTTTACCGGTTAATACTTATACTATACTAATATGGTTACGAAGATTTTGGAAAAAGGAATTCACAGTTATTTACCCTCAGAATCTGGTGTGGCAACACTGATCTCACCGGACTTACAGATGATTTGAAAAGGGCAAATTCTTTTATAAATTATGATCTCAATAATTATTATTGTTGATTGAAATTATTAGGAATGGTGAATTGCTTAGTGAACCACCAATCTCGAGTAAAGCATTATTTCTAGAAATTCAAATATTTCTGACTCATCAGTCGTCACATGTTTATTTTCTATGAACCTATGAATAAAACCTATGTCTTAAAAATACATAAATTCGCAATCATTTTAGCGATATTTTACATTATTCAAATTCACATAAAAATATTAAAAGAGAACGCTTTAATATAAACAAGTCAATAAAAGCTAATGAATTGTGGCGTAAATTGAATGGATTTGTAAAGGCAGTTTTGACGTAAAAACAAGCCAGCTAATGTCAAATGTTTTGTCATAATACGAAAACACCACGCAAGTTTCAATGCAGAAGTAAGTCAAGAGTCACATGACTGCTGACTGGCTGGTTGTATGTGACTATAATACGAAAATTCCAGCCAGTTTGTTTTATGGCGTAAACTGGCTGGAATTAAGAGCTTGTAATACGGCCCCAGGAGGAGGTAGGCAGTTGTAAAATGCGTCAGCGGGCTACGCACCATTTGTGAGGTCGCTGTTTTAGGCAACCAGCATAGTAATTGTATACCAGACTCACAGAAGCTTGTAGGAGGTAGTTGTAGACTATGTCAGCGGGATGCGCACGAGTTTTGAGGCTTTAGTTAGGCAGCCAGCGTAGCAGTATACCTGGGTCGCATAGGTTTGGAGGAGTGTTTATCAAACGTTAGTTCATCTTGCATGAACTGAAATGGACGTCAGTACATCCTAGTGGAGAGTAGTTGTGGCTTGTAGAGACGGTATACCAGGCTTACAGAAACAATGAAGAGTGTGTTTGAATAGTATTCATTCATCGAAGGCGCGTAGTCATTGGGAGTCTTCAGAGACTCGCGCGTACAGGCGAGATACTACGAGGGCGGGTCAATAAGTCCGTGACTTTTGGAATAAAACACAGATTTTTTTGATAAATAAATCATTTTATTTTTCAACGTAGTCCCGTTAACGATGAAAATATGTGTCATATTGGAATTAACCAAATGCAGAAGACTGTTGGTAAATTTTATTCAATTAGAAATTTATCCAATAATATAAAGAAGATTTGCAGAAATTGTGAAATTTGTATAAAAAATAAGTCAAGAGGATATGATAAATTTGAATACATATCTCATCTAGGACCAGCCACTGAACCTTTTGATATAATGTCTATTGACACAATAGAAGGATTTGGAGGATCGAAATCATCAAAGAAATATCTACATTTATTAGTGGACCATTTTACTAGATTTGCATTCATTCTTACATCAAAAACTCAAACTGCTAATGAGTTCTTTAAACTATTATCGAATATAACGGAAACGGATGAAATTGGTATGATTTTGACTGATCAATATCCGGGAATTAATTCAAGTACTTTCAAAACATTTTTAAATGACAAAAATATACCCGTGGTACTTACAGCAGTTAACTGTCTGTTCTCTAATGGCTTAAATGAACGTCTTAATCAAACATTGGTGAATAAAATCAGGTGTAAAATTAATGAAAAAGGCAAGAAAAAAGCATGGACAAACGTAGCTAAAGAGTGTGTTAGTGAATATAATGAGACCATTCACACAGTTACAGGATTTTCACCAAAATATCTTTTATATGGAACAAATGACGGGAATAGATTAAATATATCAAAATTACATGAATTAAATATTGGACCATATCGAATAATCGAAAAAGTGCCTAATTTTAGGTATAGGATAGATACAGGTCAAAGAAAAACTGAATCAAATCTCTTTTATGTTACTAAACTGATTCCTGTACCTGTATTCGATTTAGAGGAATATTAAAAAAGAGAGGATTTTACTTTAGGTAGTGGTGAGATTTAAAAAAAATGGATTTTTTTCCCTTGAAGGGGGGAGATGCAAATAATAAACTAAGTTTTTATTTAATGTAGTGTTATGTGCTAGATATGTAAATATTTTTAGAAGAAATTATTTTGAAGTTTGATTGAGATTGTCAAATTTTATTAAAATGGAAAAATGTTAAAAACAAAGAATATAAAGATGTACAAAAGATTTTTATTTAATACCATACATTACTATAAACATAATTGTCGTTTCTCCTATTTACTGGTATGATAATATGCTATTTAATGTAGTGTTTAGTTTGTTTAAAAGTTTTTTGATATCGACTTATAATAAACTCGTATTTACAGAGAAACAAAATAGTTTATTTTTCCTCCAAGATATTATCTTATAAACACACCGGCATATTTAGCGGAACACAAAAAAAGGGTCCATAATTTAAAAAATATGGTTTTTTTTTTAAATCTACTTACTACACTTCTTTTGTTATTTAAAGTGTCATTTGTTTTACTTAAAATGAGATCACATTAAGAACAGATTTTGCGAGTAAAGGCTATTTGTGAAAAATTGTACATTTTTGAACTTTTCATGTAACCGGGAAAAGTGAAAATTAATATTAAAATAACAATTAATTAAATTAGAAAAATGGTGATTAATATCGCGTATTTCCTCCACGCGCTCTTATTAAAGTTTCTACCCGTCTAGGCATACTGAGAATGATGTTATCGATGGTCTCCTGGGATAGTCTCCGCCATTCCTCAACTACGGCGATTCGCAGTTCACCCACGTTGGCAGGAGCTGGAATTCTGGACTTAACTTTTCTTTTCAGCAAGTCCCAAACGTGCTCTATTGGGTTCATTTCCGGTGATCTCGCCGGCCACTCCATAACAGTGATATTCATATCATTAAGATAAGCTTGAGTTACCCGAGCGGTATGCGGCCGAGCATTATCTTGCATAAAAACAAAATCGTCACCGATATATGGGGCAAACGGTACTACATTTTCTTCTTAAGCTTCTCTGAAATAGCGGTCTGCAGTCAGATTCCCTCTGTCAATCACTACCAAGTCTGTGCGAGCTCCCGAACAAATGCCCGCCCATACCATTATTGATCCACCACCGTATGCAACTGTAGTTTCAAAATTTGTCTGAATGTATCGTTCTCCTTTGCGTCTGTATATTCTTTGCCTGCCGTCAATTTGATTTAAGAGAATTTTGCACTCATAACTAAACAATACCTTACTCCATTGGTCCGCGTTCCAAAGTCGATGTTCCTGAGCAAAAGTTAACCTGTTTCTACGATGATTTACCTCGAGCCTTGGATCCTTGGGGGTCACAAATGAACCCAAACCAGCTTCTTGGAACCTTCTTCGTACCGTACGCTCACTTACGGTTACACCCCGCACTGCTTCGGGCTTGGACGGCCGTCAAACGGGGGTTCTTACGTACACGAAGCCGAATGAAACAATCATCCCTACTCGAAGTGCGTCTTTTTCTGCCTTGTCCTGCTCTTCTCACATAAGTACCGGTCTCCCTGAACCGTTGGATACTGCGATGGATCGTTGAAACTGGTCGACGAAGATCTCTGGATATCACTCTGTAGGTTTGACCATTTCTTCGCATTTCGAGTGCCCTGGCAATCTCCGTTGGGGCTAAGTCAGGCATAATTCAGTCCTCCAAACTCCAAAAAGATACGTGATTAAAAAAAACTAACAAAAAACAGTATTGCAATGAAATTTTAAATCAAACTCAGAAGGAAGAAATACTCGAAGTTCGCTCCAGATAAGGTGTATTTGAATAAAATTAAAACAATTGCATAAAATGTGATGTTCAGTTGTTTTCTTAATTTGAAAATATTTCTTTTTAAATTAAATGACGTATAAGCCAGCCAGCAACCTTATATGATACTGATATCAAACCTTTATTTTATGTTCCGCTAAATATGCCGGTATGTGTATATATTATGTTTAAAAAAAATACTTTATGTTCCTCCTTTACAAAACGCCAATTTCATATGACATCTATGGTTTCACCTGTCTCTTTGTGTGTAGGCAAAAATTGTAAGTAAAATTTGACCCGCTTTCCGGTTTCTGATTGAGCTGAAATTTTGCATGCACGCGATATAGGTACATAACCTATATCGCGTGATAATGCAACATTATGATAACATGGACCTGATCTGATGCTGGTGCTGGAAGGTCGCCATAGAAATTCCGCAATGAAACGATGCAACCCTATCGAGTTTGGGCTCGTATAATCTTGACGAGTATTTTGTCTCTATATAGTTTTCATGGTCTGACAATGGAGCTTAAAGGTGGTGGTCATAGGAACTTCGTTTTAAAAGAGCAGATTTTGTTTAGTTTTTTTTTAATCTTTTTTTTTTCAATCTATTTTAATTAAAATTTAATACAACAAAACATCTAGATGTTGGCAATAAAAAAAATTATATCACCTTATTCTGAAGGATTAAACTAAAAGGTATGAAAAATTAATACAAAAGCTTTAAAAGAAAAACAAATATATTGTAGTACTCAACTCAAGGAAATCTTGACATATTAAATTTACATTTGAATGCGTATTACGTGCCATGTACAACTTTCTCAACAAATACGAGGGCGGCACTGAAAATTTCGGGAATCAAGGAAGTGACACAACATTACTATTTAAAAATGTATTTATTGCTTTTCGAAGTATTCTCCGCGAAATTTGACACATTTTTCCATACGATGGAACCAATCATTGAAGCAACTATTCCATTCGGAAGTTGGGGTCTCCAAAATGGCCGTTTTGTAGGCGTCCACAGCTTCTTCAGGTGATGAAAATCTCTGACCACGCAATTTATTCTTTATTTTAGGGAAAGTATAGAAATCATTAGGGCTTAGGTCGGGGCTGTACGGCGGATGGTCTAATAATTCTATGATTTCTTCCTTTAAAAACTCTTTTGTTTTGTGCGCGGTGTGAGAACTCGCATTGCCGTGATGGGGGATGATGCGGCGGTTGCAGTTCTCTTTACGGAGTTCAGAAACGACCTGTGGCAAACAAATGTTAGCATACCATTCTGCATTAACCGTTCTTTGTCCCTCAAGAGGAATAGTCGCAACATGGCCGGTTTTGGAGACAAACGTGGCCACCATTTTTTTTGCAACACTCCGTGAACGAACAATTTTTGTTGGCTTTAACTCATTTTCGAACACCCAAACTCGTGACTGGTTTTTTGTTTTGGGTTCGTACGCGTATATCCAGGATTCGTCACCTGATACGATGTTGTTTACAGCATTTGAGGATCCTGCGTGGAATCTTTCTAGAGTTCTGACGCACCAAGTAACGCGAGCCGCTTTTTGCTCTTCACAGAGCAAATGCGGTATCCATCGGGAAAACAACTTTTTTGCACCAAATTGTTCATGCAAGATTATTTGTATTTGACTCATGCCAATGTCTAAAGTTGCTTGAATTTCGCGGTATGTCACATATCGATCTTCCTCAATCAGCTTACGCACAGCATCAACGTTTTCTTGGGTGACTGCAGTTTTTGGACGACCTTGACGAGGATCATCACTGAGCTTGACACGTCCACGTTGAAATTCAGCAAACCAGCGATAAATTGTGGTTTTGGATGGGGCTTCATTACCAAATGCAGAAATCATCCGGTCAACACACTGTTTTTGTGTTAAACCACTTCGAAAGTCATAATAAATCATCGCTCTAGAATTTTCTCCAGTCAATTCCATTTTCTCAACGACTAAACAAGTTTGACAAGACCTTGTGACAAGACCGAGAATCTTTTTTTAAATAAATAAACGGTATTCGATTTTTAAAACCAAGGGGTTTTAAATTAAAAAGATTTTAATATTGGAATTATGGAAATATTCCCGATACTTTTAGTGCAGCCCTCGTATGATGCAAGCAAAAATAACGACGTAACAATTTTACCCAAGGAATTGTGGAGCAGCACATCAAAGGATGATTGGATAAAAAATAAGAAAATTGCTTGTGATAATACAATAAAATCTCATAATTATAACAAACACCTATTTGATAGAAATCGGAAACAATGGAATTTTAATGAAGGAGATTTAGTTTATGTTGAACCATTTTCAACATAAACTAAATAAATTAAATAGATCAAAATTAGATGAATTAAATATGGACCATATCGAATAATCGAAAAAGTATCTAATTCTATATTATATAGGATAGATACAGGTCATAGAAAAATGAATCAAATCTCTTTCATTTTACTAAACTGATTCCTATACCTGTATTCGATTTAGATGAATCTTAAAAAAAAGGATTTTACTTTAGATAGAGGTGAGATTTAAAAAAAAAGGATTTTTTTTCCCTTGAAGGGAGGAGATGTAAAAAATAAACTAAGTTTTTATTTAAAGTAGTGTTATGTGCTAGATATTTTAATATTTTTGGAAGAAATTATTTTGAAGTCTGATTGAGATTGTCAAATTTTATTAAAATGGAAAAATGTTAAAAACAAAGAATACAAAGATGTACAAAAGATTTTAATTTAATACCATACTGGAGGAATAACAATAAACATAATTGTCGTTTCTCGTATTTACAGGTATGATAATATGTTATTTAATGTAGTTTTTAGTTTGTTTAAAGTAATGATTTTGATATCGACTTATAATAAACTCGTATTTACACAGAAACAAAATAGTTAATCTTCCAAGATATTATCTTATATACACACAATTATAATAGTACACTATTACAATTGTGTGTATGAACTACATTAAAATAAAATTGAATATAAATCGTAATAATGTATGTAAATTTGTCTCATTACAATTAACGTCCTGTAAATTTGCTTTTGCAAATATATGTATAAATATGCGATTTATTTATAATTTCGAAAATAAAACTGTAGTTTTATTTACTGTATTGTCATGGGACCGAAAACGCCAGCCATATTTTTCTTGTAAGTGACGTCATACGAACATAATCAAATCGAATAAACAATAGCGAAAGTTAAATCTAAAGTTCATGCACTACACACGCACATGACATTTGTTTGTTTCTGTTCTTATGACGTCACGATAATGGTGGCTGTCTTTTTGGCGCAAACAATTGTCGTGTAAATTTTAATCATTTTTTCTTTGATTAAAGAGATATTATTTCCAGGAAATAAAAATACTAGTTGACTATCGAATCGATACAAATATTTTAAAATATATTTGAAAAAAATGTAGAATAGGCTATTTAGGAAACTGTTTTGATGCCAATTTATTAACTTGTCTAAAAACGTCAAGGATACGACCTAAAAGCGGCAACACAGGTACGAATTTAATCGACAGATCCGTGAACCAAATCGGGTATTAAGAATAATATCACATAACATTTTTTTATTAAAAACTTAACTCATCAGTGCTAAGTGTTAGTTTTTCTTTTCGCATTCGATCGTGAGCGCGTTTGTCGTTTACTAGGAATTTATATGTGATTTGTACAGCGCCACCTAAGAGTTGTAAACGCGACAACTAGGTCAAATCACATACAAATTCTTAGTAAACGCCAAAGTACGCGCGTAAGACGATCGAATGCGAAATAAAAAAAAAAGAATTTTGAAAATTGGTCCATTTAAATTTGGTACAGTTAAAGACTGTATATAGATCTCAGTTTTGGCATAATAAAATAAAAATAATTTTACATTTTATTGGTAGCTCTCTACACATGTGGAGTGGGGATGTAAAATATTTTTTCATTTTACCCCATCGGGTTTTTTTTGTTAAATAGGTCATTTTAAATCAAGGCAAGGTTTCATACATGTATTTTTAAAATGTAAACCATTTTCGAGTGATCGACCTCCAAAGTGGTTTACAAGTTGGTCCCCAGTGGCATTTCTATAATATGAGACATAGAAACATGCAAATTTCTATGCTGATAGATCATGCTAAATACTCTTTAGGATTTTGCACGAAATCGGACAGTATCTTTTGAATAAATTTTAAATTATTACTTTTAATAAAAAAAAAATATATATTTTATTTTTTATTTTTACTTTGGAAGTTGATTTAATTTTTTGTTTAAAAATAATATTTTTTCCCTTTTAAGCTATATTTGTTATATTATTATTATTTTTTTTTTTAATGTTTGAATAAACGATCGAAAGTATAAATTGAATACGCGCCAAGCTTCCATTAGGTATTGTATATAAGGTGATGATGATGATGATTACTGTAAGATACATAATGGCATATGCTTGCAGTTATATAAACAATGACGAAATTTCCAAACGCGTATCTTTAAAGTCTGAGGAGTTCTGTTCAGTTCTTTTGGACCCAGGGTATACCTTGATGCAAAAGCTTACTTTTTGGTAGCGTATGCTTGGTTTACTTCAGAAAAAGTAAAAATAGTATTTGTGTCTATATACATTTCGAGGAATTCCCTCGATTCCTCATAGATGCCATCATCAGGTCTTCACTTTAGTGACTAAAGGACCAATTTCAAATTAATTCGCAAATATGTCCATAAGCGGCTAAGTAATGTTCCAAGATATCCGTGTCGGTGTAAAATACTATGAGAAGTACTTTTTGTAACATATGCTTGTGCATATGTTACAATATAAATTCCGAGGAGTTCCCTCGATTCCTTATGGGTCGAACTTCGGACTATACCCTTAACATCAAAAAAAAATTTTGAAAATCGGTCAACAAACGGCAGAATTATCGTAGAACATACAATATATATAACCTTTTTTTTTTTTTTTTTTTTTTTTTTTTTTTTTTAAGGAGGGGAAATACGTTACGTATCCCCCGCCACCCCCAGGGGAGGGCAGCAGGGGTATGTCGGACTCCCCCGGCGCAATGGTGATGAAGAGCGCCGAGGTTTACCGACTAAAACCCCTCCATGCCTCCTCCTGCGCCTATGCGGGGTCATGGGAACTGCGTGATACTACTACCACGACCCCGCAGCGCTTGCCGCGTCCGGCCCTCTTCTTCGCGGCGGCTACTTCGTATGTCGCCGCCTGCCTCACCGAGAGCTCCCCAGGCATAGGGGAGCTTATCTCCTCGGGACCCATTGTGTGAGCGGTGATCCCCCGATCACCGCTCACGGGTCTAGGCATCCAGCTCCATGGCGGAGGCGGATGGTTCCACCCTTGCGCCTTTGGCCTTGGGCTTTTGCCGAGCCGTGGATGCCGGAGCTTTACTCTTCCTCTTGTTGGGGGGTGGCGGTTTGGCTGTTATACAACCGCTGCTCCCCAACACGTGGTCTCGCTTCTCCTTACTTAGCGCCTCACACACGGGGCAATTGGGTGCCGCCGTGCACTCGGGCGCCTTGTGTCCCGGCTTTCCACAGCGGAAACAACTTCCACTGAGGTCCACCGGGCACGAACACTTGACCGCCAAATGGCCGGTGTCCAGACAACGGTAGCACCGCCTTGGCCTTGCGGCCGGCAGCACTACCCTCGCCTGGACCCAGCCGACCTGCAGCCGCCCAGAGCTGGTAAGCTTCTTGGCGGCCGCGGTTGGTATGCCGAGCCAGAGGCTTCTGACACCCCTGGGGCCCGTCGCAATTCTGCCCGACCGAATGTCGGCGGCCGGGCAGCTGCCTTCTCTTGCGACTGCCTCGACTATGTCTGCGGCCGTCGCCGAATCGTCCAGCCCGGTGACGAGAACTTCTGCTCTTTTCACCGGGCGGGCTACTCGCACTACGCTATGGTCCAGGACCGCCCTCATCTTTTCGGCCAGGGCGTCCGCCTTCTCTTGGGCCCCCTCTCCAGATATCTGGAGGACCCGGGCGCCCGTTTCAGCCAGGCGGAAGTCGACCTTTGTTATGCCGAGCTCCGCCAGGCTGATCTTCCTTTTGGCCTCCCCAAGGATGGAGGCGTATGTCGCCCTCCCTTCCTCGAGCACCCCCGCCTCCAGGGTGAGGGTGATCGCGGCCGTTTTGGGGGGTCTTAACTTCGTCCTTTTCCTTTTGGGGGGTGCTGTTTTAGCAGCAGCTCCCTTATTTTTCCTCCTCTCTCGCCCGCGAGTCCCGACTGTGGTCCACGGGGCGTCCGTTGCGGACGGGGCGGTTGTGGTCGCCCTCGCCCGTTCGGCCTCTCGAGCGGCAAGAGACTTTTTCTTCCTGCCTCCACTCCTCTTCTTGGGAGGCGCAGGCGCAGTGGGAGCCTGTATTGGCACCACTGTTCCTGCCGCCGCCCCACTCCTCTCCCCGGCCGCTGCCTTTTTCGGCTTTGGCCGCTCTCTCTCCTTCGGCACTTCGACGCTCGGCGCGGATGCCAGGGCTATGTCACCCCGGGCCACGTCCGCCGCAAGCGGAGGCCTCCTTCGGGGCTCCGGCAGGAGACGGTCCTCCAGACCGGCCAGCCTAGCGTTGAGCATATTGCCGAAGGTCTCTAGGTTTGCTCTAGAGACCTCCGCCAACAGCTCACGCAAGTCCGTGTCCTTGGGGCGGGAGGCCTCTTTGCGCAGCTCGTCATATATCTATACCTATCTTCCATATATCTATCTTCCTTTGGTATGGGTGTCGTTTTCAAGGTTTTCGGGGGTGCAGAGTAATATGAAAATGAAATCTATTTTGGAATTCCAAAATGGCGTATTTTTCTTTTATTAAAATTAGTATGGGATTTCTTTTCCAGGTTTCTGGGGGTTCTGATTACAATTGTCTTCCAATTTTTATTTCCAAAATGGAGAATTCTCATTCTTCGTATAAATGACATGAGTACTCATTTAAATGTTGTTGGGGATGCTGATTAATCATTAATGATTATTATCACAGCATGTTATTTACGAGGTACCAGCTATGTAAGCTAGGAGGGGGAGGGAGGAAATTATTTTCATTATTTTTTCAGTAGGATTTCCTATTTCCGAGATAGAAGCGTTTATAGAAAAAAATAAGGCAATGCTGTACTTTGAGATACGAGCGATGTATAAATAAATAAATAAAAAATAAAAATAAAAAATACGTTTATTGCAGACTAATAGTCCATAGCGTTAGTATATACATTTAAACCTTACACCTATGTTAGTAACAGTACATTCTCTCTCTATATTATTATTATTTGGTTGACAAAAAGCTTTAAAAAGTGCAATTTTGACCTCCATTGTACACCGCGCCAAGTGGCGGGCCAGCATATTGTACCGTACGGCTAAAGCCCTTCTTTCCCTCTCTAAATTCTTCAAATTCAAATTCAAATTCATTTATTTTTGCGTATGTGTGTTACAATAATAGGTCTTATAATATTTGATGTAGGTTCAGCACATAGGACTCTATGTGCATGCAAAATTAACAATAAAAAATAATTATTACAGTCTACATTCTACAACAATTAATAGATTAATTATTAATAACCATCACACTCATAAAATTTATAATTGTGTCAAATTTTCAATCGAATAAATTAGGTAAACATTAAAATGATGTTATGCATTTACTAATATAGGTCATAAAAGTATTACAGTAATTAATATAATATAGTAAAATTAATTCATTAATATTATTCATAATTATTATGTATAAAATGTCATTATTAAATTAAAATGTCAGTGTAAATAGGTAGTAAATTTCTCCATAAAAATATTTAAAACATGTCATAGTACGTACTAAATTTAGAATAATATTATTATAACAATAGTAAATT